>CM060903.1:1058138190-1059343190 GCA_030737815.1 Allium fistulosum
GTGTCATAATCTTACATTACTATATGATTCAAGAAACGCGGTAGGTTACAAGTTAGAAAAGGAAAAGAAACACAGCTGTGGTTGTACAAACCCTGGGGAGGAGTGGGATACTGCAATAAGTCCCGGATTTCATTCCAGGACGGGAGCGGGTCATAAAATATTCCTAAGTCCCTATCATTAGTGAAGCATGCAGGGGTCAAGAGTTCACCTTGAGTTGTCAGAGCCACCTTGGCCGGAATAGTCGGAGAAGACTCACTTGCACCAGTCCCGGTTTTGTCCGCCTCCCCGGTCTTCTCTACCAAAGCCGGATCATCAACCAACCCCTCAAAAGCTTGACGGAGAGCATCATCCGTCCACTCTTGCATCTCGCCTACTTGCCCAGAAGACAGAGCCCTGGAACCATCACCACCCTGTCCATCGCCATCCTCGTCGCCAAGACGCTCAACGTCACTTCCGCCCTCCGCCTCACCTCTTTCCTCCTCCGCGTCTATCTCCCCCTGAGTAAGTGGACAATTGCTGGGAGAAGGACCGTCTGACCTCTTAAGTTTCTTACCTCCAACGGCTGGAGGTTTCGTGAATGGTTTTCTCTTTCCACCCTCTGCCGCAACGCCTCCCTTGGCCTGAGCAGCCGCCCTCTCTTCCGCCGTTTCCCTCAACTTAACTACAGACTGCTGCGGAAGGATCAAGTTGTATTCTAGAAGGATCGCATTTCTAATCAAGTAAGCAGATGATCTGTATTTCCCAAGAATGCCTTCTATCTCCGCCGCCGTCTGAACCAGGCGGTCAGTCTCCACAACAGGAAAGCCACCTGTCGCTAGCAAAAATGAGAAAGTATGAGAAGAAGCATCACAATCAGGATAGAAATTATAAGTAAAAGCATCAACTTACATCCAGAGGTAAAGCGCCGGATAGAGACGGAGTCGTCCCTAACAAAGAACCACTCTTTCTTGAACATGCTGAATTTGGAATAAAGGTCCAGGACCGGCTTGAAGGTCACAGCAGATTCCAAGTTAATATATGGGGACCCCTTCTTGTAGCCCCTTAAATTGTACAAGTACCGGATCTCCCGGTTGGAGGGAGCGCGACCATACTTCCTCCGAAAAATAACGAAAAGGCTCACCAGTATGGCGTAAGAGTTGGGCTGAAGCTGAAATGGGGCCACCTTCAGGTACGTGAGGAAGCTGACTATCCAAGCATTGAGAGGCGGGATAGCACCACACATGCAATGGTACCTGCTATAAGCAAAGTATCCTTCGGGAGGACTGTATGGCATGACTCCTGGACCCGGCAGCAGCATGAGGGCTCTATCAATCCCAAAGGAACGAGATATAACATCGAGTTGCTCCTCTTTGAGAAAGCTAGGAAAGCAGTCAGGCGGGGAATCCAGCAACTCCTGGGGACCATATCCATCCACTAATGACCTCGGGGCGGGCCCGTGACGCTCCGATCCTGATTGAGCTGGGGGCACGGCCGAGGACTCTCCTTCACCCCCGGATCTCCTCTTATCTGATCGAGTTTCAACTTTTCGAGACATTTTATCTGCAAACAGGGGAAAGGTATATCGTTAGAACATACAAGCAGCATAATCTGGAATTTCGCTTAAAAATTCGAAGTATAAAACACATGTTTACTCAGTCCAACAATTCAATAATCTCATTCGGTATAAAACGTTTATATGTCATTCGGTATCGGAGGACTAAGTCCATTCGGCATACAAACGCACGAACGCAAGATCATTCGGCATTCAGTGATACAATACGTAAACTCATTCGGCAGGACATTCACTCACGTGATTCGGCAAAGTAACTGATTCGGCGAAATGTTTGATTCGGCTACCAGATCTGATTCGGTTACCAGATGTGATTCGGCTACCACGTTTTGATTCGGCGAGGGTAAGAGTCTGATCCGGCAAAGACAAGTGTTTAGTACGGTAGGTAAGAAATAGCCAAGGCATATGGTCCTTACTTATAGACAAGAGGACAGGACCGGACCATCTGGATCGGTATCCAAGGGCCGAATGAAGGTATCGAACAAAGCACGCCATATTCGAGAATATGTCCCGCTTTGGGGGGCAAATGTTGGGCGTGTTCTCACCCAGAAGACCTCGAGACCAAAAAGCAAGATGCATCCACCCAGGATTACCTAAAAGTCATTCGGAATTGACATTCTCCAGGGCCCATTCGGCAGAACTTCATTCGGTTCCCATGCCCAATAGAAACCCATCCGGCATTCTCATCCAGCCACATCCGGATCCAAACCCAGAGCGATCCAATTCGGCACCGGACCAACACCACACTTCACCGGACGAAGCTCAACCGGACCAGCCCCACACTTCACCGGACGAAGCCCAACCGGACCAACTCCATACTTCACCGGACGAAGCTCAACCGGACCAGCCCCACACTTCACCGGACGAAGCCCAACCGGACCAGCTCCCCACTTCACCGGACGAAGCCCAACCGGACCAACCCCATACTTCACCGGACCAAGAGAATGCCGAACCAGACTGCCAGGCCAGATCACTTCAGCCCAGGCCCACCAGCAGCTGTATACATCCAAGACCCCTGCCCCCAACCTCACTCTATAAATAGAGAGGCAGGGGTACAACAATGGGGGACAAGTTTGAGAGCTCAAGCACGGAAGGAACTTTCAAACAATTTTCTTTTACTTGTGTCAAAGCTTTGTACTTGTAATCACAACAAAAGAAGAGAAATAACATATAAAGTGGACGTAGGCACATTCTGGCTGAACCACTATAAATCTGCGTGTCTTTTAACAATTTAGCCCCTGTTTTTCATATATTCGCATAAACCTCCAAAATCACTAAAAACAACGTAAGATCTACTAAATCATACAACTTTGAGGTGTTTGTCCATTTTTTGTGCAAACACTATGAATCAAGCATAAATGGAAATCCAGCTTGGAGATTCTGAAACAAATAACTAGCATTCATTTTTTACTTAACAGCATCGCTTGAATTTGTAAAGATAATGATGGATGTGTAACTTCTGCATTGTAAACCGCTGAGAAATCAGTGTGACTCAATAATGAAAAAACTATGCATTGTGTTTTCTATTATAAAATGCCTGTTATATTTCGATGTGTAAATACTCTAAATGTATTGCTAAAATATCGATCTAATACTGCAGGTCATTAGAGCAAAGTTCACCCGTCACAAAGCTAAACGAGCCTTACAAATCATTTATTAAAGCAAATTTCAAGCAACAAGAATTCCAAACTTAAATCCCATACAAGAGGAACTTCACATAAAAAGTCGACGGCTCCACTGTGTCAAGCCCTCATTAACTGGTTGCGATCGTTGATATAAAAAGACATCCAACCAAATAACTTGCGTTTACTCTGTGGAGTCATTCAACAGTGAAGCCTACTTCTTCGGATAAAGAAATTTACTTGCAAAAGAAAGGAACACGCGCTTGGAAACGATGATAAAGGATCGCAGATTGGCGGATGATGATACAACATGAGCGGGCAAACATGGAAGCAGCCAAAGGGAGGTATGCCTCTCAACAGGAAAGCAGGTAGATCCACTAAAGGGATGCCTTCCCAAGCAGAAGGAATAAGACCCTCGCTAACTGATTGTGATGCATCCGATCAGGCAGCTTGTGTCCATCCCATGGATCTACTTGCCCCTAAGACGCAACCTTCCTGGCACACCAACCAACTGATGCTCCTTCCCAAGGGTCAACAAAGCCCTCTAACGAGGCACGCCAATAAATGGGAGTGCTTTACTCAATCAAAAAGATCGGTGGGACTACCAAAGGGGCACCTTGTTAGTTAATTGCGATCGTTTGTGCAAGCAAACATCGAATCAAGCAACTTGCGTTCACCCCGTAGACCTCTGACCATGAGAAAGTAACTTCCAGGCAATCACAAGCCCTTTTCGGAGGCACAAGCCCTCTTCGGAGGCACAAGCCATCTTCGGAGGCAAAAGCCCTCTTCGGAGGCACAAGCCCTCTTCGGAGGCACAAGCCCTCTTCGGAGGCACAAGCCATCTTCGGAGGCAAAGGCCCTTTTCGGAGGCACAAGCCCTCTTCGGAGGCACAAGCCATCTTCGGAGGTAAAAGCCCTTTTCGGAGGCACATTTCACCAGGGTAAAAGTGCAAAATGCTTCTCTTCGGAGACCCACTTCACCCGAGTAGAAATACAAAAACTGCTTCTCCTCGGAGACCAAAACTGCTTCTCTTCGGAGACCAAAATCGCTTCTCTTCGGAGACCAAAAGACCTCTTCAGAGGCGTACTTCACCTTGCTTGAAGTACCAAAAATAAACCCTTTACTGGGGCACAAAAATCAAAACCTTCTTCAGAAGCTCATTTCACTGTGCAGGAAAATTCACTTTCAAACAAATAAAAGTGATCATTCCCAGAAGTCGAAGTGTTCTTCAGAAAGAAAAAGAAAATAAAGATTTCTCCAAAGACAAGATATACTCTATTAAAAGCAGAATAATTCTTCCCCGAAAAAGTGGAAAGTTATTCTCTAAGATAAGAGTATCGGTCTTGTGAAAGCAAGAAATATTACAATATACTTGTGGTATGGGGGCAACATTATACAATTCAGTTACGATAATAAAAGTGATATACAAGCGACATACCATAAGTTCATTGCAATATCACGTAATAAAGATGTGGAGTAAATGCGTTCTCGAAACACAGACGAAAAAGTTTGTACAAATAGAAAGAATCGTTTACTCTACACTTCAAATGAAAAACAGATGTACTCCTACATACACAAGGATTTGTACAAGAAAAATATCTATTTATTTCAATACTATGAGAATTTTTTTACATTGTACAGGTTACAAAAAGAAGCGGAGACCGGTATCCGCACAATCCCCGGTCAATACAAAAAGCAGAAAATGCAAAATCAAACTCATTTCCCCTTCTTCCCACCCTTGGAGCTTTTACCCGGCCTGGTAATTAGCTTCGTAGGCCGCATCGGAGAAGAAGGAGAAAGAGACTCAGCCGGATCAATCTCTGCCTCATCTCCAGCAGCAGAAGAACTCCTCTTTCCTTTCTTTGAAACCACACGCTTCCCCTTCTTCTTGGAAGAAGACTCACTCCCCGGAGCAAGAAATGTAGAAAGCTTTGTGTCATAATCGAAAGACTGCTCCGGGGTCTTCTCGCTATCTTCCAGATCTTCTGCCTTGTGTTCTTCGGAAGCAGGTGGTTCATCTAAACCTTGAAGGACCGCTATTGGTTCTTCCTGTGAACCAGGTTGAGAAGCTGGAAGAGGTATAACTTGAGGAGGAGGAGGAACGACAGCTGAAGAAGGAAGAAGTGGTGCAGTTTCCGGCACGACTGCTGCATAATAAAAGAAATCAAAATCAGTATTCTCCGAGAAAAAAGAAGACCGTGAATCGTCAAAGTTACCTGGAGAAGCCGGTTTGGCAAGGTCAATCTCAAATTCCCGAGCTTGGAAGTCCTTCATTGCCTCTTCCTCTGTAGGGGTGGATACAGTTTCTTTGTCAACCATAGCGGGAGGCGTGGAATGAGAACTAGAGCCGGTAATATCCGCATGAGCTAAAGCCGAAGTATAAGCAAGAGCAATAGGAGGTGTTTCTTTCTCAGGAAGCTTCTCTCCCGTCGCCTCGGCCCGCATTCGGATGAGCTGCTCTTTTCCTTTGGCAAGGGCAGCGCGATCGCTCTCACTTAAGTAGGTAGCTTGAAGATCTGTTTTAGAGTATCCGGCACCACCAAATAAGTCAATGATTGACTCCCACACCTCCGCTAAGGTGACTTCATATTCTGGTCCCAAAAATGAAAGGCTCCCACGCCCCAGGACGCAATGCATATAAAAGTCGAACAGAGTCGCGTCAACGGTGGCTATGGTCGCCTTATGGGATTCTTCGGCTGCGGCTTTACCAGAGAGAACTTCATCACGTTCTCTTTCAGCCTTCAGTAACTGGGACTGTAGCCTAACAATTTCTAAGTCTCGAGAGCTGAGTTTCTCCTGAAGTTGAGCAGCGTCATCACGATATTTTCTAGTAACATGCTGTTCTGCTTCAAGCTTGACTTCAGTATCCCGCTGAGCAGCATGGGCGTCTCGAACTTGTTTTTGAAGCATTTCCTCTTTCTGAGAATAAGAAGTGGAAGAAGTAGCAAGCTCTTTTTTAAGCCTTTCAACTTCGGCTTCGAGCTTCACATAACCATCGCTAATGCTTTTCATCTCCGAGTCATGCTGCTTACGCCATTTGTCCCACTCAGATTTATCATTTTCCATGGTCATCATCGCTTCAAGGTTCAAATGGTTGACCCTTTGAAGTTCGTCAACCAGCTTCTGCCACCCAGACATTCTTTCGATGTCAAGCTTTACAGCATCGACATTTTTCAGCATCGCCTGCTTATCAATGGGGACCAAGTCCAAATCAAAACGCACTCCTTTCAGACACCAATTCGGAAATCGGCTCTGGAGTGTGGGAGGACCATCTCCAGCTTGGTACTGTGGCCTATTAATGATGGTCTGGATGTCAGATTCCTTAAGGGCAGGAGAACCGGAAGATGTATTAGGAGGAACAGAAGCGGTAGTCTTTTCCGAGATGTTAGATGTGTCTTTCTCACCAAGTCTGGTACGTTTACTGGAATCATCAGAAGTGTGACTCTTCCCCTTATCGTCGTAAGATTTCCTTTTATAAGGATCGTCGCTTCTGCGGGAAGAGTCACGTCGCTCGTCCCTACTCCCATGGTATTCCTCGTCTTCTCTCCGGTGACGCTCTTCATGAGCTCGCCTCTCATGAGCCTTTCTGGTAGCCCTCTCCTCATCAGTTTCCTTCACAGCACCAATGTAACTCCTAAAGTCATAAGCCTCACGGCTTCCGTAACGCTGGAATTTGTTGTAGTAAGAGCCGCTTCGCCCCATCAGAGAACCTGAAATTGAAGGAAAAGACCAGTTTTAGAAATCCTCAAGTTGAAGAAGCTAAGTGCATATAAGTGCCAAAATACTAAGTGTGTGTGATGTGCAAACTACGCGCGTCAGACTACAAACCACTTTTGGGTGTAGAAATGGCAATAAGTTGTGTGGAAGGCATTGTGGTTTGTTGCAAAGAAGAAGTTGCTTCGATAACAGGAGGAACCACTTTAGAAACATCATCTTTAAAGAGCTCCTGAGAGGTTATCATGATGTCGCTCAGACTGTCAAAAGTATCATCGCCATGGTGCAGGGGAGAATTCTCTTTTTCAACTTCCACCTCAGCCGTCTTTTCAAGAGTGTGAAGATTTTCCTCCTCTTCAACAACTGGGGCAAGTGCTAACTTACTGGACGGTCCAGCAATGTCGGTAGAAGTAGAACACTTTACCAATGGAGTCTCAGCGGTAAGATTTTGCTGTAAAAATTCTCTAGCAGGAACAGGGGCATCTGACTCCTTAGCAGGAGAATCAAGGTCTTCATGTGGCTGAGTGGAACGGGAAGGATGTAAGAGTCCAAATTCGTGGAGGAACTCATCTCTCAATAGAAATTGAACGCTCCTCTCCTCAACCGGTACGGCCATAAGCCTCTCAAAGGTAGTCTTGTGACGAGATTCCCTGGAAGGGGAAGGAAGTGCTGAAACAATAGAGAAAGAAGTTAGCACTTGACAATTTGAACTTCGAAGAATTTTAGAAAAACACAGGGAAAAGATAGATAATCGTACTTCCCACTCTCCAAATGGCGTAAAATCCCGGGAGACAACGAACATAGAAGAACGGGCTCAGGAAACTATGAACACTTTCAGGGAGACCAGTGATCAGCTTACGATTTCTCGCACTCCTTACAACTATGATGGAGGGATGATCTTTATTTTTGGTAAAAGTACAAAGATAGCGAATTTCTCCGAAGGTAGAAAAGCGGCCCAGCGTTCTTCTAAAAAGCACGCATAGTCCCAGCAAGATGGCGTAGCCATTGGGATGTAACTGAAAAGGGGAAATAGATAGTTGGAGAAGAAGTTCTCGAATGCAGTCATTGAATGGGGGGATAGCTCCGCTCAAGCACATTTGGCGGTTAACCGCGACAAAGCCACGGGGCGGCCTGTCAGCAGTATCATTTATTTCGGGAAGCAAAGCGTCAGCTTCAGCAATGCCAAACTGGATGCATAGTTGACGAAAAGCTTTATGGCTCAAAGTAGTAGGAGTCCTCTCTGGAGGATCGTTTAGCGGGATAGCAATTGGAAATGCATCTTCAGCTTGCTCTGTTCCTTCTTGTGGAGAAGACATTCTACACAACCAGCTGAATGTTCAAATGTGAAGGTGCACGTTCCCTAAAAGTGTGGAGTGTTGTGCAAAAACTAATGAAAATAAAAGACAAGCATAACTGGAATTAAATTAGTTAACAATCAGTCGATTACAGAATTTCATTACTTGTCAATGATCAAGCGCAGTATTAATACAGACGAGTCAGTTTCATTTGACTAATATGATTTTGTCTTAATACTTCACTTGAGTTGGTTATTGTACAGCGTCTCGTTCATATTCATTTAATTTAACTTTCTCGTTACCAACTAATCTGTCATTCGATGTAGGCAGTCGGTGATAGTATATTCGTCCCAGTATTCTGTGAATGTTGTATTAAGCAGGATTGTTAGTTTGCAAAATTGAAGCAATATGTAAAATGCATGCAACACAGTTCATAGTTCAACAGTTCGAAGTCCAGGCACAGTTCAAAAATCATCTTTTGAGTGGCCGAAAGCTTAAGTACTAACTCGGCTGCGATCTAAAGCCTTGTTGTGAAAAATAAGTCGTTGAAATTATTCCAAGTTCTAGGTCGGTCACGACCTAATACAAGAAGCTATGTGATAAGTTAAGTCGGGCTGCGTGCGAAAGGTCTTAAGTCAGAACGGCATGAATTTCTAAGTCCTAACTCGGCCACGACCTAAGGCTTATGTCGGCGAATAGTTAAGTCGCAAGAAAAACTGGACTGTTGAGATAGTTAGGTCGCATGAATGTTTTGAGTCGTCTCAAGCTACTTCTCCTCCACCATAAATTTCACCTCCTTCCACCAATCAACTCGAAATTCACCGTTCCCTTCATATCACCAAGTCGCTGGAACAACAATTCAACACATCTCCGATCTGTCATAAACCTGACCTACTGTCATGCGTTCGTAAATCACATCAACAACTAGTGACGATTAAAAATTGGTCACAGCACGATTCAAAGTGAAGCGCGACGTATGATTCCGATTCGGGGCTCGGAGGTTAGAATTCATGGTTCAATGGCGAACGTGAAGTGAAAAAGGATCGAAAACGCTTACGCAATTAGATAGCAAGGGTGAATCGCTGGGTGGTGGACTTGAATTTGTATTCGAAATTGAAGAACTCTGTTAATGGCGGCACAGGAAGTTGGAACAGGTGAAGGAAGAGAAGGGACGGCTTAAGCTATTTATTCACTGGGGCAGTGCAAGACGAATCGACACATGATGTACGACTTAAAACTTACGTTAAGTCGCCTCCGACCTAACCAAAAGGAGTTAAGAAGAATCGAAGCATATGACCTACGACTTAGGCACACACTTCGAGGGGCAAATGTTAATCCTCTTTTGCTTGCGACTTAATGGTCACGACTTACGGACTCTGAGTTAAAGTAGGTTACTGACCTAAGAAAGCTACGACTTAACAGTTCGCGAGTTAAGATGCTTGTCGACTTAAGATTCCAGCCGAGTTAAGATGCTTGCCGACTTAAGATTCCAGCCGAGTTAAGATGCTTGCCGACTTAAGATTCCAGCCGAGTTAAGATGCTTGCCGACTTAAGATTCCAGCCGAGTTAAGATGCTTGCCGACTTAAGATTCCAGCCGAGTTAAGATGCTTGCCGACTTAAGAAGATACCGATTCAAGGGGTAAGGGGTTAACTCTGCACCGACCTACAACCTGGAGTGTGCCGACTTAACGACTTAAAGTAGCATATGACCTAAGCTACAGGTCCGACTGAAGTATGCTATCGACTTGATAAAATTAACAGGAAGGAACCGACTTACGACTTATGATAAGTCGCCGCCGACCTATCACTTGGCTGGACAGCTTGTATTCAGGAATGATTAAAGGCAGCTCCTATCTCGTCGCCGACTTAAGACCTATGACTTTCTATAAGTCGACCGCGAGTTATGACTTAGAGGGATTTTCCAGATTCAAGCCTGACTCCTATAAATACCCCATCACCCCCAACATGAAAATGACTTTTGGCAATTCATTTCTAAAGCGCCGTTACTCTGTCGAACTTTCCAATCATTCAGCAAACAAGGATCCTTCAAGCATTCAAGACACTACAACAAACTTCGAGAGAAATTCCTAACATCCGACATGGATTCATCGAGTTTCATCGCCGAAGATTGAGCTAGTAGTCAAGATTGTTTCTTGTGATCGAGTTGTACTGTTTTCATAGGAGATTTGTATCAATTTGTAACCAGATTCAATAATAAAGAGATTCAAAGTGGACGTAGGCTAAATCTCAAGCCGAACCACTATAAATTGCTGTCTTTTACTGCATTTCTGCTATTTTCCTGCTTGATTTCTGTTCCCGTTACACGGGTGGTGCTTTCACGATCTTACTACACACACCGGGTGTTGGCGTTCACATTTTAACGTTAACAGCCATCTTTTCATTTATTATATAAGTTATGTATGTTTGGAAAATTCATATTTCACAACCCCCATAAAACTATGTATTGTTTAAAAGAAACTCATAAATTAACTTACTTTTTGTTAATTGAGATATTGATACAAAGTTACAAACCGACATTTAATTCATGAAATATGATTCACATAAATACTTGGGAACTATGCCCTCCCTTGGACCTTATTATTGTAATTTTAATCACGCAACACTGGTTGTTCCATGTACATATAGAATACTACTTTTTTTCCTTTCTTCCTTCTAGTTCCTCACCATGATTTACTTCTTGTCTTGGTTTCCTTTGCCTTCTTTAATAATATTACTTCTTATTTATTTATTTATTTATTTATTTATTTATTTTAATCTCAGGCACTCTGCTCCCTTAATGTTGTAAAACTGATAATACCTGCAATATCAGAATTAACAGAAACTTGGACTGGTAGCTTTGGCTTTAATCATCTCACTCACTTGGAAAGACAAGAGGCCAAATCCATTAAAATAATAGTTTTCAACGGTACCGGTCTTTTACTTAAACCAATCATCAGTAAAAGTTCATCAAATGGTAATTCAAGTCCTATTGGTGGTATGTTTGCATAACATTTCATATATTTCGTTTCATCCCCCCCCCCCCCCCCACACACAAATGCACATAGTTGAACAAGCGATTTTGGCCATTCAGATATTTGGATTCTGCCCAAGGAAGATGATCAAAATGAACATGGTGAAAAGACGGTTAATGTGAGCACTCGCAATGATCCTGAAACAAATTCTAAGGTTTGATATACTGAATCTCTTTTCTAACTTGTATGCTTTGATAGTTAAGAAATATACATTGGTTATGAGATAATATTTTACCTTTGTTATTTGAGCCACTGAAAATATCACATGAATGTTCAAAAGATTATCCAGAACATTGCTATAAAAAAAGGCGACGTTTGGTTAGAAATGAATTTTGCGTTTTCAACCGTCTACTTTAAAATACAAGGAGAAGACGGAATGGATGGAAAACAGTTGATTCAGAAAATGGTTTTAACATGTAAGATTGAAAATAATTTTTTCTTGTTTTTCTGTCTTTTAGAAAATATCAACAACTATCTCCCCTCTTACCACTCCTTTGTCGGAATAACTAGAATTATCCAACTCCTCATTCTATCCCACGTCCTTTGATATGCATATTGAAAACACAAAACACAAAATGCATTTTCTAGCCAAACACTGCCCAATTTTTTTGAATTGATTCTATTCCATTAGAATTTGAAAACACAATTGAATCGTAATTTAAGAAAGTCATTCAATTCATGCTATAATAGAAATATATCAAAATAGTTATTTAAATAATCAATTCTAATTCTATGTTTTTCGTAGACAAAATAAATATAAAACAGGAGGGAAAAATTAAGTTTGTATATTTTGTTATTATTTTCACTTTCAATGGCGCTGGGCTTTTGCAGAAACCAGTGATGACTGAAAACTCATCAAATGGTAATCCAAGTCCTATTGGTGGTAAGTTTGCATTACAATTCATGTAATTAGTTTCCATGGCATTTTTATAATTGCATAGCTGAACAGGTGAACAGGGTTATTCAGATATTCTGATTCTTCCCAAGGTAGATGGTCAAAATGAACACTGTGAAAAGACGGTTGATGTGAATACTTGCAATGATCCTGAAACAAATTCTAAGGTTTGATATACTGAATCTCTTTTCTAACTTGTATGCTTTGATAGTTAAGAAATATACATTGGTTATGAGATAATATTTTACCTTTGTTATTTGAGCCACTGAAAATATCACATGAATGTTCAAAAGATTATCCAGAACATTGCTATAAAAAAAGGCGACGTTTGGTTAGAAATGAGTTTTGCGTTTTCAACCGTCTACTTTAAAATACAAGGAGAAGACGGAATGGATGGAAAACGGTTGATTCAGAAAATGGTTTTAACATGTAAGATTGAAAATAATTTTTTCTTGTTTTTCTGTCTTTTAGAAAATATCAACAACTACCTCCCTTCTTACCACTCCTACCACTCCTTTGTCGGAATAACTAGAATTATCCAACTCCTCATTCTCTCCCACGTCGTTTGATACGCATATTGAAAACACAAAACGCAAAATGCATTTTCTAGCCAAACACTACCCAATTTTTTGAATCGATTCTATTCCATTAGAATTTGAAAACACAATTGAATCGTAATTTAGGAAAGTCATACAATTCATGCTATAATAGAAATATATCAACATAGTCATTTAAATAATCAATTCTAATTCTATGTTTTTCGTAGACAAAATAAATATAAAACAGGAGGGAAAAATTATGTTTGTATATTTTGTTATTATTTTCACTTTCAATGGCGCTGGGCTTTTGCAGAAACCAGTGATGACTGAAAACTCATCAAATGGTAATCCAAGTCCTATTGGTGGTAAGTTTGCATTACAATTCATGTAATTAGTTTCCATGGCATTTTTATAATTGCATAGCTGAACAGGTGAACAGGGTTATTCAGATATTCTGATTCTTCCCAAGGTAGATGGTCAAAATGAACACTGTGAAAAGACGGTTGATGTGAATACTTGCAATGATCCTGAAACAAATTCTAAGGTTTGATATACTGAATCTCTTTTCTAACTTGTATGCTTTGATAGTTAAGAAATATACATTGGTTATGAGATAATATTTTACCTTTGTTATTTGAGCCACTGAAAATATCACATGAATGTTCAAAAGATTATCCAGAACATTGCTATAAAAAAAGGCGACGTTTGGTTAGAAATGAGTTTTGCGTTTTCAACCGTCTACTTTAAAATACAAGGAGAAGACGGAATGGATGGAAAACGGTTGATTCAGAAAATGGTTTTAACATGTAAGATTGAAAATAATTTTTTCTTGTTTTTCCGTCTTTTAGAAAATATCAACAACTATCTCCCCTCTTACCACTCCTTTGTCGGAATAACTAGAATTATCCAACTCCCCATTCTCTCCCACGTCGTTTGAAACGCATATTGAAAACACAAAACACAAAATGCATTTTCTAACCAAACACTACCCAATTTTTTGAATCGATTCTATTCCATTAGAATTTGAAAACACAATTGAATCGTAATTTAGGAAAGTCATACAATTCATGCTATAATAGAAATATATCAACATAGTTATTTAAATAATCAATTCTAATTCTATGTTTTTCATAGACAAAATAAATATAAAACAGGAGGGAAAAATTAAGTTTGTATATTTTGTTATTATTTTCACTTTCAATGGCGCTGGGCTTTTGCAGAAACCAGTGATGACTGAAAACTCATCAAATGGTAATCCAAGTCCTAATGGTGGTAAGTTTTCATTACAATTCATGTAATTAGTTTCCATGGCATTTTTATAATTGCATAGCTGAACAGGTGAACAGGGTTATTCAGATATTCTGATTCTTCCCAAGGTAGATGGTCAAAATGAACACTGTGAAAAGACGGTTGATGTGAATACTTGCAATGATCCTGAAACAAATTCTAAGGTTTGATATACTGAATCTCTTTCCTAACTTGTATGCTTTGGTAGTTAAGAAATATACATTGGTTATGAGATAATATTTTACCTTTGTTATTTGAGCCACTGAAAATATCACATGAATGTTCAAAAGATTATCCAGAACATTGCTATAAAAAAAGGCGACGTTTGGTTAGAAATGAGTTTTGCGTTTTCAACCGTCTACTTTAAAATACAAGGAGAAGACGGAATGGATGGAAAACGGTTGATTCAGAAAATGGTTTTAACATGTAAGATTGAAAATAATTTTTTCTTGTTTTTCTGTCTTTTAGAAAATATCAACAACTACCTCCCTTCTTACCACTCCTACCACTCCTTTGTCGGAATAACTAGAATTATCCAACTCCTCATTCTCTTCCACGTCCTTTGATATGCATATTGAAAACACAAAATGCATTTTCTAGCCAAACACTACCCAATTTTTTTGAATCGATTCTATTCCATTAGAATTTGAAAACACAATTGAATCGTAATTTAGGAAAGTCATTCAATTCATGCTATAACAGAAATATATCAACATAGTTATTTAAATAATCAAGTCTAATTCTATGTTTTTCGTAGACAAAATAAATATAAAACAGGAGGGAAAAATTAAGTTTGTATATTTTGTTATTATTTTCACTTTCAATGGCACTGGGCTTTTGCAGAAACCAGTGATGACTGAAAACTCATCAAATGGTAATCCAAGTCCTATTGGTGGTAAGTTTGCATTACAATTCATGTAATTAGTTTCCATGGCATTTTTATAATTGCATAGCTGAACAGGTGAACAGGGTTATTCAGATATTCTGATTCTTCCCAAGGTAGATGGTCAAAATGAACACTGTGAAAAGACGGTTGATGTGAATACTTGCAATGAGCCTGATACAAATTCTAAGGTATGATAAACTGGACCTTGTTTCACACTTCTGTACTTTTGTAGTGAAATAACACACATTGGATACACAATAATATGTGATTTAAACCTCAAATATTGTGAAACTTTAGTCATAATATGGAAAACTTGCACATGTCCTTGTTCACTTCCCTAGTTATGTTTGTATGGTTTTTATTGTTAGTTGACTGTATAGATTCACTTGCGCATCAATACTGTTCCAAAACACTTTTTATGCCAAATGTAATAAATTAAATAATAATGATTTGCTTCATCAATCAATATGCTTGGTTTCTGTAATTGTAATGGAAAATGTGGTCAAATTTCCATGTCCTAACTGATTCTTATTTTGAGAGGTCAGCATGTAGCAGAATTTGACAAGGAAAGTGTGATAGAGATTAGTGCTACAAATTTGTCAGAAGCTATAACCAAAGTCATCCCTGATCTAAATGTCCCTATTGATTCAGATAACATGGTGAAGAACTCTAATGGCAAGGTTGGTACAATACTCTGTGGACTCAACAATGATTTTTCTTCTTCTTTTTTTCTTTTTCCTTCTTCTGGCATCACTTGAGATCGCATGCTGCAATGTGTAATTTACATGGCTTATTGCATGGTAGAGTATTTTATCTATAGTAGATTGTGCAAACCTTAAACTCGAGCTTCTAGAACTACTGTCCATAGTACAAAATGCCCAAAAAACACAGATAGCAAGTAGTATTATTGGTGTTCTTTGACCTCATTTTTTGATCACATCGGTACTAAGGATGGCCTTCTTCCCATGTTTTCTAACCCACTTCCATTTTACCGAGATGCTAAAAACACCTTTGTTTACTCTTACTATCACAATTGGAAAATAAGTGAAGTCTTTTAAAAGCTTAAATAGTGATGTTAAACTGCATCATGATATTCAAAAGGTTCACTTCTGGATATGAACACATGCAAACCACTTAGTTTTTTCAAATCCAGCGTACGTATAAGAGTTTTCAGATAAAACAATCTTTATTATAGTAATAAAGTTTTTCAAATAAAACAATCTTTATTATAGTAATAAAGTTTTTCAAATAAAACAATCTTTATTATAGTAATAAAGTTTTTCAAATAAAACAATCTTTATTGTTCTAATAAAATATTCTATCAGCTTTAAATAAACGTTGTGGTGGCCCTCAATAATATTGAAAAAGAACTTTTTTGATTTGTGATACAAAGTCACATTTAGAGAACATAAATTTAAAAAGAAGGAAAGCATATATTTGGATTTGCCCAAACTAATCTTGCATATCATAATAAGAGTGAATATTTCCGCTCAAATTGGATGCAATAGTTTTTTGTCATATACATAATGACTTAGCACCAAATAATTGGTTATTATACACATGTTTAATGTTTTTTTTACTGGATTAAATTCCCACAAAGATACGTAGTTAGCGAAGATTGAACCTTTGATATTATATGTGAGCGCTGTATGTTCTAACCAACTGTGATACCTGTGGACGCAGATTTGTTTAATGTTTTTAGGAAAATATTGGAAATTAGGGTTTGGAATCGAGTTTTGGTACTCAAATTGTAATGGTTTTTGTAACTGTTTGGAAAATTGAATAAGGAAATGTTTGGTGATTTGTTTTGCGTTCTTTTATTCTTTTTTTTAAAAGCGTAGGGATCCTTGGGTAACCATAACAACTGATATCAGCCTACAATGCAAATTTTTCTAAAGAGAGTTCAATTATGAAGAAAATAGGATTAGAAAAATTGAATGGGGAAATTAGGGAATTTAAAGGCATGGATGAAAGATTTTTCTATATCTTAGCGATTTTCACAAACCATTGAAGAATAAAAATGAGAGAGGTTTGATGGTATAACAAAAGAAACTTCGACAACGATGGATAAAAATATTGCAATAGCTATTCGATACTTCTTAGAGAATTTACTGTTCATATTGTTGCTACTGAACCATCAACTTATGCAATATGGAAGAAACTCGGAGGAATTTATATGCAAATAACTCAGCAAAAAATAAGATTCTTCTCATGAGGTCTTCATCTGGGAAGGTAGTTTTGTCGGGGAACATCTAAATCAAGGTATCAGGTTCCGGCCAGAACTACGAGATTCTGGCCATCTCGACTCGGTTCCGGCCGGAGGCGGGACGGGATTAAGTCAAAATCCCGTCCCGTAACTTATTGATAAAAAATCAAAAATTCATAATTTATGCCCTAATTGTGAAAAAGGGTAACGACGGCTGCGATAGTAAAAATCGAATCAAAATTTCATTTATAAAGCACATAATTGAAAATTCAACTTACCTCATAATCAACTTTGACCACTGCGAGCATCTTCTTCGTTCGACTTGGACAACGAGATTCTCGACTTCAACCTCGACTTCGACTTCGAGCATCTTCAAAAAATCGATAAGTTTCTTCCTTTCGATTTTTTTTTTCACGCTCTCATAATTCGTTTTTTAGGGTTGAGATGATAAGTTGATGTAATATTTGGGGTCGGGTTAACATGAGCTGAATGATAATGGGCTGAGATTTTACTTTAGAGCTTTAATTTATATGTTTAAACGAATATAGCAATTGATAATGGACCGAGGGAATTGGGTTCTGCAAAAAAATTATATGTTCAAATGAATATGGCATTGATAATGGGCTGGGTAATTTATATTCGGGGATTTTAGTTTAGGTCTTTAATATGTTTTATATTAAGCAACGAGATTTTAATTTAGGCATTTAATATGATTTTTCATATTATACAACAAATACATTCAAAAAGCATATTTGCTCTGGATCTATATTATTACTTTCTCATTGAAAATATATAACTCCGATATCATGACCGAAACCGAAACCGAAACAAAAACCTAAACGTTCGAAATTTTCGAAATTGACCAAAACCAATAACATTTCAAATGACCGAAACCGAGACCAAAACCGAGTTCTCAAACCTTGATCTAAATGTATTTCAAGTTATTGTGAATCAATTTGAATCTGTAAACTATAAGGTTAATGATGAGACACAAGTCCTAATATTGACGAGTTTGTTACCAGAAATCTGAGACACAAGTCCTAAATTCTAAGGGAATTGTTTCAATTAATTTGTCGGTTAGTAGCATCCTTAATGAGGTGATGAGGAGGAACAATCTCAAGGATAAAAAAGGCAAGTAAGAAAAGGAGTATACTATCCCTACCGAGAGCGGACATTGTAAGAAATGGAAGAACATTAAAGATGGAAATTGACAGTCTCTCATTTCAACAAAAAATCAGGTCCCGTGCATAAATTCTTTAACAAACTCGAAAGGGATAAGGAGAAAAATGAAGGCATTAGAAGAAGATAAGAATAAACATGGGGAAAACATTGATGAAGAGGTAAACATTGGTACTGAAAATGATTCAAATTGTGTGATGACAAAGACAAAAACAAAGATTGGACGTTTAATTCAGGTGTTTTTTTTTTCATATATGCAAGCATAACAGAACTTTCGTGGACTATATGAAGTAAAAGAATAAGATAGAATATGCCGATGGTTGTGAGATGAATAACAATGGCAAGTTGTTGACGGGAAAGTGTTGGCACTCACAAGAGTTAGGCATGTTCCAAAAATTTAGAATCTTGTTTCAATGAAGTAATTAGAAGAAAAAAGTTGCAATTTCTCAACTCGATATGGAGTTACTAGTGTATGGAAAGGTAGTAGGGAAGTTCTACGAGCAATGAGAGCTGGGAATGATTTATACAATGTGATACAAAAGAAGGTGGAGGACGGAGAGTGTTCTCAAACTCGAATTTGTGAGGAAAATTCACTTTAATCAAGTGGAGCAAGCGAAGGAAATTAGAACTCTACATTTAAGTCTTTGTGGTACTACAAGCAATTTTGAATGGACAGTAGATGCATATTCGATTGGTAGCATGCATAATTATGCGGTATGGTTAAGGTTAAGATCGAGTATGTATTGAAGTGATTTTGCATAAAGGTAAAGTGTGTTTTGATTACTGATACAAAATCACATTTAGAGAAAATATATATAGAAAGAAGGAAATCATGTGATTGATAAGCCTTTTTTTGAATCATGGGTAGGAAATCATATTTGGACATTCTTATTTGTTGTCGCATACATGGTGATTTGAGCCTAAGTGATTTATTATCATAAACAAAAGAACTATTTTTTTAGGTGTATAGGGAAATTTATGTGAATTAAGGTTTGGAATTTAGTTTTGATACTCAAATTGTAGCGGGTTTTGTAACTATTTTGAATAAAAATGAATAAAATAAGGTTTGGAGAAATTGTTTTTTGAACTATACTCAGAAGAATCCGGTGGACCGGTAAACTCTTGAGGGGAATTAATTGTATCTGTCCACTTCATCTTATAGTATCTATAACCGCCAGATCCTATTTTTTGCAAGAAGTGTATACAAGGCGGTTTGGAGAAATTGTTGTCTTCTTTTACTTCTTCACTTCCTATGATCTTATGTAACTTTATCATGGTTATGATAACTACCATAATAAAAACAATTATATACCCACAATATTATCTTGTGTAATTTTATCATGGTCATGACAACTTACAATGAAAAACCAGTCTATGATATTAGCCTTGGGGGTTTTTTGTGTCACATTTACTCTATTCAAACATGAAACATAAATACACATTTTTCTCTTCTATTGCTTCCTTGTATCTCTCATCCATATGATAAAGTGCATGTAGCAAAAATGCACTCATTATATTACTATATTTCTTCTTGTTTGGTTGGAAACTTTAATTTAGTATACTTATAATCTGTTTGGATGGACATAAATAAGCTATTTTTTGTTTTTTGAAAGTCAAAACCAATTCATTTGACTTTCAGAAAGTAAAAAAAATGCTTATTTAAGTCGACCAAACGGAAGATTAATGTAATGTACTTTCAGGACTGACAATTAGAACGTGATTGCAAATCCAAGCCAAAATCGATCTGAAAATATCCGTATGCGAACGGAACTTGTTGGGTCTCAAGTTGGATTTGAGTGATGAAAAATACCATAAAGATCCAGTCCTGACTTGATTTAAAAGATCCAACCGAAAAACAATTCTATGTATTTTCCCAACCATATCCAAACTGAACCGAATGTCTGGTCGGGTCTATGGTTCGAAATGTATAGATCACTGTTTCAAATCTCGGTCGAGATATCTGGGAGAAGTTCTAACGAGACGAAACACAAAATATTGATGAAAATCTCGTTTTTCATATATCGGCTGAGATCTCGGTATCTCAGACGATATATCGGCCGAGATCAAATTTCGATATCTCGGCCGATATTAAGAATTTTTTTGACAACTTTAATTTTGATGAAAAATAAAATTATGTGATAGATAGTATAATTAATATTTATATATGCATGTAACCAGTCGAAATGAGGGTTTTTTGACATCAATAAAAATAATGGCGCAAGTTAAATCATGTTCGGATGAACATAATTCGAGATACGACCGGTTACACAAAAACTAATTTCGGGATTTACACAAATTTGTCCAGCTGCATCTCGATATATGGAGGGTCGCTAGAAATATTTTAAGGGGAACCGATGTTTATTTCGTTGAGATTCAAAAATTCAACTTTGAGGCTAAAATTTCACAAGTCATAACTATCTTATTCGCTATATTTCTATCTTATTTGTCATTTGACAAGAGAACTTTACTGTAGAATGAAAATTTATTTAAAAGAGAAAGAGGAAAAAATTGAATTCAAATTTAATATCAATTCAGAGAAACTTGTGAGTAAATCCCTTACTTTATTCCTCTTATAAATGATTGGATGCTATTTTCCTATCATACTTTAATATGATAAATATTGTTATTGTTTGATTGATTTTGAAACTAAAAGATGACCAGATTCGATTAAGTAGCGATTTGATTGTGATTTTATGTTGGTTTGATTTGTTAAAGAATTAAGGAAACTTTACTATAAGTAATTTGATTGACTTTGGTAAGAGAAGTTCAGTTTATAAAAAAAATTCAATTTTATTTAGTCTGATTTTGGATCATAAAATAATTTAGATCAGTTAGAAATGGAATTGGACAATTTAGAGTAGAAATAACGAAATAGCAAATCAAGTGAAAATTATTATTTTTAAGGTAGTAATCAATATACTAGTGTGTAACACGTGCGTTGCACACGGTAATGTTGTTAAAAAATATTTTTTCTATTTTAATTATTGCTAAAATATATTTTTATTATGCAATATTAGTATATATAAATCGCACGTATGTGCACCTTATACCTAGAGATATTTAGTTTTTATTTAATAAAAAATTAATGGATGGATATATGCTATAAGTGCAAAATCTTTAGTGGTCACAACACTTTTATTTTAGGTAGTTGTTGGTAGTGTTGATTGCAAATTGATAGTGAAATCCATTGGTGGATGGTTGAAAAGAGGATAGTGGTGGGGATTGTAAACCGATGCTGAGATTCCATTGATGGGAGAGGGTATTTTTTAAATTTTAAAAAGACACCGTGGAAATTCAATTCACCGAATTCTCTTTAATAATAGTAGAGATGTGATAAATTTATTGTGATATATTAATCATAAACTAAAATAATTTGCGACGTTTAGATATAAGGTTGAAGGTTCAATACTCGCTAACTACACATCTCTGTAAAAATTAATGTCCTAATTCAAAAAAATTATAAATTATAATTGCTAATACTGTATATTTAAATAATTTATTTTATGTAATATTTTATATATATATATATGTATGTATATATATGAGTGAATACGTAACTTCACCATTTTGTTAATATATATATATATATATATATATTGAATTATCATTTTTGTTGAAGGATTTATAATGGATTAATGAACATTAAATAATTGAATTTATTTGAATAATTTGAATTAATGATCGACATAACTAATTAAATATAAAGAGTTAAATGTAAAAAAAAGTTAAAATTGAAAAGAGCATAGATCTTTTGGTTAGCTTATCTGTCATGTGAACTTTTTTTTGAATCTGACGTGAACTTTTATTCATTTTTAAACACTTTTATGCTTGTAGTTAACCTTAGATTTCATGTTCTTGTAAAAGGGTCGTGTCTACAATTTTGATAGTTGCAAAATAACGTTATGTAGTATTTAGTTGAGTTATGAGTTCGGTATGTTTTGATAACATATTGAAAGTGAGAATGTTTGTATAATCTAATTTTTATCGGTTTAATCTGTGCATTCACATCGTAATGTTGTAAAATATAAATTTATCTTTTAAAGATTGTTAAGAATAAAATTATGTTATGTAACGTATGATATTTTTTTTGAGATAAATGAATTAGAAATTAAAAAAGTTATTGTTATTTATGTATACATTTTATGTTATGTGATTTAAATATCTTCATATATCCGAATAAAGAAGAAATAATTTTATTATTTTTCATATATACATGAATATTGTATTTATTGAAATCCTCTTATTTTTAAGGTTTATTAGATGGATTAACAAATATTAGTTAATCATATTTATTTCAATGCTTTAAATTTTAGATTACACAATTAGTTAAATATATAGAATTGAATTAAAAATATTAAAAGATAATTTAGAAGGGTTTCTAAGTAATTGTAAAAAAATTAAATTTTAGGTATTTGAAGTTAATAGAATTTTACAGTGCAATGTATGATAAATTCATTTAGTAAATAAATTTGTTATTGTCATTAATGTATATAATTTATGTTATGTGATTTATATATAATTTGCATCTAAATGAATTTTTTTTACCAATTTGCTGATGCACCTATAATATTCATATTGAAAATTTAATCTTTTAGGATTTATCAATAAATATTAGTTGATTAAGTTTATTGATTAATTTAAATTTTGGATTATGTAATTAATCTAAATGTGTGGACTATAATGTACAATTTTGGAAGAAAACCGCGGAATATTTGTAAATAATTGTAGATTCTTTTAATTGTAGGTATTCAAATGTAAAATAGTGTGAAAAATTTAGTAGAATAATTGTAAAATGGTAAATCATAATATTTTGAAAATAAAATATCCAGTTGGAGAGAGGTAAGGAAAACCCAGGTAACTCCTAGAATTAATGAGAGGACTTCAAATTCGTTTGTAGTACTATTATTTAATAAATTAATAGATTTCTTATTTGTTTTCAAATTTTGCTCTAAAGTGCTAATCATACTTACTGTAATATACCTTTTACAGGCTCCTCCTGCTCACGAAGATTTCCACTGTAATGATAAGCCTCTTTTTGAAACAATGTCGGCTTAAAATGGATGCTAGACTGTACAGAGAAATAGGCGAACTGAACCTTTTTACAGATCATTATTATATTTTGTGAAAACATCATCTCTGAAAAGATGAAAACCGCAGTCTACAGGCTTCTTTTGACTTACAGTAAATATTATTTGGAACATTAAACGAAAACTTATTACCTAATGTTAGGTAGGGTTATTTTGATTAGTAATGTTTATTATTTTGGATGAAAAAAACAAGCAAATACTATGCTAGGAAATTATTTTGGATGAAAAAACAAGGAAATATTACATGAATACATGGTAACATGGTATTATCAAAAGTAATTTGTTCTTAATGTGATGTTATTGAACATCTAATGTTATATTGGTTTGTTTAGTTTTGATTCCATTGTCGATGATATCTTATTTTAATCTTATGGTTGGTCATAGGGAACTTTTATTTGATAAATAAATTCATAAATTCTCTTTTATCTGTTTGATTACTTAGTTAGAACTGTAAAAATTTATGTTATAGAGTAGTGCTTGGTACATCTATGAATTTTTAGTTTGATAACATCTAAAAGTATTGAACTACTGATATTTTTGAACCTAGTGTTGCAAACTAAGCTTTTCAATTTTAGCATTTTTTTGTTATTTTAAATCTAGAAGCAGATTTTATTTTAAAAATCATTGCACAAAATGAGAATAAAGAAGATATAATAAAAGGAACATGCATTTATGGGGAAATTTATGAATTTGATAATTTAAAAAAAAAATGGAAAATCAAAATCACTGTAAATGCATGGATTTCAAGTTTGAACGAAACTAATTCAAATATTTGTACTTATGAAAAATAAAAAGAAGTATAAACGTAGAAAAAAAAACCTATGAAACTATCAACAAAATTAGAATTTTAGAAAAAGAAAAGATAATTTTAGAACAACGTAGTAGTTGTTTTAACAAAACAGCAAAATCAGACATGTTTCTCGCTGTAAGAGGCCATTGGAATATGAAAAAATATATATTAGATTTTGGTTTTGATCGGATATTTTGATCCATGCATTACAGTATGAAAAAAATTATTTTCAGAAAGATAAAAAAAAGCCCAACTCTAAAAGTTTGAATTTACTTTTGGATATAAAAGAAGCCCAACTCTATAGTAATAACCTAGTGTACAACCTTAATTCCATGGACCCAACATTAACGCAAATGCAAAATAAAAGATGATATTGAATAAAATATATCCAAAAACAAAGTGCGACTCTTGTTTGTAATGTTTAAACTGCACAAGTTGATACTAGAAAAAAAAAAATCTTTACCATGCCAAAATCTTACAACTAATTATATAAAAAGATTGGTTTTCGTATTATTTGCAAAATCAGTAACAAAAACTACCGGTTTTTTCCCAACCTCGCAAATTTGATGTATAGTAAATCATAAGGTGGCATATCCATTCAAAATCTTAGATGGTGTTTGTTTTGAAAATTAAGTTGTGTTTTACGTTTTCAACGTGCACTTTAAAATACATGGAAGAGCGAAAACGGATGGAAAAGAGTCGATTTGGAAATTGGTTTTAATATATAAAATTGAAAAAGACTTTTTTGCATTTTCCGCCTTTTGAAATATATCAAAATCTATCTTCTTTCATCTATTTTTTCTATTGGATTAACAAAGAATGTTCGAACTCCTCCACTTCCACATATATGGATATTGAAAACCCAAAATACAAAATTTGTTTTCGAACCAAACAACACCTTAATTTCTTCATCCTAGGCAACTTTTATTCGTACATCAGAAATCACACACCATTATTTTGCTAGGAAAATCTATTATTAAATTACCTTTCTTCTTTATTACATTTTTTATTCTTTTTTTTTTATAACTCATCAAATTAAAACATCAAAACTAACGATATTTGATCAAATCTATGTATTTTTTATGAAGAAGATAATGAATATTTTAACATGAAACATAAAATATCAATGAAGACAACTTTTACAACTACTCTAATTTAAAAGTATCCATTTTTCTAAAACCGATGAAATAGAGAATGTTTTTTAATAAAATAAGAAGTTACAATTTGGCAAAATTAATGTCCCTCTTTGTTAAATTTTAACTTAATTTAGTGCTAACAATTTCTTGTTTTTTATAAATGGGTTTAAAATTCTAAAGAAGGAAGATGATAGACGATTAAAAGAACGGTAATTTTGTAAAGAGATGGTGTGCGCAAAGTATTTTTGTTATATAATAGTTTATTATATTTTATGGTGTGTGTTAAGAAATTATTGATGTATGAATAGAATTAACACCCCCTCCCTTATCCAACTTCACGCCTTACCATTATGTCATGTAAACTAGTGTCATCCATCTTCTTGACTTACCACTAAATCACCTCCATCTTTTTAAATTCTAGATATTTGAAATGAAATAAATTTTAGTGGATATGATATATTTGGTTATCAAGATCACCTCCATCACAAAATTTGAAATATTTTGCAACTAATACCCTCAAGAACTATTTTATACATTAAAGGTTAACATAAACATTTCCAACGGTTTGCATTAACTATAAATAACTAGAAGTTTTAAAATGGCACAATAATCTATGAGGATGATGTTGAATGGTTTCGAGGAAAAAAGAACAATATATTACCTGAAAAGTAAGTAAGAATTTAACTACTAAAATTGCTTAAAATAAGAAATAAAGCATAAAATTTGGAGAGTGGAACGAATGACACAGAGGATTTAGTGTGAGAACCATGCTTCCTCCTGTGCACTGATCAATACCAAGTGTAACAACCTGGCTTTTTGATCCTCAGAAGTCGACATTAATACATCCACGGTATTCACCTGCCGAACATCCAAGTGTTGGAAAGTTAGATTATTGGGGTGAATGAAAAAAGACAGAACATAATATCATACTGTGATGAGTAATATAATATGCCAATGATCTTTACCAAAGAAAACTGAACTTTAATATACATAAAATCAGAGTAACTACCATATCATCAGCCTGGACAGTTATAATAGCATGTCCCCACAATTGTTGATAAATATAGGCAAGAACAAACAACGGAAAATAAAATACGGAAATACGTCTTGGAGAATCCAACCCGTCTCCTGAAGTTCCAAAGTATCCAGCTAAATCTGGAAAATATGCTCAGGCTGACCCGAGCATTATAAGAAAAATACCACTCGGGTCAGCCTGGTAAAACCAACATGAGAAATACAATCTAATGGATTCCTAATATTTTGAAAACCTTTCAAAAAAAGGTATCTCGTAAGACCACGTCGCACATAAACATGGACGGGTTTTTATCTTACAATAATCAAAGCATTTCATAGGAAATCTTCTAATATTATAATAATATCATGTTTAAAATAAATATTGAATCTTTGCCGAGATTGTTACATTAATTATATTTCATCATAATAGGTATACAACTAAGTCCGAAGGGCAATTATTGGAGAATGGATTCCATACATGACAAGGTAAGGGTCTACCTTCCATGTAGTATACCTCAAGAGAAAATGTACCGAGGCTACCTTAATTGCACCTCTGCTACTCAGGATCGGTATACTCCTTCCTGGATAGTACTGAATATGATCACCCTCGGCTGTTGACTTGACAAACCATTTCCGTGGCCACAAGCGTACATAATCGGAAAATGTTGATCTAGATACAAGTGATGATCATACCATAATGGGAGTGTAACGACCCGGAATTTTCGAACCCGAAAATTCCAAATAGTTAGGAGAAAAAGAAAAGAGATAGAAGAAAGAAACAGAAAGAAGAAAGAAAAACAGAAAACACAACATCTCACATTCGCAGCGGATAAAATATAATATCAAATAATAATATCAGTTATACAAAGAAAACTGTATTTGTTAATTTACATTCAATACATCAGAGTTACAACCATTTACAAATAGACTAGACAGTTATCCACCTGTCCCAGACTACTATCAATAAGCTCTCAAATACACAGCGGAATACACTCCATACGTTCCTGCCATCCAGCTCGCCTCCTGAGCTCTAGAACGTCCTAACCTGAAAAGCTGTAATACTCGGTCTGACCCGAGCATTACATCAAAGTAACACCCGGGTCAGGCTGGAAACCAGCGTGAGTAAACCCATCTAACAAGAAATTCCAATCTATAGAACTTATTTAAAACCCGGGTTAACTCGTACATTATTACAAGTACACAACTTATATAGTCAACACTTATTTTCACAAATCAATATCTAAGTATCCAACTTAGTTTAAATGGTCCATTTTATCCCAACCAGCCTATTGGTTTCACATATCAATCTATAAAGTATTTTAGATGATTTCAAATCGAAGTGGTTTCGGATATTTACTAATACCCGACTCCGGTCTCTTCGAATCCAATATTATCCCAATCCAAGTTGTTTAAATGGATACAAATCAACTTAAAACATAGGTTCTCACAGCAAATCAATTATCGATAGATAACTTATAATATCACAGTTTAACCCATCATATCATATCACAATACATCACAACTCAACATCAGAGATATTCAAACAAACCAAGGTATTCGATTCAAGTTATCATCTATAGGCAAGATTAATACTCAAACAATTAATTTAATTTAATTTAATCACCTAATATAGATTAAATTAATTACCTTCAATCCTGCTTAATTTACTTTAATAAATTATAACCACTCCTTAATTAATTACATTGATTAATTAACCTTAATTAAGTTTATTGATTAATTTTTTTTTACTAAATTAATCAATCATTATTTGATCACACTTATTAATTATCCTTTAGTTATTAATTAATTACTCTTTAATTATTAATTAATTAACCTTTAATCATTAATTAATTCTTTAATTAATTACATTAAGTAATTAAATCCTTAAATTTCTTCCAGTAATTAATTATTCTATTAAGTAATCTTTAATTAATTACATTCATTTATTTACTTTAATTAATCTCATTTAATAATTAATTATCCCTTAATTACTTACATAAATTAACAAATCATTAATTACTAACGATCTTAATTGATTTAAAAGATAAACCATTTATCTTTATAAATTACTTTAATTATCCTTTAAATCCTTACAAAATAAATTTTGTAAATAATTTATCACCATTCTATTAACTTAAATCTTTAAGTTAATTTAAGGATTAAAACACTGCTCTTTAAATCATTTACTTGATTACAATATCAAGTTTATTTTAAATGAACCTTCAAACAAAGGTTATATATATATTATAAAACACTCTTAACTTAATAAATCTTAACATAATTTATCTTAACCCTTTTTTTTTCTCTTTCTTAACTCAATTCAACATTTAATATTCCAAGAAAATGGGTTAAGAAATGGGTTTTAAATTCGTCTAAATTCAAATTTTAAACATGCATTTCATTTTTGTTTAAAACTGGATAACATCACAAAACCCGAGCAAAAAACAAATTTCTCGAGTTCAACACGAGCAACCCGCTACCCTTGTTTACTTCGAGCCCAACCCTTATTTACTTCGAGTTCATTCCCGAGTTAATCTTGTCTTCCCAACATCCTAACAAAACAGATACCATCTAGGATACGTGCACGTGCACCAGAGCTCCGATGGGTTCCAGTCAACTCTGCCGCCTGCGACATGTCGACGATCATCAGTCTACACCTCCAGATCACCCAGATCGATGAATCACTGTCGAAATCGAAAACGAGGATCATGCCTTAAACTGGAACAACATCGATCACAAAATTCACCTTGCTCTATCGCCTCCGGCCACCAGAGGTTACAAAATTCTGATCAGAACACCGCCGATCATCCCTGAGTCATTTCCCATTGGTGCGATAACCTCCAATCCATTGCCGTTGACGAGATCGACTCGTCTCTCACCCTTACCCAATCAAGACACTAAACCCTAAATCGCCTCCATGCCGTCGCCACGGTGACTAAGAAAATTACCATCCATTTTTCCCAGACTCGACAACTCCCCAGCAATCTCTAGTGGCAATAACGAGCTTCGAATCGTCTTTGATCGCCGACGATCAACAAAATACCCAAAACTGTCCAACTAAGCATATCTCAATAACTACTAAATTAAAAATCGTGATTCCATTTTCAAAAATCGTTGTTTTCGAAAACATTTCAGATAATATATTTGAAAACATAAATTATGATGGATGAAATTTCAGTTTTACTTTGGTTTTACCTGTTCTTCCCAATTTCCAGAGAAAACATCAATCTAATTTACTTAAATTTAATTCTAAATCTTAAATCAGTTTTAAACAGACAAAACTTGTTTAGATCCTAAGGTCTAACAATGATCAGAGAAGAAGGATTCGATTTTTGAATATGTTCAACTTTTATAAACCTGGAACAGAGATGCATGTCTGTCCTTAGACATGCACATATACATTCCTACATATATACACAGACTTGATACACATGCAAGCAGTTCCAAATTTTATTTCAGACATGATTTCAAACAATATATCAAAACCCAGATTTTTATAAAGGTTTACTCATCTAAGTCTAAAAAGAAATCAGGGAAAGAGAGATTGGGTTTTTATCAAGTTCTAAATTTTGTAAAGCTAGAACAGAAATTATGTTGATATACATACATGCAAACAAATTTACATCGATGCAGCAAAGTTTTCCATCACATACATAAAATATTTTCACATGCAAGCAATTTAAACAGATTTAAGAAAGTTTACTCACCTAAAGTTGATTGAATAGAGAACGGAGAGCTTTGAAACTTGAAAACTGGAATTTGCTTTTGAAATTGAAATAGCAACTTGAATTTGATCTGCTCTTTCTTTAATTATGTTGGATTTGAGTTTGAATTGCTTTGCTTCAGTTGAAACTTGAAGTAGTATATTTTTTCTCTGATTTTAGTTTTTAGTTTTAGAAGAAGAAAGAATAGATTGATTGAGAAGTGAAAATGAATATACCCAGCCTGGTTTCTCACTTCTCATTATTTACAATTCCAAATTAAAAGAAAGATGAGATATGCCACTTGTTATTTGCACATCACTCTAAGCTACAAATGTCCTAAAGCATGTATTTATATTTATTTTATAAATCTTTATTTTTTTCACTTTCTTTTTATTTATGTGTATATAATTCAAAGAAAACAATATAAACTTACTTACATACATTTTAAATAATCTCTTATGTTTTTGAAAATATAGAATCTTAACTTTAAACATCTTTTGAGCATTATTATATTCAAACTATAACTTCCAAATCATAAAATATATATATATATATATATATATCAATTTACTATAATTTTATCATTTCCAAAAATCTATAATTCAACATTAATTATAGATTCAAATTCATTTATACACATATCCAGATATTCTTTAAATTATCAGAAATCTATTTGTTTAACCAAATAAAATCAGTATCTCAATAGTTACAATCAGTTAATTACCAATTACCAAATTTTCAAAAATCCAGGTTATCACATTCCTCCCCCCTTTAAAACTTTTCGTCCTCGAAAAGGAACGAAGCAAGAATTTATTAAAATGATTATTATCAGTTAAATTATTCTTTGATCATTTTCAACTATAAACTCTTTTATTAAGAATTTTTAAAACACTTTTAAAAATCTATATATATATATATATATTGCTAGAATAGTTTTATAAAAATATTTTTTTATAACTCGATGTTTCAACAAGTCCATCCTTGTTCTCACAGAAATTCGGTCATACGTTGATCAGGCGTAAGACTGAAAATCTATAAGTACTTAGCAGATCCGGTTTCAATACCCAGTGAAAATATTTGGAAAATAATTTATTGAAAATATAGAAAACAGTTTTGAAAATAGAGAAAATATCTTTGGTGAGAATGCTCTGGAAATCATCACTCCCATCCATGGTCACAGTTACATCACGGGTTACGTTGCCATCGCAGCAAAAGTCCATGTAACTGATTACACCATGGAACCTACAACAGATCGCAGTTACATCCAGGGTTACGTTGCCGTCGCAGCAAAAGTCCATGTAACTGTTGGCTCTCAGCGGCACACACGATTTCGCTGTCAAAATGAAACTTCTCCCACATAGGTCGCAGTCTACCGATATAAAATCAAACGCAGACTGTTGGCTCTCAGCGGCACAAACGACTTTCGCTATGTTACCATAGTGTCACAGTCTACCGATATAAAATCAAACGTAGACAGTTGGCTCTCAGCGGCACACATGACTTTCGCTATGGTCTGCAGTAGATCGCAGTGACATTGAGTTAAACTGTCGTCACAGCATAACCCAAATGCCTCTGTGGGCACCAGCCCCTCGACTTTCGCTACAAAAATAATCCTCAGGAACTAGTTTATTCCGGACTCCTCACAGGATTAACTTTAGAATCCCCCCTTGGGGTTCAAGGTAGTACCACCCAGTGGCACTCCTGAGAAGTTCATTTCAAGAGAGCGCCTTTTTCCCCAGAGCTATACTCAAAACATTTTATACTATACATTTATAGTATCTTCAAATCATACCCTTTATGATTTATCAAAATCTCCTTTACACAAAATCGATTACCAAAATCGATAATTCTCAAACTAGGCTTTCCAAAATCCAAAATTGATTTTCCCAAAATCAAAAGCCTTTTCCAAATTATATAGGTTCCCAAAACCTTTTCCAAAATCATTCCCATAAAATCCTTTATATATATATAATATATATAACTTTTAAAAATCTTTGGATCATTTCAAACTTGTATAAAACTTCTTTTATACTTCAAATATTTCAAAACTCTTTTCTTCTGGCAATGGATTCAACAAGGGAATATTTATCTTATATAACAAAGATATATAACTTTGTTTATTCCAAATCAAATATTCAAATTTGATTACTCTTTTATAAAGTTATTAACCATATCACCTTTCTATAAAATGAGTTCTAATCACAGAAATATTCAACTCCCATTTTATTTCATAATATATTTCACAAAATATACTTTTCATTTCAAAAACCATTTTACAGTTTTTATCCACAAAATCTTCAATATCAATTTCATTCAAATCCGTACGATGTACACATATCATCCGTACACAATATCAATCTGATCGCTCAATCGATCACACAATTTCACTTCCGAACTAGTATCGTCCACCCGACTTCCTAGTGCGGACTCAGATCTGGTTTCTTGATCAGAAACCGTCATTCTCCTTGCATAGTCGTAGCTATGATAGAGAATATCCAGAACCAATCAACAATCCATATCCAGGTTCGCCGTCGAAAATCGAGCGAAAAATCCCAACTCGGATCGATAATACTATCTCGAAATTCTGTGTTCGAATCTGAATCAAGTCACTATGCGAATAGAATAAAGTACGTACATCCTACGTATTTATCTTTATTGGTTATTAGCCAAATCAATTTTCTTTTCTATTCACATTTCCTTTAATTCCATTCACTTATTCTCAATTGCTTCCATTTCCAATTGAGTTATTACTTTAATTACAAACAGTTTGAACTCTGACCTATTTAAATTTAAAAATAATTTGAAAAAGTTTAAAATAGATAAGTAGTTGAAAATAGTTATTAGTTTGTAAAATAGCTGTAAAATAGTTAAGTAGGTATAAAATAGTTAGATAATTGCAAAATAGTTTTTTTAAAATAGTGATTAGATATAAATAACTGAAAAATAGTAATTAGTTTATAAGACAGTTTCAAAATAATTAAATAGTTCCAAAATAATTGTAAAATAAGTATAAGATAGTTTGGGGTTTAAGAAGAAGATTATATAGTAAATAGTTTGGAAAAATATATTTGTATTAAAACAATTTATTTTGAAAATAATCCAGAGCCAAACTGTTTAATTTCCCAATCTCCATTTCCAATTAATTTCCCATTAATTCAATTTAAATTTCCACTTCCATTTAAATTGACTCAATACTTCAATTTCCATTGAATTTAATTCAATCCCAATTCAAGTTGAATTAACCTTAATTCCTTTCCAAATTCAAATCAAATTCCATTTGATTTTAAACATATTCATTTTAATTACAATTTCAAATTATCCAAACTAATTTCAAATTGAATCCACTTAAATTTCAATTCATTTCAATTTCTATATGAATTAATCCAAATTCCCATTTGAATTTTGAACTCATTCAATCTTCAATTTTTATTTCAAATTAATCCAATTCAAATTTTCCATTTGAATTTTAAACTTATACATCTTCAATCACAATTTTAATTAATTCAAATCAAATACAATTTGAACAAATTTTATTCAAATCTCAACTTAAAACCATCTCGAATTATATAAATTCGAGTTAAACATTTTAAATGTTGATTTAATCCCTTAAGTCAAATTAACCCTTATTTTTAAATCAAATCAACCTTTATTTTTAATTTAACAACTTAAATCTTTAAACCATTTAATTCTGAATCCAAATTCCAAAATTCTATTTTAAAATTATCTTTACTTAACTTATTACAAAGTTCAAATAAGAATTCAAAAACAATTTAATCTTCAGATTCTAATTTATCATCCATTTCAATTTCCAGATCTCAAACCCATTTTGAGATCACTCATAACTCCCATTTAAATTAACCATTTAACTACCCAAGTTAAATTTAAATTTCATCTTGAAATTTCCAATTCAAGTTGTTCATTCTAAACTCATTTAACTTCCTTAAGTTAAATTAAATTTACTTAATCCGGTCAACTTTACACAATTTGAATTCCCATTCAAATTTTAAACTTTAGATTAATAATCTTTCCCTTTTTAAGCTTAAAAACTTACTTCACTTTGGGTTTCACATCACATCCCAAGGAAAATTTAAAATTCAATACTTAGAGTTTATTTCAAACATCTTTAATATAATGTATATTCTTATCTATACATATTTATTTCCTTTACACTTCAAGTCATACTTAAAATTTTAAACCATTTTTGGTTTTTAATTTCAAAACAAACTTCTTTAAAACAATTTCAAGTTTTCTGGATTTAGATTTAAAATTTCACAATTTTTAAATTATCTTTAATTCCAATTTATAAGTCATACTTACCTAAAAGTTTATTTCCCTAAAACATTTCATTTTGCTTAATTACTAACAACATTCATTATTAAACACAACTACCATTTATGATAATAACCAAGATTATCATATCTGGAAACCAATTCATTATTATCTTTATTCTTGATAACATTTCTACAAATTCAAAATTTTAATTTTAGTTTGAATTCATTTCAAACTTATCTTCATTCAATTTTAATTTGGCTTTATTTCTATTACCACTTAATTTAATTCCAATATTTTAACAACCAATTACCTTAATTTTTATTAGAAAGAAATATCATTTTATATATCAAAATATATTCTTATATAAAATCATTTAAAATCCTTATATTAGAAAATAACAATTACGCTCTCATATATATATATATATATATATATATATATATACACTCAACTCGTTCTAGGGTACCATTGACCCTATCCTTAACGAGTAATCCCAACAGAGCCAAGGTTCTCGCTTAACCTTTTGCTCTGATACCAACTGTAACGACCCGGAATTTTCGAACCCGAAAATTCCAAATAGTTAGGAGAAAAAGAAAAGAGATAGAAGAAAGAAACTGAAAGAAGAAAGAAAAACAGAAAACACAACATCTCACATTCACAGCGGATAAAATATAATATCAAATAATAATATCAGTTATACAAAGAAAACTGTATTTGTTAATTTACATTCAATACATCAGAGTTACAACCATTTACAAATAGACTAGACAGTTATCCACCTGTCCCAGACTACTATCAATAAGCTCTCAAATACACAGCGGAATACACTCCATACGTTCCTGCCATCCAGCTCGCCTCCTGAGCTCTAGAACGTCCTAACCTGAAAAGCTGTAATACTCGGTCTGACCCGAGCATTACATCAAAGTAACACCCGGGTCAGGTTGGAAACCAGCGTGAGTAAACCCATCTAACAAGAAATTCCAATCTATAGAACTTATTTAAAACCCGGGTTAACTCGTACATTATTACAAGTACACAACTTATATAGTCAACACTTATTTTCACAAATCAATATCTAAGTATCCAACTTAGTTTAAATGGTCCATTTTATCCCAACCAGCCTATTGGTTTCACATATCAATCTATAAAGTATTTTAGATGATTTCAAATCGAAGTGGTTTCGGATATTTACTAATACCCGACTCCGGTCTCTTCGAATCCAATATTATCCCAATCCAAGTTGTTTAAATGGATACAAATCAACTTAAAACATAGGTTCTCACAGCAAATCAATTATCGATAGATAACTCATAATATCACAGTTTAACCCATCATATCATATCACAATACATCACAACTCAACATCAGAGATATTCAAACAAACCAAGGTATTCGATTCAAGTTATCATCTATAGGCAAGATTAATACTCAAACAATTAATTTAATTTAATTTAATCACCTAATATAGATTAAATTAATTACCTTCAATCCTGCTTAATTTACTTTAATAAATTATAACCACTCCTTAATTAATTACATTGATTAATTAACCTTAATTAAGTTTATTGATTAATTTTTTTTTTACTAAATTAATCAATCATTATTTGATCACACTTATTAATTATCCTTTAGTTATTAATTAATTACTCTTTAATTATTAATTAATTAACCTTTAATCATTAATTAATTCTTTAATTAATTACATTAAGTAATTAAATCCTTAAATTTCTTCCAGTAATTAATTATTCTATTAAGTAATCTTTAATTAATTACATTCATTTATTTACTTTAATTAATCTCATTTAATAATTAATTATCCCTTAATTACTTACATAAATTAACAAATCATTAATTACTAACGATCTTAATTGATTTAAAAGATAAACCATTTATCTTTATAAATTACTTTAATTATCCTTTAAATCCTTACAAAATAAATTTTGTAAATAATTTATCACCATTCTATTAACTTAAATCTTTAAGTTAATTTAAGGATTAAAACACTGCTCTTTAAATCATTTACTTGATTACAATATCAAGTTTATTTTAAATGAACCTTCAAACAAAGGTTATATATATATATTATAAAACACTCTTAACTTAATAAATCTTAACATAATTTATCTTAACCCTTTTTTTTTTCTCTTTCTTAACTCAATTCAACATTTAATATTCCAAGAAAATGGGTTAAGAAATGGGTTTTAAATTCGTCTAAATTCAAATTTTAAACATGCATTTCATTTTTGTTTAAAACTGGATAACATCACAAAACCCGAGCAAAAAACAAATTTCTCGAGTTCAACACGAGCAACCCGCTACCCTTGTTTACTTCGAGCCCAACCCTTATTTACTTCGAGTTCATTCCCGAGTTAATCTTGTCTTCCCAACATCCTAACAAAACAGATACCATCTAGGATACGTGCACGTGCACCAGAGCTCCGATGGGTTCCAGTCAACTCTGCCGCCTGCGACATGTCGACGATCATCAGTCTACACCTCCAGATCACCCAGATCGATGAATCACTGTCGAAATCGAAAACGAGGATCATGCCTTAAACTGGAACAACATCGATCACAAAATTCACCTTGCTCTATCGCCTCCGGCCACCAGAGGTTACAAAATTCTGATCAGAACACCGCCGATCATCCCTGAGTCATTTCCCATTGGTGCGATAACCTCCAATCCATTGCCGTTGACGAGATCGACTCGTCTCTCACCCTTACCCAATCAAGACACTAAACCCTAAATCGCCTCCATGCCGTCGCCACGGTGACTAAGAAAATTACCATCCATTTTTCCCAGACTCGACAACTCCCCAGCAATCTCTAGTGGCAATAACGAGCTTCGAATCGTCTTTGATCGCCGACGATCAACAAAATACCCAAAACTGTCCAACTAAGCATATCTCAATAACTACTAAATTAAAAATCGTGATTCCATTTTCAAAAATCGTTGTTTTCGAAAACATTTCAGATAATATATTTGAAAACATAAATTATGATGGATGAAATTTCAGTTTTACTTTGGTTTTACCTGTTCTTCCCAATTTCCAGAGAAAACATCAATCTAATTTACTTAAATTTAATTCTAAATCTTAAATCAGTTTTAAACAGACAAAACTTGTTTAGATCCTAAGGTCTAACAATGATCAGAGAAGAAGGATTCGATTTTTGAATATGTTCAACTTTTATAAACCTGGAACAGAGATGCATGTCTGTCCTTAGACATGCACATATACATTCCTACATATATACACAGACTTGATACACATGCAAGCAGTTCCAAATTTTATTTCAGACATGATTTCAAACAATATATCAAAACCCAGATTTTTATAAAGGTTTACTCATCTAAGTCTAAAAAGAAATCAGGGAAAGAGAGATTGGGTTTTTATCAAGTTCTAAATTTTGTAAAGCTAGAACAGAAATTATGTTGATATACATACATGCAAGCAAATTTACATCGATGCAGCAAAGTTTTCCATCACATACATCAAATATTTTCACATGCAAGCAATTTAAACAGATTTAAGAAAGTTTACTCACCTAAAGTTGATTGAATAGAGAACGGAGAGCTTTGAAACTTGAAAACTGGAATTTGCTTTTGAAATTGAAATAGCAACTTGAATTTGATCTGCTCTTTCTTTAATTATGTTGGATTTGAGTTTGAATTGATTTGCTTCAGTTGAAACTTGAAGTAGTATATTTTTTCTCTGATTTTAGTTTTTAGTTTTAGAAGAAGAAAGAATAGATTGATTGAGAAGTGAAAATGAATATACCCAGCCTGGTTTCTCACTTCTCATTATTTACAATTCCAAATTAAAAGAAAGATGAGATATGCCACTTGTTATTTGCACATCACTCTAAGCTACAAATGTCCTAAAGCATGTATTTATATTTATTTTATAAATCTTTATTTTTTTCACTTTCTTTTTATTTATGTGTATATAATTCAAAGAAAACAATATAAACTTACTTACATACATTTTAAATAATCTCTTATGTTTTTGAAAATATAGAATCTTAACTTTAAACATCTTTTGAGCATTATTATATTCAAACTATAACTTCCAAATCATAAAATATATATATATATATATATATATATATATCAATTTACTATAATTTTATCATTTCCAAAAATCTATAATTCAACATTAATTATAGATTCAAATTCATTTATACACATATCCAGATATTCTTTAAATTATCAGAAATCTATTTGTTTAACCAAATAAAATCAGTATCTCAATAGTTACAATCAGTTAATTACCAATTACCAAATTTTCAAAAATCCAGGTTATCACAGGGAGCGACCCGCATAGTCCTGCTGCACGTCTCTGCTTTAGTCATTTCCGGTTGATGAGGATTAATGCTACATTTTACCTTTATTATAACAGTCCCACTTGGAATGCTAACGCTGCCCTCCAGGCTGCAATGCTAGCATTCATCCGTCCAAGTTGTTCATGATAAGAACAAACCGATGCACTACTTCTACATCCGTTTTGGAATCACCCTTAGGATTAGTAGCAAGTAGCCCTTGCACTTCAATAAACTCCATCTTCGATCATCTCGAACCAGTTTTAAACCTCTTCCAAAGCATCGAAATTGCATATGGTTTTGTAGTGGTTACGGTTTCGAGTCATCTCATATAAGTACACTCCTCCGCTTACCGGTCGCTCCAAAACCAAATTGATAGTTATGGCAAACTCAACTCCTGTTGTTTTGAAAATAATCAGACAATACATAAGAGTGGATATTACCTTCTTACCGTTTAAGCGGACAGATTTCAATATCATTTGTCCTAGGAGAACAAAACGAGATATATACACACAGTACAACATCATCGAAGATGATTGTGCCATATAACCTCCATATTTCTCCTAGATATTTCCAGAGTTATATTTTTGGCCAAAATTTTGATGGTTGGTTATGTAACTATCAAATAAACAAACAATCAATCCAGAGATTTAATTCCTTGTGGAATCCACTAAGCCTATGTTAATTAATCTTTCATTAATTAAAATCTCTTTCAATTATTTGATTCAAAATATCTTCATAAAAGGTAATATTCACAAACCCCTTATAATCCTTTCAATACTTGGAAAAATATTCATATACTCATCTCACTAGTACAAGTATATTACAAAACATTATACTTTTAATACTTAGAAAATATATCCATATACTTATCTCAACAATATAAGTATATTAATAAAACTTAAGAAAAATTTCCACTTTTCCAAATTCATATTTAAATGGGGCAAAAATAAATCTCATTTAAAAACATTGATTACCATAAACCAAGCCACTATCCTTCGGTGTTAAGTATGGGAAGAATGTTTCAATACCACCATAACTAAGAAGGATTATTTATCAAAAATAAATCTCATTCATTTTATAAAATTCCCTTTCTATAGGCCCATTTCATATTTACAAATCATACTATAAATGTCCCAATAAATTTATAACACTTCTTTTATAAATCTCTAAAATCTATTTATAAAATTCCTTTCTATTTAAAAAAAAATTCTTTCCTATTATTTAAACTCTTTTATAAATCTTCCTTTATAACTCTTTTATAAAACCCTTTACAAATATCGTTTGTAAATCTCCTTTAAATAAATCCTTTTATTAAGTAAAATCTCTTCCATAAAACAATTTATTATTTACATCACCTTTATAAATTAATTAATCATATTCAAACATAATAAATAAATAACTTTAAAACATCATTAATGAAATAAACTAATTAATCTTTAAAACATCCTTAATAAAATAATTAATCAAATTAAAACATCATTAATAAAATCAATTAATTTACTTATACCATAATTAAATCAATTAACAAACTTAAACAACATAAACAATATAATTAAATAACTTAAAGTATCATTAATAATATAATTAAATAACTTAAAATATCGTTAATAATATAATTAAACAACTTTAAACATCTTATTTAAAATAATTAATTAACTTACTTTAAAACATCATTTAAAAACACTTAAAATAAAATTATTATAGAATTTAAGTTATTTTAAATCCATAACTTTATAAATTCGAAAAGAGGCTTTGTGACCACAATGGTACTAAATTAGGTTACTATTTAATTCAATTTGACTTTCAAGTCAAATAACTAGTATTTACATAAGCAACATATATGTAAATCAAGTCCTTAATTAACCATCAGTAGTTAATGTGTCATTTTTCCCATATAAATCAACTGGCATAAAATTAAACGTCCAGATTAATTTAATAATCGGGGATTAATTCTGCTAAACAGATGTCATCAATAATCTATTCAGTTAATTATAGCAGAACAGAAATTTATTCTGCTAAACAAGTGTCCAAAATAATCTAAGTAAATACATTTGACGGAACGGTGTTTTATTTGGCCAAATAGATATCACCAATGAAGTATACACTTTTTAACTATTTATTACTTAAAGCAACGCTATTATATGCAATCAGTATTATTTTGTCATTAACTTATAATTCACTAAAACTAGTAATTATTTATACCATATTGTTCTACTAGATTGTACGAATGTAGTGCAAAAACCTACGGGTCAAACAGATTTCGTATGTAGGAACTATTTATTTTCAAAGCTAGGCTTATAATTAACTAATTAAATAAATTTAATAAACTCGGATTTCACACCAACACTCAAACATGCCAAGCCCATCTAGCAAAAACAAAATACACCCACCTAACTCCTTCTTCCCTCCCAACAATTGAAATCCTCAAATCCATTCTTGTAGCTCCAACATGCACAGATACTTAGATGCGACAACCATGCCACCAACCAATGATCTAAGGCCATCCGCAAGTCCAACTCCTCGAGCTCGTCACGCTAGTACCCCTGCCATCCATTACGGCGCCTCCGATCAAAATCCGACCATCTATCCAAATTAAATCGCATAGACAATATGAGGTCGACCACGTCCGTCAAGCAACGCCGTCGCTCCAGCCACCCATTGCCGGTGTCACCGATGACGTCGCAATCGCCACCCCAGCCTCACCTCCGGTCCACTCCTTTATGAACTCGATGCCCCCATCTCCACCTGCGATGAGAATAACCGAGCACAAAAACCCATGTCCACTAAACCCTAGTTCCACCCCAACCAACCACCATAGACCACTAGATACCTTACAGTCACTACCACGCCGTCGCCTAGTTCCAAGCTTCCTCCAAGGACTTGCCGCTCCTCCCCTAATTACCGAAATTTATTAGACGACCAAAATCCGATCATCTAGCTACTACCACACAACCACACCACCTAAAATTCTACGACCAGCATCAAAATTCATGATTTGCCTAGACGAACGGAGTGCCTAGACGAACAACCCGTACTCTCCGTTCATTGATTCATGATGGTTGAAAAGCTGTCATCACTCGATCATTCACTATAATCGACAGATTACAGCCACCCTACTTGACAAAACAACACCCGACTATTTTAAAAAAAAGGTAGACACCAAGTAGAACAATTTTCCAATTGGTTGCTTATGCTAAATTTGAGATGTTTGGATGGTATGGATTTTTGAATTAAGGGATGGATATGCTTTAAAAAAAAGAACTGGAGAAAGAAACAGAAGAGAGTAATGTGTATATATTCCATATCTCTGTGTATGTTATTTATAGCAATCCTATATTCATCTTTCAAAACAATATTCATATCACAAAACCAGAATTTTCAATTCACAACAGTTATAACCGTTACAAGTCAAATTTGTAATGCTTATAACCGTTACAAATAGGTACGTGACAAAATCTACAACATATTTCCCAACGGTTATAACCGTTGGGAATTTTGGGAATTTTCATATTCTCAACGGTTATAACCGTTGGTATATAATGTATTTACCAACAATTATATCCGTTGGTAAATATGTTACTAAAATACATCGTTTATAACATCAAACAGATTTCATTTATAATATAGATTTCATTTATAAATACAAATTTGGTTTTGTTGAACCATATCATGTAACCACAAACATTAAACAGATTTCATTTATAATACAAATTCAAATTTATATTAATGACAAACATGTAGCCAAAATTCAAATCTGTTGCACCAAATTTCAAAACAAACATCATACATATTAAATACTTCATATCTTCTACAAAGTTCATGATAACTTTGAATTTTACCAGTACAAAACGTCTAAAAGCTTACAAACAACGAATGCGACTTTCCGACCAAATTACAAAACCTTCCATCAACTAACTCCCATCAACTAACTCAGCCAAATTTTACTCGCTTCTGATTTTTTCTTTTCTTTTGCAGCTTCTACTAAAACCTGCATATGCAAAAGCAATGCTCAGTTTATAAATCAAATAGAAGGAAAGCTTCATTGTATTTGAAAATAGAAATGCACCAAATCTGATAATAAAAACCAAGCGCTTTGCTCAGCTAAAAATTGCGCTTTACAGCTCAGTTTATAAACTGGGCTAAGCCTTGTTTTTAACTAAGCTTACTACTCAATTTGTAACACAACACCAAATATGGCATTTTGTAACACTTTTTTCGTTTCGATTTCTCATGGTTATTAGCGTGGGAAATTTATCACGGTTATTACCATGATATACAACGGTCACGGTTATTACCGTAACACAATCTGGTATTTTCGTAAATAGTTCAAAGCATAGTGGGTAGATTTGCCAGTTTGGTATCTATTGTTATCTCTGCCCTTTGCCACGGTTCTAACTTGCTCCTTCCTTATTTCGCAAGCCAAAATTGGAGCTGCGTTTACCAACCCCTTCGCCTTCGACATCGTTTCAGTGCAGGTTTGTTTCACTTTCGCGTTTTGTCTTGCTATTTATCAAATTCAAGCTTTAAAGATGAACGTAACCGATAATTTGGGATTAGGATTTTTGATTCAAAACAGTATAACTAGGGAAGTGAACAAGGACATGTGCGAAAACCCTAAATAGCAGGCCAGATTAGGTTTTTCGCGTACCAACCCCTCCGCCTTCGACCTCGTTTCAGTGGCAGGTTTGTTTCACTTTCGCGTTTTGTCTTGCTATTTATCAAATTCAAGCTTTAAAGATGAACGTAACGATAATTGATTTGATTGCAGGCCTCCGCCTTTCCCTCGTTTCAGCGCCCCATTTTCCAGGTATGGAAAATTTGGATTTATTTATGCTGATTAGGTTTCATGTCTCCTCTTTCTCTTTATTTTATTTTTAGGGTAGTTTGTGAATTATGTAATAGGGTATTACACAGAAATACTTACACAACCTGTTTAGGTTGTTTGCTTTTGATTTTGGTAGTTCAACAATTTTTGTCTCTGTGAATAGAAGAATTTGTTCTAATGTCAAATCTTTTGGGGTGCTTTGATTGTCTCTGTGAATAGAAGAATTATGTTAATCAAAATGATACACATATAAAAGATGATATCATGTGCTCTGAGTTTTAGCCATTATTGCAGCGTATATCCTGTTACTGCAATAGTGTACACATTCTTGTTCTTCAAAGAATTTTTTCTACAGATTAGTTGTAGTAACCTTGTTTTTCAAGATGATAACAACAAAATTTTGAAGTATTCTGTTAGAAATAATTAAATCTTAATTGCGAAACATTTATGTTTCAGAATATTATATATGTGTACTCTTTAGGTACAAAGTTCACAAAACATAAAACTTTAAAGTGTGCAATTTTTTAAAATAAATATTTACAAAATTCACTAAAGTTGATACAGCATAATATACCGAAGTTATACATAGTCGGTAACTACAAATACAACAAATATTTACAAAATTCACTAAAGTTACAAAATTCACTAAAGTTGCCAATATTATTTGATGGTTTTGGGCATCTTTCTTATTTTGTATTTACATAAAATTGTAGGAACAAATAAATTTTCTTGCTAATGTCGAAGCCTACATCGAGAGAGTGGATTAGAATTCGGCATAGTAATACCAGTGAATATATACAAGGAGTTCGATATTTTATGGAATTCGCGAAGAGTCATTCACCACCGGACTTTGGACTATGCAGCTGTCCTTGTATAAAGTGTAGGAATTCAAAAAAGTTGGCTTTTAAATTAGTAGAAAAACACTTGATCATTCATGGTATGGATCCAACATACGACGAATGGTTTTTCCATGGCGAGAGAAGCGACAATGATGTGGTGGTCAATCCTACGCGACATAATATCTATGAGGCTTACAACTCTAATCAATTTCAAGAACAGAACCATGTAGGAGATGCGCTTGAAGACCTTGTTGATGATGCATATAGAGTATATGGTAGCGTTGAAGGCGTCGGTGATGGTAACCATTGGAAAAAGTATCAGGAATACAAAAGAAAAGCAAATGAAAAATTATACCCTTCTTGTGAAGATGGTCTTACAACATTAAGTGTCATTATAGAGCTTCACAATTTAAAAAAAAGATTTTAATTGGTCAAGAAATAGTATGACCGAGTTGTTAATACGATTGAAGCGGTGGCTTCTAAAGGAAAATACAATACCAGAGAAGTACTCGACAATGAAACAAATGTTAAAGGATTTGGGAATGAAAGTAGAGTGTATACATGCTTGTGAAAATGATTATATATTGTTTTGGAAGGAATACAATGATGCGTTGGAATGTCCACGTTGTCATACGTCGAGATTTAAAGTTAAAAATCAAGGGGAAGTGGTAAAAATGACAAAACAACCTCGAAAAGTTTTGAAATATTTTCCAATAAATCCAAGATTAACAAGGTTGTATACTGTACCATGGATAGCTCAAAAGATGTTATGGCATAGTGAAGCAAAACCTTGCTGGAATTGCATGCGTCATTCTATTGACTCAGCCGAATGGAGATCGTTGAAGAACAAGTGGCCAGAGTTTGGTAAAAATGGGCGAAATGTTTGGCTTGGTATTGCTACTAACGGGTTTAACCCTAGTGCAACACAATCAAGTAATTATAGTTGCTGGCCTGTGTATACGGTTCCTTATAACTTACCCCCTTCATTATGTATGAAGTCGGAGTTTCAAATGTTATGCTTGTTAATTCCTGGACCAAGAGCACCTAGTAAAGATATTGATGTGTATTTGGAATCCCTTGTCGATGAATTGAAGCAGCTATGGGCAGAGGGAGTGCCTGCATTTGCATGGATAAGAAAGAGCATTTCACTTTGAGAGCAATGCTATTATGGGGAATTCATGATCTACCTACATTTGGAAATTTATCTGGTTGTGTAACACATGGTTACAAAGCATGTCCTGTTTGTGCTGTGGAGACTGAATCAGAACGCATTGGAAATAAGATTGTTTATACGAAGTATAGAAGATTTTTAAAGAATGGTCATCCATATAGGGCATTACAACATGGATGGTATAAGAATATAGAAGATAAGGAACCTCCAACACGATTGGCGGGATCAACTCTTTTAGAAAAGCTTGCTCATATCAAATATGTACCCGGTAAAATAACAAAAAACAAAAAACGCATAGTAGATGATATCGACCTTGACGATTAACATTTTGTAAACGAAAATGGTGATGATGAAAGACCAGCATGGTATAAGAAGTCGATTCTTTTTGGCTTAGAGTATTGGAGTAGTCATAGAGTGCGACATACTATTGACGTGATGCACACTGAGAAGAATGTATCGGAGCATTTCATTAACTTGCTGTTTGATAGATACAAACAATCTTCCAAATTTGCATTTGATAAAACATACAGGATGCAATGTTGTCAAGTTCTAAAATATGCAAAACTTCCATCATGCTTTGGGACTAAGTTAAGCAACTTAGTAAATATTCAATCACCCAGTTTGAATATTAGAAAGTCATATGACTATCATGTTATTATCCAGTATTTTTTGCCTATCATGGTTCAACATGCTTATCCACAGTGTCGTGACTTAAGACGTGCGATATTACAAGTATGCTTGTACTTCAATATTATTTGTTTGAAGGTTTTAATTCGAGAGCATGTCCAAGCTGCCAAAGATATGATTGCCAAGGCATTATGTGTGTTGGTGCATTATATTCCCTCTCAATTTTTTGACATAAGCATACATCTAATGGTGCATTTAGCTGATCAGGCACTACTATGTGGACCAGTTAGTTATACATGGATGTATCCATTTGAAAGGTGCGACATTTTTTTAAATATAATATCACATGATTCTTTTTCAATAGTAACGTAAATGATGTATTTTTATATTAGAGCTATGAAGGAATGCAAAGACATACCAAGCAATAAACGCTACGTGGAGGGATTAATTTCCGAAGCATATCTTGTTTCAGAATCCGTTAAATATGCCATGGAATATATGCCAAATCCACGTACTGGTAATCATAGCTCTAAACAAGCACCATTTTTAGATGAGAACGGAGACGACATTTATGAACGTTCCATCATTGAGGGTAAAACTATCAAGTTATCCGGCATACAACGTACTCAAATTCGAAGGTCGATACTTTTTAGGATGGAAATTCCAGACCGAGATGATTATTATAGGTTTGCATTTTTTTCTACACGTTATAAGATGTAACTTTAATATTTACTTACGCCACCATATATTGGTTTATAGCGAATACCAATCGTTGTTAGAAGATGCTCAACGAAGTAGAAAGAAGCTCCATGCAAGGACGAAAGTAGTAGTGCAAACTGAATTCATTGATTGGTTGTACAAGAAGGTTTTTTAAATTCCACAAAGGTCATAATTCGATAATCAAATTAACATTATTTAACTTAATTAAATTATTTTAATAGTTAATGGAAGAAAAATACATGGATTCATTGTTATGGTATTACGTTAGTGGATCAGCGTGGGAAGCCAAAACTCGTCTTAAGTATAGAATAAATGGTTATGTATTTTCTCCGCAGCGCTATGATGACACCCTTTCAACGCAAGATAGCGGTGTTTGTATGGATGCAATAACAACATTTGTTGCAAGTGCGAAAGATTTGAATGCTACAGATGATGACGCCACTTGGTATGGTATTATCAAGGAAATCATTGAAGTTGATTATTATGAATTTTCACATGTAGTATTCTATTGTGAGTGGGTCAATATTGCTGATAAAATGCATGGTTGTAAGATTTGTCCGGACTCTAATTTGTTGATGGTGAATCTAAAAAAACTTAAAAGCAGCGACAAAGAGTATGATGAGCCTGCCATTCTTGCATCAGAAGCAAGTCAAGTTTTTTACATACCATACATACAAAATCCTGATTGGTCCATTGTACGACGTTCACCTAAACGCTTGACTAATAGCGTGGATGATTACGAGATGCCAACAAACTTCCAGTCAGTTTTAAAGGAGTAATCTAACTTAACAACGTTGTTGAAATGTATTGAATCCAAATAGATGAGCTTGATTGAAGTAGTAGTTGCTTGTTTTGTAACTTTATTAGTATTCTCAGTCATTATTTAACATTTATCATGTTGCCATAGATCAGAAATTTCAACAAATTTAAAATATAAAGGCATTTCTCTCTTCCCTGTATACTCATTTGTTATCATTCATTAAATCTTTACATGGCATATAAAACCATCCTTCTAAATGCAGCAGAGATAGTATATTTCAATGCAAATGCAGGTGACATGCAAGTATGCAAGTATGTGTGGGCTTTTAAAATGCGTGAAGTTTTCCATTCATATGAATTGAGATGTAAAAATTCAAAATTAATGAATATGAACAATCTCAAGTATGGTAGACTTTTGGAAATATGTGAGTTTTAAGTGGCAGTTTTATAATGTATATAGTTCTTTATATAATTTTATGGCATTATATTTTGTAGATAGGTTGTTATATCTCTTGCATTATATTTTGGCAGTATGTCGGCTAGTTGCAGTAGACATACAGAAAGCAGAGAAGAAGAAGTTCCTCCTCCCCCACCAAATAAAAAGTACTCGATAATTGTTGAGATAGATGGTGCTAAAGGCGACGATGCAACAAAGTGGAGTTCCCGTTGTGGCACTCTAATTCGAAGGCATATTCCCATTACCTATGATGATTGGAGGAAAGTTGATGGGTTTTTCAGGGATAATTTATGGGAATCACTCATGGTATTTGAATTTACAATTTTTACAAGAATGAATTTTTTTGTGCATATTTGAAGTATAAAATCATAATTAGAACATTTATTTTACCTTTCTATAGAAGGAGTTTGATTTGAATATAAACCCCGATTTAGCTCGACCTATTTTAGAGAAGGCGTTTTCACAGTACTTCAGAACAGAAAAAGCGAAATTGAGAAAGCTATATCTTAAAACAAAAGAAGGAGAGTTATTGCCTAGGCGTCTTGCGATTGATAACCGACCCGAAGACATTGATAAAGTTCAGTGGGAGGGGTTCATCGACATTGAGTATGTTGATAAGAAGAAAAAACAATGCAAGACGAATGCTGATAATAAAAGAAAGAACACCATAAATCATACATTGGGAAGAAAATCTTATAGTAGACTATATGAAGAATTGGTACGTAGTAAGTCTTTCAGAACTAATCGTGATAATATTGTATAATTGTTTAATATATTTACATTTATTCATGTAGGAAACTGATAATCCCGAATGTAAAATTACACGAGCAAAGGCATGGAAAGTGGCGCACACAAGTAAAAAACCCGGAGAGGTGCTTCCTTGCGCCGCTGAAAAATATGCAAGTCTTTGATTTATAGCTTTGATAACATATAAGAGGCTATCAGGCTCATGTGTACATTTTGTATCATTTTCATTTCAAAGACAAGCCTGCATTTTTAAGGAATTAAAGAAACTGGTGGAAACTTTTCACAACTGCATGGGCATATTTAAGGAATTAAAGATTGAACTTCTACCCATATATATGCGTGTGTAATAAAATACCTCAAACAGACAAAGAAAAATATGCAAACACAGAGGTTAAAACAAGTAAGACTCTCAATAGTACTTTTACCCATATATATGCGTGTGCATGTTGTTGCAGTGCTCGTGTAAGTGGTGTTTCTGACTGATGGGATTTGAGTGTAGTTGAGGTGGTGTTTCAGTAATATGGAAGGATTGTAGTGAGTGTTGGCTAGCAGTTTATGAAGTGTTTGTGTAGAGTTTCAATGCTTTTCAGTGTTATATGTGGCTGTAGTGTGATGTTTGATTTTTGAAGTGTTGTACTTCTGTGTTATGGGCGTGGTGGCATGAAGAGTTTCAGTGTAGCAGTTGGTGTGTTTCATGAAGTATTACATTGTAGTAGTGTGGTTATGCTTGTAGTAGCGGTGTGTTCAGATGTGAAGATGCATTGAGTTTAATGTTGATTTTTGATGGGTTGAAGTTTGTTTTCTGCTGATGCATTTTCATTGGATAATGGATTTGGTTGTAGCTGCCAGTGTATTTCTATGCATAGATTTCTTTATATGTCTTAATTTGGAAGAGTGTTTAAGATTATTGTGTTGAGTGGCAGCAGGGTCTTTTCAATTCGTAATTAGCCTTTTTATTTGTTTTGGCGGATAGAGCCTTGTTGTTGGAGATTGGGTAGCATTGTTCTATGGGTAGAAGATGCTCATGTATTGTTTTAGTGGCCTGGAGCCATTCATGTTTTGTTGAGTTTAGTTTTGTGTAGATTCCAGAGCATGTTTTTCCAAAATTAGGATGTGGTTGCATACATGTACATGAATTATACTGGCAACATGTAAAGGCAATATATTATGTCTTCTGAACCTCTCAATAGTACTTCTGAACCTATACAAGCAATAGTATACAATCAAATGTACATGTAATTTATGAATATGATTACAAATGAAAATTGACATCTGCTAATTTCAGTTTCAGTTTCAATTATATATTTAACCTCTATTATGTAATTTTACATCTTTACAAAATTTTGAATTGTGTAGGCATTGATAGAAGCAGCCGAAGAAAGACAAAAATCGGAAGCTAGTGTTAATGGAGAAGATGGAATAAGAAGTTTAGAAGATTTTGAAAAAGATCCCGTTGCCAAAGCTTTTCGGGATGATAAAAAGCGAAGCTATTGCCGAGCTATTAGCTCTACGTCTAATGTAAAGCAAGTAAGACTCTCTCAAGCTTCAAAAGCCATTACCAATTACAAAGAGAATGCAAATCAACAATGGAAAACAGAAATGCGTGAAAAGATGAAAACAATGAGTTTAGCTATAAATGATATGAGACAATGTATAAAGATGCTTGTAAATCATATTGGAGGAAATATGCCGACACCAAGAGGAGAAGCTACTTCTAATACAGAGCAAAATTTCAACAGTCCTGGAGATAGCTTAGGTGCTCCACTAAATGGAATAATGGGATCTTCTATGAGAGAGAAAAAACCAGTAACGCTATTGTCAGTAGATTTGACGGAAGTAGCAAAAGGACACATTGGGACGCAAAAGATATGTCATGGTAGAAAGGTGGTTGAAGGAGAGCAAGTTGTTTGGGTGGAGAATGTTTACGATCCAGAAGCTTCAATTTATGAAGCACCACAAAATGGCCATTACACGCTATCCGAATTAGTTGAAGGGGGTTTTGTGATTTGGCCCGAGTATCGTTTGCGTTATTAGTAAGTTACTAAACACTATGTAGTTATATTCTGAAACTGTGTTTTAAAGTTTTTTATATATACTATGCTTGTATGCTATAATTTGTGGTGTTGGTATGAAGTATCCTTTGTGGTGTTTGTATGAAACATAAATGTTTGGTGTTGTTCTAATTATTGATCGTATGTTTTCTTAATGTTAATACTATATACTTTTTGTATATATTATTTGTAGCTGTAATAAAATATTGGTGCTATATAGTTTGTTTGATATTGTTTTAGTTATCATGGTTATAAGTGTTAGAAAATAACCTTTCGTAATGGTTAGCATTTATCACGGTTATAAGTATTAGAGTTTCCTTTTTGGTAATGGTTATAAATGTTAGAAACTATTGTTCTGTCACGGTTATAATTGTGATAATATCTAAATTTGTAACGGTTATAAGCGTGAGAAATTACTATTTTTATCACGGTTATAACCATGAGCAAAAGTGTGACTGAATTTGCCCACGATACCTATTTTCACGGTTATAACCGTCACAAATTAGTTTTGTCACGCTTATAACCGTGAGGAATTTTCCTTTCTGGTGTTGTGTAACCGAGCTTCAACGCTCAGTTTGTACTCAATAAAAAAACTAAGATTGCTTAGTTTATAGAAACCGAGCTAGCTTAGGTTTTATAAATTGATTGCTCAGTTTTTATAAACTGAGCAAGCTCAGTCGACAAAAAATAAGCACGCTCAGTTCATAAAAACTGAGCTTAGAGCTCAGCTTGCAAATTGAGCTAGGCGCTTAGCACTATACTATATGAAGTGGAAGCACAGTGGCACTGTTTGTTTTTGTTCCAAGAGTGAACATTTTTGACAGTCATGGTGCTCATTTTATTTGGGAAGAACATTTTTTGTATGCCTTCATAATTAGCTGTTAATAAAGAGAAAATAAATCAAAGGCAACAAACCTAGTAAAATCAACATAAATATTCTAATAAAGATCACATTACCGGACAAACAGAATAATTTCAATCTCGAAGAATAACTGAGTGAAAAATCATTATAACTAAGAATATATATAGGACAATGAAAATGTTTTTTATTTGCTATAAATATGGGCAACAATCAAAAGAATATTTTACGGAAAAATATTGGTTTCCCCTGTTAACTTATTTTTTATTTCTATTACTAAAATAAATTGAAGGTAAAATTTCGTATAACTCAAGCATTACATTACAATCATAAACAAATAGTGATGGTACAACAACAATTCAGATAAGTGTGGCAAAATATACAAGTTCATGGATGATCAGCCTACAAAAAACGTCACTACCAAGGTGTGTTGATGCTAAGAAAAATATAGTTGTCAGAACAATAAACACAGAATAAGAGCACAAATAGAGGTGAAGTAGGTCTCGAAAATGAAATGTATGGCCAAGGGTGCTAGAGGAAGCCAGGTCAGAGAACTGTCACTAACTCCAAAGAGAAATACGTACAAGTAAAATCATTTTCAAAACTACGACGCATAAAAAAAATTTAATATAAAGAGTATAAATGATACTTAAGATTAATTTTCAAAGTTCAGAACGATAACAATATTTCTCTCCCTTATTAACAAAATTCATACCAAAGAATATAATTATTATTTAATACTATTGAATCCTAACCATTCAAATCTTTCCATTTTCTATAAATCTAACCTCTCCTCTTTCTCTCATTATCATTTCTCTTATTGCTGAACTCTTACTTACATATCCACTTCTTCTCACTCAAGGCAATACAAGTCTCAAAAATAAATGTAAGTGAAATATGATAAGCTATAATAAATTGGAAAATATATTCTCATATGTATACTTTTGAATTCAAGTTATTTTCTCTCTCCTGTTTATAGTTTCACCGATTTTATGTATTTACCATGGAATTTTTTCGTCCCTCTGCAACTTCGAAATAACAAGCCTAAACCAAATTCATGACATGAAAGATTTTGTGCGTATCTGTAAAATTGAACATCTTAAAGTAGCGAATAAGTGTTCAGTGAATGTGCACAAGACAGCAATCATATGCCATCATGCACATATAAAAAATATAACGGGTTAGTGCTCTACGTTAGTGAGTTTGACTGTTTTGTAAAGTTTGCCTATAGATGGATGAGTCAGTGTGTATTCATTTTGTTAGTGTTGTGTTGTAATATTTTGTTAGTGTAATACAAATAATTAATCTAACTTGTTTAGTTTCTACGGTTGAATTTTGGTCTTCTGTTAGTACTCTAATTACTAAACAATTGAATTTGTTCTCCTAGCTATAAGCTATAGTAAGAAAATTGTTTAAAAAGAATATAATGATTGAAAAACCAGATACAACCAGCAAGAGAATACCTGTATTGAGAAGTATGCCCAAGCTTCCGACTTCCAACCACTACTAACATGTCACTTCCCAATTTGATACATAATGCTATTTTCATCAGGCATATCCAAATTCTATTTTCTGAAAGCAGCGACAAGAACTTGAAAAATCCTCACAATAAGGCCGCCTCCAGGGTTTTGAAACTTATACATCTTAACACTGAAAAAGAAGCTACAAACAGCTAAGGCCACGAACACACTGGGTATACCAAATCCCAAGGCCCAACCTTTATTGTCTTTTATCCATACATGCAAAGAACCTGATACAAAAGATCCACAGTTGATAGCAAAATAATACTATGTAAAAAATGTATTCCTATTCTTTCTAATGGATCTGTGTCATCAAACTGATCGGCTCCAAAGAAAGACACACAAGGTTTGATTCCACCTGAGCCAAGTGCGATTAAGTAAAGACTGAAGAAAAAAATGAAGAACTGAGATGTGCTTGGTTCCGGACAAATAGTGTTGATACATTTAGGCGGTTCTAGAACTGGTATTGATGTTGACAAAGTAAGTGATGTCATTCCCTTCAATTAAAAGTATGAAGTATAACCATTATTCTTAAATAGTATAAGTTATTTATTGATATGAGCATTGATTACTTACATGACTCTTTTTATATAGCCTCAGAATGATAACTAATGCATATACCTTAATGAAGCAACCAAAAATTCTAAAACTAAGTCAAAATATTAAGAGCAGATGAAAATCAGTAAAGAATGAAAATGCCAAATGAATACACGAACGAGTGTCTTATATTTTTATAAATGATTGTTGAAGTAAAAGAAGATGATTGAATATGCAAACTAGTTTTCGCTTTAAACAAAGCAAAAACAAGTGTCTTATATTTTATAAACGATTTTTGAAGTAAAAGAAGATGATCAAATACTATGGAAAATTTGAAGGCTGAAGAAAATAATAATGATCATGTATTTTATTAGAGCTTACATATTTTAATAAATAAAAATAAACGGAGACCAGATATGAATATTTTAATCAACATGGATATTATTAAAGCAAAAAAAAGAGCAAGGGCCATTTCTTGATTCATTAAGATGTGCACTACGAAGTTCGATCTACAATAAAGAATAATGCATAAATAAAGATGCATACCAATATTTTCTTCCACTTTTTGGGCGCAGTGAGATGAAAGTTCCACACATGTTAATATCCAAACTTCTTGCACTAACAAAAAAGGTACATGAAAGGTCAGTATCCTCATTTTCTGTATTTTTCATGCTTTTAAATTAGTAAATAAGAGATGAATCCATTCATATCTTCTTCATAAACAAAATAGAATGCCTATAAACTATTCTAATAGATTAAGAAATACATATTGCTTATTGTTCACGATAATTTAAATTGATGTCAGGGAGAACCAGTTAACAAAAACTTATTTTAAGAAAAAAATTGAAAACCAAAAGAAGTACGAAATAGTATGAAAAATAATTTGTCTAACCTAAATGTCGCCGACGGTACGAGGATTAGTAACTGAGTTCCAATGCGTCATAGTTTAGAAATCTCATCCCCAAAAATATCCATGTAACAGCCAACTAAAACAGGTATTGATAGAGTAAGTGTATTTAAGATAGGAAAATATAATATTTAAGTTATATTTTCACCGTGTAAACCATTTTTTAGTGAATATTCAGCTGTATGATTGAAGTTTAAAATTTTATAGTGTTAGAAATGAACTTCAATGTAATTGTTGGGACTGGTATAAAATATTAATTGTATGTCATGTACTTTATAGTAAGATAAATGCAACCAATTGATACATGATTACTTTGAGGAAAAATGTATTAGTAAAGATTAATAATACAATTTTCTTAGATCAAATGGTTGATAATGCCTATAAGCTTGAGAAAATGAGCAAGTAATTCTTTTTACATGAGTTCCCTATTCTAATTTGGCATTATCATTCAATTAGATTCTCTAATACGTTATTTATCGCATGCCATATTTCATATAAAGCAAAGACTACAGCAGGAAATAAATTTTTTAGAGAATGAAAGCATTATAAGATGCAAAAGACATCATTTGTACTTGCCTCAACCAACTTCTTAACAATGCATCAAATTTATTCCCAAATTAATCCAAATTGTACAACACTACAACATGACATCACTACAATTTTACCTCATCCGTCCTTCAATAACTAATATGCAAAATTTGGAATTTTTTGGCAGAAAAAAGAAAAAAAAATGTCTATAATATTCATACATGAACATCACATCACTACAGCATGACTAGGTGAAATTTCTTATGAATTGCAAGACCTAATAGCAAGTTTTAAATGCAGCATACAATTGAGTTTTAAAATACATATCATTTTGAAAGACTGCATGTTCACCATGTAGAATCACTGTTCAGATTTTAACTTAAACACAAATCAGTAGGGACAAATCAAATCCATATATTGGTATTAATTAGAAATTTGAGCAGATATTCGAATAACTAATATTCCAATTCCAATTGGGAACAATTATGCCTCAAAATAAAAATCATTAATTCTAAGCACCTGCATACACCACATCAGCAACAATATTTCAAGGTACCGTTATACCAATAAAAGCAGGGAATGTAAAATATAGTATTAATAAAAAAGTATAATTCTGAACCAATTAATAGCACAAAAGACCTAATTTCAAAAAATAAGTTAAAGTTGAAGTAATTACCTAATTTGAAATTGAAATTAGGTTGCAATCGGTTGCGGAAATAGAACGAAAGCCCTAATCTTCCTTTGTTTTTCTCAAATTCGTGGAAAATAAACAACCGAGGCTGTGAAAGAACGACGGAGACAGTAGCAGAAGGTGCTAGCAGAACGGCGGAGGCAATGGCAGAACGGTGAAGGCGGTGCTAGAAAAATCAGACAAGTGATAACCTAGAACGAAAAAGTAAATAAATGGAAATAATGAAAATTTATGCGTGAGAATGGGATAAGTAATAATAGAAAGAAAATTACAACCCTATCCATATTACTTCTAACTATTTACCAAATTACCGGGTTTTGGTAACGGTAATAACCATGACAAACATTCATAACGGAAATATCCGTTACAAATTTATAACGGTTATTACGGTTACAAATTGAAAGCGGAAAAGTGTTACAAAATGCAATGTTTGGTGTAGTGTATGATATGATTTTAAACAATCTACTTAAACCATGATTTCCATATCAAAAATTAAATTACTAACAAATTCACAATATATATATTTTCATCAAAATATGCTTAAAAAAGCTTGAATAACTCACCTTCCAAAATCATTGGAAATGCAAAATCAGAACTTTTTCCTAGCAAATCAAGCTCTACTCCATTAAAGACCATAAGGTAATTGTTTGTTTATTTTTATAAATGCAAAACTAAAGACCATAATGCCCTTACACCAAGTTTTTCAACTTTGTCAACATATCAAAGCCACCAAAATACCAAGTCATTTAAAAATATGGTGGATATTTAAAGGTTCCATGTACCTTAGTTGATTTTTACACTTGAGGAATCTTTAGACTTCAACTCAAACTTCATATCCATCACTTCTGATGCAGCGCATACCTCATCACCAGTAAGTCGCGGCGAAGGCGAGCTTCCAGATCGCGGAGACGAAACAGTTCCCCGATTCCCTAGGTCGCGAACGCGAGCTTCCAGCTTCTTCCCTAAGTCGCGAGTCGCCTTCCTCCCTAGGTCGCGAACGACAGTGCGAGCTAAAATCACTTCTCTGAATCACGAAGGAAACCCTAAGTCGTGAGTCTTCCCTCTCCTTAGGTCGCAAACGACCTATTCCAGCTCCTCCTTAAATCGCGAAGAAACGCACTAGGTCGCGAACTACATCCAGCTTTAGGTCGTGAGAAGATCACTAGGTCGCTGATGTGTTTTCTTCCTTTAGGTCATGGAAGTTAGGTCGTTGATGATAAGTCGCAAGCTACTGATTTTCTTAGGTCGCGAATTGTTAAGTCGCGTGAAGATTTCCAGAAGCCATTTTTTAGGCCGCTGCCATCCCTTGAGTCGCTCCAGCTTAGGTCGCGAGAAGAATCTCTTATGCCGCTGTTTGTTTTAGGTCGCTCGACTAAGTCGTGTACTGTTGTGATGTTTTCTTAAGTCGTTTGCTATATTTTTTAGGTCGGTTGTATGTTGTTAAGTCGTTTTCTTTTTATGTCATTTGTTTTGTAAGTTGTTATGAAGTGTTGTAATTTTCTTAAGTCGTGTGTTGTGTTGTAAACCCTATAAATAGGGATGTGAGGCCATTTGTAAAAGGTTGTTGAATTTGAATAAAATTTCTTTTGTGTGCTCTTGTGCCACCATTAAAATTGGTAGTTGAGTGTTATCTCCTATCTCCACCTTCGGCATTCGAGTGCGCTCGAATCAACGATTGTTGAAGCCAATTCACGGAATCAAGTGCGCTTGATCAACGTTCGAAGAATTGTAGATCTTCTCTCACAGCATCGTGCACGATCAACGCGTCGAAGATAGCTAAAGTCCGGTATCTTCGTGGTCAATGGATTTGGGCATTTGGTATCATCAATTCATCGATTCATATTGCTTCATCTAATCGTTTCATCGATTAGTTTGACACGAAATCTTCATTTCGTTGTCATCCGTTATTCACGCTGCGTCATTTGGTATCGGAGCTAGATCGCAAGGAGTTTGCGTAGATTTTTGGAGTTTGTGCGAGATTTGCATCATTTGGAGAATTGGGTTCTCGAGATTTTGAAGAGATTTGTTCGTTTAGTGATTTTTGAAGATTTCAACAAGTGGGTAGTTTTGATTTGAAGATTTTTAGATCGAAGTGAAGTTTTTGTTGGAATTTGTTGAAGAGTGATCATGCCTCCGAGAAGAGCTAACCGTTATCGCAACATTGATGCTTTGTATGGGAGAGAAGAGGCCGATGAGATGGAGCAAAGGATTAACGAAAACTTTAATGAGAAGCTTAATGAAGGGATTGGTCGATTAGAGAGAATGATGTTGGAGATGAATCAAAATCAGAGAAGGGTTTCACCTGAATCTAACCATGGGGGAAGTAGAGTTTCACCACATTCAAATCGAGAGAGAAGTGTTGATAGTGATCATAGAAGTGTGGGTCAAGATTGTGATAGAAATGTTGATGATCGAAATCGTGATAGAAATGTGAATGATCGTGATCGGAGGAATGTAGATCGAAGGGATGTTGATGGAAGAAATGGTGGTAGTAGAGATGTTGGTGGTCAGGATCGACATCGATATGCATCAGATTTTGAAGAGGAGTTTGATGGTGGTAGTGTTCATGGACGAGGACGAGGTCAAGAAAGAAATCATTCGGAGTATGATCACAAATGGGAGTCCGAGATGAAAACTGAAATACCGGAATTCAAGGGAGGTATGTAGGCCGAGGAATTTCTTGATTGGCTAGCTTATGTTGAGGAAATTTTTGACTTCAAGGAGGTTCCGGAAGATCATAAAGTGAAGCTGGTTGCTACTAGGTTGAGGGGGAGAGCTATGGCGTGGTGGCAACAAACCAAACTTACTAGAGAGCAGATGGGGAAATCGAAGATTGTTACTTGGGAGAAGATGAAGAAATTGATGAAGGCTACCTTCTTACCCTATAATTACCAATCACTGATGTATCAGAGATTACAGAACCTGAGGCAAGGGACGAAGACTGTTACTGATTATGCTGATGAGTTCTACCAGTTAATTGCCCGAAATGACATTATGGAGACAGAAGAACAATTGACCGCTAGGTTTGTTGGGGAACTTAGAACACAGATCCAGGATATGGTGAACATGTTCGACCCTAGATCTGTGGCAGAAGCACATCAAAAGGCGTTGGCTTGGGAGAAACAAGGTAGACGTGGGGGAGGTGTGTTTTCAAGTTCTACGGGGCAGAACAAAGGAGCGGGTAGTAGTTCTAATGTTCCTAAAGCATCGAGTAAGCCGGTTGTTCATGAAGTGGCTAAACCAAAAGTCAACACCAATTTCAAATGCTATAATTGCCAGGAAGTGGGTCACAAGAGCAACGAATGTCCGAAACCGAAGAAGAGAACTATGATTGTTGAAGTGGAAGATGAGGATGTAGAAGAAGATCTCAATTCACACCGTGATGAGGAGGAAGAAGAGGTGTCGGGAGATGAGGGATGTAATCTGATGCTACAGAAATCTTGTTTAACCTCGAAACAGGATGAGGAGTCGAGTTGGTTGAGGAGTAACATATTTCAGTCAACGTGCACTATTTTGGGGAAGGTCTGTAAATTTGTCATTGACGCTGGGAGTTGTGATAATATCATTTCAATGAAAGTTGTGAGGAAGTTAAAGTTGAAAACGGAGAAACATCCTAGTCCTTATAAACTTGCTTGGTTGAGGAAAGGAGGAGAAGTGAAGGTAGAGAGGGGAGCTCATGTTCCATTTTCTATTGAGAAGAAATACAAAGATGAGATTTGGTGTGACGTGGTTGACATGGATGTTTGCCATTTGCTGTTGGGAAGGCCGTGGTAGTACGATCGGGAGGTACAGCATAATGGTCGAACAAATAGCTACAGTTTCTTGTTCGAGGGCACGGAAATCACTTTAGTTCCGAAGAAGAGACAGCAGAATGAGAACAAGCTGGAGGAGATTGAGGTATTAAAGACTTTGTTGTCCTTGAAGGAGTTCGTGGAAGAGGTAGATGAGAGCCCTGAAGTTTTTATGTTGATTGGGCATGAAAGCAGTGAAGTTACTGAAGTTCTAGAGGAAGTGAAGCCAGTTTTGGAGGAATTCAAAGATATGTTTCCAAAGGAGTTGCCGAAGGAGTTACCACCGCTTATAGACATACATCATCATATTGACTTGGTGCCAGGTGCTGCATTGCCTCATAGACTGCACTATCGGATGAGTCCAAAAGAACACGAGGAGTTGAGAAAGCAGGTGGAGGAATTACTGGAACAAGGGCGTGTTTAGGAGAGTTTGAGTCCTTGTGCAGTGCCAGCTTTGTTGGTACCGAAGAAGGATGGAACATGGAGAATGTGCACAAATAGTAGAGCATTGAATAAGATTACAGTGAGATATCGATTTCCTATGCCGAGACTGGATGATATGTTGGATCAGTTGAGCGGTGCTGTTGTGTTTTCGAAGATTGACTTGAAAAGTGGATACCATCAGATTCATATTAGACCGGGTAATGAGTGGAATACTGCTTTTAAAACTCGGGAGGGTCTGTACGAATGGTTGGTGATGCCGTTTGGCTTTTCAAATGCTCCGAGTACATTCATGAGAGTCATGAACCAGATTTTTCGACCATTTATCGGGAAGTTCGTAGTGGTATATTTTGATGACATCTTGATCTACAGTGGAAGCACTGAAGAACACCTACAACATTTGCGGGAAGTGTTGTTGGTTTTACGACGTGAGGAATTTTATGCTGCAATAAAGAAGTGTACCTTCATGACTACAAGTATTCTATTCTTAGGCTATATTGTGTCGAAGGACGGTATTCAAGTTGATCAGAGTAAAGTTGAAGCTATTCGAAATTGGCCACAGCCTAAGACAATAACGGAAGTGAGGAGTTTTCATGGTTTAGCATCATTCTACCGAAGATTCATTCCACACTTCAGTAGCGTGATGGCACCAGTTATTGATTGTATGGAGGGAAAACAATTTTTGTGGACGGAAGAAGCATGATTAGCTTTTGAGCGGATCAAAGAGCTTTTGACGTCAGCACCAATTCTAATATTGCTAGATTTTCAGTTGTTATTTGAGCTACATACTGATGCCTCGAAGGTTGGAATTGGGGGAACGTTGAGTCAAAGGGGTCATCCTATTGCCTACTTTAGTGAGAAACTGATGGGAGCTAAAACGAGATACAGTACTTATGACTTGGAATTCTATGCTATAGTCCAAGCCATAAAGCATTGGAGACACTATCTATTTCATAAAGAATTTGTGCTATACACTGACCATGAAGCTTTGAAACATTTGCAGGGGCAAGATAAAATTTCAGCAAGGCATGCTTCGTGGGTTGCTTATTTACAACAGTTTACTTTCGTTGTGAAGCACAAATCAGGAGTTACTAACCGAGTTGCCGATGCATTGAGCCGTAGAAATCATTTGTTGACAACTATGCGGGTGGAAGTAGTGGGATTTGATTTGTTGCCAGAGTTGCTTATTTCAGATTCTTATTTTGTGAAAGTGCTGGATCAGGTGCAGGAAGGGAGTTCTGATGATTTTGTGATGAAAGATGGATTCTTGTTCAGAGGAAACCGATTGTGTATTCCGGATTGTAGCTTGAGGTTGAAGATTGTCAAAGAATTGCATGAAGAGGGTCACGTGGGCAGAGATCGTACCTTGCAGTAGGTGTCACAATCTTATTTCTGGCCGTCTATGAGAAAAGAAGTTGAAAGATTTGTGGAGAGATGTCATATTTGTCAAGTTTCCAAAGGGACAGCGACGAATGCGAGATTGTATATGCCATTACCCATGCCTACTAAGCCATGGGTTGATATCAGCATGGATTTTGTTTTGGGTTTGCCTAGAACTCAACGGGGAAATGATTCTATATATGTTGTGGTAGACCGTTTCTCGAAGATGGCACATTTCATTGCTTGTAAGAAAACGATGGATGCAGTTCATGTGGCACATTTATTCTTTAAAGAAATCTATCGTTTACATGGGTTACCTGAATCTATTGTTTTTGACCGAGATACTCGATTTCTGAGTCACTTTTGGTTGAGTCTGTGGAAGATGGTTGGGACGAAGCTGAATTTTAGCAGTGCATATCATCCTCAGACGGATGGGCAAACTGAGGTTGTGAATAGATCATTGGGAAATCTGTTGAGATGTCTTGTGTCGGACAATTTGAAGAGTTGGGACTTAAAGTTGTGTCAGGCAGAGTTTGCTCATAATCATGCGGTTAACCGAAGCACTGGTTACAGTCCATTTCAAGTTGTATATTCAAGCTTGCCAAAGGGGCCGTTGGATTTAACGGTAGTGCCACAACCGAAAGGAGTGATTAAACGGGCGTCAGATTTCGTTGATGAGTTGAAAGATTGTCATAGAATCGTTCAGGAACGTTTGGAGAAGACGAATGAGAAGTATAAACGAGCTGCAGATAAAAAGAGAAGAAGTGTGGAGTTCAACGAGGGTGATTGGGTGTATGCTGTGTTAACAAAGGATCGTTTTCCAATGGGTGCTTATAACAAGTTGAAAGCCCGAAAGATTGGTCTTGTAAAGATTGTGAAACGGATCAATGAAAATGCTTATAGGTTGAAGCTGCCGGAGGATGTGTATACTTCTGACGTGTTTAATGTTATACATCTTATACCTTATTATGGAGATGAACAACCCAATGGGGAAGAACTTTTAAATTCGAGGACGAATTTTCTTCAACCAAAGGAGGATGATGCAGCGCATACCTCATCACCAGTAAGTCACATCGAAGGCGAGCTTCTAGATCGCGGAGACGAAACAGTTCCCCGATTCCCTAGGTCGCGAACGCGAGCTTACAGCTTCTTCCCTAAGTCGCGAGTCGCCTTCCTCCCTATGTCACGAACGAAAGAGCGAGCTAAAATCACTTCTCTGAATCACGAAGGAAACCCTAAGTCGTGAGTCTTCCCTTTCCTTAGGTCGCAAACGACCTATTCCAGCTCCTCCTTAAATCGTGAAGAAACACACTAGGTCGCGAACTACATCCAGCTTTAGGTCGCGAGAAGATCACTAGGTCGCTGATGTGTTTTCTTCCTTTAGGTCGTTGATGATAAGTCGCAAGCTACTGATTTTCTTAGGTTGCGAATTGTTAAGTCGTGTGAAGATTTCCAAAAGCCATTTTTAGGTCACTGCCATCCCTTGAGTCGCTCCAGCTTAGGTCGCGAGAAGAATCTCTTATGCCGCTGTTTGTTTTAGGTCGCTCGACCAAGTCGTGTACTGTTGTGATGTTTTCTTAAGTCGTTTGCTATATTTTGTTAGGTCGGTTGTATGTTGTTAAGTCGTTTTCTTTTTATGTCGTTTGTTTTATAAGTCGTTGTGAAGTGTTGTAATTTTCTTAAGTCGTGTGTTGTGTTGTAAACCCTATAAATAGGGATGTGAGGCCATTTGTAAATGGTTGTTGAATTTGAATAAAATTTCTTTTGTGTGCTCTTGTGCCACCATTAAAACTGGTAGTTGAGTGTTATCTCCTATCTCCACCTTCGGCATTCGACTGCGCTCGAATCAACGATTGTTGAAGCCAATTCACGGAATCAAGTGCGCTTGATCAACGTTCGAAGAATTGTAGATCTTCTCTCACGGCATCATGCGCGATCAACGTGTCGAAGATAGCTAAAGTCCGGTATCTTCGTGATCAATGGATTTGGGCGTTTGGTATCATTAATTCATCGATTCATATTGCTTCATCTAATCGTTTCATCGATTAGTTTGATACGAAATCTTCATTTCGTTGTCATCCGTTATTCACGCTGAGTCAACTTCATATCTTTTCTTTATTAAAATTCATATTTATTAATTTTTATTTTTATTATTTTATTCATTTAATTTCTTATTTGAAAAAGATGTTGTTTTCCTAACTTGCAAAATCATTTAAATGTTATTTTAGAGTATATGCAAAGGTATTACGACTTTCTATAATTTGTCGTTCAATATAAAGTCGAAAATCCAAAAAACGGTTTTGGTCTTTTAAATTTTTCATCGAACTATCAATTTCGGTAAACAAAATTCAAAATTGAATTTTATACCATTAGCTATTAATTAAAATTCAATTTTTAAACCATTAATCAAATATTTAAAATAAATTAAATATTCTCGAATTAATCAATAAAATTCTGGATCGTTACACCAAGCGTTATAATCCAATAGTCATCTCTAAAGGCATGTATTACAAGGTGTTTTTTAGTACCGATGTGAACAACAAAAGAGATGCATTCCATATATCTGGGTTGCTAATGAATACCCAAAAAAATCCGAAATCCAGTCGTATCCATATTCGAAATATGAAAAATTATTTGATATTTATAAAATGGATACAGATACGGATATGACCATATTCGCGTCGGATAATTATTTGTTTAGTTTATATCAATATTGTAATTATTTTTGTATGTGTATTTTAGTGCATAAAACGATTATCATTTACTATTTTATCAAGGTAAAAAAACTTTAACGTGTATAAAATCAATATTTGTTGCTTAAAATTATTTTCTCTTAGCATATTTATTATTTTTTATATTTTTAGTACTGAATTGGATTCATAATGAATCAGAATTTTCTATTTATTTGTTTAGATTTATTAGTTGTAAGTTAGTTAAAGTATATCCGATAAATATCGAAATTTGTCCGCATCTGCGGATACAAATATCTGATATCTGAAAATGATTTCGAATATAGATACAGATATAACACTATCTATATCTGTATCTGCCAATTTACTAGCCCACTATATATCCTATATTGGATGATGTTGATTGGTCATATGTAGATTGTTTCACCATCGTTGATTTCATAGTTAGGTTGTATGTGCCTCTTAGTTACTAGTGTAGTATTTGGAGTATTCTTAGATTGTCATGTGCATAAAGAAGACCCTTTTTCACTATGTCGAGCATCTTGTAATATTTTTGTTAAGTTATATGCTTGTATGCTTGGTGGATATGATAGACATAAGGGTGTGCACTAGGGGTAATTATGTAAATAGTTGTATAACTTAACTCTATAAACAATCTTGTTCAAAAAAGTAATTTTTTTGGTTTTACTTTCTTTTATATGTGTTGTTATATAGAGATATAAATAAATAATTAAGTGCATTAAACATATATAAGTACAAAATCCTTTGAAGAAATATTTTATCAATTGGAGTTACGAATGTGTTCATAACCATGAGAATCAAATCAATATCTAAATACTCATTCTTTAAATGTTCATAGTCAAGATTTATCATGAAAAGCATGTCGAGACTGGTGTACGTAACGCTCTTTATATGGTGGATAGTAAATAAATCATAACCATTGGTGGCATCAAGAGGTTACGTACTTGTGATTGTTTAGAATAATCATAGAATGACTTGATGAGAATCTTTTGTAGGTTAATAAAACTAAGTCAAAACAAAAGATTTCATGATAATGACTTACAATAGTCTTTAAACTTGAGGGTGTCGTCGATCTTAAGTAGGTAGACCGTACTTTGATTATGGTCAAGTATATGACATGATGACAATGTTACGATCACAGTTGGTATACATTGAACTACTTGAAGTGAAACACTTCTCAAGTAAGGTGTAACGACCCGTATTTTTACGGATCGAAAAATCGAAGAAATTTCGTCGAAAAGTTTTCACGTTGATTGGCAAAATTGCTAAGTCCTAAGTCGTTCAAGACTTAGTATAGGTCGTAAGTCGTATACGACCTAAGGAATAGGAGCAACCCAGGGTTATGGCGAGTTAAGGGTTTGGAGATAGGTCGTTTGAACGACTTAGGAGATAGGCAGATTAGCGACCTAAGGAAGTTAGGTCATTAGACGACTTATGGTAAGGCAGCGACCTACGAGAGTTAACGACCTAGCAGTTAGGTTGTATAGTGATTTTAGGACGTGTGTTAGTATTAGAGCGACCTATGGAATGTTGCGACCTATAGGAGTTAGCGACCTATAGGAGTTAGTGAGCTGTGTAGCTAGGTCGCTAGGCTAGTAGGTTCGTTAGGTCGCATCCCAGTTGTTCGTGACTTATGTTTGGTCGCGTGGTAGCTTAAGGAGTTAGGTCGTTAGACGACCTAAGGAATTAGGTCGTAACCCAACTGGGTTGTAGCAGTTAGGTCGTAAACGACCTAAGTTAGGTCGTGGACTTCTATAGTTGTTAGGTCGCGAAGAAGCGGTCTGTGGTAGGTCGCTGGGTGCTTGGATGCGCAGAAGTGTTAGGTCGTAGGACGAAGGAGCGCACATCTGTTAGGTCGGAGTTGATGGCTAAGGCTTAGGTCGGTGGGAGTCTTAGGTCGTAGGTCGGAGACGACCTAATTCCGAGTTACGACTTAAGGGATTTTCGCCTATAAATAGAAGGGGGTTGGCTTCATTTTTGGGATCCGGATTTCGAAGCGACGAAGTGCTGCCATTTTGAGAGCTCGACTTCTACACTTCTTCACTTCTTTTCTCTACTCTAATCTAGTGATTCCATCCATCCAAGTTGAAGATCAAATTGAAGATTCAAGAGCTTAGATTGAAGATCTTCATCCATCAAAGAGAGATTTCTTCGTTTGAAGCGGATTTGTGATAGATCAAGCTTGATCCTTCGCTGTCCAGATCTGAAGCGTATTGTTTTGGGGTTGTTTAGGTGATTTGGTGAGTGGTGATTATCTCTCACACGGATCCAAAGGAGTATATCAGATCGTTGGTTTGATTTGGTGTTAAAATAGTGATTTCCATACATTTTCTTCATCCTAAGTGTAGATCCATATAGATCCATTGTTCATGATGATTTGATAACCATTTTACTACATGTTAACCTATGCAACTTCATTCATCGAGATTATAGAGATATTGTTCATGTTTTCATGCTTATTAGACTTTCAACTCTTTAATTACGAAATTGCCATTGTTGTGATAATTGTCTACTTAGATCATATTTGAATGCTTGATTGCTTGGACTAATGTTTGATTTGGTTGATTACTATGAATTAGATGATTGATGATTTGATTTAGATCGAGGATGATTCAAAAGCTAAGGGAAAGGCTCTTGAATGGGAAAAGCTGCTTGTGGCATTTGTAGCGGATGATGAAGCTCTTATGCATAGATTTGATGATGATGTTGAGATGAGACTTTGCGAGGATGTGATAAAGCGAAGTATGATATGAGATAGTCTTGGTCTAATCCAGACGGGATCATTCCAAGCGGGTTGAGGATAATGGATGCTCGAGAGGCGCTTGAGCTAGTATGGAAATAGTTGTCGAGGAGGACGACTAGAAGGCTGAGATCTCATCGTTGTTGAAGGTTCTAGCATACTCAAAGCAAGAGTACATTGGGCAGATTCGATAGTCCCTGAAGGCTACTGATTGGGTAGTCAAGTACTCTGGGCAGATTCGATAGTCCTAGGCACGGGTCACGATGACGTGCGGGAGTTATGTCTAGAACCGGGGTTTCCATTAGCCCTTGACGGACGGCTGAAAGAATGTGCCGGTCATTCAATTAACGGTGATATCGAAGCAATGATAACAGTGATAGCCAGAGTCATGGATGTTTGGTTGTATCGTCATTCGGTCTCAAGAGCGGTATTTTCTGGGTGCTTATCTGATCTTGGTTTAGGCCTTGGGGGTTTGTACTTGGAAAACATCGCCCTTGACTCGAGTGATAATTGCTTTACTTTACATTGTATGCTCTGCTATGTTTGCTTCTACTTAGTGTGTGTCTGGGGGCTATCACTGTAGAAAGAGGTTGGAGTGGGAGGGTAGTATTCCTATTCCTTTTCCTTTATGCTCTTTTGGTATGTTGTTAGTTAATTTTACCGCTCACTAAGACTGTTGTCTGACTCAAGGCTTTATGTTTTAATTCTTATTGCCTTGGGCTGTTCGTCCATTTTTGGGACGGGCAGACTAGGTAGCAGGTGACAGGTGCTGTTCTCTTCTCACGATGCTGATATCGAAGACGAGCTGGAGGGTTGCATATTATCTTCATATTATATGTACTGGATGTTCCGCTGTTTGTATAATCTCTGAGTGTTATGTAGTGAGGCTTGATGTATTGACTATTTGGATGCTTGTATTCAACTATTATGGAGTTTTATATGATGGCATTTTATTCTGTAAAGCTTCACTATACATATGTTCTATTGTATTTTGTCCATGCGCTGTGAGTAATATGATAGATTCTGTTGTTTTTATCTACCTTGACAATCGTCCATGGTCGCCTGGCACACTTTACAGCGCACTTCCTCTAGATTCGGTGCAGGGATCATGGGCGGTCGTCACATTTGGTTTCAGAGCATTGGTTAATCGATTTTACCCAACGTTCGCTGACGTAACTACGTATGAGAGACGTAATTGTATTTTGATGGATGAATACTATATATAATATAGTAGCTTAGTAAAGTTTGAGTCCTTTAAGCAGTTGTTTCTCTAGATGTTCTGACCATTCTTTTTTTATAGATATTGAGAATGAGTCGAAGAGGGAGACCAGTTGCTAGGGAAGGCCGTGCTACTGAGGGGGCTGCTGATTATGCAGCTATGTTCGAAGCTATGATGACTTCGATCATGAGAAGGATACCAGTTCTGGGGGCAGCAGTAGATGTTGGAGTTCAAGTCCAAACTCCGAAACCAGTGGATTTTGCTAAGTTGTGCAAGGACTATACTGCTCTTGGAGGGAAGGTTTTCTTGGGAACATAATCAACTATTGAGGTCCAGAGGTGGATAGATGCTTGTAGAAGGATTTTTGGTGATTTGGGAATTGAGGATGCAACTAAGAGGGAGTTAGCATCAAGACAGCTTCAAGGGAGAGCTTCTGATTGGTGGAACTCTATTACCATCAATACTCCGGAGGAAGAGATTACTTGGGAGCAATTCCAAGCCAGATTTGAAGCTAAGTTCATTTCTACAGCTCAGAAGTCTGTTCTATTCAAGAAGTTTGTGGAGCTCAAGCAGGGAGGAAGACCAGTTCTTGAATATGTTTTTGAGTTTGAAGCTTTGTCCAAGTATGCCCGGTCATATATTGAATCTGCGTATCAGAAGAATGAGAAGTTTGTGACAGGCTTGGATAGTTATCTTGGGAGGCAGTTGGTGGATCATTTGGACGATTCATTTGAGAAGCTTGTGGAGAAAGCTCTCAGGCATGAGAGTCTGTTTCCTAAGGAAGGATCGGTTGTTGTTGTGACCAGGGAAGAGTCTAAACCCCAGCAGGGTGGAAACAAGAAGAGAAGCAGCAGCAGCAGCAGAAGGGTAAGGATGGCCAGAAGAAGCCGAAAGGCGAGGTGACTTGCTACAATTGTCAGCAGAAGGGCCATATCTCGAAGGATTGTAAGAATCCGAAGGCACCGATGAAGTGTCACAACTGTGACAAGCCAGAGCATTTCAAGAAGAATTGTCCAGAACCGAGGAGGGACAAGCAGATTGTGCAAGCTTATGCTTTGGGAGCTGTTCCGTCGTCTTCGAAAGCTCCTACCGCTGAAGAGAAGGGAAAGAGTGTGGTGGTTCAAGGTACTCTTTTCCTATGTGGTGCTCCAGTTAGAGTTCTGTTTGATACTGGGGCGTCGCATTCGTTTGTTTGTAGTGAACTCGTAGGCCGGTTAGGTTTGGAACCGGATATTGTTGATAGGCTATTGGTTGTGACTAATCCAGTTGGGGGTTCGTCTTGTTTGTGTATGCTATGCCGTGGTCTGATTGAATCGAGTCATGGTTGCTCTTTTGTTTGTGATTGCTTTGTTCTAAACTTTGCGGGGTTCGGAATTATTTTGGGTATGGACTGGCTTAGGAAGTATGCGGCTAAGGTTGATTGCAAAAAGTTTGAGGTGACAGTCGAGAATGTGGAGGGGCGAAAGATTGTGATACGATGTAAGCATGAAGAAGGCGTCTTCATGAGCTTCATGTATTCGCTAGTTGTTCCATGGGATGGACTGTCATTAGTGCCAATCGCGAATGGATTCGAGGATGTCTTTGACGAAGTCAAAGGGTTGCCGCCGCATAGAGAGATCGAGTTTCGTATAAATCTAGTTGAAGGAGCCAGACCTGTTGTGATGCCTCTTAGGCGGATGGCGCGTAGGGAACAGCAGGAGTTGAGGGTGCAAGTTGATGATCTTTTGCAGAATGGATTCATTCGGCGTAGTGTGTCCGAGTGGGGTGCACCAGTTGTGTTTGCAACCAAGGCAGATGGGTCGTTGAGGTTGTGCGTCGATTATCTGAGCTGAATAAGGTGACTAAGAAGAACAAGTATCCATTGCCGAGAATAGATGACTTGTTTGATCAGCTTCACGAAGCTAAGGTGTTTTCTCAGATGGATTTGGCAACGGGATTTCACAAGTTGAGAGTGGCTAAGGATAGTGTGCCGAAGACAGCTTTTAGGACACCATCCGGTTTCTTTGAGTGGCTGGTAATGCCGTTTGGATTGACTAACGCGCCGGCATATTTTGTGGATCTTATGAATAGAGTGTTCAGAGATCAGTTGAACAAGTTTGTACTTGTGTTCGTGGATGATATTCTGATTTATTCCAGAACTGAAGAAGAGCACAAGACACACTTGCGTATTGTTTTGGAAATCTTACGGAAACATCAGCTGAAGGCTAAGTTTTCGAAGTGTCACTTCTGGAAGAGTGAAGTGAGGTTCTTAGGCCATGTTATCTCTGGAAGTGGAATAGCGGTTGATCCCGCTAAGGTGGTAGCAATCCAAGATTGGGTTAGACCTAAGAATGCATCGGATGTGAGGAGTTTTCTTGGATTAGCAGGATATTATCGTCGGTTTATCAAAGACTTCTCCAAGATAGCAGCACCATTAACAGGATTGACGAAGAAGAACCAAGTGTTCAGTTGGGATGCGAAGTGTGAGCAAGCTTTCGGAATCCTGAAAGAGCGATTGACGAGTGCTCCTGTTTTGACTATTCCTAGTGGGAATGATGAGATGGTGGTTTACACCGATGCATGTGGTACTGGACTTGGAGCAGTGCTGATGTAGAAGGATAAAGTTGTTGCGTATGCCAGTCGACAACTGAAGCCGCATGAAAGGAATTACCCGACTCATGATTTGGAGTTAGCGGCGATTGTTTTTGCTCTGAAGATGTGGAGACATTATCTATTGGGAGTTCGATTTGAGTTGTTTACAGATCATAAGTCGTTGAAGTATCTTTTCTCCCAAAAGGATTTGAATCTTAGGCAGCAACGTTGGCTAGAGTTTTTGGCATCATATGATTTTGGTATAGCTTATACTCCGGGAAAAGGTAACGCAGTGGCAGATGCGTTAAGTCGAAGACATGCAGGATTGGGAGCCATGTTTTCAGAATGGAAGAATCTCGAGTATTTAGCTGGATTTGACTTCAGGCCTAGATGTGAATTGGTACCTGGGATGTTGGCAAACTTATCAATAAGACCTACTCTTGTGGAAAGGATTGGCGAGAGCCAAAAGCGAGACGATAAGCTTGTCAAGATTATCCGTGATTTGGAATCTGGATTGGAACCAGAAAAGGATAAAGAATTCAAAGTCGATCAAGAAGGTTGGCTTCGGAAGCAAGGACGACTAGTTGTTCCCGATATAGATGAATTGAAGAGTGAAGTGCTGAAGGAAAGTCATCACTCGAAGTTGACAATTCATCCAGGAGGAAATAAGATGTATCGGGATATGAAGAGAACCTACTACTGGGAAGGCATGAAGAAGGATGTTGGAAATTTTATTTCCAAGTGTATGAACTGCCAGTTGGTAAAAGCTGAACAGAAGAAGCCAAGTGGATTGCTTCAGCCATTAGAAGTTCCTACATGGAAGTGGGAGCAGATATCGATGGATTTTATTGATGGACTACCTAGAACAAGAACGGGAAATGAAGGGATTTGGGTCATTGTAGATCGTCTGACCAAGAGTGCGAGATTCATTCCTGTTCGATCGACTAGGACTGCATCAAAGTTGGCTGAGTTGTATGTGAAGTGGATAGTTCGATTCCATGGTATTCCGAAGAGTATAGTGAGCGATCGAGACCCACTGTTCACTAGTGGATTTTGGAAGAGCTTCCCGGAGGTTTTGGGAACCAAGTTGTGTTTAAGTACAGCTTATCACCCTCAAACAGATGGTCTGACCGAGCGAGTCAACCGAGTTTTGGAAGATCTTCTTAGAGCTTGTGTTTTGGATTTCGGAGGATCATGGGAAGATCACCTTCATTTGGTGGAGTTTGCATACAACAACAGTTACCAGTCAAGCATTGGTATGGCACCGTATGAGGCATTGTATGGGAGACCGTGTAACTCACCGACTTGTTGGTTAGAAACTGGAGAAAAGTTGATACTTGGGCTAGAGATGATTCGGCAGACTTCGGATTTCATAGAGATCATTCGGCAACGAATGAAGGCAGCCCAAGACCGTCAGAAGAGTTATGCCGATAAACGTCGAAAGGATTTGGAATTCGACGTAGGAGATATGGTTTTTGTGAAGATTTCTCCACTGAAGAATGTTATTCGATTCGGGAAGAAAGGGAAATTGACTCCGAGATTTGTTGGACCATTCCCGATCATCGAGCGAATTGGAAAGCTCGCCTATAGATTGGAGTTACCTGAGAAGATGTCGAGTGTGCACAATGTTTTTCATGTATCATATCTACGGAAGTATGTGCACGACTCGAATATGGTGGTTTCTGCTGATAGCTGTGAAGACTTCGAAGTTGATCCAGTCGATAGAAGACCTCGTAAGCCGCTTCGTGTTGTTGAAACCGACACGAAACAGCTTAGGAGGAAGGTAGTTAAGTTGCTCAAGATACAATGGAGTGATGATGATAACGACTGTACGTGGGAGGTGGAAGAGAGGATGAAGGCAGCTCATCCTGAACTCTTCAAGGTATGGCCCTAAGGTGTCGTGTCATCTAACGAAATTGTAACTTGTTCTAATGTTAGAATTCTGTACGCTAAGCTAGAATTGGATGCATGGTTTGATGATTGCTATGGATGATAGGCGTGCAGAATAGTTTTGATTGCTTTGTTTTTTGGAATTTCGGGGGCGAAATTCCTAAGGGGGAGAGAATGTAACGACCCGTATTTTTACGGATCGAAAAATCGAAGAAATTTCGTCGAAAAGTTTTCACGTTGATTGGCGAAATTGCTAAGTCCTAAGTCGTTCAAGACTTAGTATAGGTCGTAAGTCGTATACGACCTAAGGAATAGGAGCAACCCAGGGTTATGACGAGTTAAGGGTTTGGAGATAGGTCGTTTGAACGACTTAGGAGATAGGCAGATTAGCGACCTAAGGAAGTTAGGTCATTAGACGACTTATGGTAAGGCAGCGACCTACGAGAGTTAACGACCTAGAAGTTAGGTTGTATAGTGATTTTAGGACGTGTGTTAGTATTAGAGCGACCTATGGAATGTTGCGACCTATAGGAGTTAGCGACCTATAGGAGTTAGTGAGCTGTGTAGCTAGGTCGCTAGGCTAGTAGGTTCGTTAGGTCGCATCCCAGTTGTTCGCGACTTATGTTTGGTCGCGTGGTAGCTTAAGGAGTTAGGTCGTTAGACGACCTAAGGAATTAGGTCGTAACCCAACTGGGTTGTAGCAGTTAGGTCGTAAACGACCTAAGTTAGGTCGTAAACGACCTAAGTTAGGTCGTGGACTTCTATAGTTGTTAGGTCGCGAAGAAGCGGTCTGTGGTAGGTCGCTGGGTGCTTGGATGCGCAGAAGTGTTAGGTCGTAGGACGAAGGAGCGCACATCTGTTAGGTCGGAGTTGTTGGCTAAGGCTTAGGTCGGTGGGAGTCTTAGGTCATAGGTCGGAGACGACCTAATTCCGAGTTACGACTTAAGGAATTTTCGCCTATAAATAGAAGGGGGTTGGCTTCATTTTTGGGATCCGGATTTCGAAGCGACGAAGTGCTGCCATTTTGAGAGCTCGACTTCTACACTTCTTCACTTCTTTTCTCTACTCTAATCTAGTGATTCCATCCATCCAAGTTGAAGATCAAATTGAAGATTCAAGAGCTTAGATTGAAGATCTTCATCCATCAAAGAGAGATTTCTTCGTTTGAAGCGGATTTGTGATAGATCAAGCTTGATCCTTCGCTGTCCAGATCTGAAGCATATTGTTTTGGGGTTGTTTAGGTGATTTGGTGAGTGGTGATTATCTCTCACACGGATCCAAAGGAGTATATCGGATCGTTGGTTTGATTTGGTGTTAAAATAGTGATTTCCATACATTTTCTTCATCCTAAGTGTAGATCCATATAGATCCATTGTTCATGATGATTTGATAACCATTTTACTACATGTTAACCTATGAAACTTCATTCATCGAGATTATAGAGATATTGTTCATGTTTTCATGCTTATTAGACTTTCAACTCTTTAATTACGAAATTGCCATTATTGTGATAATTGTCTACTTAGATCATATTTGAATGCTTGATTGCTTGGACTAATGTTTGATTTGGTTGATTGCTATGAATTAGATGATTGATGATTTGATTTAGATCGAGGATGATTCAAAAGCTAAGGGAAAGGCTCTTGAATGGGAAAAGCTGCTTGTGGCATTTGTAGCGGATGATGAAGCTCTTATGCATAGATTTGATGATGATGTTGAGATGAGACTTTGCGAGGATGTGATAAAGCGAAGTATGATATGAGATAGTCTTGGTCTAATCCAGACGGGATCATTCCAAGTGGGTTGAGGATAATGGATGCTCGAGAGGCGCTTGAGCTAGTATGGAAATAGTTGTCGAGGAGGACGACTAGAAGGCTGAGATCTCATCGTTGTTGAAGGTTCTAGCATACTCAAAGCAAGAGTACATTGCGCATATTCGATAGTCCCTGAAGGCTACTGATTGGGTAGTCAAGTACTCTGGGCAGATTCGATAGTCCTAGGCACGGGTCACGATGACGTGCGGGAGTTATGTCTAGAACCGGGGTTTCCATTAGCCCTTGACGGACGGCTGAAAGAATGTGCCGGTCATTCAATTAACGGTGATATCGAAGCAATGATAACAGTGATAGCCAGAGTCATGGATGTTTGGTTGTATCGTCATTCGGTCTCAAGAGCGGTATTTTCTGGGTGCTTATCTGATCTTGGTTTAGGCCTTGGGGGTTTGTACTTGGAAAACATCACCCTTGACTCGAGTGATAATTGCTTTACTTTACATTGTATGCTCTGCTATGTTTGCTTCTACTTAGTGTGTGTCTGGGGGCTATCACTGTAGAAAGAGGATGGAGTGGGAGGGTAGTATTCCTATTCCTTTTCCTTTATGCTCTTTTGGTATGTTGTTAGTTAATTTTACCGCTCACTAAGACTGTTGTCTGACTCAAGGCTTTATGTTTTAATTCTTATTGCCTTGGGCTGTTCGTCCATTTTTGGGACGGGCAGACTAGGTAGCAGGTGACAGGTGCTGTTCTCTTCTCACGATGCTGATATCGAAGACGAGCTGGAGGGTTGCATATTATCTTCATATTATATGTACTGGATGTTCCTCTGTTTGTATAATCTCTGAGTGTTATGTAGTGAGGCTTGATGTATTGACTATTTGGATGCTTGTATTCAACTATTATGGAGTTTTATATGATGGCATTTTATTCTGTAAAGCTTCACTATACATATGTTCTATTGTATTTTATCCATGCGCTGTGAGTAATACGATAGATTCTGTTGTTTTTATCTACCTTGACAATCGTCCATGGTCGCCTGGCACACTTTACAGCGCACTTCCTCTAGATTCGGTGCAGGGATCATGGGCGGTCGTCACATAAGGATTCATCATCTTCATCGTAGAAGGTCAGCATTGCCAATAGTTAAATTAAAGTCAAAGTCTTTGCCCATCTAAAATTGGTCAATCGATAAATATTGTCGAATTGAATCAAGGACTTTAATATAAATAGAGTGTTTGACCTTAGACCAAACTCTAGATATCTTAGTGATACTGTAACAATTCGAAAATTTTCAGTCTTCGAATTTGAATATTTAATTTATTTAAATATTCGAATTTTAATTTTAATTATAATAAAAATATATGTTTCAAATAACTGCTCGATTTTGGTGATGTATTTTTAATTTAATTTATAGGATTTTTCCATAATTTTTAATTTGAAAAAGAATTAAATTTTCATTTTACGTACTTTACGTTGAACGTTGGTATTTTTTGAAATTTCACAAAATTAAATAACCTGCGCATTTATTTTTGTTTCGAGATCGTGTCGCATTATTGTGCACGATCGTATTTTTATTTTTGTCGTTCGTGGCTCGTACGCGAACGAAATGTGATGTAGTGGGATACCGTAAAACTAACTTTTAAAAATCAAATCAAACAAAATTTTACACAACACATTTTTACCCAATTCATGCATGCAAGAGAGTGTGCCTTCATCTTGGATATGTGTATTCTCTCTTTTGATGAGTGTAAATTTGGATCACTTAATTTTTAAGAAAATCTAGTTTATATATGCACGCATGGGTCAAAAAGGACACATTCACTTTTCACATTTTGTTTCCATTTCGCTTGCAAATATATTCACAGAAACTATATTTTCACATTTCCTTTTTCAATTAATAATTCCAATAACTTCCTCTACACTAAGATTTAACAAAAAGTGTGAACATGAAATTTGTAGAGGGCGTAGACATCCACATTTTTCGTTCTTGTTGTACTCGAAATAGTTGAGTGTAGGTGAAGTTGTGGGGGAGAGAAGTTTCGGCCATGATATTGTCACGTGCAGTTGCGTAGCCAGGATTGAAAGCTGGCCGGGGCACAATCATTGAGGAAAAAAAAACAAAGAGCAATGACAATAGTGCTAGACATGCTAACCTCAAACATAGAAGCTGCAGTGGGGCTGCAGCCTACAGTCGACAAATTCCACCTTCTATAAATTGCTTCTCTCCAATTGAAAGTCCTCCCATTGTATATGGACTGCAACATAAACAATACAAAACTAATACATTGTGCCTACAAACTTCAATAAGTTAGAAAATCTAAAAGGTAATCATTTCTCACTGCAATTCTCATGATTATGTGTATGAAGAAGCATTCTAGAACATCAAACAAGCACAAAATATAATTATATAATAATAATTCATTACAAAATATCAACTATTGATCTTTCAAACTAAATAACAATACATATTTACTATTAGTTTAAAGTTGCCCACGTCGAGTTCTCATATTTTGAAAGCGGTCGAGAATTGCATCATTGTTAATCTCCTTGAATATATCTTTCTCGATGTATGCAACACAACTATCACTCAACCATTCATCTCGATTTCGTAGGTCGTTTTTCACTATATTCATGGCAGAAAATGCTCTCTCCACAGTTGCGGTTGAAACCGGTAAGATAAGTGATAAGGTTATGAGCTTGTAAACCAAATTATACACAATATTTTTTTTCGTCAACACCATCTTCCTAGCCAAATCACCCATTGATTTCACATCTTTAGACATATCATTAGACTTCATATCAATTTCATAAATCTCCAATTGATTATAAAGATCCATACGCTCTGCTTCAGAAAAATCATCGGGGTAAAATTCAGATAAACGAACCAACTTTACTTTATCAAAAGAGGCAAATGAATCAACTGGACTGAGAGAGGACATACAAAGAAGTCATTCTGAATTTACCTCATCGAAGCGATTATTAAGCTCAACAATCTGCTTATCTAGACAAAGATAGAACAAATCAACTCGATAATGATGTAAATTTGTAATCATTGGTCCTCTCCTTGATCTACCTAAAAGAAGATAATTATCATTCATATTTGAAATAGGAATTTGTTGTTTGATGCAGAAAGAGCCAACCTCATTTAGAAGAGTGTCCCATCCACTGGCTCGCATATTATTTAACCGTTCTTTAGATACTTTTACTAACATCAAAGCATTTACTATATCTTGATCTTTTCGTTGTAGTGCTTTGGAAAGATCATTAGTAATTGCAAGAACATTTTTCATCAAATGCAAAATAAATATGAAATCATAAGATTGCAATACTTTTATCAAATTTAAAGGTTCTCCTTTTTTATCACCAGAAATATCTTCTACTAGATCTGTAAGGACATCAATAACCGAAGGGAACATAACTATCAAATTGATTAGTGTACCATAATGTGAACCCCATCGTGTGTCCCCCGGTCGTTTCAAACTACGCTCTTGATTTAACCCTCGACCACTAGATAGTTCACCACTTTCGAGTTGACTAAATATTCTATTGGCTTCTTTTTCTCTAAGAATGTCTCGACGCTTGTATGATGCTCCAGCAAGGTTTACCAAATTATTAACCAAGTAAAAAAACTCAGAAATGTGGTCTATATCTTTGGCGACACGAACAAGTGCTAATTGAAGTTGATGTGCAAAACAATGAACATAGAAAGCAGACTTATTCTCATGTAGAACAAGTGTTTTAAGACCATTAAATGCACCCTGCATATTACTTGCACCATCATAACCTTGGCCTCGTAACTTTGACATGCTCAATTTATGTTTGCCAAAAAAAGCATCAAGTGATGTTTTTAGAGAAATTGATGTTGTGTTAGGAACATGTACCATGCCTACAAACCTCTCGATAACACTTCCTGTCTCATCCACAAATCGCAAAACAATTGCCATTTGCTCTTTAATTGATGTATCACGAGCTTCGTCAATTAATAGTGCAAATAGTCCTCCAGAAAGATGTAAATGTTGTAGGATAACATCTATAATTTCCACCGCAATACAGTTGACAATATCTTTTTGAATTTCAGGCGATGTCATCTTATTATTTAGTGGTGCATTTTTCAGAACAACGGCATCAACCGAAGGCTTTTCATGAGCAAGCCAATGCAGAAGTTCAAGAAAATTTCCTTTATTCATTGATTCTTCGGATTCATCGTGACCGCGAAAAGGCAGACCTTGATGTAACAAATATCGAATTAACACAAGACTTGAATTTAATCGATGTCGGTAATTAATTTTGCTTTCAGTTGATTGTCTCTCAATTACCATTGCAATATGTTGATTTTGGTTCATTAAATTCTCAGCCTTTGTATATGCTGCTCTATGAACATCTGAATTAGCATGTTCTCGAAGCCTTTGATTATGTTTCCAATTCCTAAACCCGCCCCGAATAAATGCATCGCTTGTATTTCTACTTATCGATTGGGGGCGAAATAAGTAGCATAGTAAACAATATACTGCATCTTCTTTCACACTATACTCCAACCAATTCTTATAATCGGTAAACCATGATTGACTGAAACGTCTAACCCTTCCACCAATTATTGTTTGTGGAAATATTTGCAAAGAAGGCTGACAAGGACCATGTTGTAAATATGCTCTTCTAACTATATCTTGGTCATTTGGATCGTAGTCCAAAATTTGATGTCGTAGACTAGGATCAGATGGAAGATTCGATAAATCAACTTGAATACGACTTCGAGTTACCAAGTTTGGAATAATTTTGTTTTGATTATCATCATTCACCGTGTTATTAAAAGGTGCAGAAGCTCCAACTTCGGTGGAAATATCTTCGATGGTTCTCTTAAAATATCTCCGCATATCTAAGATTAAAAAATATATTTTTTTCATTAATAATAAAATTGTCATTGTCTATAGCGAATTAGCAATTGCCTTTTTATTTTCATTAATACAAAAATTGCAATTGTCTACTGCAAATTTAAAACAAACTGATTAACTGAATACTAAGGTTGAATATAAAATGAATACTAAAATTGTCTTTTTATTTGCAAAATGAATACAATCCTGATGTTGTTTTTCCAATTCCTACATCAAATTCCTACAGCAAATTCCTACAGCAAAATGAATACAATCCTACAGCAAATTCAAAATAAAGAAGTGCGGTTCTAGATTTGTTTTAAATTCCTACAGCAAATTCCAATTCCTACATCAAATTCCTACAGCAAATTCAAAATAAAAAGACAATTTGTTTTAAATGAGTTCTATTTTAGTATGCGACATGTTCCTAGAAATAAAGAAGTGCGGTTCTAGACCAGCAATTGTAATCGATTTAAAACAGAACTGGAAATGCATTTGTAATCAAAATAAAAAGACAATTAGTCGATCGATTCAATCCTGAATCTAACTTAGTCGAATTAAGCAAATTCTTTAAATCAAAATCACTCACCACCCATTTCGACTTTGATGCGAGTTGCGAAGGAGGCTGATTGATGGAGGAGACGACAGCGACGCGGAGGAGTTGCGAACTTGCGAACAGCGACGCGGAGGAGTTGCGAACTGGGTGGGTTGCGGTCCTGCGGAGGAGTTGCGGTGGGTTGCAGAGGCGTTACGGAGGACTTGCGCCTGTTGCGGAGGCTACAGCGACGAGCGACGAATTGCGATTTGATGCCGATTAGGGTTTTCGCGAGTTTTGTTTTTTTTTCTTTCTGTTTTTTTTACGTTTTTTTTCCTGGGAGGGTCACTTGCCCAGGCCAGGACTTGAGTGGCTCCGCCACTGGTCACGTGCATGGCCGTGAGATTAAAAACATATACATGCCGTGGGTATGGAACTTGGATGGAGGCGCTGGCTGCGGAAGTGACGGCGTGGCCGGGCAAGGTCGTGAGGTGGCCGAAGCTAGGGTGTAGCTGTGGGGTTCGAGTCCGTGTTTTCGAAAGACCTGGAGCTTGCAAACTAAAAAGAGAGGAAGGTGGATATACTACTTTTCAATATAAAGGATTTTGCAATTAAGTACTTCCTAATGTGTTCAATTGCATGTGTGGTGGGGGGAGGGGTTGTTTGTAGGCATTGGGAGCTTTCGGGTCTGGGTGTTCTTGCATGGGCCATGTGCCTTGGGTGAGAAAGTATATTTAATTTAGTTTACTTATTAGTTAATTAATTTAGTTATCTTAGTTTATGAAGTAGTTAATTAAATGTGTTAACTTTAAAAATGAATAACTACTCATTTTAAGTCCGTTTGACACATGGATTTTTAGGCCGGACTCGTATAATCAAGTATAATATTGTAGTATAGCTTGTTGATAGATTTGGTGATCTTAAATATATTGATAAAATAATAGTGACTGAATTTAATTACGTTATTCTAAAATAACGTCGTTAAATTAATTATACCTTATTGGTGACATCTATTTGGCCAAATAAAACACTGATTTGTTAAATTTAATTGATATATTATTTTGGACATTTTTTTAGCAGAATAAAACAATATTCTGCCATAAATAAAATGTGTGGATTATTAATGACATCTATTTAGCAGAGAAAATCTCTATTCTGTTATTATATTTATTTGGACATGTATTCATATGCGGTTAATTGATAGGTGAATTAATTAATATTGGATAAATGATGGATTAGCTAGTGATTGCCAATTGATTTTATTTACATATATACTTGCTTTTGTAAATACCAGTTATGTGACATGAAAAGTCAATTTGAATTTAATGGGAACTTGATTTAGTACCATTGGGGTTGCTAAGCTTCTTTCAGAACTTGTAAGGTCATGGATTTAAAATAACTTCAATTTTATACCAGTTTAAGGTTAAGTGTTTATTTAATTTGTAAATGATTTTAATTATTTTATTTAATAATGTTTAAAAGGTTAATTACTTATTTTATTAATGATGTTTAAAGGTTAATTATTTTCATTAATAATGTTTTAAAGATTTATTATTTATTAATGTTGTTTAAAGTTAATTAATTATTTTATGGTGTTTAATTTATTATTTTATTAATGATGTTTAAAGTTAGCTAATTAATTATTTAATTAATGGTAAACTTAATTATTTTATTAAGGATGTTTATAGTTAATTATTTGATTTAATGAATGGTGGTTAACTTAATAAAGCGATTTATTAAAGGTGTTTACAAATAATAAATTGTTTTATAAAAGGGATTTATTTAAAGCGGTTTTATTTCAAGGAGAGTTCCAAATGATGTTTTGTAAAGGGGATTTATAAATGATATTTTGTAAAGGAGCTTGATAAGTGATATTTTAAATAATGAAGGTTTGTGTTATATATATATAATGTATAAAAATGAGTTTTGGATGTATAAAAGTATTTTATAAAAGATTTCTATAAAAGTGTTTATAAAGAGAGCTTAGTAATCGAAAAGAGTTTCTGTAATAGAAAAGAGTTCTATAAATAGAAAACTATTTCATAAATTATTTTAGAGATTGATAAAAGAAATTTATTAAACAATTCAGAAATTATAAAAGGTTTTGTAAATATGAAATGAGCTTATAAACGAAGAATTTTAATAAAAGAATGAGTTTTGATTTTGATAACTTATCCTTCTTAATTATGGTGGTACAGAAACTTTTCTTTTCATACATATCATTGAAGGATGGTGATTTGGTTTGTAGTAAGTAATGTTTTAAATGATATTTGTTTGGCCCATTTAAATATGAATTTCGGAAAGAAGAATTCTCTCTTAAGTTTGTTAATATACTTATACTGTTGAGATAAGTGTATAAGTATATTTTCTAAATATTGGAAGTAGGATGTTTCGTAATATACTTATACCAGTAAGGTAAGTATACGAATGTTTTTCCAAGTATTGAAAGAAACATAAGGGTTTTGTGAAAATATCCTTTGTAAAGGTATTTTGAATCGAGATTTGAAAGAGATTTGATTATGAAAAGATTAACTAATAGAGTCTTAGTGGTTTCCCCATGAAATTAAATCTATGATGATTGTTGTTTGTTTGATTATTAAATAATCGACTGTCAAATCTTGGGCAAAATATAACTCTGGAAATATCTAAGGGAAACTCGGGGATTATATGGCACAATCATCTTCGATGATGTTGTACTATGCGTGTAAATCTTATTCTATTCTTCTAGGACAAATGATAGAGAAACTAGTCTACTTAAACAGTTAGGGGATGATCCCTACTCCTATGTATTGTCTGTATATTTTCAAAAGAAGCGGGGTTGAGTTTACCGGAAACTGTCGAATGTTGTTTCGAAGAGACCGGGATCAGATAAGTATGAATTATTTGAAAACCACTTCGAGCCAACTCAAGCGTCGTATTGAAGACATCTTAAAGATGATGGAATCGAGGACCGAGCTCTTTGAAGTGCAAGAGCTACTTGCTACTAATCCTGAGAGTGATTCCAATATGGATGTAGTAGAAGTAGTGCCTTTGGTTTGTTCTTATCCTGAACAACTTGTATGAATGAATGCTAGCATAGCATTTAAAGTGGGATTTTCTAAGAGAGGAAAAAGGTAATCGCGACCTCACAAGCCTCACAACCCGATAACGACTAAAACATGGGATATACGGTAGAGCTATGTGGTTCGCTACCATTAGGGGCATCATTCCTCGATCTAGATTCGATATTTGTGCATTTTGGTATTCATGCGCACGGGAAGAGTGAGGCCAGGGGAAAATGTTTAGCATTCTTGGTGCCCCGGGGATGATGTACTCTAGTATGTCATGTTCGAGAGGCAACGAGCTCTAGGTTGGAAGGGGTGCAAAATGTTCTTATTGACCTCGATACATTTTGTCTAGAGGTGTACTATGGCGGACGTTATCTCAGTAGTCCAGTCATTGATGGAAATTCAATCTTCAATCTGAGCCCCTATAGATTTAGTGTGTACCTATTATGTTAGAATTTAATTAATGTAACAATTTCGACTATGATCAATATTTATTTTCCCTAGACATTATTATAGTACCACTGGATTTTATAACAAAAATGATTTGGTTATCGAAAGGTAAAAATCCATCCGTGTTTATGTGAGGCGTGGTCTTACGACACACCTTTATTTCTAAAAGGTTTTTATTTACATTAAATAATCTGGTTGATTGTGTTTCTCATGCTGGTTTTACCAGACTGATCTGGGCCTTATTTTTTTTATAATGCTCGAGTCACCTTCAGCATATTTTTTAGATTTAGCTAGACACTTTGGAGCTTTCAGGAGACGAGCTGAGACTTCTAAGACGTACTTCCATAATTTTCTTTTATCTTCCGCCGTTTGTTTTTATTGTATTTTTCAACAATTTTAAGGACCGGTTGTTATAACTGTCCAGGGCTGATGATAGGATAATTATACTCTAATGTGTGTATGTATATTAAAGTTTGTTTTCTTTTGTGAAGACTTGTTTTATGTTATATATTACTCGTCACGTTTTGTGAGATTCTGTTCTGTCTTTCATTTCTTTCACCCCAACGATCTGTATTTTTGGCACTTAGATGTTTGGCATGTGAATATTGTGAATGTATTAGTGTCGACTTTTGAGGATCGAAATTGGAGGTTATTACATGTGGTATCAGAGCCGTAGGTTAAGCGAGAACCTTGGCTTTATGGGGGTAAACTCATTAAGAGATAAGGTAATGAAATGCCTTATTATAAGTTTGAGTATATATATGAGAGTGCGTATTTGTTAGTGCTATAAAAATGTTTTGTATTGTGTTGATTGGTCTGTTGAGTGGCTAATGAATTTTGGTTGATGCACCTGATCAACGTTATCGATAGGGCTTATAAACGTGGTTCACAAATAAAAAGCATTTAGAGACTGAGAACTAGAGAATTTAAATCCTGGTGTTTTGAAATTTGCTTCCCAAAGTTTTGAGAAAAATAATAATAGCATTATTTAGAAGTAATTATGAATCAGAATGATTTCGGAAGGGGTTTTAAAGGAAAGGAAAGCACCGAACTCACTTCAATCGTTGGAAATAATTCTGGTGACGACTATAGCATCATCGGCATTAATTTTTGAGTTTCTAAGTAAGAGAATGCTACCCTAGTTGTTTTGCTTCATAATTGTTTGGTAAAATGGATTTTTATTTTAAATTCCAGAAGTAATTTGACCTATACCAAAGGAGATGGGTATGTTAATATTATTTCAAATTGATTTGAAATAAAATCCGGGTGTTTAATTCTTAAGTTTTTGGTTAAGTAATATATGGACTCATGTAACCTATACATTAGGGTAGGGTGATTGTGCATCTTGATTTGATAAGTTATATGGTATGTTTCATTTGTTAAAAATAAAATGAATTTTTCAACAATTTTGGACAATCGAAAGCTTTTGAATTGATATAGAAATTGAAACTAAGTGTTTCTGAAAATATAAGAAAATAAGTTTTTGTAACTTATATATTTGAGGAGATAGTAAGTTAAAACAAGTTTTAAATTTTTTGAACATCTGGTCAAGTAAAACAAATCTGATATTGTATATATACTCTTAGGATATAATAGGGTATTATACGGGTTAAAGCTTAAGCTTTAGGAAATATTTTCATAAATTATTTATGAAGTAAAAGAAACTGGTATAAGAAAGAACCAATAAGAATAAGTACGTAAGTTGTAGATAGAACATATTGTTTGCATAACTGATTAGCATATGACTTTGAGGTGTTTCACACCGATCCAAATAAGGATTTATCACTCGATTCTTGACAGCGAACACTTGGCAAGGGTTTTTGGTCTGAAACCAAAACTTTCTATCATAGTATATGGCTATGTAAGGAGAATAGGGGTTTCTAATCAAGGAGCGTGATCAGAGTCCGCACTAGAGAAGTCGTGTAGAATATACTAGTGTATGATTTTTGTTTGATGATAATAAACGTGTATATATATATATATATTCATTTAAATGTATTTGTTGTACTATTTCATTTTTCCACATAATTAAATTAATATTTGTTGAATAAAATAAATAACTCGGAATTCTTATTCAAACAAATATTTTATTCAAACAAATATTTCATTACAAATTCGAATGGTACAAATTTAAGCTCTCACTATACAAGTTTAAATTACAACACAATTCTTACTATACAATTTTTCATATATGTTTCATCTCACTACATAATTCACTCATCACTCGTATTTGATCTTCAACTCTGTTCCAACTTGTATCCAACGTCTAAACTATCTGCAAAATAAACGCTGACGCGGTTAAATTGAAAAAGAAATATTTTGCAGTGCACAATGAAATGTGTGTTTGAAATATTGTTTTGCCTCAGTTATTTGAGTTGTTCATCATTATTTTCTTTTAATTCATCTTACACGAACAACTTGTGACATGCACAGTGTATCACTGTACATGCCACAAGGTCGTACACACCGATATACACTTGCTTGTTAAAATTACAGGGACAGGTGAGCACAAGGTCAAACCCAAGCCAAGACTGGATTCAACATAGGTGCAATGCAAAAACTAAACAACATAGCAAATCAAGCTCAACTAGACCAGTCATCATAACCCAGGTTCATATGAACCCAGACTACAGTAACAAGTGCACATGGACAGGTGGGCACATGAAAACAACATGCGACCAGTAGTTCAAAGGCAACCAGACTTCAAAAGGTACCACTCAAATGCATAAGCATTGGTGAACACAAGGGCTGCACACATGTACACATTGGAGCATGCAGCTCAAACAAAATCAACATGAAACCGAACTAGACTGCAAATAACTCAACATGACAACAACTCAGGAACCACACAATGCAACACCGACTAGAATCACTTCAAGTGGAACAACACAGAAAAATCATAATTTAGGCACAAGTACAAGGATTATAACAACATGCTACACACACATATATGTACAACATGACAGCAAGCTTGCACATGAACACAAGGGCTGCAACAAGACCAAAATGGAACCAGACATGTACAAAGGATGATGCCAGAGAATCACACACACATGAACACACACATAAATGTAAGCACTCGAGTGAACAGAGCAATGAAATGTCAGAACCCAGACCAGAACACAACAGTGCAGACTCATGAAGATCCTAAATGAGTTAACATTAAGCAAAACAACAACATGCAACAAGACTTCAAATGGAACCAACATACTCAACCTATCAACCAAGCATAGTAACTAGCATATGCACATGGGCAATTAAATTCGAGCAAAGCAACAATACATATGGATATGCATACAGGCATTCAATATGCAAGCATTCAGGCAGTTCACTTAAACAACACAAGAATGAAGCACACACACATATATACATACATATATGTATGTATGTATATACATGGAGACATCAATGCATTGGAACTGGACATGGAACTCAAAGGAACTAGTAAAGTAACAGTTTGAATAAAGTCGCAGAGGGTAACACGATGAACAAGTCAAAAACATATCAACAAAGTAGAGAAAAAATTAAGGAAAGGATAGAAAAAGTCGCAGTTGATATCATGATGAACCATTCAATCTTCAGGAAGTCAAAATCAACCCAATATATATCTAAAATTCAAATGCCAAAGTCGTAGCAGTAAAGAACGAAACCGATTCAAACAATTCAAGCAAATTCGAATATATCAGAATTATCTTCGATCATTGAACAAGTCAGAAATCACAAGACCATTCGATTACAAATAAATGCCGAGCACAGAAAATTGACGAATTTAAACTCAAATACACGAAACGAAATTATAGGGTTTTCATCCCTATAAATAAACCCAACTCATCATCGGCAAAGGGCAATAAGTCGAGCATAATCAAAAATCGAAAAAGGGAAAATAACGTACCAATTCACAACATCCATTCGAACTCGACATTGAATCGACCATGAGCAATCAAAGCACTGCAAATCGATTGACGAAGCAAATCAAGGTGAATTCATCACTGCAATCGATCAAATTGAATCGACGTCTTCAATTTTGAACGAAGCCCTAATCCAGATTGAAAAAGAAACAATGCGGCCACAAAATAAGAAAAGGGAAAAAGCGATTATTTTTTGCCTTTTAATTTGGGCCGCATTGTTTATTTTATTTATTTGGGCTGAATAAGTATTAGGGTTTTGTATTTATATTTTGCTTGTTTTTTAATTTTTATTTGAATCAAACTCTAGTTTAAGTTGTTTACGAACTATGGTTTTGTAGTTCGAGAATTCGCAACTCAGTGGCTGAGTTGTGGCAGGGTTTTGAGCTTAGAGTTAGGTTAATCATGTTAGCGGGTATCACAAGTTTACGTGTGTTGTAAGCGTCTAATTACTTAACTTCTAGTAGAAACCTTGGGGGCAGTACGTAGGAAGGTTTTTGCCAAACTGGGTAAATCTGTGTGTGATCTTTTCTGCGTTGCTTTCTGTTTTTGTTTTTATTTTCGCATTAATTTTTAGTAGAACCCATTCATCCCCCTCTTGGGTGAAAACGATCCTACAAGTGGTCTCAGAGCTAGGAACAAAAACCATTTTTTGTTAAAAATTTTGATTTTTTTTTCAATGGCTTCTTTTAATAATGATTTTGCTAAAGGTCAGTCCATAGCTAGACCTCCCATGTTCAAGGGTGAATATGCATATTGGAAAACTAGAATGAAAATTTTTCTGAAAACCATAGATGCATGGAATATTGTTGAAACGGGATATAGTACACCAACGGTAATGGTAGATAATCAAGAAGTTGAAAAACCTATGGATCAATGGACAGATCTTGAAAATAAACTGCTGAATGCTAACGCTAAAGCTATGAATTCTATTATTTGCTCATTAGATCAAATTGAATTTAACCGTGTCTCACATTGTCTAACTGCGTAGGAAATCTGGCATACACTTGAAGTGACTCATGAAGGAACCTCCCAGGTTAAAGAATCTTGCCTTGCCATGCTTTGTAGTGAGTACGAAAACTTCACAATGACAAAGGATGAAAGTGTCAAAGAAATGTATGGACGACTTTCTAATCTTGTATATAAATCAAATCTCTAGGAAGACCATACACAAAACTAGAAATAGTCCGAAAAATCCTCATAATTCTTCCACGAAATTTTGAAGCAAAGGTGACTGCCATCCAAGAATCAAAGGATCTAAAACAAGTTAAAGTTGAAGAACTCATCAGAAACCTCACCACTTATGAGTTAGAAATCAAATTCAAGGAAGAACGTGAAGGAGGAGATACACGAAAGAAATCAATAGCTCTCAAAGGAACAACGGAAAGTGAAGATGATGATGATGATGAAGAAGGAGCAACTAATATGGCACTGATAATAAAGAGATTCCAAAGGTGAAACTGCATATATGGAAATCTAGCCCAAAATCATCAACTGAAGAGCATAATTGTCAAAGTTCTAGACAACTCAGAAAAGCAGGAGATCATTTGTCACAAGTGCAATAAACCTGGTCATATCAAGCCAAATTGTCCTCAAAATCGATTCAGCAAAGGAAAGAAACCTAAAAGGAGAAGTTTTGCAGAAACTCGGGATGAAAGTGATGAAGATGATGATGAAAGCATTGGCAGTGAGAGTGAAGAAGCAAATCTATGTTTTTCAGGAGAAACAAGTGACAGCGATGATGATGAGCCAAGCGAAGTATCAAACTTACTCACTCATAATTACTTATATATTTTCATGAAGTAAATGGCTATTTTAAAAGACTTAGGGGGAAGTATGCTAAAATTGAATCACAAAATGATAGTTTGATAGAACTAAATAAGCAGCTTGATCAATTGGTTCAAAACTATAGAAATAAGAGCCCTAAGTGTGATAAGTGTCCATCATTAGAAGAGGAAATAAAAAAATTTCAGTAACTAGAATTAAATCGCTTGAAAATGAAATTCTGATTTTGAAAGAAAGTGGAAACACTAGGAGAGAAAATTCTATTAAAAAGTGCACTTTGTTATTGAATGAATATGAATCTCTCAAGTCACAAGTCCAATAGTTGTCTGCAACTCTAGGAAAATTCTCCAAAGGAGAAAGATCACTAAATATGCTATTAGGGAAACAAACTATTAATACTATTAGACAAGGACTTGGATATATTCAATCTGAAAAAGGTAGAAGTGAAACTAATCATGTCAACCCAAGTGCACAATTTGTGGAAAAATTGGACACAATCACAACAAGTGCTGGTATATACCCACACACACGAAAACCATACCAATTTGGGTTCCTAAAGGCACGAATGTAAAATCTCTTAAACTCAAACTAATCTGGGTGCCAAAAGGAACAAACATAGACTATCTTGGTTCTACTGTTTTTCAAAATTTTTTGTCACTAACAATCATGGACCTATGAAAACAAATAGGCCACAAAACTTTTCTCTCATGTAGGTGTGTTGGCAGGCTAAGGAACAGCAACAGCGGTACCTGGATTCTGGCTGTTCTAGGCACATGACGGGCGACAAGTCAAATTTCCTTAGCCTAGAGAAGTACAAAGGTGGTAGAGTCACAATGGGAAACAACAATAAATGTAAGATTATCAGTAAAGGTAAAGTAGGTAATGTCACATTTACCTTAAACGATGTATTATATGTTGAAAATCTGCACCATAATCTGATTTCAATCAGCCAGTTATGTGATAAGAAAATGAATGTTGTTTTTTTATTCTGATTTGTGCAAAATTGTTGACCAATCATCAAAAGAAACATTATTTTCAGGTAAGAGGAAAGGTAATATATACTCTCTATCTTTTGATGATCTCACTCCTTCAAAATGTTTGGTAGATAAGGATATAGAAGTAAACTTAAGGCATAGATGATTAGGACTTGCTAGCATGAATCTGTTAAACAAATTTAAAAAAAGGATTTGGTAAGAGGTTTACCATCTCATGAATTCAAAACAGAAACTCTATGTAAAGCATGTACCTTGGGAAAATTTAAAAAAATCATCTTTTCATGCCAAGAACACTGTAAGTACTTCTAGAGTTCTTGAACTAGTTCATATGGATCTGTTTGGACCTAACGATATTGCAAGTTTAGGTGGTAAAAGATATTGTTTTGTAGGTTGATGATTACTCTAGATACACGTAGGTATACTTCTTTATCTTACTGCTTCTAGACCAGCCATTATGTTCTCTGTTTGTTTATGTGAACGGTTTCAATCAAATCCAAAAGAATCTCATTTAAAAGCCGTAAAAGGATTATAAGGTATCTGTTGCACACCCCACGGTTTGGTCTATGGTATCCAACTAATGTTAACTTTGAGTTAAAAAGGTATTCAGATGTAGATTATACTGGTAGCCTAGTTGATAGAAAAAGTACTAATGGAACGTGTTTTATGTTGGGACATTCATTAGTTGCATGGTCAAGTCGAAAACAAAACTGTATTGCACTATCTACCACTGAGGCAGAGTATATTGCTCTAAGCGGTTGCTCTGCTCAAATTTTATGGATGATACAAACCATGCAAGACTATGGTCTAAATTTTAAACGAGTCCCACTTATGTGTGATAGAAAAAGTGCAATTGATCTCACAAATAATCCTGTACATCATTCTCGCACCAAGCATATAGATGTTAGACATCATTTCATTAGAGATAACATTTCCAAAGAAAATATCTGCATAAATTTCATTTCAACTGATTTTCAATTGGCAGACATTTTTACAAAACCCCTTCCAGAAAATAGTTTTTGTTGACTTCGTCTCAGTTTAGGCATTTTAGAAATTTGATTTTATATTTTTGGATTTGATCTTAAATGCCTATGTTAACTAATCTGACTCCTTATTGATTATTGAAAAGAAAAATAGTGACTAAAAAAAGTGATGAGTGATGACCTTGATCATACATTATGTCTTGAGAGAGTATATTTAGAAAATTTCTTCAAAAATTTAAACAAAATTTGTAATAACTTTGGTTGATAAAAATTCCATGACCATCTCCATTCCTTTCATATTTCTATGACTATTACTCATCAAAATCCAAAATAGTATGTCAAAATGTGGTATTTAAACAGGAAAGTATTCATTTTTAGTTAGTAATAAAATCATCCATCACTCTCATTTAAAAGTCCTCACGGTTATGCATGGGTGAACTACTTGAAATTTCTGATTATGTTCTTTCATGCTCATTTAAAAGTCCTCACGGTTATGCATGTATGAAACACATATCAAAATTGGATGAAATAGGCAGGTTGATTCTAACCCCATTTAAAAGTCCTCACGGTTATGCGTGGTTATTAGATGCTTGGAATTCATTTAAAAAAAAGAAATACTACTAATCTCATTTAAAAGTCCTAACGGTTATGCATGGTTAGTAAGTATTTAAAAAGATTCCTGTCATAAATATACCACAAATGGACACGACTATATGGTTTTCTATGCCGACATCACCCCTATCACTCTAAAATGGAATATGCGTCTAACAGAGTATTTATGATTTTTGTTTGATTTTTCTTGAAATTTAATATGTATACTCGATTAAGTATTAATGTTGTATTAATGTTTATCACTTCATCACTCTTATCTAACACCATTACTCTTTTGCTGATAACAAAAGGGTGGGGAGAAGTTAAGATTTGGGCAAATAAGTTCAAAATTTTTATTTGCATATTCTCATCTTGGTTTATTGCATATTTTTATATTTATTTTCATGCATATGTGAAAGGGGAGATTTGTTGTTGGGAGAGTATTCAAATAGGGGGAGCTAATAGAATTCATCAAGACCAAATACATTTAATAGACTCCAAATCTTAATATATGTTTGTTATCATTAAAAGGGGGAAATTATAGAATATACTAGTGTATGATTTTTGTTTGATGATAATAAACATATATATATATATATATATATATATATTCGTTTAAATGTATTTGTTGTTGTACTATTTTATTTTTCCACACAATTAAATAAATATTTTTTGAATAAAATAAATAACTTGGAATTCTTATTCAAACAAATATTTTATTACAAATTCGAATAGTACAAATTTAAGCTCTTACTATACAAGTTTAAATTACAACACAGTTTTTACTATACAATTTTCATACATGTTTCACCTCACTACATAATTCACTCATCACTCGTATTTGATCTTCAAATCTGTTCCAGCATGTATCCAACATTTAAACTATCTGCAAAATAAACGTCGACGCAGTAAAATTAAAAAAGAAATATTTTGCAGTGCACAATGAAATGTGTGTTTGAAAATATTGTTTTGCCTTGGTTATTTGGGTTGTTCGTCATCATTTTCTTTTAATTTATCTTACACGAACAACCTGTGACATGCATAGTGTATCACTATACATGCCACAAGGTCGTGCATATCGATATACAATTGCTTGTTAAAATTGTAGGGATAGGTGAGCATAAGGTCAAACCCAAGCCAAGACTGGATTCAACTCAAGTGCAATGCAAAAAAAAAACAACACAGCAAATCAAGCTCAACTAGACCAGTCATCATAACCCAGGTTCATATGAACCCAGACTATAGTAACAAGTGCACAAGGACAGGTGAGCACATGAAAACAACATGCGACCAGGAGTTCAAAGGTAACCAGACTTCAAAAGGTACCACTCAAATGCATAAGCATTGGTGAACACAAGGGCTGCACACATGTACACATTGGAGCATGCAGCTCAAACAAAATCAACATGAAACTGAACTAGACTGCAAATAACTCAACATGACAACAACTCAGGAACCACACAATGCAACACCGACCGGAATCACTTCAAGTGGAACAACACAGAAAAATCATAATTTAGGCACAAGTACAAGGATTATAACAACATGCTGTACACACACATATATGTACAACATGACAACAAGCTTGCACATGAACACAAGGGCTGCAACAAGACCAAAATGGAACCATACATGTACAAAGGATGATGCCAGAGAATCACACACACATGAACACACACATAAATGTAAGCACTCGAGTGAACAGAGCAATGAAATGTCAGAACCCAGACCAGAACACAACAGTGCAGACTCATGAAGATCCTAAATGAGTTAACATTAAGCAAAACAACAACATGCAACAAGACTTCAAATGGAACCAACAGACTCAACCTATCAACCAAGCACAGTAACTAGCATATGCACAGGGGCAATTAAATTCGAGCAAAGCAACAATACATATGGATATGGATATGCATACAGGCATTCAATATGCAAGCATTCAGGCAGTTCACTTAAACAACACAAGAATGAAGCACACACATATATACATGCATACATGCATGCATACATACATACATACATACATATATATAAATATATATACATTCGAACTCGACAAGACCATTCGATTACAACACAATTCTTACTATACAATTTTTCATATATGTTTCATCTCACTACATAATTCACTCATCACTCGTATTTGATCTTCAACTCTGTTCCAACTTGTATCCAACGTCTAAACTATCTGCAAAATAAACGCTGACGCGGTTAAATTGAAAAAGAAATATTTTGCAGTGCACAATGAAATGTGTGTTTGAAATATTGTTTTGCCTCAGTTATTTGAGTTGTTCATCATTATTTTCTTTTAATTCATCTTACACGAACAACTTGTGACATGCACAGTGTATCACTGTACATGCCACAAGGTCGTACACACCGATATACACTTGCTTGTTAAAATTACAGGGACAGGTGAGCACAAGGTCAAACCCAAGCCAAGACTGGATTCAACATAGGTGCAATGCAAAAACTAAACAACATAGCAAATCAAGCTCAACTAGACCAGTCATCATAACCCAGGTTCATATGAACCCAGACTACAGTAACAAGTGCACATGGACAGGTGGGCACATGAAAACAACATGCGACCAGTAGTTCAAAGGCAACCAGACTTCAAAAGGTACCACTCAAATGCATAAGCATTGGTGAACACAAGGGCTGCACACATGTACACATTGGAGCATGCAGCTCAAACAAAATCAACATGAAACCGAACTAGACTGCAAATAACTCAACATGACAACAACTCAGGAACCACACAATGCAACACCGACTAGAATCACTTCAAGTGGAACAACACAGAAAAATCATAATTTAGGCACAAGTACAAGGATTATAACAACATGCTACACACACATATATGTACAACATGACAGCAAGCTTGCACATGAACACAAGGGCTGCAACAAGACCAAAATGGAACCAGACATGTACAAAGGATGATGCCAGAGAATCACACACACATGAACACACACATAAATGTAAGCACTCGAGTGAACAGAGCAATGAAATGTCAGAACCCAGACCAGAACACAACAGTGCAGACTCATGAAGATCCTAAATGAGTTAACATTAAGCAAAACAACAACATGCAACAAGACTTCAAATGGAACCAACATACTCAACCTATCAACCAAGCATAGTAACTAGCATATGCACATGGGCAATTAAATTCGAGCAAAGCAACAATACATATGGATATGCATACAGGCATTCAATATGCAAGCATTCAGGCAGTTCACTTAAACAACACAAGAATGAAGCACACACACATATATACATACATATATGTATGTATGTATATACATGGAGACATCAATGCATTGGAACTGGACATGGAACTCAAAGGAACTAGTAAAGTAACAGTTTGAATAAAGTCGCAGAGGGTAACACGATGAACAAGTCAAAAACATATCAACAAAGTAGAGAAAAAATTAAGGAAAGGATAGAAAAGTCGCAGTTGATATCATGATGAACCATTCAATCTTCAGGAAATCAAAATCAACCCAATATATATCTAAAATTCAAATGCCAAAGTCGTAGCAGTAAAGAACGAAACCGATTCAAACAATTCAAGCAAATTCGAATATATCAGAATTATCTTCGATCATTGAACAAGTCATAAATCACAAGACCATTCGATTACAAATCAAATCTGAGCATAGAAAATTGACGGATTCAAACTCAAATATACGAAACGAAATTATAGGGTTTTCATCCCTATAAATAAACCCAACTCATCATCGGCAGAGGGCAGTAAGTCGAGCATAATCAAATATCGAAAAAGGTAAAATAACGTACGAATTCACAACATCCATTCGAACTCGACATTGAAGCGACCGTGAGCAATCAAAGCACTGCAAATTGATTGACGAAGCAAATCAAAGTGAATTCATCACTGCAGTCGATCAAATTGAATCAGCGTCTTCAATTTTGAATGAAGCCCTAATCCAGATTTGAAAAAGAAACAAGGTGGCCACAAAAATAAGAAAACGGAAAACGCGATTATTTTTTGTCTTATAATTTGGGGCGCATTGTTTATTTTATTTATTTGGGCTGAATAAGTATTAGGGTTTTGTATTTATATTTTGCTTGTTTTTTAATTTTTATTTGAGTCAAACTCTAGTTTAAGTTGTTTACGAACTATGATTTTGTAGTTTGAGAATTCGCAACTCAGTGGCTGAGTTGCGACAGAGTTTTGAGCTTAGAGTTAGTTTAATCAATTTAGCATGTATCGCAAGTTTATGTGTGTTTGTAAGTGTCTGATTACTTAATTTCTAGTAGAAACCTTAGGGGCAGCACGTAGGCAGGTTTTTGCCAAAGCTGGGTAAATCTGTGTGTGATCTTTTCTGCATTGCTTTCTATTTTTGTTTTTACTTCCGCATTAATTTTTAGTAGACCCTATTCACCCTCCCTCTAAAGTGAAAACGATCCTACAAGTCAGATGAGCGATACTAGTTCGGAAGAGAAGTTATATATTCGGGTAAGTGATCGAATCAGATATTGCGCACGGATGATCTATGTTCATCATACGGGCTTATGAATATTATTAAGTATTCATGTGTGGGTTTATTTCTTTCTTGGTTTGATAGTAATGGAATTTTGGGGACGAAATTCTTTTAAGGGGGGACGGATGTAACGACCCGAAATTTTTATGTATTCGAATTGGAATATTTAATTTATTTATATATTTGAATTTGAATTTGAATTTTAATTATAATAAAAATATATGTTTCAAATAATTGCTCGATTTTTGGTGACGGTTTTTTAATTTAATTTATAGGATTTTTCCATAATTTTTAATTTGAAAAATAATTAAATTTTTGTTTAACGTATTTATGGTAAACATTGGTATTTTTTTGAAATTTACATAATTAAATAACCTGTGTATTTTTTTTGGAGGTCGTGTTGCATTGTTGTGCACGATCGTATCTTTATTTTTGTCGTTCGTGGCTTATACTCGAACAAAATATTGTGTAGCGGGATATCGGAAAACTACTTTTAAAAGTCAAATCAAACAAAAATTTTACACAACACATTTTTACCCATCATGCATGAGGGTGTGCCTTCATCTTAGATATGTGTGTTCTTTCTTTTGATGAGATTGAAGTGTGTATATTTGGGTTAGTTTTTAAGAAAATCTGGTTTATATATATACATGGGCATACATGGATCAAAAAGGACATATTCACTTTTCACATTTGTTTCTATTTTTCTTGCAAATATATTCACAAAAACCATATTTTCACGTTTCCTTTTCCAATTAGTACTTTTAGTAACTTCCTCTACACTAAGATTTAGCGAAAAGTGTAAACGTGAAATTTTTAGAGGGCGTAGAGATCTACATTTTCCGCTCTTGTTGTACTCGAAATAGTGGAGTGTTGGCGGAGTTATGGGAGAGAGAAGTTTCGACCACGATATTGTCATTTGCATGGCTGTGAGATTTAAAAGCATATACGGGCTGTGAGTATGGAACTTGGATGGAGGCGTTGGCTGTGGAAGTGATGGTGAGGCTGGGCATGGTTGGAGGCAAGGTGGTGAGGTGGCCGAAGCTAGGGTGTAGCGGTGGGGTTCGGGTCCGTGTTTTTAAAAGACCTAGAGCTTGCAAACTAAAAAGAGAAAAAGGTGGATATGCTACTGTTTAATATAAAGGATTTTATAGTAAAGTACTTCATACTGTGTTCAATTGCATGCATGGCAGGGGGTTGTTTGCAGGTGTTAAGAGCTTTCGGGTCTAGGTGTTCTTTCGTGGGCCATGGGCCTTGGGCCTTGGGTGGGAAATTTTATTTAATTTAGTTTATTTATTAGTTAATTAATTTAGTTATCTTAGTTTATTAAATAGTAAATTAAATGTGTCAACTTTGAAAATGAATAACTCACTCATTTTAAGTCCGTTATTCATGGATTTTTGCATTGGACCATATAGTCAAGTACAATATTGTAATATAACTTGTTGATAGTTGGAGATATTCTTCTTTTGATTCTTTTTTGTTGTTTTGTTGATAGGAATCGCCGAAGAGATGAGGCGAAATCCTATATTGATGTTTGTTGTTTTGTTTCAAATGGAGTTTGTTGATTTTATTTGTTGACCCACATTAGTTCTCAAGTACTCATGTACTTAGACTATTTTATGAATTAACCAAATACCATAAGATACCATATATCATATGTCTTATCTTATGTCATACATGCTACATCACCATCTCTTGTATATATACATGTAGTGTTTTCTCTTGGAAAGAGGAACACTTCATGCCTTACCTATTTCTATTCATTTGACTGATATGTTTAGCTAGACTGATCCGTGTATTTTATACTCGAGTTAGATCGAGATGTTTCAGGTTAGGTGCATTGGACTTAGCATATTTCTGCTTCCACATGGACTTCCTTTTGCTATAGTTTTTGGTTTAGCTTTTTGAGTGTCCATTTGATGCTACTCTGATGACTATCCATATGTTGATCCTTTTTGGCTTGTATAGTATATAGTGGTCGTCATACCACTTGACTTGTATTATTTTGTGTAACGCTAAGGATGTATCTGTTCATGTATATATATGGATATGTGATGGTTGTCTGTTCTGTGATGTTTATTGCATTTGAGTTGTTGTGTTTTGTTTTGTTAGATCCTACAGCCACCTATGGCATTGGATTAAGTATTTATTGGATATGTCGACCCACTCGAGTTGAAAAAAAAATATAGCATTTGTCGGCGTATTCAATAGATATTTAAGACAATGCTATCGATGGTCGCTCATAACAAGCCTTATTCTCCGCTTTAGTAGACCGAATTACTTGTTAATTCTCTTTACTAAAGTGGGTCTTGGGGTGGGGCATCACAATTTGTTTACTAACCGCTAGTAAATTTCACAATCAAAGTAGTAAAAATTCTACCTCATATCATCGGTAAACTCGACTCGAAGGTCAAAACGACCAAACGGACAAGTCGGGAATTAACCGATAAGATAAACGCATGTGTCCCATACCACGTGTTTTACCACACAGTTTAAATCTCCTTCTCATTCGCTCGAAATGCACAAATACGTGTAATTTATATATAAAATAATTTACTTTGGAAAATAAGCTTTGAAAACCAATTCTCGAAATCAATTTGAAAACCCTATTTGAAAATCTCCCTTATTATAGAGAATAAATAGATTTTACACTTGGAAATACTTTAGAATAATATATAATAATTATTCTGAAATGTCCATAAATTTTAGGAATTATCTCCAAATCGTCTGGAAAAATCCGTGCTCGAAATCAAAGAAATTACTCCAAACCGTCATTCAAATTCAACTCAAATTCAATTCAAATTTGAATTTCAAATTCATCAAAACTGGGCTAGCCTATTGATGGGTATCCTAGCCCTCAAAACAATTCGGAAATATCACAAAAACATAAAGTAAAAGTCAAAAGTCGGACAATAAAAGAACATAAAAATGCATAGACAAAATAATACCCAACCGGAATTATGGTCTGTACGTGTTACAACCACGACGCCTGGGTGGTGTTGGGTTGTTCATGAGCCAACGAGGATGTTGGGCTCTAAAAGGGGGGAGATTGTTACATTGCACCCCTTCAAAATGAGAATAATAGTCCCACATCGTGGATAATACTATAAAGTGGGTGCTTATATACCAAAGTCTTCACCTTATAACAACATCGAGGCCTTTTGAGGAACAAAACCTCACACCTTGGCTTGGCCCATGAGGCGGAGGTAACTAAGTTGGGGACAATATCTGCGTTAAGTGAGGTATGGGCTGTTAAAATGGTATCAGAGCCATACCCAGTCGGAATTGTGGTCTGTACGTGTTACAACCACGACGCCTGGGTGGTGTTGTGTTCATGAGCCAACGAGGACGTTGGGCTCTAAAGGAGGGAGATTGTAATGCCCCTTCAAAATGAGAATAATAGTCCCACATTGTGGATAATACTATAAAGTGGGTGCTTATATACCAAAGTCTTCACCTTACAACAACGTCGAGGCCTTTTGAGAACAATATCTACGTTAAGTGAGCTACGAGCTGTTACATAAGGGGTATATTCGTCATGTATAATTATAACATGTGGATATCGAAGTGGAAATTTTAGTTTGTTGAAGGGCGGAACTGAAAAATGTCACACACTATATATATGGGGTTATGGTCCCCAAAATACATAATTGTAACAACCTGGGATTTTCGACGCCCGAAAATCGACATCAATACGTTCACTGTATTACATGTCGAACAATCGAATGCCGAAAATACCAGATCATCAGGGAAAAGAAGAAAGTGGTAGAAGAAGAAAATAGAAAACAACATCAGAATCTCACAATCGCAGCGGAAAAATATATAATAGATAACAACAGATCTTTATACAAAAGAAACTATAACTGTTTTTATACATTACGTCATCAGAGTACAACATAATCAATATCACAATACTGGACAGTTATAATAACCTGTCCTCACACAAGCTGACTATACAACATACACTGCTCAGCGGAATACACATCAAGTACATGTGATACGTCTCGCCATCCAGCTCATCTCTTGAGCTCCATAGCATCTTATCCTGTATTTGTAATACTCGATCGGACCCGAGCATTATAATAAAATAACACCCGAGTCAGTCTAGAAAACCAGCGTGAGAAACACACTCAATTTGAATTATTAGAGTTTTCAAAATCCTTTAAAAATCAAGGTATCTCGTAAGACCAGGCCACAAATAAACATGTCGAGTTTTTACCTTACGATAACCAAAACATTTTATATCAAAATCCTCTGATATTATAATAGTGTCTAAGTACAAATACTTATTCAAATAGCTGAAATGCTTGCATCTCACGTTCCAGCATAGTTAGGCACAATCAAAACCGTACGGCGCTTATTGGAGAATGGATTCCAACTGAATGACTAGGCACTGGGGTACCACCTGTCACGGTACCTGTCTAGAAACACCATACCGAGGACCACTCCGGGGTCCCCTGCAACACAAGACCGGACTACCCCTTAAACCGGATAGCCCGAATAAGATCACCTCGTGGTTGGGATCAGCAACTGCCTACATAGCCGAAATAAAAAGGGACTTTAGATATGGGAAACCTTACCCTACTTGGGAGCTACCCACTTAGCCTTGCTGCATATCCCTTGATTTTCATTCATTCCCGATTGATGAGGCTCGAGGCTAAGCATTACCATTTTAGAAATATTCACTTAGAATGCCCATTGTCCTCCAACGATAATGTACTGATAGCATTCATCCATACAAGTCCATTCCCGGTCCGAACGGAACCGAAGGCACTACTCCTACTACATCCATTTTGGAATCACCCTCAGGATTAGTAGCGATTAGCCCTTGCACTTCACTGCTCCATCTTCGACTCCAAGCTCTTGTCTTCATTTCGAAAACGTACTCGTTAGATCGAAGTGGTTTTTGGATCAAATATCTGATCCCGGTCTCTTCGTGTAACGACCCCGGATTTTAACAAAATTCAAATTGATAATTTAATGAATTTTTGAATAAAAATTTGTAAATTTTTTTTTTGGATTAATTGATTGCAAGTTTCCCCAAATTTAAATAAAATTGATATGAATCATTTAAATTTAAATAATATTTATGAAAATAAAATAATTAGTATTAGAGTTAAATAATAATAGATGTTAAACTATAAAATATAAAGTAAACTTTTGATAAAATCTAACAACAAGATTAAAATAGAAACTTATATTATAAAGTAATATTATAAAAGACAAGTCCAAAAGAAAAGAAACAAACATATATACATATGGAAAGTATAAAGTAAAAAGGTAAAATATCTATGAACACCTACAAAATGAAGGAACAAAACATGCACATTATCCTTTGCATTGTACAGCCGAAGAAGAAATAAAGCAAATATATATTTGTTTGTACAACACAATTAATGCAAGATCTCTCTAACACACCAAAGTCAATTCGAAAAATGTACAAAATGTTTTCAGCCTCCTTATTACACTACACAAAAGCATATCAGCCACCAACGCAAGAAAATCTCTGCGTGTGATTGTACCAGAGGAAAAAAATATATCAACTTTGTACAACAAAACATGATCACCTGTATAAAATATATTCACCCAGTAAACTCAATTTCTTATATCAAACTCTTCTTCATTTCATTTTTTCGTTCCACTTCAAGCTGTGAAAAACTAAGGTGTATCATCTTATATCTCAATCCATCCACCTCAGTTCATTCCGTTTTCAAAAATAAGTAAACCAGAGAGAAAGATTTCAACTTGCAACTTCAAAGATCTAAGTTTTCAAGTTTCCAGTTCAAAGCATTTCAGTCTTAAGGTTCAAATCTGGAAGTCAAAGCAAATCATCACAGTTTTAAAACATAGATCAAACTCAACCTGATTTGGAGAAGTTCAAAACAGATCAGAATACAACCTTCAATGCATTCAAGGCTTTCAGCTTCAATTCTCTTCGAGTTTCCAGTTTCAGTTAAAAGCATTCTCAATTTTCAAATGCAGAGCCTGTTCTCTGTCTTTCAAACTCAGGTGAGCTAACTACTTTGTTAAAGCTTAAAATCTGATTTAATCTTGCAAGTATGCTGCTGTAAAAATCTCAGGTATAAATGTGAATATACTTGTATGTATATAAACTTAGGTGCGCATGTTTGAGTTACAGGCATATTTGCCTCTGTCATTCCCAGGTTTTCAAAAACCTGTTTAAAAATTGATTTCTCTTCCCCTGGATCTTGTTAAACTTTAAAATCTAAACAGAAATTATTGGTTTAAACATGTTTTAAGTTTTAAAAATAAATTAGAGCAAAAACAATTAAAGTTTTCTTTTGGAAATTTGAAATTACAGGCAAACTCAAACATGTTGAAAATTTAATTATCGTGATTCCTGATTTCAAGTATATAAATCGAAACGTTTTTGAAATTGATGATTTTTAAAAGCAAGATCAAGATTTTTAATGAACTGTCGATCGAGAAAATCAAAGTTGAACGGAAATTGGAATTCAACCATTTCCTCGCGATCGGCACGGTAGGTGGCGACGAGGTCGTGGTCGAAGGTGGCTGATAGGTTGCCGGTGGTGGGAAAATTACTCATAGAAATTCTGAAGCAATGTGGTGATCGGGGATAGGTGATTTAGGGTTTGTGGTCACGTTTGAGGTGCTCGCGTTCTCGAGCAAATCGCGGTGTCATCGTGGGGTTAGAGGTGATCGGTCCGGTGGGAATATCGGCACGTGATCAAGGCGAAGCTTCGGTCGAATTTTGGTGGCCTCTGATGGCCAGAGGTTGGAGGATGAGACAATTTTCTGGTGGTTGTTTTGATGAAGTCTGGGTCATATAGCTCGATCTCAAATGCGACGTGGGTTCACGCTTCAGGGTGATCGGAACGATTGGGGAGGAGGTTCTCGACTTGGCGACGTGGTCGGGGTTGATCAGAGGAGCTCCAATTTGCTGTGCACGTGTACGGCGTAGTTGGTGGTGTCAGAGCTGTTGTGGGATGAGCATCTCGAGTTGTTATTCGAAAAAGAATGGGTTTGCTTCGGTATGGAACTCGAGTGAGTGAGTTTATCTACCTGCTATTTAGTTTAAACTTGAGTTCAACAAAAAAAAAAAACTTAACTGAAAAGAAAAAAAAGAAGGTATGAGGAGAAGAGAGACTCGGGAAATAGAAGAAGACACGCGAGCTTTAACTCGAGTAGGAGTAGGGATTTCCTCGGGTATTGTTTCGAAAACCTTCAGCTTAATGAAAAGTTTTGAAGCTATATCACCTTAAACCATTTTGAATATTAATGAAGTAATGTTGACAAGTTAAATTGAGAATTTATTTCAAGTTTTAATGAATTAAGTAAGTACTTAACAATGTTTTAAATCTAATTAATACTTTAACTAAATGATTAATTTAAGATAAGTGTTAAAGTTAATTAGCATTAAAGCCTTTTGTAATTGTAATAAATTGATTTCAAATTGTAAGGAAGATTTGAAATGTTAATTAAGGTAAATGGTTACTATTAATTAATTGTTTTGGAAAATAATTAAGAATGATTTATAATAGTAATTTCAAATTGGTTAATTTATTAAATCACATTCACCTTGATTAGAAAATAATTAACTATTGTTGCGCACTGGATTGTTATTTCTGTTGTGATTGTGATACTGTGTGATGCGTATTGCTTTGTACTGTACCGTGATTTGTGATTATACAATCCAATGAATACAATATCCAGAATGATATACAACAATGATATCAATATGATACAACAATATCAGAGATAAATAATGATACAGCGGAAATAACAGAACAGAAGAGATCACTCCAAATGATCTACAAAAGAGAATGACTCCAACAACTCCAACGTCAAGCTCGAACCACAAGGAGAAGCAAGTGCAGTCCTGAACTCCAAGAACTGAACCAGCTCCAGATAATCTACTAAACCTGAATATCTGAGAAAACCCAACTCTAGACTGCCCGTGTGGAAAATAGTGGGCACCCAGAGTTTAGGAAGGGAACAATAAACTCCGGATCAGTCATGGGACTGGTGTGAGCAACAAAAACAGTTTATCTTTAAACAAACACAAAAGGCTTTTAAACATTGAAATCCGCAATGCTTTTCGAAAATGAAACTACCATAAGGCCTCCCGCCACACACACAATGCAATCACAGACTTGGAGGAGATTTCTCCTTATGATGGTCAAAAATGCTTACTACGCAAAATCATTCGATATTATTATCATTAGTGCATAGTGTCAAAAACCATTTCGAAAATATAATATTAATCTTAGCCAGCATACAACCATTGTTGTATGCCTACTATAGCTACTACGTTCAATAGCAGGTTACCGCCACATTCCATAGCAGGTAATACAACTAAAACCGTACAGGGTTCGTATTGTTTCTTTGGATTTCCAACAAATGATCAGGCTAAGGAACTTCCTTACCGAAAAAGAAACGCCTCTGGAAAGACGCCCCGGATCCTAACCGGATCTCCGCAAACAAAAGGCCGACGCTACCTCACGCTGTACAGCTGTAACTAGGTAACTAACACACTGATGCTACCTCACGCTGTACAGCTGTAACTAGGTAACTAACACACGAGCTATGTCATCCCCCGGTCGTTACCGACCTTTATCCGAGCGCTCGATAACCAACATCACACATAATAAATAAAGTGTATCCACATGAGTAAGTATCTGGGCTCCATACCATGATACCACCCTTTATCCAGAAGGAAATGACATACCCTAGGGGCGCTACCCCTACAAACCTTTGTCGCAACATTCCTGTTTCGACCATTACCGGGTTGTGAGGCTCGACGAAGTCTCGTCCACAAAACTACGCTTTTTCACAAAGCCACGCTTTTTCACAAAGCCACGCTTTGATCCACAATTGATCAACAGCACTTCGTATGCCACATTACCAAATTGGGAATGTATCACTAGAAACCATCAACTACATAACCTCTGAGCTCGTACGTCTCAGAGAAGGGTGTTAAGCTAAGAGAATAAATTCTCCGCCACCAACAGAAATGTATTTGATAGAAACCAGCTTTACATCTCAAAGTGTAATGTCAGACACACATCCATACAAGTCTGTTCCGGGTTCGAACAGAACCGAAGGCACTTCCAAAGAAGCCCTTGCAAATCCGGGTATTCAGAATCTCGATCGGACTTCCCATCACTTAGGGAATCTCTATACCGGAGCCATGATGCAAAGAAAATCGATAGGTCATCATATCGCTCTCGCAAATAACCGGTCTTCACCACCGGTCTTCAAATGCTATCCATATCGTCGTATCACTATTCGGAATGGGTTATATGACACAAAGGTCCTCTCCCGGTTAAACCGAATAACGAGCGCAATTAAAAATCATATGGATACTGGGGTCTCAGTTAAATCACAGCTTAAAGCTTAAAACTTTTCATTCGAATGGTAAAACAAATTACCATTTCCAATCTTTTAAATAAAAAGATTCATTTCAAAAACCTTCAATGGTTTAAACAATTTTCCACACTTTTAATCCTTTAAACAAAAAGATTCAATTCACAAAATTTACCCCATTCACAAAGATTCATTCATGGATTTCAAAACGATTTCCATTTCAATTGAATTCACTCGTTAAATCTTTAAATCAAGATTTAACTTATAGCTTTCAAAACTCGTTTCCAAAGATTCATTCATAGCCTTTCAAAACAATTCTATTTCAAGTTGGATTAACTCGTCCGGTCTTTGAATCAAAGACTCATTTCATAGTTTTCAAAACATTTCAATTATATTTCAAACTTGAAATTCTTTCAACACAAATTGGAAGTTCATTACTTTTGTGAAAGCTTTTACTATTTGAAAACAAATTGTTTCGTTTCATAAAAATCCAGTTATATTTACACGAGTTAAAACCCTTGAATAAAAATTCAAATTTTCAAATCAATACTTTTAAAATGGTTTAACCCGTATATAACTTGTACAACATCTTTAATCCCTAGTTTCAAATCATAGAATTCAATTTCAAACTTGAATTCAATTTTAAATCAAATTATTTAAATTTCAAACTTAATCAAGTTATTCGAAATAACTTTTATCTTTGAAATCCCATTTCAAAAGCTTTTCACTTTAAACCCCAAATTTCAAATTTCAAAATCAATTGAAATTAAAATTTCAATTTCAAAAACATCAAATTTACATCATCTGTGATTTAACCGATTTCCACGTGAAATCCATATTTGTGTGTGTAAGAGTGTAGTCCAGGGGTTTCACACAATAGTGCAACATCAATCATCACAGATATATCGATAAGCGGTATAATCGATAACGCTTATCTTCATTCACAGATTCATAGATAAAATAAATTTATCAGTCACAAAGATTCACTATTACAATTCGATGTGGGTTTCGGATATCCAACTAGAATCCGACTCCCTGTCGCATCGAAATTCAAGTGTCGTTCTATGGATCAAGGGTTTCCACATAAATACAGAGATAAATCACAAATCACAGTACAGATATGATATCATTGTTTTTCTTTCTTCCGCTGTGTTGTTATACTTACTGTGTTATAAGCTCCGGCGAATCGGATTTGAACGGTCGAATCTGCGGCATTCTAGTACAATGTGAAGTACGGATGTTGATTTTCGAGCGGGCAAAACCCGAGTCGTTACACTTCGAAACAACGTTCGCTATTTCTGGTAAACTCAACCCTGGTTCTTTAGGAAATAAACGGACGAAAATAAGATCGGAGATCACCTCCTAACCGTTAGTGGATGGATTTCCTTAAAACGTCCTAAAAGAACGAACAAGTTTATACGTACAGTATAGCACCTCGAACGGTAACTGTACCATATAATTCTCGTACTTCTCCTAGATATTTCCAAAGTTATATTTGGGTCCAGATTTGATAGTCGGTTATTTAACTATCAAATAAACAATCAATTCAACCAAATATTTCATTCCCACTGGAAAACACCAAGTCTTATATTTAATTTAGATTTTAAATTATTAAATCACTTTATCCAAAAATATACACTTAAGATATTTAAAATAAAGCTACTTAAATTCTTTATTCAAAATAATACTTATGAAATTCTATAATAATTCTCCAAGTAAAACTTTAGCCAAAAACTACTTTTTAAAATAAAACTATTATATAAAGTATGCATATCGAATAATTATCCTTTAAATCATAATACTAATTTAACCTTTAAAAATAATTAACTACTATAATCAACTTAATTAATATTTACTCTAACCATTTTAAAACAATTAAATAATAAATTTCCAAAAAACATTCTTTAAACACTTTTTCATTTTCTAATTAAAAACTTGAAATCTTTCTTTCTTGAAATAACTTAACTTCTCAGGAAAACACATTTTACACTTCAATATAACCAGTTTAACCATTTATAAATCCCTCTCGATTTATCTCCAGTTCAAATTTACGTCCAAATCCCGTAAATTTTCTTTTCCACACTTTTAAAAATAAAACTATCCTTTATTTTTAAAATGACATACTCATCTCCTTATAAATTTCCATCGTGAATTTATAATTCCAAATTATCCACTGATAATTACTTCACTTTATAAATAAAACTTCGTTTATAAATTCAAAAGTCCCATTTCCCCTTCAATCACTGTTTCAAACACTTAATCGATTTTCAAATCAATTTTCTGAATTAATTCCATTTTGAAATTTATTTCTTGATTTACCCAAATTTATTCCAAAATCCATTAATTCCAGATTCACTCCTTTATTATGATTTAAAATCTTATTTAAATCCGAAACATCAATTTCATTTTTTATATTTTTTCCAAATTTCTTCTTTATTTTTCTCAAATCCATTTTAAACCTCGGATTTAAAAATAAATACTTTTATACTTAAACAAATCGCTTAAGTCCCATTATTAAATCCTTTTATTCAATTTTTTTCCAAAATCTCTATCTTTCCATATTTAGAAATTATCAAGTACAAAATTTAAAATCAAACTATTCGTTTTTCCTAAATTCATTACTTTTAAATTTATCCAACTTTACTATAAATCTCCTACTTTAAAATTTCCCTTTTTATTTCCCTTTAAAAAATTCAATATTAATATTTTTAAAATGCCAAAATATATCCAGCATTATCATAACATCTAATAAATTAATTTTTCCAACATATTCTATCACAGATTATTCAACATTTCATATATCACTGAAATGAAAATAAATTCAACATTTTTGAGGAATCCAGTTGGATCCCTCCAACCTGTTTTCCCAGCATCCACAGATGTTAGCACAATATAAAATTACCAATCCTACTTCGAAGGGGATATCGCGGTATACAGGGTCATCCGCTATTATGCGGGGCGTATAGGGTCTCATCTGCTGTATAATGCAGGAATATCAATCACTCCAATATATATATAATATTGTATATATAATATCAAATCACTGGAAATTATTTATCAATTCTACCAATCAATCAACAATAAATTTTAACTATTTAAAATTTATTACGGTAATCCAAATGTGAGTGAGATTAACTCACCTTTATTGTCTTTTTGAATTTGCTAACCGATCCCATTTTTAATTCCAGCTCGTATATTTCTCGTCTACGAATACCAACTCGTCTAGATTTCTTTTATTTTGAACCTCATAAAAAAAATGAACTTATTAACATTTGATTCGATCCAAACAAATCAAATCCTTTAATTCACAATAAGTTAGCATGTACACATATATATTATTATTATTCCCAAAATTGTATGTGTATATATATATATATTATTAAATTAAATTAAAAATATATTTATACCTCACTGCCTCAGGTTCGTACCCGTGATGCTCAAGCCCCCAACACAACGCCTGACCACCGCCCCACCAGGCTCCGACTTCGCCTCACTTCCTGACGACTTTGGCCAAAGCAAAAGAAACAACAATCTTCTCACTGCAGCAGCCTCTGCCGCCACCACGCCTTTACCCACGTCGGCCCCAAACCCTACAGACATCCCGACATCACCACGAGACAAAACCACCAATCACCCAAGTTTACCTCGCCCCGTGAAGCCGCGCCCACCCAAACCACCCTTCCGAGTTCGACGCGACCCACATCATCGCGATCGAGTCTCTCCCTCCAACCGCCCCTCATTCACTGGCACTGCCTAAACGAATGCAGGACCAAACTCTACCCTCTACGAAGAACGAACACGGCATCACCTTCCCAGCGACGAGCCACGTCTTCATCTACTTCCCAGGCTGCTCGATTTCACGAATTCGACTTCGAGATGTATAACATTTTTTTATTACGGACTAAATTTGATTGTGAATTTTCTAAAGGAAGGGAGAGGGATTTGTTCGAACGGAGGGAGAGGGATTTTTTTTTGATGTTCGGTTCGAACTGTAGAGAGGGAAGAAAAGGGGGAAATCTCGATTTTTTTTAAAGGGGAAGAAACTGGCTCGATTTAAATCACAGATCTTCCCTTCTTCTTTTTTTTGAAAATACTGTTGTGTTTTTAAAATGCAAAAGGTGGGAAAAGAAACAGGATGATATGACGTGTTGGAATCAACTTGCTGCAGTGATTTGAAGTGATGAAAAAGAAAACAGCTAATGTGAAGAATTTATGTCAAACAATATAATATATATATTTATTTAAACTAAAATCATCTCGATCCACAGCTTAAAATCTCAACCTCCTATCGAGGCATGCCGCTAGGTGTTTATAATGTTATACCCCTATTCCGAATGCAATGAAAAAGGTTTCAAGTCCAAATTCGATCGTATGGAGAAGATAGCTTTTAGGACCCAGTTATTGTATTGAATTTCGATATAAATTTCAACGCGTTTACATACCGTATGCTCACACGATAACTCCGAATGCTACGAAAATTGAAATCCGATAATAATACAGTATTACGGATTCAATGGAACTGGTTTCGTTGAATTTCGAGACTGTGCTTCGGAAGGCTGTTTTTAAATATCAATTTAAACGACGTATTTTCAAAACTGAACAAACCACCTTTAAATTAAATTTTAAAGCTTTTATTATCTTCAGTATTATCAATATAAATTTTATAAGCCTTTGAATTATTTTTAACAAGCTCGAAACTCAAGATCCAATATTTTACCCAACTTCCAATTATTAAATTCAAAAAATTAAATCATCCAATAAATAGTGATATTTGAAATTCAAGTTAAAATTTAACTTTTAAAATTTTAAAATCAATTAAATATTCCAATTTCAAATATCCAAAATTCTAGGTCGTTATAATAAGTCTTATCATATACTCTCTACCCTCTTCTAAAGAGAATTTACAGATCTATGCATGTGTCAATTTGGAAGATCTAATCCAAATTAATCTTCACATGAATTAAGAATCGATGGATTCAGGTACGCCTTCCGCTATTAATTTCATATACTTATTTCTCAATTGAATCAATATGGATTATATGTATTCAGATCTTTTTAATCCTCTTTGATAGGTGACATAACGAGTTAAAAATGTGACCGACTTAAGAGGAAGACCGACTTAACATCAGCCGATTTAAGGGAGCATACGACTTATAAAGTGTGCCGATTTAACAAATGTGTCGACTTAAAGAAAGCTCCGAGTTAAAGGAAGCTCCGAGTTAAGAAAGGCTCCGACCTAAAGCCATACCGACCTAACTGTTAAAGAGAGCTCCGACTTAGCTACGGCTCTGACTCAAGGCTCTCACCGACTTAACCACAGGACCGACCTAAAACACACCCACTTGAAGTAAGCTCCGACTTAAAAGTCTACGAGATACATAAGTCTCCGAGTTAAGACCTACGACATATGCTAAGTCGTTGCCGACTTATGACTTAGCTCATTCTGGACGTTCAAGAGTAACCAGTGCATGTCTATCTCGTGGCCGACTTAAGACCTATGACTTACTATAAGTCGGCTACGACTTAGAACTTAGAGGATTTTTCCTATTCAGATTCTGCCCTATAAATACCCCCCAACCTCCAACAAGGAAGGGACTTTTGGCAAAATCATTTCTTCAAGCGTTATTACTCTGCTGAACTCTGAACTCAATCAACACACAAAGATCTTCAAATACTCGAGACACTACAACAAGCTTCGGGAGGAATTTCATACATCCGACACGGATTCATCGAATTTCATCATCGAAGTTTGAGCTAGCAGTCAAGAGTGTTTTCGTGATCAACTTGTATTGTATTGTGAAGAATATTATATCATCTTGTAATCAAATCAGCAATAAAAGACCATAAAGTGGACGTAGGCTCAATTACGGGCCGAACCACTATAAATTTGTTGTCATTTACCGTTTTACTGCTATTTTCAGCTTGTTTTCTGTTCCCGTACCAACGGGTGGTGCTTTCACGATTCTATTACACACACCGGGTGTTAGCGTTCACTTTTTAGCGTTAACATTTTGGTGCTTTCACTGAGAATTGAACTCAGGGAAGATTGTCATCATTGCTTCACAAAGGTTCGTTGAACAAGTCTCTTTCAAGACTAGAAGTCTATCTGATATAATGGCTCCTAGAAGGAAGCGTAAGGCTGTCAGATCTGAAGATGTTCATGATAATACCGCCACTTCTATTTCTCCAAGTCAAGCAGCTCCAAGCGTCCGGGTGACGCGAGAAGAGCTAGACGCTGCTGTGTCCGGACTATACCAACAGATTGAAACTCAGAATAATCTGATGATGGAAAAATTGAATGCTCTGCTCGGCGCTAATCAAAGACCAGTGGGTAATGAAGAAAACATCGCTGATGTTCTTCGCAACTCCGAAGGGAGGAATATTCCTCAAGGAGGATCAGGTGCTGCTGAAGAAGCACCCTTCCAAGCTGAAGGATCTAGGCCATCGCCAGTTTTCCGCGAACATTTGCCCGGACAAACTTCTGAGAAAATGGCCGAAGTCTACTTCGCAAAATCTTTGAACAATGAGGAATACCTTTCTGGCATGATCAAGCAAATAATGAAAGAGAGCATGCAGAGAGATGAGGATGAGAGCGAATGGGGATTCGCACCGAGTAAGACTCCGTTTACCGAGAAGATTCTAAAGGCTGAGTTTCCTAGAAAGTTTGTTCCCCCCACCATTCCTGCTTATCGGGGAACAAGTGATCCAAATCAATTCTTGTATAAATATGACTGGCACATGACAGGTGCAAGGGCAACTGATGAAATTAAGTGCCGGTATTTCCCAGTATATTTGGAAGGGGTAGCACTTCTTTGGTTTACCAAGCTCCCTGTTCGATCTGTAGACCAGTTTTTCGATCTGACCCGAAAGTTCAAAGAGCAATTCAGGCTATACGCTTCAAAGGCAAAAGACATAATGTCATTGTCCAGTCTTGAATAGAATCCGGGAGAGCCTATTAAGTCATTCCTGAACCGCTTCAATATAGCTCTGGCAGAAGTCGATAACGCAGAGCCACGAATGGTCTTGACCTATTTGATGTGTGCTATCGACAAATCGAGCAAATTTGGAAAATGGCTGAAGATGAAGGAGCCAAATTCTCTCGAGAAATTCTACAAGAAAGCTGATGAATTCATACGCTTGGAAAATCTTCCGGCACCAATAAAAGTGGTGACAGCAAAGGTGGAAAATAATATTGCTGCTTCGGTGAAGAAAGATTCCGGAGGTCAGAAAAGGGAAGGTCACGAGGGGAAGAAACAAAAGGATGCAAAGAAACCTCGCTTCTTTAAACCCTCAGATTTCACTCCATTGACCGACACTCCGGAAAATATCTTCTTTGCCACCAAAGATGCTGTAGATTATCCCAAACCAGTTGAAATAAAACCAGGAAAGGGTGCTATGCGCAATGGAAAATTCTGCCGCTTTCACAACCAACCCGGACACGACACCAATGAATGTCGTCACTTGAAGAGCTTAATTGAAGAATTGTTGAGAGAAAACAAGCTGCAACAGTATGTCAAGAAAAACAGGAGTGATCCAACTTCGTCTACTCAAGGGCAGCAACCCCCTACTCAACCATCTGGCTCGGGTAAAGGTACTACGGCACATGAATCTGAGAGGCCCATTATCAATGTGATTACAGGAGGCCCACACCCAGCGGGCAGAAGCTGGGGTGAAATGGAACGATATGCTCATGCTTTGAAGTACATCCCAGCAGAGGAAGATGTTTTTACTATAGAAGATGCTGCACCCCTGAAACAGCAAAAGATTTCTGATGATGATATTATGTTCAAAGCTAGGGATTCTATGGGTATTGAAGCTCCAACCATAGATCCCTTGGTTATCTCTGCAGGAATTGGGCCGGCTATCGTAAGACGAGTGCTCATTGATTGCGATGCTTCCTGCAATATACTCTTCAAGAAAACATTTGACCAGATGAAGATTCCGATGACCGACGTTCAAGCTTCATCACAAAAGATTGTTGGTTTCACTGGGGAACCACAGCAACCAATCGGAACTGTCGAGTTGTTCGTAGAACTTGGAGAAGGGCAGAAAAGGGTAGTTCGGAAAAAAAACCTTTGTAATCGTCGATGGATTTTCTGCCTACAATGCTTTCCTAGGCAGGCCAACTCTAGCTGCATTCAAAGCCATTTTGGCCCCGTGGTGCTTAACTATGAAGTTTCCTACAGAAAATGGTGTAGGTGTCATCAAGGGAGATCAAAATGCTGGACGCGAATGTTATCTTATAGAGCTTCGAGAAGCCAGGAAGAGAGAAATGGGTAAAAATGCGGCAGCTCCCCTTCGCATCAAAAACCCAACCTTATAGCAAATACAGGATGGTCCCTGCACTGGCGAGCATAGTGGTGCAAGGAGAGAAATGGATCCCAGAAAAGCCAGTGCAGAGGAGAATAGAGTGGTACCCGTGGAAGTCACGGTACCGATACCTGTCGATTCAAAAGACCCAAACAGAGTACTCAATGTGGGTTCGCAGCTAAATATAACAGTTCAAAATACACTGATATCATTTCTAAAAGCAAATTTGGACGTGTTCGCTTGGTGTCATGCTGATATGTGTGGGATCTCTCCAGAAATTGCTGTTCATACTTTGAATGTCGATCCGAAATTCACACCTGTAAAACAGAAAAGAAGAACTCAAGGTCCAGAAAGATCAGCAGCGTTAAAGGAAGAAGTTGATCGTCTCATGGAGAATAATTTCATCAAAGAATCCACCTATCCAAATTGGGTTTCAAATCCAGTACTGGTCAAGAAGGCAAATGGAATGTGGAGAGTATGCATTGATTTCTCAGATCTAAACAAAGCTTGCCCCAAAGACTGCTTCCCATTGCCTAGAATCGATCAACTGGTGGATGGGACGGCTGGACATGAGTTGTTATCTTTTATGGATGCTTACTTCGGATACAATCAGATTATGATGAATGAACTAGATCAGGAAGACACAAGCTTTATCACAGATGTGGGACTCTACTGTTACAAAGTCATGCCTTTCGGATTGAAGAATGCAGGGGCAACTTACCAAAGACTTGTCAACGCTATGTTCAAACCTCAGATTGGCAAAACTATGGAAGTCTATGTTGATGATATGTTAGTAAAGTCGAAGAAAGCAGTAGACCACATGGATCACTTGGCGGAGATGTTCACAATTCTTCGAAAGTACGGAATGAAACTCAATCCATTGAAATGTTCATTCGGGGTAGAGTCTGGAAAATTCTTGGGTTTCATCGTAAGCGCTAGGGGCATCGAGGCCAATCCTGCTCAAATCACAGCTCTAAGAGAGGTTAAAGCCCCTAGAACAAAGAGAGAACTGCAAAGTCTCAATGGAAAAGTCGCCGCTTTGAGCCGCTTCATTTCAAAAGCTACAGACAAATGCATTCCCTTCTTTGATGCTCTAAAGAAAGGAAAGAAAATTTTTGAATGGACTCCCGAATGTCAGAATGCTTTCGATCAACTAATCCATCATATGGAAACTCCCCCGGTTCTTTCCAAGCCTAGCGATGGCGAAGACCTCTTCATCTATTTAGCAATTTCATCTCATGCTCTAAGTGCAGCGCTCGTACGAGAAGATATGAAAATACAGCGTCCAGTCTATTACATCAGCAAATGGTTCACTGGGGCAGAGATGAATTATTCAAAGATAGAAAAGCTCGCCTATTGTTTGCTAATCGCTTCCAGGAAGTTGAGGCCATACTTTCAATCTCATCCTATCAAGGTCCTGACCGATCAACCTCTAAAGCAAGTCCTGTATCGTCCTGAAACTTCGGGTCGTCTCTTGAAGTGGAACATAGAACTCAGCCAATATGACATCACTTACCATCCCCGAAGAGCAATTAACGGACAAGCTTTAGCAGATTTCATTGCGGAATCTACTGACAAAGGAGACAGTGAGAAAAAAATAACTGATGGTGACCAAATTCAGTGGAAATTGTATGTTGACGGTTCAAGGAATGATTATTGTTCTGGGGCAGGGGTAGTGCTTGAAAACCCCCGAAGGACGATCATTGTGTTACGCATTGAGATTGGAATTTCCTTCAACAAACAATGAAGCAGAATATGAAGCTCTCATCGCTGGTCTAAGAATTGCCAAGGAATTGAACATCAAAGTGTTACAAATCTTCAGCGATTCCCAACTTATTGTTTGCCAGATAAAGAAAGAATTTCAAGCTAAAGGTGGAAATTTGCCCGCGTATTTGTCGAAGGCATGTGAACTTCTCGAAGATTTTGATCATTACCCGATAAGTCATATTCCTCGGATTGAAAACATGAAGGCAGATTCTCTAGCAAAGTACTCAAGTTCTGGAGAGGCTCAATTATTGGGGTTAGTCCCTGTAGAAGTTCTATCAGCTCCGAGCATCGATGAAATGGACATTGATTGGATTATGGTTACGTCTCAAGAGCATGAATCATGGATGACTCCAATCAGAGAATATCTACTCAATGGTTTCCTTCCAGAAAGTTCTAAAGAACGTCGAAAGTTGTTGAGAAAAGCGTCCAGATATACAATTCAAGATGGCCGATTATACAGACGGGGATTCTCAATGCCATTACTCCGATGTGTAACTAAGGAAGAAGCCAAAACAATTCTGGCTGAAATACATGGAGGAGAATGTGGAGATCATTCAGGCGGTCAAACTCTAGCCAAGAAAGTTCTTCGATATGGGTATTTCTGGCCAGACATTAATCGAGATGCTGCCTCTTATTCCCGAAAGTGCGACAGGTGCCAAAGATTTGCAAAAATTCCAAAAGCTCCTTCCACCGAACTCACGCAAATGGTCAGCCCATGGCCGTTCGCCATCTGGGGAATAGACTTGATTGGACCTTTACCGATTGCTAAATCTGGAATCAAATATGCTATTGTTGCTGTCGATTATTTCACTAAATGGGCTGAAGCTGAACCTTTGGCCACTATTACTTCTAAAAAGATGGTAAATTTTGTAACGAAAAACATCATTTGCAGGTATGGTGTGCCACAGAAGATAATCACAGACAACGGTACTCAATTTGAAAGCGAAGAGTTCCAAGACTTCTGTAAGCAATTCAGAATCCGAAAAAGTTTCTCAGCAGTGGCTCATCGGCAGGCAAACGGGCAAGTGGAAGCAGTAAACAAAATTATCAAGTCAACCATCAAAAAACAGCTTGAAAGAGCAAAAAGTGGTTGGGTCGATAAACTTCCATTAGCACTATGGGCATACAGAACTACTCACAAAACTGCGACTGGGCACACTCCATTTTCACTGGCATACGGATCAGAGGCAATGATTCCGGTGGAAGTAGAAGTTCCTTCACATAGGAGAATTCATTTCAATGAAGCTGAAAATGAAAAGCTGCAACTTGAAGCACTTGATTTTCTTGACGAAAAAAGGGAAGAAGCCAGACTTAGAGTTTCAGCTTATCAGCAAAGAATAGCCAGGCATTTCAACTCAAAAGTTCGCCAACACAGCTTTGAAGTCGGTGACTTAGTCTTGAAAAGGATCATGATAGCGAGCGGAGTGTTTGGGCCAAACTGGGAAGGACCATATGTCATCGGCAATAAACTTCTTAATGGCACTTTCAAACTCATGACAGTCGAAGGAGATCCAATTCCAAGAGCCTGGAACAGCAACCATTTACGTCCTTATTTTACTTAAAAAAGCTGTGCTCAAGATTGTAAAATAGCGACGAATGTATCAGTTGTACTGTAAAAAATTGTAAATCAGTATAAATGAATGAAAGCTATAAAGTGGATGTAGGCCCGATTCTTGGCCGAACCACTATAAATCTTGTGTTCTTTACTGCTTTATAATGCTTGTTTCATTTTGATATATAAATGCTTTGAATGTATTGCTAAAATGTCAATTCAAAATTGCAGGACATGAAAACAAGGCTTACTCATCACAAAGCCAAGCGACCCCTATAACCCACTTACTAAGCAAATTTCAAGCAACAAAAATTCCAGATTCACATCCCATACAAGAAGAACTTCACATAAAAAGTTGGCGACCCCACTGTATCAAATGCTCGTTAACTGGTTGCGATCGTCGGTATAAACAGACATTCAACCAAGTAACTAGCATTTGCTCCATGGAGTCATTCGACAGTGAAGTCTATTTCTTCGGATAAAGCAATTTACTTGCAAAGGAAAGGAAAATGCACTTGGGAATGATAGTAAAAGATCGCCGATGAGCAAATGATGAGAAAACCTGGGCCAGCAAACATAGAAGCAGCCAAAAGGAGGTATGCCTCTCAACAGGAAAGCTAGTAGATCCATTAAAGGGACGCCTTCCCAAGCAGAAGGAACTGAACCCTTGCTAACTGGTCGTGATGCATCCGATCAGACAGCTTGTGTCCGTCCCATGGATCCACTCGCCCCTGAGACGCAACCTTCCTCGCACACCAACCAACCCAAGCCCTCTAACGAGACACGCCAATAAATGGGAGTGCTTTCCTCAATTAAAAAGATCGGTGGGACTACCGAAGGGGCACCTTGTTAATTGATTGCGATATTTTGTATAAACAAACATCCAATCAAGCAACTTGCGTTTGCCCCGTGGACCTATCCGACCATGAGAAAGTAACTTTCAGGCAATCGACAAGCCCTCTTCGGAGGCACAAGCCATATTCGGAGGCACGCTTCACCATGCGTGAAGCATAAAATCAAAAGCCTTTTTTCGGAGGCACAAGCCATCTTCGGAGGCACAAGCCCTCTTCGGAGGCACAAGCCATCTTCGGAGGCACGCTTCACCATGCTTGAAGTATAAAATAAAAAGCCCTCTTCGGAGGCACAAGCCCTCTTCGGAGGCACAAGCCCTCTTCGGAGGCACAAGCCCTCTCCGGAGGCACAAGCCCTCTTCGGAGGAGCCCTCTTCGGAGGCATGTCCCAAAATAGGATGCTCGAACCAAAAAGCCTTCTCCGGAAGCACATTTCGACTTTTAAAGGAAGATTAACTTATTCATCTCAAAAAGTTTTTCCTAAAAAAGTTGAAGTACTACAAAAAGATCTCTTCGAAAGCACACTTCAATATGCTCGAAGTACCAAAAATAAGCCCTTCACCGGGGCACAAAATCAAAGTCTCCCTCAGAAGTTCATTTCACTGCGTAGGAAAATCTACTTTTTAATGAAAGTGATCATCTCCGAAAGTTGAAGTGTTCTTCAAAAAAGGAAAGAGAAAATAAAAATTTCTCCAAAGACAAGATATACTCTATTAAAAGTAGAATAATTCTTCCCTTAGAAAGTGGAAAGTTGTTCTCTAAAATAAGAGTATCGGTCTTGTGAAAGCAAGAAATATTACAATATACTTGTGGTATGGGGGCAACATTATACAATTCAGTTACATTAATAAAAGTAATATACAAGCGACACACCACAAGTTCATTGCAATATCACGTAAAGAAGATGTGGAATAAATGCGTTCTTGAAACACAGACAAAAAGTTTGTACAAGTAAAAAGAATCGTTTACCCTACACTTCAAATGAAAAACAGATATATTCCTACATACACAAGAATTTGTACAAGTAAAATATCTATTTTATTCAATACTTTGGAAATTTTACATTGTGCAGATATCAAAAAGCGAGGACCGGTACTCGCACAATCTCCGGTCAGTACAAGCAAAAAGTAAGACAAAAACCCCAGTTTATTACTCCTTCTTCCCACCTTTAGTACCCTTGCCCGGTTTGATGACCAGTTTCGGGATTCGGCGTGGACTGGATGGAGAAGGAGGAGTAGTTGGGTCTTCTTCAACATTTTCTTCATCAGCCGAAGCACTCTTCTTCTTCTTCTTCATGGCACGCTTCCCTTTCCTTTTCGAGGAAGATTCACTTCCAGGAGTAGTAAGAAGTGTGGAAAGTTTCGTGTCGTAATCAAAGGACTGCTCCGGAGTTTTCTCACCTTCTTCAAGCTCCACAGCCTTTTGCTCCTGCGAAACAACCGGATCGTCCAAGTCTTTGAGAGCTTCTATTTTCTCTTCTTGCGATCTCGGTTGAGAAGCTGGAAGAGGAGTAACTTGAGAAGAAGAGGGAGCGGCAGCCAAAGAAGGAGAAGTAAGCGCAACTTTCGGTGCTTCTGCTACAGAAGAAAAGAAGTCAAAATTAGTATTCTCCGAAAAAAGAGATGATAGTGGATCGCCAGGACTTAAGTAATAAGCGAGAAATTCATCCAAGTCAATTGAATCGAATGAATAATCCACTTAAGCCAGATCTGACTTGAAGTTACCTGGAGATGTCGGTTTTGACAAATCAATTTCAAATTTGTCAGCCTCGGTCTCTTCTTGGCTCTTTTCTTCAGTTTGGGTAAGAGGAGACTCAGTTTCAGCAAGCTTAGCTTCAGCATCTTTTGCAGCAAGAGGGGAATGAGAGCTAGAACCGATGATATCAACATCGGTCAAGGTTGAAGTATGGACAGGGGCAGGTAGAGATGTTGTCTTTTCTGGATGTTCCTCTACCATTGTTCTGGCTTTGGCTTCGGCAAGTTGCTCTTTGCCTCTAATAAGCGCATCACGTGCTTCATCATCCAAATAAAGCGCTGCAAGATCTGCCTCTGCATAGCCAGCAAACGTATCAAGTATGTTCTCCCAAACCTCCACAAGTGTAATCTCATATTTGGGACCCAAGAATGAAAGGCTGCCGCGGCCCAAAACGCTGTGCATGTAGAAGTCAAATAGAGTGGAATCGATGCTAGCTTTAGTGGCTTCGTGAGACTCTTCGGCTGCAACTTGTCCAGCGACCGCGTCATCACGTTCCTTCTCAACCTTAAGAAGCTTAGCTTTTAGCATCTCGATCTCTGCATTCTGGGAATAAGATTTTTCCCGCAATTCAGCAATTTCTGTGCGGTATTTCTCAGTAATGTGCTTTTCGGTAGCATGCTTCGTTTCAGCGTCCCTTTGTGCAGCATGTGCATCCCGCACTTGCTTTTGAAACACTTCTTCCTTTTGAGTGTGCGATGCAGAAGATGAGGCGAGATCCTCCTTAAGTCGCTTGACTTCGGATTCAAGCTTTGCGTTGTCATCTGCGATACTTGTCATCTCTGCATCATGCTGCTTGCACCATTTGTCCCATTCGGCCTTATCATTCTCCAAAGTTAGCATGTTTTCGAGATTCATGTGGTTGACTCTCTGGAGTTCATCGACAAGCTTTTGCCATTATGACATCCTCTCAACATCAAGCCTAACTGCATCAAGATTTCTGAGCATGGCTTGCTTATCAATCGGGACCAGATCTAGGTCAAAACGCACTCCTTTTAGGCACCAATTCGGAAATCGGCTCTGGAGTGTTGGAGGGCCGTCTTTAACTTGATATTGTGGCCTTGAGATGATTGCTTGAATGTCGGTTTTCTTTAAAGGAGGAGAGCCAGCCGGGATATTAGAAGATATAGGAGCGTCAGTTTTCTCAGAAATTTCAGACGCGTCCTTTTCATCAAGTTTAACCCGTTTACTTGGGTCATCGGTAGCATGCTTCTTCCCTTTGTCTTCGTGATATTTTCTTTTATGAGAGTCATCGTCTCTCCTTCTTTGCTGCTCTTCGTAAGCACGCCTTTCTTGAGCTTTTCTAGCTGCACGCTCTTCGTCAGATTCTTTGCGGGAGGGAAGATAACGTCCATAATCATAATTATCGCGCCCTCCGTAGCGCCGAAAGTTGTCATAATACGAGCCACTACGCACCATTGTAGAACCTGAAATTGAAGAAAAAGCAAGTCTCAGAAATCTTTGAAGTAAAGAATTTAAGTACATATAAGTGCTTAGCATCCTAAGTGTGTGTGGCGTGTAAGCTACGCGCATCAAATTACAAACCACTCTGTGGTGTGGGAGTGGCAACGGCTTGTGTAGAAGGCGTTGTGGTTTGTCGCAAGGAAGAAGTTGCTTCGATGACAGAAGAGATCGCTTTAGAGACGTCATCTTTAAAGAGCTCCTGAGAGGTTATCATGATGTCGCTCAGACTGTCAAAAGTATCATCGCCGTGATGCACGGGAGAATTATCTTTTTCAACTTCCGCCTCAGCCATCTTTTCAAGAATGTGAAGATTTTCCTCCTCTTCAATAGCCGGGGCAAGTGCTAATTTACTGGACGACCCCGCAATGTCGGTAGGAGTGGAACACTTTACCAATGAAGTCTCAACGGAAAGTTCTTTCGGTGAAGGTTCTTTAGCAGGAGCGGGGGCATCTGACTCCTCAGTTGGAGAATCAGGGACTTCATGTGGCTGAGTAAAGCGGGAAGAGTGTAAAAGTCCGAATCGATGTAGAAATTCGTTTGTCAACAGAAATTGGATACTCCTTTCCTCGATTGGCACCGCCATAAGCCTTTCAAAAGTCGCTTTGTGACCGGGCTCTCTAGAAGGAGGAGGGAGTGCTGAAAAGAAAAGGGCGAAGTTAACACTTGACAACTTAGACTTCGGCAAGTTCGAAAAAACATAAGAAACAGAGACAAGTGATCTTACTTCCTACTCTCCAGATAGCGTAAAACCCCGGAGGACAGCGAACATAGAAAAATTGGCTTAGGAAACTGTGAACGTTGTCAGGGAGACCGATAATCAGTTTACGGTTCCTGGCACTCCTCACGAGTGTGATAGAGGGATGGTCTTTGATCTTTGCAAATGTGCACAGGAAGCGAATTTCTCCAAAACTGGGAAAACGGTCCAGCGTTCTCCTAAATAACACACACAGTCCCAACAGGATGGCGTAGCCATTAGGGTGTAATTGAAAAGGTGAGATAGATAATCGAAGGAGAAGTTCTCGAAGACAGTCGTTAAATGGTGGGATAGCTCCACTCAAACACATTTGGCGGTTGACTGCGACAAAGCCATGGGGCGGTCTATCAGCAGTATCATCTATTCCAGGGAACAAAGCGTCAGCTTCGGCAATGCCAAACTGAGTGCATAATTGACGAAAAACTTTATAGCTCAGAGTGGTAGGGGTCCTTTCCGGAGGATCGTTCAGTGGAGTAGCAATTGGGAAGGTTCCTCCAGCTGGTTCCAAGTCTTCTTGTTGAGATGACATTCTACACAAGGAACTGGATGATCAAACATTAAGGTGCACGTTTCCTAAAAAGTGTGAAGTGTTGTGCAGAACCAATAAAAAAAATAACAAGTAAACACAACTGGAATTAAACTAGTCGACAATCGGTTGATTATGAGATTTCAGAACTTGTTAATATCTAAGTACAGTGTTAATGCAAACAAATCAGTTTCAGTTGGCTATTACAATTTTTCTTTAATACTTCACTTGAATTGGTTATTGTACAACATTTCATTCATGCAGTTCATTTAATTTGATTTTTTCTTTATCGACTAATCTGTCATTTGATGCGGGCAATCAGTGGCAGTATATTCGTCCTAATATTCTATGAATGTTGTGATCAAACAGGTTGTTGATTTGTAAGATAAATATGGCATGTGGGAAGGTTCAAACAGTTAAGATTAGACAGTCTGTTCCAGCATTTCAAGTCAAGAATTCATGTCAAAAGTATGTTCCAAGTTAAAGAATGCAAGTTCAAAAATTTCACTAAGTCCTATCTCGTCTGCGGCCTAAGGAACGAGCTATGAGTTAAGTCGACGTCAGTTCTTTAAGTCGTGCTGTGATAAAGGATTTCAGGAGAAGCGCAAAAATCCATGTCCTAGGTCGTCGACCGACTTACGACTTACAACCTACTTTGAGTCGTACACAATTCACCAGGTCATCAAAAGTTAAGTCGTGATTTTTAAGGCCTTAAGTCGTCCGTCTTTTCAGTACACCAATTCAACACACTCTTAACCCGTTAACCCATTAACCTCTTCTTCAACCAAAACTCTCGTCCTCTCAACGCATTCAATCAACAGAGTCGCCATAAAATTGGTGTGATGTTACTTCATCATGAACCACGAGTCAGACAAGCTGAAACGCTGCAATCTGTCGCCTCGTTCATACAGATTGTCCAAGTCCAAGACAAATCGTCTCGAATCCATCGATAATCAATTGAAACGAAGATTGCAATGGAGCATGACATAAGAAGAATAGGTCAGAAATGGGATTCGCGATTCAGTGACAGTCAAAGATTGAATGGGGAAGCCGATTTCATTTACGCAATATAATGACGAGAGTAACTGGTAATTGAGTAATTGATTTCGTCTTCCAAGATTTCGAATGCTTGTTAATGGCGGAACGAAGTAACGAAAGCAGGTGAAGGAAAAGAAGGGACGACTTAAACTATTTATATACTGGGGCAGTAGAAGATGAACCGGTACATACGAGTTACGACCTACGACTCATCCTAAGTCGTCCACAGAGCGAGCTAGGGGAATCGAAGCACACGACCTACGACTTAGGCGTGTACTTCGAGGGGCAAATGTTAATCCTCTTTGATAGGCGACATAACGAGTTAAAAATGTGACCGACTTAAGAGGAAGACCAACTTAACAGCAGCCGATTTAAGGGAGCATACGACTTATAAAGTGTGCCGATTTAACAAATGTGCCGACTTAAAGAAAGCTCCGAGTTAAAGGAAGCTCCGAGTTAAGAAAGGCTCCGACCTAAAGCCATACCGACCTAACTGTTAAAGAGAGCTCCGACTTAGCTACGGCTCCGACTCAAGGCTCTCACCGACTTAACCACAGGACCGACCTAAAACACACCCACTTGAAGTAAGCTCCGACTTAAAAGTCTACGAGATACATAAGTCTCCGAGTTAAGACCTACGACATATGCTAAGTCGTTGCCGACTTATGACTTAGCTCATTCTGGACGTTCAAGAGTAACCAGTGCATGTCTATCTCGTAGCCGACTTAAGACCTACGACTTACTATAAGTCGGCTACGACTTAGAACTTAGAGGATTTTTCCTATTCAGATTCTGCCCTATAAATACCCCCCAACCTCCAACAAGGAAGGGACTTTTGGCAAAATCATTTCTTCAAGCGTCATTACTCTGCTGAACTCTGAACTCAATCAACACACAAAGATCTTCAAATACTCGAGACACTACAACAAGCTTCGGGAGGAATTTCATACATCCGACACGGATTCATCGAATTTCATCATCGAAGTTTGAGCTAGCAGTCAAGAGTGTTTTCGTGATCAACTTGTATTGTATTATGAAGAATATTATATCATCTTGTAATCAAATCAGCAATAAAAGACCATAAAGTGGACGTAGGCTCAATTACGGGCCGAACCACTATAAATCTGTTGTCATTTACCATTTTACTGCTATTTTCAGCTTGTTTTCTGTTCCCGTACCAATGGGTGGTGCTTTCACGATTCTATTACACACACCGGGTGTTAGCGTTCACTTTTTAGCGTTAACAGATCTAATATAGATTAATCACCTACATGTGGTATAAGAGCCATCCATCATTGATTTTATCGAGAAATTCCCTGATTTTAAGTATATTTGAAATTAGGGTTTTGAGATTTACAATTTTTGGTTGATTCATCCAATGCCATTATTTCGGATCTGTGAGATTTGCTCTTTTCTTATTGATTCATCTGATTCCTTTGTTTTAGATCTATATAAATAATTCATGATTTAATTCCTCTTGTTTGGATCTGATGCCTTTAATACCATTTATGCATGAAATATAAATCTGGTTCTATGGTTATTTTTTACTTTACTTAACTTTTGGTTAACTAATTTGGATATTTATATAAGGTATTTGGGTTATTTCAGAAATTTTGGTTAATTGGAAATAAATTATGTTCTTGAATATGTTTATGTTTATTTTTTATTAAAATAAATTTTAACATGACACTAGTTTACATTTTGGACCACATAACGGTCAATTGCATTTATTTTTTATCATAATTGCATTAAATACGGTTGGTATAGTAATAAATTAATTAATTTATTATCATAAATGCAATAAATGAGTTAGTTGCAATAAATTTAATAATGCAGCATGTTTGTATTTGAAATAAGAAAAGACATATTGTTTATTATTTGATGCATTTATATTTGATAGATACATATATTTTATATGTATGGACCATGTTATGTTAAAATGTTTGAATATTGACAGTTAAATAAAGTATGCAATATTTTATAATTAATTGTTATTGCAAATACCATTTGTTATGTATTGTTATAGCTTTAGTTAATGTCAAAAAATTTTTACGGCTATGAAACCATATTTTCAATATAAATTGAAATTTATGGAATACGCATAAATGAATGAGTTAAAATAACCAATTCAAATATTATTTGGTGTCTCTTTGCAAACTAACTGTAAATATCCTATATTACAAGTGAACTAATTGAAATAGCATGTCACCAAAGTGACCTCTCTTATTTTAGTTATTCATGAAAAATGTTTGATGTTTGTGTGTATTTACTTATATGGATATTAGCCAGCCCAAAGGAAGACTAATATTTGGTCGAATCATTTACACATGTGTGATGATAAATATGTGACAATCATATAGTTTTGCATGTGAATATCTAATCGACCCAAAGGAATATTGATATTTGACTTGAACTTATTGTCAATGTTTGATCACTACAACAAGAGTACCACTTACAATTAATATTACTATCCAAAGCCTTGATGTAACAACCCGCATATTTTACGATTGTATATTTAAATGTTTTATTTAAATATAACATCATTAATCTGATTAAAGTCTGAAATGTTACTTTTTGTAAACAGTCGAATTGGGACTCGAAACCACTTCCATTGAGTCCAAAATGACATTTACAATTTTTTTGAGTATAAACATCGATATGTTTGAAGTTGAGTAGAATTTTGTTATTTTTCTATTTGGGCTTTGGGTTTGGGTTTCAGTCCACTAACCTAGCATAATACCCTAACTCCTCTACTTTTCATCCATTCACTTATTCTATTTCCTAACATTCAAGCTAAAGAAAAATAGGGAAAAGAATGGGAAATAGAAATTCCTAAACCCTAGTTTTAATTAGGAAACTCAAATTCAAGTCCAAAATCAAGGAGAAGCTTAGACAAGCATCCTTTTCATCTTCTCCATCTCTATCTCTCTTCAATTTCAGAAATTCCTAAATCCTAACTTAGGAAATATTTGCTTATTAGCTTAGATTGGAGCTTCTTGAGTTGAAGTTGAAGAGGAATTGGCATTTCCTTTGTTTCAAAGCTTCTCATTTGTGTTTTTGGTTTTAAAGGTGAGTTCCTTAACTCACATCTACGTCTATAACTCTCATTGTTGTTAGGTATTAGTTCCTAACATCTATTCATGTTCATTTGCTTTTGATTTGAATTGATTTGGTGAATTTTCCAATTTTTGGCTTGTGAAGTCCAATTTTATGAAAATCCTACTATGGATGTTTGGACATGATATTTGGGGTGTATCGAAGAGCCTATAAGGCTGGGTTGTCGCTTGGCATAAATCCCTAGTCGTCATTGCTCGTTTGATCGCTCCCGAAACGTTTTGTCCATCTTGGCCTAGGTAAACTATTGCCCAGGCCAGGTGTCCAGACATATGGATATCAAGTCCAGACGTTTGGTTATAGACCTGGAGGAAAAATATACACGGCAGAAAAAAATAAAATGGCAGAGAATAATTCCACATGTCTGAAATATAGGTTCAGACGTCTGATTAGGGCTTAGACGTCTGCTTTAAAATTTCAGACGTTTGGGAGGTTTTCTGAAAATTTCCAAAAACAAATCCAGATGTCTGGATTCTAAACCAGACATCTGGAACTGTTCAGTTTTTCCTATTTACCTATTTTTTGAGTGAACTTCCAATTTAATTCGATTTTTGTTGATCCGGTTAGTTGTTATCACTTAATATCGACTTTGATGACTTCTTTCTTTGGATTTTTGGGAATATCCATTTGATGGATTTGATATCAATTTTTATGGATTTAATTCACATTCTCGTATGTGAATTTTTGGTGATTGATTATTTCTATAATCATTTCTGTGGTTTGTCACTTTAAAATACAAAGGTTTCTATACTAGAAGTAAATACTCAAACTCTTTCACAAAAATGATTTCAACACTACTTTTAAATACAAAGCTCGTTTTTAAAACCGTTTTCCAAATCTATTAGTATATACAATCCTTTATCTCATTCGTATGAGAAATCTCATTAAACGGCTTAGCAAAACAAGTGGTATGAAACTCTTGCGTTTACTTCATCGGTTAATTCTTGGACTTGTTCGATTGAACTCTCGTGACAATTTTCGAGTGGAAATCTACAATTTGTTCGTAAATATTTAAGTTAAGCTAGTGGTTATGGGACATGAAGCTAAACTCATATATTTACTAGCTTAGTGTAATTAACACTTCTTATTGATCAATGATGATCATTTTATGGTTTAAACTAGCGATATGCGATGTCTCTTTGTCTGTGTGGGGGACTGTACCCCGTTTTATTGAGCATTGTCTCACTTTTATAGGCTAGCGACCTATGGGTTTATTGGAGTTCGGTTCATCGGGCATAGCGCTGTACTACGTCATTGTTCCGGTTTATTGGAGTTCGGTTCATCGGGCGTAATGTTGTACTATGTCGTTGTTCCGGTTTATTGGAGTCATGTTCATCGGGCGTAACGCTGTACTACGTCGTTGCTCCGGCTTATTGGAGTTCGGCTCATCGGGCGTAACGTTGTACTGCGTCGTTGTTCCAGATTATTTGAGTTTCAGGTTCCTCGGGGGTTTCGCTGTACTACGTCGTGGCACCGGCTCTATGGTTAGCGACCATGGGATAGCGACCCATTTGTGATACACGTGTTGGTGAGTTTTCATGCTCCCGTTTGTGATAGGCCTTCCCCTTTTTGTGATTTATGGATTTCTAGTTGATGATTTCTAGAATTTGTGTTTCACCGATTTTTATGCGATTGGCATTGATATGTTTTGTCAATTGTGTTTCGGTGAATAATTTAAAGAATATGACATTCTTTTTAGTGTTTGAGAATATTTGAGATTTTGTATGATTTTTGTTGTTATCTGATGTATACTTGTCATAGTATGGCATTATTTTTATCATACGTTTTTGTCACATCACTTATCCTATCTCATTTTATATGATATTTATAGCTAGACTAATCCGTTTATTATTTTCTTCTTAAATAATAATCGGGTCAGACCGAGGTATTTCAGGTGCTTCTGCTTGACTTCTTATCATGGTCTGTCACCTGACTTTTGGCTAACTAATTTAGCTTAGTAGTTTTTGTTGTTATACATTCGAGATAGAGACTCCTTAATGTAGACTTATTCTTTTGTCTAGCACTTGTATCTATTCTTTTGTGATGTAGTGGATCTAGTTTGACCACTACTTTGATGTACACTTTTATGTGTTATATTCATATCTATTTTTGCTTTTGTGATATGAATATCTATGACTGATTTGTGTTGTGTTTATTTCTATATTTGTTTTCGAAGTCCACATAGCCATTGTGTGGTAGCTTTGAGTTTGTATTTGATATGTTTGATTTCCTCTTGAAATGAAATGTAAGTTATATTATCTGGCATATCGGTACTCGCACAAAGAAATTACACAGATGGTCGCTCCTCAACAGCCTTATTCTTCGTGCTAGTCGATGGCATTACCCCATAGTGTCCTTGCCTAGTGTGAGTATAGAGGTGGGGCGTCACAGCTTGGTATCAGAGCCAAACTTCGGAACAATGTAGAATAATCTAGCAAGGATCATTGTCCTAAGTCTTACTTAGGAGTCGTGCCTTAGGATTTAATTCGAGTCATTGGACCCGTTCTATCCTATTTTCTTTTATGATGCCTTGTTTTATCAATCAAGTTGTATGATATTCATTCTGAGAATAACCTTTTTCCTCTTCTTCCTTTCTTTCTTAAAGAAGAACAATGGTTAGACCTGGCCGTCCCAGCGCCGGTCAATTCAGTGCTACTCCTCAGGATGGAGTATTTATGTCTACCCAGCAGCTTTTAGATCTTATGAACAATGCCCAAGCTGCCGGACCCGTTCCAGAGCCTACTCACCCTAAATCTGGGTTTGCACGCTTGTGCAGAGATTATACCGCTTTGGGTGGAAGGCCATTCAAGGGTTCCGAAAACGTTATAGAAATCCAAGCTTGGCTTAGATCATGCGATCACATCTTTTCTCGCATGAATCTTATGGATCTACATCGAGTCCAAGTGGCTTCTAGCATGCTCCAAGAAAGAGCATTAGATTGGTATGAGCTTTTGATTTCGGAAATTATTGAAGCGGTTCTTACTTGGGAGCAATTCCGGGAAAGGGTCGAATTGAAGTTTGTGCCAGAAGCTGAAAAAGTAACTTTAGCTTGGCGCTTTATTGACCTTGTACAAGATGAATCTTCTGTGACCAACTACGTCGCATCTTTTGAATCTCTTTATAAATATGGGGTCGAGTATATTAATACCCCATTGAAGAAAAATCAGAGGTTTATCTATATGTTGAATAAGAACCTTAAAAAGCCTTTACTTCTGAAACTAGAAGTTTCTTTCGATCAGCTTGTAGATATCGCTCTTCGACTTGAAGAGGTGGATAACGAAAGTGATGTTGAAGTTGTGGGTGCCAAACAAAACTTCAACATCAACAAAAAGAGGCATATTAAGTTCAAAAGCCCTAATCCCAACAAGAAAGGGAAGCAAGCAATTTCGGTAGCAAAGACTCCTACCTCTAGTCGTGGACGATGCTACAATTGTGGTTCTACGGACCACTATGCAAATGAGTGTCCGAAACCTTTTTTTTGTCGTTATTGCAAAAGTTCGGGCCATCTTATATCTACATGTCCCATACTCCAAAGTAGGAGAGAGGGAGAGTTGAATGTTGTGCAAGCCCCTAGTAACACTTCTCTTGGCTAAGGTATTTCTCATTCTATCCTTGATGGCATTAATTTGTTTTGTGATTATCATATTCGAGTTCTTTTTGATACGGGTTCATCTCATTATTTTATATCAAAAGAACTTATTGATTCTTTTTCTTTAAATATTATGGGCTTGATGACTTCACTGAGAATTGCGAATCCGGTTGATGGATCTGCAACCCTCAGTTTACTTTGTGAAAATGTCGGGATTATTTTATGTGATTATACTTTCCGAGCCGATTTGGATGTTATGCGTTACTTAGGCTTCGGAATTGATTTTTGGGAAAGGATTGGTTTAATCATTATGAAGCCCATATCCTATGTCCTAAGAGGACTATCCATCTTCGACATTCTCAATCTGTTAAGCAGATTTTTAATTTTTCTTAATGATTTCGACTCCAATTCGGTGGCATCATTTTATTCTTTAAACCCACATGATGAGGAAAATGATTTTTCCCTCATTCAAGTAGTTTGTGAATTTTCTAGTATTTTTGAGCTTGTCTTAGGATTACCACCTAAGCGATCTATTGAGTGGTGGTAAGGTCTTTTCAGCTTGACCTTGCCACCGGTTTTCATCAGCTACGAGTTGCGGAGGGTAGCATCCCATTTACCGCATTCCGCACTCGATATGATTCTTATGTGTGACTCGTGATGTCATTCGGTTTGTTCAGCTTATTTCATCCATCTTATGAATCGAGTATTTTGCAAATATCTCGATGAGACCATCCTTGTATTCATTGATTATGGATGAAAACAACAATTTAAAATTTGCAAATCTTTTTAATAAGATATTTATAAGTATGATTGGATTTTGTTCTTAAAACAAGCAAAGAATATTCGTAAAATTTTTAAGAGACATGTTTATCATATAGAAGATGATTTTGTGTTGTTTTGCCCATTGAGTGCTTTAAGAATTCTGGTCGATGTGCTTGATCAACGTTATGGATAGGATCTCCTAAACGCTATGATGAGACAGTCAGACACAATAAATTGACTTGTAAAAAGTATATTTTTCTAAAAAGATGATTACACAAAGTTAATTATAATTTTGAAAGTCTTAGCTTTTCGGGAAATAGGATCAATTGAAAGAACTCTTTTCCGATGCTTCTATTCTTGTGATTCTCGAAGGGAACCACAACTTGATTGATTATACCGATACTAGTCGTGTTGGTTTGGGTGCCATTCTTATGCAAGAGGGAACATGTTATTGGTTAAGCTTCTAGACAATTAAAGCATACTGAGACCAGATATGCCACTCATGATCTGGTGCTCGCGGCCATTGTTTTCGCTCTTAGAATTTGGCATCATTATCTTTTGGGAGAGAAACTTGTTCTCTACACCGAGCATGTGAATCAAACTCTGGAAGATCTTCTTCGTGCATGTGTTCTTGATTTTGGTGGAAGTTGGGAAGATCATATTTCTCTTGTCGAGTTTTCTTATAATAATAGCTTCCAATCTAGTATTGGTATGGCACCTTTCGAGGCACTCTACGGTAGGCCATGCCGATTTCCTTCGTGTTAGCTTGAAGCCGGTGAGAAGCTGGTTTTAGGTCCAGACTTTATTGGTGTTCATTCATGTTTCACCTATAAAGGGTGTTCTGCGTTTCAGTCAATCGGGAAAATTAGCACTTCGATATGTTAGTCCATTTCCCATCATTGAACGCATTGGTTCTGTGGCTTATCGCCTTTTGTTACTGGCTCAGTTTTCTGCTTTTCATGACGTATTCCACATCTCTCAACTACGAAAATGCCTTAGGGATTCCGATTCTATTCTTGAGCCCGATGTAATTGAAGAAATTAAAGTTTCACGTAATTTAACTTATGAGCAACATCCTATTCGTATCATTGCTACGGAGGTTAAACACCTTCGAAATAAAGATGTCCCGCTTGTGAAAGTTCAATGGTCCTCAAATCGTAAGGATTGCATTTGGGAATCCCGAGAATTCATCGAGCAAACACGTCCGGACTTACTCTCTCGTGCTCCTTAAGGTGAACTTCTCATTTCTAAATTTCTTCTTTTGTGTCGTTATGCCTTAGTATGGTTATTACTTTTTATCTTCCTCTTAATTATTGCGAGGACGCAATTTCTTTAAGGAGGGGAGTCTGTAACAACCCGCATATTTTATGATTATATATTTAAATGTTTTATTTAAATATAGCACGTTAATCAGATTAAAGTCCGAAATGTTACTTTTTGTAAACAGACGAATTGGGACTCGAGACCACTTCCATTGAGTCCAAAATGACATTTACAACTTTTTTAAGTATAAACATCGATATGTTTGGAGTTGAGTAGAATTTTGTTATTTTTCTATTTGGGCCTTGGGTTTGGGTTTCATCCCACTAACCCAACATAATACCCTAACTCCTCTACTCTTCATCCATTCACTCATTCTATTTCCTAACACTCAAGCTAAAGAAAAATGGGGGAAAGAATGGGAAATAGAAATTCCTAAACCCTAGTTTTAATTAGGAAACTCAAATTCAAGTCCAAAATCAAGGAGAAGCTTAGGTAAGCATCCTCTTCATCTTCTCCATCTCTATCTCTCTTCAATTTCAGAAATTCCTAAACCCTAACTTAGGAAATATTTTCTTATTAGCTTTAACTGGAGCTTCTTGAGTTGAAGTTGAAGAGGAATTGGCCCTTCCTTTGTTTTAGAGCTTCTCATTCGTGTTTTTGGTTTTAAAGGTGAGTTCTTTAACTCACATCTACGTCTATAACTCTCATTGTTGTTAGGTATGAATTCCTAACATCTATTCATGTTCATTTGCTTTTGAGTTGAATTGATTTGGTGAATTTTCCAATTTTTGGCTTATGAAGTCCAATTTTATGAAAATCCTACTATGGATGTTTGGACATGATATTTGGGGTATATCGAAGAGCCTATAAGGCTGGGTTGTCGCTTGGCATAAATCCCTAGTCGTCATTGCTCGTCTGATCGCTCCCGAAACATTTTGGCCATCTTGGCCTAGGAAAACTGTTGCCCAGGCCAGGTGACCAGACGTCTAGATATTAAGTCCTAACGTCTGGTTATAGACCTGGAGGAAAAATATACACGGCAGAAAAAAATAAAATGGCAGAGACTAATTCCAGACGTCTGAAATTTAGGTTCAGACATCTGATTAAGGCTCAGACGTCTGCTTTGAAATTTCAGACGTCTGGGAGGTTTTCTGAAAATTTCCAGAAAACAAATCCAGACGTCTGGATTCTAAACCAGATGTTTAGAACTGTTCAGTTTTGCCTATTTGCCTATTTTTTGAGTGAACTTCCAATTTTAATCGATTTTTGTTGATCCGGTGAGTTGTTATCACTTAATATCGACTTTGATGACTTCGTTCTCTGGATTTTTGGGAATATCAATTTGATGGATTTGATATCGATTTTTATGGATTTAATTTACATAAACTGATATGTGAATTTTTGGTGATTTATTGTTTCTATAATCATTTCTGTGGTTTGTCACTTTAAAATACAAAGGTTTCTATACTAGAAGTAAATACTCAAACTCTTTCACAAAAACGATTTCAACACTACTTTTAAATACAAAGCTCGTTTTTAAAACCGTTTTCCAAATCTATTAGTATATACAAACCTTTACCTCATTCGTATGAGAAATCTAATTAAACGGCTTAGCAAAACAAGTGGTATGAAGCGCTTGCGTTTACTTCATCGGTTATTTCTTGGACTTGTTCGATTGAACTCTCGTGACAATTTTTCGAGTGGAAATCTACAATGAGTTAGTAAATATTTAAGTTAAGCTAGTGGTTATGGGACATGAAGCTAAACTCATATATTTACTAGCTTAGTGTAATTAACACTTCTTATTGACCAATGATGATCATTTTATGGTTTAGACTAGCGATATGCGATGTCTCTTTGTCCGCGTGGTGGACTGTACCCCGTTCTATTGAGCTTTGTCTCACTTTTATAAGCTAGCAGCCTATGGGTTTATTGGAGTTCAGTTCATCGGGCGTAGCGCTGAACTACATCGTTGTTCCGGTTTATTGGAGTTCGGTTCATCGGGCTTAATGTTATACTACGTCGTTGTTCCGGTTTATTGGAGTCAGGTTCATCGGGCGTAACGCTGTACTACGTCGTTGCTCCGGCTTATTGGAGTTCGGTTCATCGGGCATAACGCTGTACTGCGTCGTTGTTCCGGATTATTTCAGTTTCAAGTTCCTTGGGCGTTTCGCTACACTACGTCGTAGCACCGGCTCTATGGTTAGCGACCATGGGATAGCGACCCGTTTGTGATACATGTGTTGGTGAGTTTTCATGCTCCCGTTTGTGATAGGCCTTCCCCTTTTTACGATTTCTGGATTTCTAGTTGATGATTTCTAGAATTTGTGTTTCACCAATTTTTATGCGATTGGCATTGATATGTTTTGTCAATATTTGTGTTTCGGTGAATAATTTAAAGAATATGACATTCTTTTTAGAGTTTGAGAATATTTGAGATATTGTATGATTTTTGTTGTTATCTGATGTATATTTTTCACAGTATGGCATTATTATTATCATACGTTATTGTCACATCGCTTATCCTATCTCATTTTATATGATATATATAGCTAGACTGATCCGTTTGTTATTTCTTCTTAAATAATACTCAGGTTAGACCGAGGTATTTCAGGTGCTTCTGCTTGACTTCTTATCAGAGTCCGTCACCTGACTTTTGGCTAACTACTTTAGCTTAGTAGTTTTTGTTGTTATACATTCGAGATAGAGACTCCTTGATGTATACTTATTCTTTTGTCTAGCACTTGTATCTATTCTTTTATGATGTAGTGGATCTAGTTTGACCACTACTTTGATGTACACTTCTATGTGTTATATTCATATATGTTTTCGCCTTTGTGATATGAATATCTATGATAAATTTGTGTTATGTTTATTTCTATATTTATTTCCGAAGTCTACATAGCCACTGTTTGGTAGCTTTGAGTTTGTATTTGATATATCGGATTTCCTCTTGAAATGAAATGTAAGTTATATTATCTGACATATCGGTACTCGCACAAAGCAATTACACAGATGGTCGCTCCTCAACAGCCTTATTCTTCGTGCTAGTCGACGGCATTACCCCGTAGTCGACCACCTCTATACTCACACTAGCCAAGGACACTACTTGGTAATGTCGTCGACTAGCACGAAGAATAAGGCTGTTGAGGAGCGATCATCTATGTAATTGCGTTGTGTGAGTACCGATATGTCAGATAATATGACTTACATTTCATTTCAAGAGGAAATCCGACATATCAAATACAAACTCAAAGCTACTACACAGTGGCTATGTGGGCTTCAGAAACAAATATAGAAATAAGCATAACACAAGTCAGTCACAGATATTCATATCACAAAGGCGGAAACAGATATGAATATAACACATAGAAGTGTACATCAAAGTAGTGGTCATACAAGATCCACTACATCACAAAAGAATAGGTACAAGTGCTAGACAAAAGAATAAGTGTACATCAAGGAGTCTCTATCTCGAATGTATAATAATAAAAACTACTAAGCTAAAGTAGTTAGCCAAAAGTCAGGTGACAGACCTTGATAAGAAGTCAAGCAGAAGCACATGAAATACCTCGGTCTGACCCGAGTATTATTTAAGAAGAAAATAATAATCAGATCAGTCTAGCTATAAATATCATATAAAATGAGATAGGATAAGGGATATCATAAAAACGTATGATAACAATAATGCTATACTGTGACAAATATACATTAGATAACAACAATAATCATACAATATCTCAAATATTCTCAAACACTAAAAAGAATGTCATATTCTTTAAATTATTCACCAAAACACAAATATTGACGAAACATACCAATGCCAATCGCGAAAACTCAGTGAAACATAAATTCTAGAAATCAACAACCAGAAATCCAGAAAACACAAAGGGGGAGGCCTATCACAAACGGGAGCATGAAAACTCTCCAACACGTGTGTCACAAACGGAACGCTATTTCATGGTCACTAACCATTAAGTTTGAGCCAAAGCTCCACAATCGGCCCGAAGACCATGGGTCGCTACCCCACCAATTTGAACCGAAGCTCCACAAACGGGGTTTAGTCCCCCACATAAACAAAGAAACATCACACATCGCTAGTCTAAATCACAAAATGATCATCAATGATCGACAAGTGTAAATTACACTAAGCTAGTAAATAAATGAGTTAGGCTTCATGTCCCACAACCACTAGTTTAACTTAAATATTTACGAACAGATTGTAGACTTCCACTCGAAAATAAGTGTAAATTACACTAAGCTAGTAAATAAATGAGTTAGGCTTCATGTTCCATAACCACTAGCTTAACTTAAATATTTATGAACAGATTGTAGATTTCCACTCGAAAATTGTCACGAGAGTTCAATCGAACAAGTCCAAGAATTAACCGACGAAGTAAACGCAAGCGTTTCATACCACTTGTTTTGCTAAGCCATTTGATTAGATTTCTCATAAGAATGAGGTGAAGGTTTGTATATACTAATAGATTGGAAAACGGTTTTAAAAGCGAGCTTTATATTTAAAATAGTGTCAAAATCGTTTTAATGAAAGAGTTTTAGTATTTACTACTAGTATCGAAACCTTTGTATTTTAAAGTGACAAATCACAAAATGATTGTAAAAACAATCAATTACCAAAAATTCACATACGATAATGTGAATTAAATCCATGAAAATCGATATCAATTCCATCATATGGATATTCACAAAAATCCAGAAAAGAAGTCATCAAAGTCGATAATAAATGACAACAACCAATCGGGTCAACAAAAATCGATAAAAACTGGAAATCCAATCAAGAACGGCTAAAATAGGTAGAATTGTTGGTTCCAAACGTCTGGGGGTTCATCCAGACGTCTGGATTTAGGTTCTGGAAACTTTTAGAAACCCACCAGACGTTTGGTAGACTTTCCCAAACGTCTGATAGACTTCCCAGACATTTGGTTGGTTTGGACCAAACGTCCGGTCTATGTTTCTACCATTTTTCTTTTCTACCATATATTTTACTTTTCTCCAGGTCTATAACCAGATGTCTAGTCTTGACCAACCAGAAGTCTGGTCACCTGGTCTGGGCAACAATTTGCCTAGGCCATGATGGCCAAAACGATTCGGGAGCGATCGGACGAGCAACGAAGACTAGGGATTCATGCCAAGCGACAACCCAGCCTTATAGGCTCTTCGATACACCCCAAATATCATGTCCAAACATCCATAATAAGATTTTCATAGAATTGGACTTAAAAACCAAAAATTGGAAAATTCACCAAATCAATTCAAATCAAAAGCAAATGAACATGAATAAAAGTTAGAAATTCATACCTAACAACAATGAAAGTTATAAACATAGATGTGAGTTAAAGAACTCGCCTTTAAGCCCAAAAACAACGAATGAGAAGCTTTTAAAACAAAGGGAAGATCAACCACTCTTCAACTTCAACTCTAGAAGCTCCAATCTATGATCATAGGCAAATATTTCCTAAATTAGGTTATAGAAATTTCTGGAAATTTGAGAGAGATTGAGGTGGAGAAGAAGAAGAAGATGCTTACCTAAGCTTTCCTTTGATTTTGAACTTGAATTTGTATTTCCTAATCAAACTAGGGTTTAGGAATTATAATTTCCTATATTTTCCCTCATTTTTACTTTAGCTTGAGAGTGTTAGGAAATGAGGAGTAGAATGAATGAAGAGTAGAGGAGTTAGGGTATTAAGTTGGGTTAGTGGGCTGAAACCCAAACCCAAAGCCCAAAATAGAATAATAGCAAAATTCTACTCAACTCCAATCATATCAATGTTTATACTCAAAAAAGTTGTAAACGCCATTTTGAACTCTATGGAAGTGGTCTCGAGTCACAATTCGACTATTTATAGAGAGGAACATTTCGGACTTTAATCTAATTAACGATGCTATATTTAAATAAAACATTTAAATATACAATCGTAAAATATGCGGGTTGTTACAGACTCCCCTCCTTAAAAAAATTGCGTCCTTGCAATACTTAAGAAGAAAATAAAAAGCAACAACCATACTAAGGCATAACAACACAAAAGAAGAAATTTTGAAATGAGAAGTTCGCCTTAAGGAGCACGAGAGAGTAAGTCCGGATGTGTTCGCTCGATGAATTCTCTAGATTCCCAAAAGCAATCCTTAGGATTTGAGGACCATTGAACTTTCACAAGCGGAACATCTTTATTTCGAAGGCGTTTAACCTCTGAAGCAATGATACGAATAGGTTGTTGCTCATAAGTCAAATTAGGTGAAACCTTAATTTCTTCAATAACACCGGGCTCAAGAATAGAATCTGAATCCCTAAGGCATTTCCGTAGTTGAGAGACGTTGAATACGTCATGAATAGCAGAAAACTGAGCCGGTAATAAAAGACGATAAGCTACTAAACCAATGCGTTCGGTGATGGGAAATGGGCCAACATATCGAGGTGCAAATTTTCCCGATCGACTGAAACACACAACATCCTTCATAGGTGAAACACGAATAAAATCTGGACCTAAAACCAGCTTCTCACCGGCTTCAAGCCAACATGAAGGAGATCGGCACGGCCTTCCGTAGAGTGCCTCGAAAGGTGCCATACCAATACTATATTGGAAGCTATTATTATAGGAAAAATCAACAAGAGAAATATGATCTTCCCAACTTCCACCAAAATCAAGAACACATGCTCGAAGAAGATCTTTAAGAGTTTGATTCACCCGCTCTGTTTGTCCATCGGACTAAGGATGATAAGCGGTGTTAAAATTAAGCTTTGTTCCCAAAGCTTTTTGAAGACCTTTCCAAAATCCACTAGTAAATAATGGATCACGATCGCTAACAATAGAAGTAGGAACTCCATGCAATTTAGCGATTTCTTTAACATAGAGTTTGGCCAAAAGAGGTACGGTCCGATTGGACCGAATGGGAATAAAATGGGCGGATTTTGTAAGCCTATCTACAATCACCCATAAACTGTCATGACCCGAACGAGAACGGGGAAGACCGTTAATAAAACCATGGAGACTTGATCCCACTTCCAAACGGGAATGTCTAAAGGTTGCAATAACCCACCGGGCCTTTGATGCTAGGCCTTAATGAGTTGGCAAGTCATGCAACGCTTAATGAAGTTAGCAATATCAGATTTCATTCCATCTCAATAATAAAGTCGCTACTACTACTGGGATGAATGCTAAATTTAGAACGATGATAATCTTTTAAAATGTCTTTATGAAGATCACAAATGTTTCGCACAATAAGTCTACCAAACTTTCGAATGCCACCACGAGCATCTATTTCAAAATCTTTCAAACCATCAACCTTATTTTGATCCCTACAACTTTGGCTAAGAAAAGCCAATTCGGGATCTTGCTTTTGAGCTTCAAGGATGAGGTCTAAAAGAGAAGGATGAGCCTCAAGGCTACACAAAACAAGAGATGAACATAAATTGGATTCACGATCTCGAATCTCACAAGTGGATAAAGTCTCGAGATCATTCCATTCAGATATCATCATTGAAACAACCGCTTGTTGCTTACGACTAAGGGCATCGACAACTCGATTACCCTTTCCGGGAGTATAGAAAATATCAAGATCATAAGATGCAAGGAACTCGAGCCAACGTTGTTGACGCAAATTGAGTTCCATTTGAGAAAATAAATACTTCAAAGATTTATGATCGGTGTAGAGAACAAATTTCTCTTCCAAAAGATAATGACACCAAATTTTAAGAGCGAAAACAATGGCCGCGAGCTCTAGATCATGAGTGGCATATCTAGTCTCGGCAGGCTTTAATTGTCAAGAAGCATATATGATAACACATTCCCTTTGCAAGAGAATGGCACCCAAACCAATACGACTAGCATCGATACAAACAGTGAAGTCTTGGTTCCCTTCGGAAATCACAAGAATAGGAGTATCGGAAAAGAGTTCTTTTAATTTTTGAAAAGCAACTTCTATGCTAAATTATTTATTTCATGATCCTCTTTCTCGAAAAGCTAAGACATTCAAAATTATAATTAACTTTATGTAATCATCTTTTTAGAAAAAATTACTTATTACAAGTCAATTTACTGTGTTTGACTGTCTCATCATAGCGTTTATGAGATTCCTATTGATAACGTTGATCAAGCGCATCGTCCAAAATTCTTAAAGCACTCAATGGGCAAAACAACACAAAATCATCTTCTATATGATAAACATGTCTCTTAAAAATTTTACGAATATTCTTTGCTCGTTTTAAGAAAAAAATCCAATCATACTCATAAATATCTTATTAAAAAGATTTGCAAATTTTAAATTGTTGTTTTCATCCATAATCAATGAATACAAGGATGGTCTCATCGAGATATTCGCAGAATACTCGATTCATAAGATGGATGAAATAAGCTGGACAAACCGAATGACATCACGAGTCACTGATAAGAATGATAACGAGTGCAGAATGCGGTAAGTGGAATGCTACCCTCCGCAACTCATAGCTGATGAAAACCGGTGGCAAGGTCGAGCTGAAAAGACCTTAGCACCACTCAATAGATCGCTTAGGCGGTAATCCTAAGACAAGCTCAAAAATACCGAAAAATTCACAAACTACTTGAATGGGAGAAATAACATTTTCCTCATCATATGGGTTTAAAGAATAAAATGATGCCACCGAATTTGAAAATCAAAATCATTAAGAACAATAGAAATCTGCTTAACAGGTTGAGAATGTCAAAGATGGATAGTCCACTTGGGACATAGGGTGTGGACTTAATATCGATTAAGCCAATCCGTTGCTAAAATCATTTCTGAAACCTAAGTAGCGCATAACATGCAAATCAGCTCGGAAAGCATAATCACATGAAATAATCTCGACATTTTTACAAAATAAACTAAGTGTTGCAGATCCATCAATCGAATTCGCAATTCTCAATGAAGTCATCAAGCCCATAATATTTAAAGAAAAAGTATCAACAAGTTCTTTTGATATAAAAGAGTGAGATGCACCCGAATCAAAAGAAATTCGAATAGGAAGATCACAAAATAAAATAATACCATCAAGGACAGAATGAAAAATACCTTGACCAAGAGAAGGGTTACTAGGGGCTGGCACAACGTTCAGCTTTCCTTCCTTCTTGCTTTGAAGTTTGGGACATGAAGATAAAAGATGACCCAAACCTTTGCAATAACGACAAGTAAGAGGCCTCAGACACATATTTGCATAGTGGTCCTTAGAACTACAATTGTAGCATACTCCACGATTAGGGATTGGAGTCTTTGCTACCGAAGTTGCCTGCTTCCCTTTCTTGTTGGGATTAGGGCTTTTGAACTTAATATGCCTCTTTTTGTTGTTATTGGGGCTCTTTTTGGAACCCCCAACATCACTATCACTTCCTTTATCGGCCTCTTCTAGTCGAAGAGTGGTATCGACAAGCTGATCGAAAGGAACTTCTAGTTTCATAGGTAAAACCTTTACCTTTGATTCTTTACAAGATCCAAAAGTTGTTGGACAGACATGAATACGCCATCCAGAGAAGGACTACTGGATTGACCAGTGCTAGGACTGCCAAATCTAACCATTTCTCTTCTTTAAGAAAGAAAGAAAGAAAGAAGAGGAAAAAGGTTATTCTCAGAATGAATATCAAACAAACTTGATTGATAAAACAAGGCATCAAAATAAAATAGGATAGAACGGGTCCTAAGACTCGGATAAATCCTAAGGGACGACTCCTAAGAAAGACTTAAGACAATGATCCTTGCCGGATTATTCTATATTGTTCCGAAGTTTGGCTCTGATACCAAGCTGTGACGCCCCACCTCTGTACTCACACTAGCCAAGGACACTACTAGGTAATGCCGTCGACTAGCACGAAGAATAAGGCTGTTGAGGAGCGACTATCTGTGTAATTGTTTTGTGTGAGTACTGATATGTCAGATAATATGACTTACATTTCATTTCAAGAGGAAACTGACATATCAAATACAAACTCAAAGCTACTACACAGTGGATATGTGGGCTTCGGAAAAAAATATAGAAATAAGCATAACACAAATCAGTCACAGATATTCATATCACAAAGGCGAAAACAGATATGAATATAACACATAGAAGTGTACACCAAAGTAGTGGTCATACAAGATCCACTACATCACAAAAGAATAGGTACAAGTGCTAGATAAAAGAATAAGTACACATCAAGGAGTCTCTATCTCGAATGTATATTAACAAAAACTACTAAGCTAAAGTAGTTAGCCAAAAGTCAGGTGATGGACCCTGATAAGAAGTCAAGCAGAAGCACCTGAAATACCTCGGTCTGACCCGAGTATTATTTAAGAAGAAAATAATAAATGGATCAGTCTAGCTATAAATATCATATAAAATGAGATAGGATAAGGGATATCACAAAAACGTATGATAACAATAATGCCATACTATGACAAATATACATCAGATAACAACAAAAATCATACAATATCTCAAATATTCTCAAACACTAAAAAGAATGTCATATTTTTTAAATTATTCACCAAAACACAAATATTGACAAAACATATCAATGCCAATTGCAAAAATCAGTGAAACGCAAATTCTAGAAATCAACAACCAGAAATCCAGAAAACACAAAGGGGAGGCCTATCACAAACGGGAGCATGAAAACTCTCCAACACGTGTGTCACAAATGGAATGCTATTCCATGGTCGCTAACCATCAAGTTTGAGCCGAAACTCCACAATCGTCCTGAAGACCATGGGTCGCTACCCCATCAATTTGAGCCGAAGCTCCACAAACGAGGTTTTTAGTCCCCTACACAAACAAAGAGACATCGCACATCGCTAGTCTAAATCACAAAATGATCATCAATGATCGACAAGTGTAAATTACACTAAGCTAGTAAATAAATGAGTTAGGCTTCATGTCCCATAACCACTAGCTTAACTTAAATATTTACGAACAGATTGTAGACTTCCACTCGAAAATAAGTGTAAATTACACTAAGCTAGTAAATAAATGAGTTAGGCTTCATGTTCCATAACCACTAGCTTAACATAAATATTTATGAACAGATTGTAGATTTCCACTCGAAAATTGTCACGAGAGTTCAATCGAATAATTCCAAGAATTAACCAACGAAGTAAACACAAGCGTTTCATACCACTTGTTTTGCTAAGTCGTTTAATTAGATTTCTCATATGAATGAGGTAAAGGTTTGTATATACTAATAGATAGGAAAACAGTGTTAAAAGCGAGCTTTATATTTAAAATAGTGTCGAAATCGTTTTAATGAAAGAGTTTTAGTATTTACTACTAGTATTGAAACCTTTTTATTTTAAAGTGACAAATCACAAAATGATTGTAAAAACAATCAATCACCAAAAATTCACATACGACTATATGAATTAAATCCATAAAAATCGATATCAAATCCATCAAATGGATATTCACAAAAATCCAGAAAAGAAGTCATCAAAGTCGATAATAAATGACAACAACCAATCGGGTCAACAAAAATCGATAAAAATTGGAAATCCAATCAAAAACAGCTAAAATATGCAGAATTGGCGGTTCCAAACGTCTGGGGGTTCATCCAGACATCTGGATTTAGGTTCTGGAAACTTTTAGAAACCTACCAGACGTTTGGTAGACTTTCCCAGACGTCTGGTCGGTTTGGACCAGAGGTATGGTCCATGTTCCTGCCATTTTTCTTTTCTGCTGTATATTTTTCTTTTCTCCAGGTCTATAACCAAACATATGGTCACGACCAACCAAACGTCTGGTCACCTGGTCTAGGCAACAGTTTGCCTAGGCCATGATGGCCAAAACGATTCGGGAGCGATCGGACGAGCAACGAAGACTAGGGATTTATGCCAAGCGACAACCCAGCCTTATAGGCTCTTCGATACACCCCAAATATCATGTCCAAACATCCATAGTAAGATTTTCATAGAATTGGACATAAAAACCAAAAATTGGAAAATTCACCAAATCAATTCAAATCAAAAGCAAATGAACATGAATAAAAGTTAGGAATTCATATCTAACAACAATGAAAGTTATAAACATAGATGTGAGTTAAAGAACTCACCTTTAAGCCCAAAAACAACGAATGAGAATCTTTTAAAACAAAGGAAAGATCAACCACTCTTCAACTTCAACTCTAGAAGCTCCAATCTATGATCATAGGCAAATATTTCCTAAATTAGGTTATAGAAATTTCTGGAAATTTGAGAGAGATTGAGGTGGAGAAGAAGAAGAAGATGCTTACCTAAGCTTTCCTTTGATTTTGAACTTGAATTTGTATTTCCTAATCAAACTAGGGTTTATGAATTTTAATTTCCTATCTTTTCCCCTGTTTTTACTTTAGCTTGAGAGTGTTAGGAAATGAGGAGTAGAATGAATGAAGAGTAGAGGAGTTAGGGTATTAAGTTGGGTTAGTGGGCTGAAACCCAAACCCAAAGCCCAAAATAGAATAATAGCAAAATTCTACTCAACTCCAATCATATCGATGTTTATACTCAAAAAAGTTGTAAACGCCATTTTGAACTCAATGAAAGTGGTCACGAGTCCCAATTCGACTATTTACAAAAAGGAACATTTTGGACTTTAATCTAATTAACGACACTATATTTAAATAAAACATTTAAATATACAATCGTAAAATATGCGGGTTGTTACAAAAGATGTCATTTCGGATGATTATGTGGTATTTCTTCAAGAAATAGAGGATAGTAATGGATTGGTGGAAAATGATCCTATCAACTTTCACCAAGCCATCCAAGATGCTAATTCTCAAAAGTGGATTGAAGCTATGAACGAAGAGTATAAATCCATGCAAGACAATAAAGTTTGGGATCTTGTCTCTTTACCTGAAGGTAAGAAACCCATTGGTTGTAAATTGATATTTAAAACTAAGAGGGATGCAAAAGGTAATGTGGAAAGATATAAGGCTCGTCTTGTAGCAAAAGGTTTTACTCAGAAGGAAGGCATCGATTTAAAGAGATTTTCTCTCAGGTTTCATCGAAAGACTCTTTTAGAATAATTTTGGCGCTTGTTGCACATTTTGACCTTGAGTTACATCAAATGGATGTTAAAATTGCGTTTCTCAATGGAGACATTGAGGAAACAATTTATATGCTGCAACTAGAAAACTTAATGTTCGGAGATCCAAAGAATATGGTTTGCACACAAAAGAAATCCATTTATGGGCTCAAACAAGCTTCTCGTCAATGGTACCACAAGTTTCATAAAGTAGTTACCTCATTTAGTTTCGAGGAAAACATAATTGACAACTATGTGTATCACAAGTTCAGTGGGAGCAAATTCGTATTTTTGATTTTATATGTTGATGATATATTGCTTGCCTGTAATAATTTACATATTTTGCACGAAACCAAGATATATCTTTTAGATAATTTTGAAATGAAAGATCTTGGGGATGCTTCTTTTGTATTAGGAATCCAAATATATCATGATCGCTCATGGGGTATTCTTGGATTGTCACAAAAGAACTATATAGAAACGGTGCTTAAAAGGTTTGGCATGCAAGATTGTAAAATGGGTGATACCCCTGTCGCTAAAGGAGATAAATTTTGTCTCAAACAATGACCTAATGACATCCTTGAAGCTAAATAAATGAAGAAGATCCCTTATGCATTTACTATAGGGAATCTAATGTATACTAAAGTGTGTACGTGTCCGGACATTACGTACATTATAGGAGTGTTGGGCAGGTATCTTAGTAACCCTGGGATGGATCATTGGAAAGCAGCAAAGAGGGTTATGATCATTAGTAACCCTGAGACCAAAGGACTATATGCTTACATATAGAAGATCAGATCAGTTTGAGATCATTGGGTATTCTAATTTTGATTTTGTTGGATGACCGAATAGTAGAAAATCCACTTCACGATACATATTTCTATTAAGTGGAGGGGCTATATCATGGAAAAGCGTTAAACAAACACTCATAGCTTCTTCCACCATGGAAGCAGAGTTTGTGGCTTGTTATAAGGCATCTAACCATGCGAAATGGCTGCGGAATTTTATCACTGGGCTGCGCATTATTGATAATATTAAAAGGCCATTAAAGTTATATTGTGATAATAGATCTGCTGTATTATATTCTAATAACAATAGAAGCCCAAGCAAGTCAAATTACATTAACATCAAGTTTCTAGTTATAAAGGAGAGAGAGCAGAATGGGTTAATATCCATAGAGCGTATTGGGACAAATTCCATGCTAGCGAATCCGCTTACAAAAGGAGTACCACCCAAGGTATTTCATGAGCATGTTGTTAAAATGGGTGTATCTTTTGTATAAGGATATTTTGGTTTAGGGGGAGTTTGTACTTGGTCACTTATTTCGCGACACTGCTCTATATTTTGATTATGGACACGCTTTGGTTTTTCTGATCAGAAATAAAGTTTTGTTTTGAACTTCAATTATTTATATATATTATTTGAAATTTTGATCTCATTAAAGTAAAGTAGGACTACTTGGGAATAGACATGTAAAGATCACATTTCATGTAATTTCCATGCTACACATATATGATTGATCTATGTCATTTGATTGTATTAATATCTATGACCATTGATGGGTTTAGTTATAAAAACAGTAATGAAAGCCACTTTGGTTTAACACAATCAATGGACGAGATTGTTTTGAATATACCATATTGTCAAGGTAGCTATTTAAGAGCTCATAAAGTTGAATACATTATATAAAGTTACATATGTAGCCCAAGGGGAGATTGTTGGAATAATTCAACATAATGGGGTCACATATTTTGGTGTTTGAATGTTTGGACTATCTTGTAATTAAGTCTAACTACGTGATCTATTTTGGAATAAACATATTAAGACTTAAGGGGTATATTCGTCATGTAAAATTATAACGTGTGGATACCAGAGTGACAATTTTAGTTTGTTGAAGGGCCGAACTAAAAAATATCACACACTATGTATATGGGGTTATGGTCCCCAAATTACATAAGTCTTATCTTATTCTCTCTACCCTCTTCAAAAGAGAATTTACAGATCTAAGCCTGTGTCAATTTGGAAGATCTAATCCAAATTAATCTTCACATCAATTAAGAATCGATGGATTCAGGTACGCCTTCCGCTGTTAATTTCATATACTTGTTTCTCAATTGAATCAATATGGGTTATATGTATTCAGATCTAATTTAGATTAATCACCAACAAGGATGCTTTTGTAGCGCTTGATTTCCATAAAGTATCAAAGCAAAGGGAACATAATGGAGTACATTATGGAAATGTCTAATGTTGCTTCAAAACTTAAGGCACTTAAGCTTGAGCTTTCGGATGATTTGCTCGTGCATTTGGTACTAATCTCTCTTCCGTCACAATACAACCAGTTTAAGATCAGTTATAATTGTCAAAAGGAGAAATGGACTCTTAATGATCTCATTTCGTATTGTGTACAAGAAGAAGAGAGATTGAAGCATGATAAGACTGAAAGTGCTCATTTGGCATACACCCCTAAGGGAAAAGTCAAAAAGAGAAAGAAGGATAAGGAAACTTCTAAGGGTCCAATGGAAAAGAAACAACATAAGGAGGCCGATGGTTTTTACTTTTGTAAGAAGGCTGGACATTTAAAGAAAGATTGTACCAAATATCACGCATGGCGTGTTAAGAAAGGTACATCCTTTGCTTTGGTCTATTCTAAAGTAAATTTAGCTACAATACCTAGAAAAACTTGGTGGTTAGATTCCGGTGCTTCTACTCACATAAGTGTTTCTATACAGGGTTGCCTGAGCTTCGAAATCCAACTGATGCTGAAAGATACATCTATGTGGGCGATGGAAAATCGGTTAAAGTGGGGGCTATTATGCATTTTAAGTTGTTATTGAGAACTCAGTTTTATTTGGATTTATTTGATACTTTTGTTATACCACCGTTTAGACGGAATTTGGTTTCTATTTCTAAGTTGGACAAATCAAGTTATTCTTGTTCATTTGGGAATGGTATTTTTAGTTTATCAATAAATTCAAATCTTGTTGGAACTGGTTCTCCCAATGTTTATGATAACTTATATATGCTTGATGTTAATACCTATTATTATGAAGCCTTGCATATGGAATCACGTGGTACTCAAATAAAAGCTAATAAGGAAAATTCAGTCACATTATAATACCTATTATTATGAAGCCTTGCATATGGAATCACGTGGTACTCAAATAAAAGCTAATAAGGAAAATTCAGTCACATTATGACACAAATTCTTAGATCATATATCTAAAACTAGAATTCAAAGGCTTGTGTCAGATGGCATTTTGGAATCTGTTGATTTTTCAAACTTCGATGTCTGTGTAGAGTGCATCAAGGGAAAACAGGCCAAACGTAAGAAAATAGATGCCAATAAAGCAACCGACGTCTTAGAATTGATACATATGGACATTCATGGACCATTCCCTATGGCATCATGGAATGGTCAACAATATTTTATCACATTCATATACGACTACTCAAGGTATGGCTACTTATATCTTATACATGATAAATCAGAATCCTTAGACATGTTCAAGAAATTTAAGGTAGAAGTTGAGAACCAACTCAACAAACAAATTAAAGGTGTCAGATGTGACCGTGGAGGTGAATATTATGGTAAATCTGATGGATCGGGTGAGCAATGTCTAGGACCATTTTCCCAATTCCTATAGGAATGTGGAATAGTCCCACAATACACCATGCCAGGTTCACCTAGCATGAATGGTGTTGCTGAGAGATGAAACAGAACTCTTAAAGACATGGTGATGAGTATGATTAGTCATTCTACCTTACTAAAATCAATCTGGGGGGAGGCATTAAAGACACCAGTTTATATCCTTAATAGGGTACCCACTAAAGCAGCTGCCAAGACGCCTTATGAGCTTTAGACAGGCAAACAGCCCACTCTAAAGCATTTTTGTATTTGGGGATGTCCGGCTGAGGCAAGGCCTTATAGGCCAAATGAAAGAAAATTGGACTCCAAAACAGCGAGCAACTACTTTATTGGTCTATAAATTTTATGATCCCACGCTAATGAAATTTTTTGAGACGGGAACTGCAACATTTTTTGAGGATGTTGAGTTAAGGGGGAGAAATGAAGTAAGGAACAGTGTTTTTGAGGAGGAATCATCATCTATGATTCCTACTACAGTTACTTCTTCTGACAATGTACACAGATTATCATTCCTGTCATTAAAGAAGAAGTTGATCTGGAACCACAACAAAACAATGTTGAAGAAAACCCTCTTCAAGGTGAGGACAATGTTCCACAAGAACAAACTCAACCACCTCAAAATGAATTGCCACTAAGGAGATCCACCAGAGAGAGGAAAGATGTCATTCCAGATGGTTATGTGGTCACTACAACAAATTGGGGCTTTAATACCGTTTAAAAATGCTATTTTACCTTACTATAGTGTTTCACAGAACAGTAGGGAACGACATGCTATGGTAGACCTTAAACTTTAAATAGCGGAAGCAAAAACGCTATGAAAAATTAATTTTCTATAGCATTTGTGCAATGCTATCAAGATAAAACGCTATGTAACATTTTTATAGCGTTTGTTATGTAACATTTCTATAGCGTGTAAGAGGTTGCTTTCTATAGCGTTCGATATACGATAGCGTTTATGAAACGCTATTAAACAAAATATCAATTTTAAAAAACAATTGCTGCCGTTTTAGCTTTTCCACCTATAATATCCATTTAGCCATTTCTTCTTTGCATATAAGTTCAAACAAAACAAAAGTTCAAAGTATACTTGTGTATTAAACGCAAATAGCTTATCAATATAATGAATCAATAATAGTTAACTAAGAAAGTTAACAATATATTATGCCACAAGAACCATAAAATATTACTAGCAATACTAAGTGTATTAAGTAAAAACCGCTGAAATAAAAGAGTACATGATTACCGCTAGTAATCCTCAAGACAAAATACACAATCATCCAAATCTAAACCATGAGCTCAAAAAACATTCACCCATACGAAGTTGTTAGCTTTGCCAAAATCTTTCATGCGATTTCTTTAGTTCATTATTTTCCTGCATTTTGGTAAAGAAATTATTAAGATACGATATTACTACATGAAATATCACAATAGAGAGCAACGATTATTTTGTTGGCTAACTACAACAATTATACAACGTTGGTATCAAAAACCAAGCATCCACAAAACTGGTCGTGCCTTGCACTACTGGGTGTACAAAACTATGTGCAGTTAGTTCTAGAAAATCAGGAGCTTGGTTCTGCCAGACTGGGGAAACTAGGTGCATGCTTAGTTCCAAAATTGAGATTTCTTTATGATGGAAAACTGAGAGGGCTATTAGTTTTGCCAAACTAAGTGCCTTCTCTCAATTCCACAAAAATGTGTGCACTATTGGTTTTGCAAAATCAACGACACTCTCAGTTTTAAAAAATTGAGTGCTTGCATGCTAAGTTACAACAATTAGTGTTCTCAGTTGCAGCATAAGCGCTCTTCTTTCAATTGCCAAACTGAGCTCCCTCGGTTCAGCAGCAAAATTGAGCTCGCTCGGTTATGAACATGAGAGTTAAAGTCTTTCCCCATACAAAATCTTATATATACATAACTACATTCAACACTTTAGTTTTCTACATTAAAAAAATCAATAAACATCCATGATAACTTTCTAGGTATGATGTACGAGCAAAATTTAAAACATATAGAACTTCTCAGTCTTTCATACTTCCAGTATCCTATAAAATAAGTTGGTTGACAAAATACAATACAAGGATAGAAATAAGCCCACGGAACATCAAAGATTAACTGATTCAATCAAACCACAAAAAGGTGTGTATAACAATGGACTAAGTGAGTGATAGGTAGAGATAATATTCATCAAATTTTAGAGTCTAACTTGTAAATCAGCTATTAAAATGCACTTTTACATATTGTTGGCATCATCAACATGCTGGATTGAATGTGTGGGAACAAGGGTCAACTAAACAGCCTCACCAACTAAAGTTGCAAACAATCATAATAATATCACCTTGCTGTTTAGAAGGCTAAAATAAATATTGAGTTCAAGATAAACTATGGTGTTAATAAATCAATAACCAATAATAATGATTATGATGATGATGATGATGATGAAGATAGTAATAATAATAATAAATTGGGTTATTATTGAAGATTTGATATGGTAACTTACTGGCCAAATAGAGTAGCATCTCCAATATAGCCCTTAGTGTATTCTTTTCCCTTGACATGTTAAAAAGAATCGCTGAAAAACATGTAAGAAGGCTGGATGATAAAATACTTGCAGTAATACAATAATTACAATAAAATTGGTATCAATAAAGTAGTTTCACTCTTGTTATGTATAGCGTCATGCATTCTTTACATTGAAATTATTGTCGCATTAGTTGAAGTATTTCATGGAACAAACAAGTTTCGGTTACAAGGAATAAAATATTTGTAATATTCATCTAAACGCCAAGATGAAAAAATAAGAAATTAATTAACCAAATTGTAATTAAAAATATCTGTTAACTCCCTTTTAGCAACGAGTTACGAGTTAAGAAATGAGCGACTCAGATTATGCCACATCTTATAAGAAGCCAACGAGTTAAAAAGCCTAACACCTAAGTGGACTCGACGACTTACGACTTAGCTGCTGAAAGAGGATCTACGACTTACGACCTACTGGGTTAGGGAGCTACGACCTAAGGGAAGTCTGCGACCTAACTATAGGAAGCTTTGCGACCTAGCAGCAGGAAGCTTTGCGACCTAACAGACGGACCTCGCGACCTAAAGATAGAAAGGCTTGCGACCTAACTACGAAAAGCTTCACGACCTATGACTTAACTAAGGTCGTACGCGACCTAAGACTTAGGCGAATTTTCTGAATCCAAATCAGCTCCTATAAATACCCCACCACTTCCAACATCACGGGGACTTTTGGCCATTCATTTCTTCAAGCGCCGTTACGCTGTCGAAGTCTCCTCTCATTCAGCAACCAAATATCTTCAAGCATTCGAGACACTACAACAAGCTTCGAGAAGGACTCCTTACATCCAACACGGATTCGTCGAGTTTCATGATCAAAGATTGAGCTAGTAGTCAAGAGTGCTTTCGTGATCAAGTTGTATTGTATTTTGAAGGATATTGTATCAAATTGTAACCAAATCAGCAATAAAAGATTATAAAGTGGACGTAGGCTCAATTACGGGCCGAACCACTATAAACCTGTTGTTCATTTACTGCTTTTCTGCTATTTTCAGCTTATATTCTGTTCCCGTACCAACGGGTGGTGCTTTCACGATTCAATTACACAAACCGGGTGTTAGCATTCGCTTTTTATCGTTAACATTTTGGTGCTTTCACTGAGAGTTGAACTCAGGCAATCATCCATCGTTGCTTCGCAAAGATTCATAAAAAGAACCTCTCTTAAAAACCAGATCCGAAATAATGGCTCCTGGAAGAAGAGGTAGACCTATCAGATCCGGAAATGCTCACGAAGGGACTTCCGCTTCCCCAACGACAAACCAAGCAACTCCAACCGTTGGAGTCACCAGGGCTGAATTAGATGACGCAGTTTCTGGATTGTACCAACAAATTGAAACTCAAAACGCTTTGATGATGGATAGATTAACTGCTCTGCTCGGGGCAAATCGTCAACCAGAAAACCATCGAACTACTCTTCCTGAAATGCCACCTTTCCAAGCTGATGGTTCTATGCCGCAACCAACTTGTCATGAGCATATGCCCGGGCAAACTTCCGAGGGAAGAACTAATGCTTGCCCGGAGGTGTCTTTGAACAATAAAGAATACCTGTCTGAAATGGTTGGCCGCATCATGAAAGAAAGCATGCAAAGGGAAGAGGATGAGGCTGACTGGGGATTTGCGCCAAGCAGAACTCCGTTTACTGAAAGGATCCTAAGAGCGGAGTTTCCAAGGAAATTTGCACCTCCTACTATCCAAGCCTATAGGGGAACCGGTGACCCTAATCATTTCCTCTACAAGTACGATTGGCATATGACCGGTGCAAGAGCATCAGACGAGATCAAGTGTCGATACTTTCCGGTATACCTAGAAGGTGTGGCTTTACTTTGGTTCACAAAGCTTCCAGTTCGGTCTGTAGATAAATTCTCCGACTTAACGCAAAAGTTTAAAGAACAGTTCAAATTGTATGCTTCAAAAGCTAAGGATATAATGTCATTGTCTAACCTTGAACAAGCGCCCGGAGAATCAATCAAATCTTTCTTGAGCCGTTTCAATATAGCTTTAGCCGAGGTAGAAAATGCGGAACCACGCATGATCCTGACTTATTTGATGCGAGCCATTGATAAATCGAGTAAATTTGGGATATGGCTAAAGATGAAGGAACCGAAATCACTTGATAAGTTTTATAAAAAGGCCGACGAGTTCATTCGTCTTGAAAGCCTTTCTACGACATCGAAAGTGGTTGCTGCCCAAACTAATAGTAACAATGTCCCATCTAATAAAAGAGAATCTGAAAGTCAGAAAAGGGAGAGTGAAGGAGGAAAGAGCCAGGGAAATGAAAATAAACCTCGCCGCTTTAATCCTTCGGACTTTACTCCTTTAACTGATACACCAAGAAATATCTTTTTTGCAACAAAGGACGTTGTCAGGTATCCTAAGCCACCTGAGATGACGAGAGGTGCAAAGCGTAATGGAAAATTCTGCCAATTTCACAATCAAACTGGCCATGACACTGACCAATGTCGCCAATTAAAGAATGTGATTGAAGAATTGCTAGAGCAGGGTAAACTCCAACAATACGTTAAAAGAAGCGAAGTCGATCCAACCTCATCCACTCGGGATCAACAACGTCCTACCCGTCAATCTGATTCTCTCGACAACGCTGCAGTGCAAGATTCAGAAAAGCTTGTCATTAATGTTGTCACAGGAGGACCATACCCAGCAAGCAGAAGTTGGGACGACTACTAATTACCCACAAAACTGCGGCTGGGGCATCTCTCGCTTTCTCTGGCATAAAAATCCAAAAGCTATGAATCAAGCACAAATGGAGATCCAACTTGGAGATTCTGAAGCAACAATAACTAGCATTCATTTTTACTTAACAGCATTGCTTGAATTTGTAAAGATAATGATGAATGTGTAACTTCTGCATTGTAAACCGCTGAGAAATCAGCGTGACTGAATAATGAAAAGCTATGCGTTCTGTGTTTTCTATTATAAAATGCCTGTTATATTTCGATGTGTAAATACTCTAAATGTATTGCTAAAATGTCGATCTAATATTGCAGGTCATTAAAGCAAAGCTCACCCATCGCAAAGCTAAGCGAGCCTTACGAATCATTTATTAAAGCAAATTTCAAGCAACAAAAATTCCAAACTCAAATCCCATACAAGAGGAACTTCACATAAAAAGTTGACGGCTCCACTGTGTCAAGCCCTCGTTAACTGGTTGCGATCGTTGATATAAAAAGGCATCCAACCAAATAACTTGCGTTTACTCTGTGGAGTCATTCAACAGTGAAGTCTACTTCTTCGGATAAAGCAGTTTACTTGCAAAAGAAAGGAAGACGCGCTTGGAAACAATGATAAAGGATCGCAGATTGGCAGATGATGATACAACATGAGCGGGCAAACATGGAAGCAGCCAAAGGGAGGTATGCCTCTCAACAGGAAAGCCGGTAGATCCACTAAAGGGACACCTTCCCAAACAGAAGGAATAAGACCCTCGCTAACTGATTGTGATGCATCCGATCAGGCAGCTTGTGTCCATCCCGTGGATCTACTTGCCCCTAAGACGCAACCTTCCTGGCACACCAACCAAAGCCCTCTGACGAGGCACGCCAATAAATGGGAGTGCTTTCCTCAATCAAAAAGATTGGTAGGACCACCGAAGGGGCACCTTGTTAATTGATTGCGATCGTTTGTACAAACAAACATCCAATCAAGCAACTTACGCCTGTCCCGTGGACCCCTCCGACCATGAGAAAGTAACTTCCAGGCAATCAAAAGCCCTTTTCGGAGGCACAAGCCCTCTTCGGAGGCACAAGCCCTCTTCGGAGGCACAAGCCATCTTCGGAGGCAAAAGCCCTTTTCGGAGGCACATTTCACCCGTGTAGAAGTGCAAAATGCTTCTCTTCGGAGACCCACTTCACCAGTGATGAAATACTAAAAAGCCCTTTTCGGAGGCACATTTCACCCGTGTAGAAGTGCAAAATGCTTCTCTTCGGAGACCCACTTCACCAGTGATGAAATACTAAAAAGCCCTTTTCGGAGGCACATTTCACCCGTGTAGAAGTGCAAAAAGCTTCTCTTCGGAGACCCACTTCACCAGAGCTGAAATGCCAAAATAGCTTCTCTTCGGAGACCAAAAACTGCTTCTCTTCGGAGACCAAAAACTGCTTCTCTTCGGAGACCGAAACTGCTTCTCTTCGGAGACCAAAATTGCTTCTCTTCGGAGACCAAAATTGCTTCTCTTCAGAGACCAAAATTGCTTCTCTTCAGAGACCAAAAGACCTCTTCAGAGGCGTACTTCACATTGCTTGAAGTACCAAAAATAAACCCTTTACTGGGGCACAAAATCAAAGCCTTCTACAGAAGCTCATTTCACTGTGCAGGAAAATTCACTTTTAAACAAATAAAAGTGATCATTCCCAAAAGTTGAAGTGTTCTTCAGGAAGAAAGAGAAAGTAAAAACTTCTCTAAAAGCGAGATATACTCGATTAAAAGCGGAATGATTCCTTCCTCAAGAGTGGAATAGTTATTCTCAAATATAAGAGTATCAGTCTTGTAAAAGCGAGTAATATTGCAATGCACTTGTGGTATGGGGGCAACATTATACAATTCAGTTACATTAATAAAAGTAATATATAAGCGACACACCACAAGTTCATTGCAATATCACATAAAGAAGATGTGGAATAAATGCGTTCTTGAAACACAGACAAAAGTTTGTACAAGTAAAAAGAATCGTTTACTCTACACTTCAAATGAAAAACAGATATATTCCTACATACACAAGAATTTGTACAAGTAAAATAGTCATTTTATTCAATACTATGGAAACTTTTTACATTGTGCAGATTACAAAAAGGAGCGGAGACCGGTATCCGCACAATCTCTGGTCAATGCATGCAAAAAGCAGAAAAGACAAAATCAAACTCATTTCTCCTTCTTCCCACCCTTGGAGCCTTTACCCGGCCTGGTAATTAGTTTCGTAGGCCGTATCGGAGAAGAAGGAGAAAGAGACTCAGCCGGATCGATCTCTGCTTCATCCCCAGCGGCAGAAGAACTTTTCTTTCCTTTCTTCGAAGCCACACGTTTCCCCTTCTTCTTGGAAGAAGACTCACTCCCCGGAGCAAGAAATGTAGAAAGCTTTGTGTCGTAGTCAAAAGACCGCTCCAGGGTCTTCTCGCTATCTTCCAGATCTTCTGCTTTCTGTTCCTCGGAAGCAGATGGTTCGTCCAAACCTTGAAGGGCTGCTATCGGTTCTTCCTGTGAACCTGGTTAAGAAGCTGGAAGAGGAGTAATTTGAGAAGGAGGAGGAGCGGCAGCTGAAGAAGGAAGAATTGGTGCAGTTTCCGGCACGTCTGCTGCATAATAAAGGAAATCAAAATCAGTATTCTCCGAGAAAAAAGAAGACCGTGAATCGTCAAAGTTACCTGGAGAAGCCGGTTTAGCGAGATCAATCTCAAATTCCCGAGCTTGGAAGTCCTTCATTGCCTCTTCTTCTGTAGGAGTGGTCACAACTGGATGTGAAGGATAAGAGCTGGAATCCATAATGTTTGCATCAGCTAAAGTGGAAGTATGAACAGGGACAGTTAAAAGAGCTTCCTCTTTTGAAAGCTCTCCTCCCAGTGATTCAGCCCGTGCTTTAGCAAGCTTCTCCCTCCCTCTAACAAGAGCGGCGCGAGCCTCATCATCAAGATAGCGAGCCTCAAACTTCGCTTCCTCAAATTTCGCTTCATCATAGCCGACACCTTTAAACATATCAAGTGCGGCTTCCCACACTTCAGCCAGAGTGATTTCATAATCTGGACCCAGAAAAGCAAGGCTCCCACGACCCAGAACGCAGTGTAAATAAAAGTCGAATAAGGTAGAACTGCTGTTTGCTTTCGTTGCCTCATGTGATTGCTCAACCGCTTCTTTTTCGGCAATGGCAGCAACCCTACCAGTAATAGCCTCATCACGAGCTGTCTCAGCTTTAGCGAGTCGAGACTTTAATAACTCAATCTCCACGTTCTGGGAGGTGACTTTTTCCCGCAGTTCGGCGTTTTCTGTGCGATACTTCTCATTAACGTGCTGTTCGGCGGCAAGCTTCATTTCTACATCTCTTTGTGCAGCATGTGCATCCCGCACTTGCTTCTGAAAGACTTCTTCTTTTTGAGTATATGATGCAGAAGAAGAAGCGAGATTTTCCTTAAGCTGCTTAACTTTAGACGCAAGCTTTGCATTGTCGTCTGCAATGCTCGTCATCTCTGCGTCATGCTGCTTACGCCATTTGTCCCATTCAGATTTATCGTTCTCCATGGTCATCATCGCCTCAAGGTTAAAATGGTTGACCCTTTGAAGTTCATCAACCAACTTCTGCCATCCAGACATTCTTTCAATATCAAGCTTGACAGCATCGACATTTCTCAGCATTGCCTGCTTATCAATAGGAACCAAATCTAAATCAAAACGGACTCCTCTTAGACACCAATTCAGAAATCGGCTCTGAAGCGTTGGAGGGCCGTCTTTAACTTGATATTGTGGCCTGTTAATGATGGTTTGAATATAAGATCCCTTTAGAGGAGGAGAACCGGCCAGAATGTCATAAGAAATGGGAGCGTTAGTCTTCTCAGAAATAGCAGACGCGTCACTTTGCTTAGACCGTTTGCTCGATTCATCAGTAATTTGAGTCTTCCCTTTGTCATCATAAGACTTTCGCTTATGAGAATCGTGAGTTCTGTAAGAAGAATCATATCGATCAGCATCTCTTCTTCTCTGCCGCTGCTCATAATCCCATTTTTCTTGAGCCTTCCTTTCGGCCCGTTCCTCATCTGTCTCTCTCTGGTCACCAAGATATTTCCTGAAGTCATAGGATCCACGTCCTCCATGGCGCTGAAATGAGTCATAATATGAGCCGGAGCGTCCCATTGTAGAACCTGAAATTGAAAAAGAAAGGCAAGTCTTAGAAATTTTCAAATTAAAGGAGCTAAGTGCATATAAGTGCCAAAATCCTAAGTGTGTGTGGCGTGTGGGCTATGCGCGTCGGACTACAAACCACTTTTTTGTGTGGAAATGGTGACGGCCTGTATAGAAGGCGTTGTGGTTTGTTGCAAGGAAGAAGTTGCTTCAATAACAGGAGAGATCACTTTAGAAACATCATCTTTAAAGAGCTCCTGAGAGGTTATCATAATGTCGCTCAGACTGTCAAAAGTATCATCGCCATGATGCACGGGAAGATTATCCTTTTCAACTTCCACCTCAGCTGTCTTTTCAAGAATGTGAAGACTTTCCTCCTCTTCAATAATCGGGGCAAGTGCTAACTTACTGGACGATCCAGCAATGTCGGTAGGAGTAGAACACTTTACCAATGAAGTCTCAGCGGTAAGATCTTGCGGTAAAGGTTCTTTAGCAGGAACAGGGGCATCTGACTCTCCTCAGCAGGAGAATCAGGGACTTCATGTGGCTGAGTGGAACGGGAAGGATGTAAGAGTCCAAGTTCGTGGAGGAACTCATCTCTCAATAGAAATTGAACACTCCTCTCCTCGACCGGCACGGCCATAAGCCTCTCGAAGGTAGTTTTGTGACGAGTTTCCCTAGAGGGGGGAGGGAGCGCTGAAACAGTAGAAAAAGAAGTTAACACTTGACAATTTGGACTTCGAAGAATTTTAGAAAACACGGGGAAAAGATAGATAGTCTTACTTCCCACTCTCCAAATGGCGTAAAATCCCGGGGGACAACGAACAAAGAAAAACTGGCTTAGAAACCCAGGAACGCTTTCAGGAAGACCAATAATCAGTTTACGGTTCCTGGCACTCCTTACAACTGTGATAGAGGGATGGTCTTTGTTCTTTGCAAATGAGCATAGGAAGCAAATTTCTCCAAAACTGGGGAAACGGTCCAGCGTTCTCCTAAAGAGCACACGCAATCCCAGCAGGATGGCATAGCCATTAGGGTGTAGTTGAAAAGGGGAGATAGATAATCGAAGGAGAAGTTCTCGAAGACAGTCATTAAACGGAGGAATCGCTCCACTCAAGCACATTTGGCGGTTCACTGCGACAAAGCCGTGGGGCGGCCTATCAGCAGTGTCATTTACTCCAGGGAGCAAGGCGTCAGATTCAGCAATGCCAAACTGGGTGCATAGTTGACGGAAGACTTTACGACTCAAAGTGGTAGGAGTCCTTTCCGGGGGATCATTCAACGGAGTAGCAATTGGAAAAGCTTCTCCAGTTGGTTCCAAGTCTTCTTGATGAGATGCCATTCTACACAATCAGCTGAATGTTCAAAAGTGAAGGTGCACGTTTCCTAAAAATGTGAAGTGCTGTGCAAAACTAATGAAAACAAGAAAAAACAAGTATAACTGGAATTAAACTAACTGACAATCAGTCGATTACGAGATTTCAGAACTTGTTAATACTCAAGTGTAGTGTTAATGCAGACAAATCAGTTTTAGTTTACCATTACGATTTTGCTTTAATACGTCACTTGAGTTGGTTATTGTGTAGCATTTCACTCATACAGTTCATTTAATTTAATTTTCTCTTTATCAACTAATCTGTCATTCGATGTGGGCAGTCAGTGGCAGTATATTCGTCCCAGTATTCTGTGAATGTTGTGTTAAGCAGGTTATTAGCATTAAAGTCAAGACAGTGTGAGAGATAACACAACACAGTTCAAATTCAAGAGTTCAGCCAACTTCTGTGCAAAATCATCAGGTCTTAAGTCGTTAAACGACCTATCATAAGTCGGGGCTTTTAGGTCGTATTAAGTAAGTCAAGATGTTCAAGGCATGTTCTCTTAAGTCAGATCATTCAAGTCCAAGTTCCTAAGTCGTTCAGATGGGTTCGCGAGTTACGAGTTAAAGGTTATCTCATTCACGACCTAGTCATTCAGATGTGCTCGCAAGTTAGATCCTTAAGTGCTAACTCGTCCACGACCTAAGGGCAAGCTACGAGTTAAGTTAAGCCATCAGTCTATTAAGGAGTGCTGCATAAGAAAGGTCTCAAGGCAATGAAAAATTGTCAAGTCTTAGGTCGTTACCGACCTACGACCTACTTTAAGTCGTATATGATTTAGGACCTAGGTCTCAAGATTTCTATTCAGAACGCGAAGGCCTTAAGTCGTTCGTCTTCTCCCCAATACATCAATTCGCTACTCCTTAACCCGTTAACCCATTAGCGTCTCCTCCAACCAAGACTCTCGTTCCCTCAGCACATTTAATCATCCCGAAATAACCGTAAACCCGGTCTAATGTCATTCCATCACAAAACACGAATCAATCAAACTAAAATGCTGCTGTCCATCGTCTTGTTCCAACCGACTATCTAAAACCAGGACAAGCCGTCTCAAACCCATCAGTAATTAATTGAAACAAGGATTGCAGAGAAGTACGGCATGAGAAAAGGGGGTCGATGGCGAAAATGGGATTCGTAATTGGGTGATAATCGAGGAATGAATAGCAATCGAATCCACTTACGCAATATGAAATTGAAGATGTCTGGCGATCGAGTAATTGAGTTTGTCTGAGAAGAACTTGAATGCTTGCAAATGACGGAATGAAACAGGTGAAGGGGAAGAAGGAACGACCTAAGCTATTTGTACCCTAACACAGTGAAAGGTGAATCGACACATATGACTTACGACTTATGCTAAGTCGTTAGCGACCTACGACTCATCTTAAGACGGTTGCAATTTAGCGCACTCATCAAGAAGCGAGCTAAGGAAATCGAAGCACACGACTTACGACTTAAGGCGTGTACTTCGAGGGGCAAATGTTAACTCCCTTTTAGCAACGAGTTACGAGTTAAGAAATGAGCGACTCAGATTATGCCACGTCTTATAAGAAGCCAACGAGTTAAAAAGCCTAACACCTAAGTGGACTCGACGACTTACGACTTAGCTGCTGAAAGAGGATCTACGACTTACGACCTACTGGGTTAGGGAGCTATGACCTAAGGGAAGTCTGCGACCTAACTATAGGAAGCTTTGCGACCTAGCAGCAGGAAGCTTTGAGACCTAACAGACGGACCTCGCGACCTAAAGATAGAAAGGCTTGCGACCTAACTACGAAAAGCTTCGCGACCTACGACTTAACTAAGGTCGTACGCGACCTAAGACTTAGGCGAATTTTCTGAATCCAAATCAGCTCCTATAAATACCCCACCACTTCCAACATCACGGGGACTTTTGGCCATTCATTTCTTCAAGCGCCGTTACGCTGTCGAAGTCTCCTCTCATTCAGCAACCAAAGATCTTCAAGCATTCGAGACACTACAACAAGCTTCGAGAAGGACTCCTTACATCCAACACGGATTCGTTGAGTTTCATGATCAAAGATTGAGCTAGTAGTCAAGAGTGCTTTCGTGATCAAGTTGTATTGTATTTTGAAGGATATTGTATCAAATTGTAACCAAATCAACAATAAAAGATTATAAAGTGGACGTAGGCTCAATTACGGGCCGAACCACTATAAACCTGTTGTTCATTTACTGCTTTTCTGCTATTTTCAGCTTATATTCTGTTCCCGTACCAACGGGTAGCGCTTTCACGATTCAATTACACAAACCGGGTGTTAGCGTTCACTTTTTATCGTTAACAATATCAATATTATATGTATGATGTAAACAAATATTTATGTTTAACTTTCACAATGTAGTTTAGTATCACCATTTACTATTGCATGAGTAGTATCCATCTATTAAACGATAAGACCAGTCTGTATTTCTTGAAAATATTTCTCTTTCTATAGTCTCTGATAAAAAGAATTCATTATACTGCACGTACCTACTTTAAAGGGACATAAGCATGCTTGCCATTGGTAGTCTTTCTCTCCTTCATGAGCTCCTCATTTATAGCAGTATTTACTAATTTTCTTTGTAAAATTAGGCAATGCAACGTTTAATTTGCATAAAGCCTGGAAGTTGGCTTATACAAAGTTGTAAAGTTTTCAATGTTTTAAACTTACTTAAGAAAACAAATGATGGTGACCACAGTTTTCATTTTGGTAAAAAAGAATGATGATGAGCAGCAAGAATCAATGAATTACTAGTATGTTGTGATTTGTTAACCTTTAGAGCGCAGCTTACTATGCAAAAGCATAATACACTTGTCCCAGCTCTTAATTCTTTTGAGAATTAAAATAGGATTATGCCAATATATATAACTGATGAACAAAAATTCTACTTCAATCAATTACTGGCAATCTTAATTCATTTTGACAAACAATATAATATAAGAAAACAGTTACATGCCTTATTAAAAAGAAGCCTTTTATGCCTCAATAGTGTTCGTAGATGTAAAGATGCTACGCTTATATTTAAAACAGTAATTTATGCAAACGTGTTAACTACATAACTGCTGCATTGAAGACCAAGGTAGAAGAATTTATTAGACTATGCATGAACATGCTTCAAAATTAAGTTAATATTGATGTGTTGTTTTAATGTTAGTTGTCCATGGTAAAACAATTGCATGAGGTAAAGAGGTGCATTGAATTAGATATGAACTTAATTTTTGCACAAACAATCCTTCACGGTTGATAACACTAAATTAACAAAATAAATAAATACAAACTCTACTGGGGGATATTAGCACCTCGACATCTTTTTGCATTATCTTTTTTCTCATGAATGCAACAACTTCATCAGAATGATGCTCATCACGACTTGGGCATCTAGCACCAGAAAAAGAGAAGGCCAGGCTACATGTTTCCTTGGGAAGGAATAATTTTAAGTGGTGTGCCTACTGTGCACATATTCCACATCTGCTTTTTGCCTTTTATTTATCTGTAAAAATGATAAAAAAAATCTCTGGCTTTATTCGCTGAAGCCTGCAGGCAATGAATGGAGTAAATTATGTACAAGTTTCTTAACTAAAATTGCAAACTAAAGAAATCCCTTTATGGGCTCAAACAAGCTTCTTGTCAATTATAACAATCCGCATATTTTACGATTGTATATTCAAATATTTTATTTAAATATAACATCGTTAATCGGATTGAAAGTCTAAAAAGCTACTTTTTGCAAACCGTCGAATTAGGACTCGAGACCACTTCCATTGAGTCCAAAATGGTGTTTGCGACCTTTTTGAGTATAAACATCGATATGTTTGGAGTTGAGTGAATTTTGCTATTTTTCTATTGGGCTTTGGGTTTGGGTTTTAGCCCACTATCCCAACTCATCTTATATCCTAACTCCACCCCCTCTCCTCTTCAAACACTATCATTTCCTAACACTTCAAGCTTTAGAAAAATGGGGGAAGAGAAAAGGAATTAGAAATTCATGAGCCCTAGATTCATTTTCAAACTCAAGTTCTTGCTCCAAAATAAAAAAAAAGCTTAGGTAAGCATCCGCTTCATCTTCTCCATTTCATTTCCTCTTCAATTCAGAAATTTCCTAAACCCTAACTTAGGAAATGTTTTTCTTTTGAGCTTAGATTAAAGCTTCTTGGGTTAAAATTGAATAGTGATTGTTCTTGCCTTGCTCTATGTAACGACCCTAGATTTTAATTTACTTAAATTGATAATTAAATGAATTTTTGAATAAAAATTTGTAAAATTTATTATAAACGGAAGCGAGTTTCCCCGATATTCGAATCGAAAATATATTAAGTCATGGATTTGAAAATTTGTATATATTGAATTTGAATATTTAAGTCGTATTTAATAAATAAATGACTTACAAAATGTTGATAGTTAAAACTTTAAAACAAAATATCGTTATACAAAATAAATTTTTGTTAATAGTATTTTCTTTTAAAATAATGTGTATATGATAATAATAAGAAAGATAAAATATAAATATCTTTGGCTTACAAAATAAATAAAGTAGAAATAAAAAATAGACACTTGTGTTAAGAATAGAATTTAATCTATAAGTTGAAATTATAACAAATAACTAAAACTAAATATACATGTATATATGAATAAGCTTGTAAAAGAAAGAAAAACAAGATAAAGTACTTGGCATTACATGCTAGCCAAACCATATCTCATCAGCCGAGTAAAGTAGTATGTAGGCAAATAGAAGAGTAAACAAAGTACAAAACAAAAAGTATGTACACTTAAACAATACCAAAGCAAAAGGAAATATGCTTGTAAACTAATATGCAGGCAAGAACAAAATTTAAAAGAAGTAAGGCAAGTATGGTATAAGTGTAGATTTGTACAAGGCAATTAATGCCATTATCTTTAGTACGCAATATATCACATCTCAGCCGAAATGCAAGGCAAGAAACCAGGTGTTTATGTACAAAATAAAATACACAAAAGAAAGCAAATCTCTACCTACAGCACAAAGATATCACCCTGTGCAAAGTTTTATACCCAGCAACTTCATTTTCCATATCTCCATCATTTCTTCAATTCATTTTCGTTCCTTCAAAGCCAAGAAAAAATGAAGTAAACAAAACTCAAATTAAAACAAAACTTCAAATTAAATAATCTACTCAAACCAGAGATCAAGGGATGAGGATTTCAACTAGCAGTTCTTAAGTCTGTTACCACATAGAAGCTTTGTTCTGTTCATTTTTATGGAAACAAGGTGAGCAACTTTGTTTTTTTCCAGACTTCTTTGTTTTCACCAGTGAGAAAATTCTCAAACCCTTATTTATATCTTTTGTTTGCCTGCGAAAATGAATAAATTGGAGTATCTATCTACCTGTTCCTCTGTTCAAACCTCAATGGCTTCTATGAGCAAACCACCCTTTTTAGATTAGATCTGTTTAATCTCTGATGATATACATATACTTGAAGTTATTGTGAGTAATAGTTATTAATTTAAACTTAAGTATATATATATCTTGAAAGTGTTCTGTATATATATACATATGCTAGTATTTCTTCTTCTCTTTATAGTTACAGGGTATGAAACAACAAAGAAAATTCGATTTCTTCTTTTCTAACCAATATTAGGCTTTGGATTTAGAACAAATTTGTCGTATTTAAGAATGAACTATAAACTAAAAATGGTTTCATGAAGTACAAATGGATATATAATGAAAAAAATCAAGTTTTTACATTGAAACTTTAAAAATCTGGAAATTTCGAACCTCGCAAAATATTGATACGAGTATACAACTCAAATCCTTACTGAAGACTATGATTTTTAAGATGGGTTTAGTAATTTTTAGTGTGGGATTTTAAGGGCAGTTTGTAGGTGAAGCGAAGTTGCATTTTCCCCATTTTCGAATCATTTAATCAATTATAAAGGTTGAAAATCGTGTTGAAGCTAGTGTGAACATCATTGATCTTAGGAAAATTATCAAATAATTTTTCAATTGGGTATATTGTTGAATTGAAGCAACTCTAGGGTTCGAATTTGCTTTTGAGACGCTGAAATTAGTGAAGCCGCCGCGATCTCTCTAGTAAATCGAGTGGTACGAAACTCGGGAAAATGAAGCGTCAATGGCCAGGGAACGCGTGGTCGAAGTCGCGTGACTTCTGGTGGTCGGGGCATGGAAAACGTGGTGTTGACAGGTTGGAGGTGGGTGCTTTCGTTTGTTCCAGGTTTCGACTTTTTGGCTTGAATTTCGATTTCTGGCTGATGATGATGGTTTGAGGGCCGAAGTGTGTTGCGGTGATGAAGAGTGAAGTGCTGGAGGGTGTGGCGAAGACCAGTGGTGATGGTCGACGATGTACACGTGCACCGTGCACGGTTTCGTGCATCAGGTTTGGGTTTGGGAGAAGAAGGATGCAAGCTCGAAGTTTACTTTGAGTATGGGATGTTTTGGCTCGAAGAATTTTTGGTAGGGCTCGGGTATGTTTGGGTAGCAGGTTTTAATAACCCGTTTTGTTTCTAAATTTTAAAAATTGAATTTAAATTTGTCAAGCAAAGTTAAAACAAGTTTAAATCTATGTTTGGATCTGAATTCAAGATAGTTGAATCTGAGTTTAAAATAAAATAAGTTTTTAAATTTAAATTTTTTTAACAACCTAAAATATGTAAGTGGGTTGAATTTTAAGGATGAAAATCTAAATTTGAAATGTAATGTTTAAATCCACTTTAATGAAGTCATTAATAAAGAAATAGATTACCTTAGAGATAATTAAGGCAATTAAGTGATTTAATTAATAAGATAATTAAAGAATAAATTATTTAAAATTTTAAATTAATGATTTAGATTAATTTAAAATTAGAGATAAATAAAAAGTAATTAAAGGTTTAAATTAATTAATTGAGGTTTAAAGATTTATTTATTAAGGAATAATAAATTTGTGAATTAAGGATTTTTAATAAAATATTAATCAATAATTTAAGTTGATTTATCAAGTGATTAAGCAATAATTAATTTAAGGATATGTGATAAATTGATTTGGTAATTAATTTGAAAATAATTAAATTATTAAAGTAATTAATTTATTTAAAGGTTAATTAAATTAATGTGATGAATTAAGAATAGTTTTATTTTTTAAAGTGTTTGATAAATAAATTTATATCAAATGATTGGTAATTAATTAATTAGAATTTGATAATTAATTCATAAGTAATTAATTTACTTGGGAATAAATTGAATTAATTAGGATTAAACGATTAATTAACACTGCCTATAAATGATTTTTAAATGCTTGACCTTACTTATGGATGTTTATATTATATGAGATGCCTTAAATTGATTGTCCTATCTGATCTGTGATATTTTGTTCTGTGGATTGTGCCATGTATAATTTATTCATTTATTGATGATACATCTGTATATTACCTGTGAATCTGTGAATGGACGATAAGCGTTATAGTTTATATCGCTTATCAACTATATTTCTGTGTTTTAATCTGTGATGATTGAATGATGTTGCACTATTGTGTTAAACCCCTGGGCCACACTTATACACACACCAATATGGATTTCACGGGGAAATCGGTTAAGTCATAGATTTTTGAAGTGATTTTTAAATAGACAATTAGAATTCAAATGTATTGGAAACGAATTGGGTTTAAAATAAAACGCTTTTGAAATGGAATTTCAAAGATGAAAATTTATTTTGAATAACTTGATTGAGTTTTGAAATTTAAATATTTTGATTTAAACATTAAATTCATGATTTGAAATTGAATTCTATGATTTGAAACTAGGAATTAAAGATGTTATACTAGTTATATATGGGTTAAACCATTTTAAAAATATTGATTTGGGAATGTGAATATAATTCAAGGGCTTTACCTCGTGCAAATAAAATTGGATCTTTTTGAAATGAAACTATTCTGTTTCAAATAATAAAAGCTTTCATATAAGAAGTGAACTTCCAAATTATGTTAAAAAGGATTCCAAGTTAAAAATGAAAATGATTTTCCAAGTTATGGAAACAGTTTGAAAACTATAAGTTAAATCTTTAATTTAAAGATTTAATGAGTTAAATTGAAATGGAAATTGATTTGGAAAATCTATGAATGAATCTTTTATTTAAAAGATAAAAATGTGGAAATTGTTTAAACCGTTGTAGGTTGTTAAAATGAATCTTTTTGTTTAAAGATTTGAAAATGGTAATTTGTTAAAACCATTTGAAAGAAAGTTTTGAAGTATTAAATTGTGACTTAATTGAAATCCTATTATCCATATGTTTTTAAATATTGCGCTCATTATTCGGATTAACCGGGAGAGGACCTTTGTGTCATACAACCCATTCCGAATAATGATACGTCGTATATGGATGGCATTTGAAGACCGGTGTTGAAGACCGGATATTCACGAGAACGAAAGGATAACTCGTCGATTGTCTCTGCACCGAGTCGCGTCGGTATAGAGATTTCCTAAGTGATGGGAAGTCCAATCGGGATTGTGAATACCCGGGTTTCAAGGGCTTCGTAAGAAGTGCCTTTGGTTCTGTTCGAACCCGGAACAGACTTGTATGGTTACATGTCTAACACTACACTTTGAGATATAAAGCAGATTTCTTTCAAATACATTTCTGTTTGGTGGCGGAGAATTTATTCTCTTAGCTTAACACCCTTCTCTGAGACGTACGAGCTCAGGGTTATGTAGTTGAAATTTATCAGCGATATATTCCCAATTTGGTAATGAGACATGGTGAGTATTGCTGTGTGATGATCATTGTTTGATCATTTGTGATATGATCATTTGTTTGATCATTTATCTTTGTGATCATTACTTTGATCATATGTTGACCCAAAGCATGGCTTTGTGCCAAAGCGTAGCTTTGTGGACGAGACTTCGTCGAACCTCACACCCCGGAATGGTCGAAACAAGAAAGATGCAGCAAGGTTATTGGGGGTAGCGCCCCTTAGGGTATGTACATTTCCTTCTGGATAGAAGTGGTATCATGGTATGGAGCCCAGATACTTAACTTATGTGGATGTCGCATATATATATATATATATATATATATATATCTTATTTTGTGATTTGTTGCTAGGGCCCCGGTTAAAGGTTGGTTACAACCGGGAGATGGCATACTCGTGTCAGTAGTTACCCAGTTAGGGGTAACCCGGCCTTGTGTTGGTAGAGATCCGGTTAGGTTCTCGGGAAGTCCTTCCAAAGGCGTTTCCATGTGGCAATGGGAAGTTCCTTGGCCTGACCATTTGTTGGATATCGAATTCCCAATACGAAACCCTGTACGGTTTTAGTTGTAGAACCTGCCATCTAATATGGTAGCTATAGTAGGCATAATATAATGGTACCTATGCTGGCTAAGATTGATATTCTACTTTCGAAAATGTTTTCTACACTATGCACTAATAATAATATCAAAAATGATTTGTTTTGCGTAGTAAGCATCTTTGACTATCATAAAAAGAAATCTCCTCCAATTCTGCGTTTGCATTGTGTGTGTGGCGGGAGGTCTTATGGTAGTTTCATTTTCCAAAAGCATTGCGAATTGACTTTAAATTCTTTTGTTGTTCGTTTTTAAAGATAAACTGTTTTTGTTGCTCACACCAGTCCCATGACTGATCCGGAGTTTATTGTTTCTTTCCTAAACTCTGGATGCTCAAAATTTTTCTACACGGGCAGTCTAGAGTTGGGTTTTTCAGATAGTCAGATTAGTAGATTTTCTGGAGCTAGTTCAGTCTTTGGATATGGACTGCACTTGCTTATCTTTGTGCATCGTTATTGGGAGTTAGAGCTATTTCTGGATTAGTGGATTGAAGATGAAGATTATCCGCTGCTGGTGTTATCGTTTTCTTTTCCACTGCTATTTCTTGTATCATATCTCTGATGTATATTGATATTCATCGTATCACTCTGTTGTATCAGATATTGTATATCAATGTATTATTCTTTTTCTTCCGCTGTGTTATTTACTTAATTGTGTTATAAGCTCCGGCGACTCGGATTTGAACGGTCGAATCTACGGCATTCGAGTACGATGTAAAGTATGGATGTTGATTTTCGAACGCGAAAAATCCGAGACGTTACACTTGGTATCAGAGCTAAGGTAAAACTTTAGCTCAGGAGTATAACACGTTAAGTAACTCGTTAGAGATAGGGTGAAGTATCCCTAGAATGAGTGTATCCCTAAGATACCCGTTTAAATGTCTCAGTAAATTCTCTTACTATCCACTGATAGTGAGTATGAGTGCAAGAAGAAGACGAGATAGGGGACAGGGAAGTACGACTATAAATGGTCAATACCCTGCAACAGTGGAAACAACTTTCTTATCAATCTCTTTTGATTCGATTCCAAATTCTTTTGATTTCGTACCAGCTACAAGAAGAAGTTTCGGTGTGATGATGATTCTACGAATCGTTGTAGAAAATCCTTACTTCGTATCTTCATCGGTTTCTTATCAGCTTTTTGATTTAAACATTAATGAAATTGAAATTGGAAATTTTAATTTGAGGTAAATTGATTAATAGAATATGAGGATAAAATTGAATTAAATCAATAAACGATATCGTTTGAAACCAAATTTTGAAATTCTATTCTAATTTCTTTTGAATACCAAAGTCCGAAGACGGATAAATTGGTATGTATTATGAGATATTCCGACTTGAGTTTGGAATCCATATCTTGTGTTTGAGGAATTATAGGAGATCGAATCTGTCAATCTCTGTGTTGTTTCGTGCCTACGAATTTCGAGGATGAAATTCTTTTAAGGGGGGAAGTTTGTAACGACCCTAGATTTTAATTTATTTAAATCGATAATTAAATGAATTTTTGAATAAAAATTTGTTAAATTTATTATAAACGGAAGCGAGTTTCCCCGATATTCGAATCGAAAATATATTAAGTCATGGATTTGAAAATTTGTATATATTGAATTTGAATATTTAAGTCGTATTTAATAAATAAATGACTTACAAAATGTTGATAGTTAAAACTTTAAAACAAAATATCGTTATACAAAATAAATTTTTGTTAATAGTATTTTCTTTTAAAATAATGTGTATATGATAATAATAAGAAAGATAAAATATAAATATCTTTGGCTTAAAAAATAAATAAAGTAGAAATAAAAAATAGACACTTGTGTTAAGAATAGAATTTAATCTATAAGTTGAAATTATAACAAATAACTAAAACTAAATATACATGTATATATGAATAAGCTTGTAAAAGAAAGAAAAACAAGATAAAGTACTTGGCATTACATGCTAGTCAAACCATACCTCATCAGCCGAGTAAAGTAGTATGTAGGCAAATAGAAGAGTAAATAAAGTACAAAACAAAAAGTTTGTACACTTAAACAATACCAAAGAAAAAGGAAATAAGCTTGTAAACTAATATGCAGGAAAGAACAAAGTTTAAAAGAAGTAAGGCAAGTATGGTATAAGTGTAGATTTGTACAAGGCAATTAATGCCATTATCTTTAGTACGCAATATATCACATCTCAGCCGAAATGCAAGGCAAGAAACCAGGTGTTTATGTACAAAATAAAATAAACAAAAGAAAGCAAATCTCTACCTACAGCACAAAGATATCACCCTGTGCAAAGTTTTATACCCAGCAACTTCATTTTCCATATCTCCATCATTTCTTCAATTCATTTTCGTTCATTCAAAGCCAAGAAAAACTGAAGTAAACAAAACTCAAATTAAAACAAAACTTCAATTTAAATAATCTACTCAAACCAGAGATCAAGGGATGAGGATTTCAACTAGCAGTTCTTAAGTCTGTTACCACATAGAAGCTTTGTTCTGTTCATTTTTCTGGAAACAAGGTGAGCAACTTTGTTTTTTTCCAGACTTCTTTGTTTTCACCAGTGAGAAAATTCTCAAACCCTTATTTATATCTTTTGTTTGCCTGCGAAAATGAATAAATTGGAGTATCTATCTACCTGTTCCTCTGTTCAAACCTCAATGGCTTCTGTGAGCAAACCACCCTTTTTAGATTAGATCTGTTTAATCTCTGATGATATATATATATACTTGAAGTTATTGTGAGTAACAGTTATTAATTTAAACTTAAGTATATATATATCTTGAAAGTTGTAATATCCCGGAAATTTGGGGCAATATCAATTTAATAATCTGTTTAAATAATTAAATTGATTGATAATTTTTGATAATAAAATTTGAATTGATTTAATAATCTAATTTAATAAATATTTAATTAGTGAAAATTTATCTTTTAAAACCTAATAAATTGATTTCTGTTTATAATGTATATCTATTTGTATATATTGTAAATAGAAAAGCTTTGGTTTGTATTTAATTTAAATATGATATGTTAATTCATTTAATAAATAGTAGTAATTTATAATCTCCTTTATAAATTATTTTAAAATAGATAAGTAATAAGTGTTTAAGAAAATAAAGAAAAAGCTTTTATCTATATTTAATATAAACTAACTAAAAAGACATGTGTAAATTCCTAAGGCTTGAAAATAACATGTGTACATTAATAAACCAATGTAAATGACAAATGTCAAAGCTTTAGATTTTTGTTTTTCTTTTATTTAATAAATCATTTTTACTTATATCAACATATGCTCTCATTCCATTCTCTTTTCTATTTCTTTTTCAAAGCTAAGAAAACTTTCAGCCTGAATATTCTCCAAAATCTTCATAACAAATCTGTAACAAAATTCTCATAAACAAATCAGTAATTAACTTCCTCTCAAACCAAAATTCCCTAAGCAAAATCTGTAACAATCTCTCAAACCAGAAAGCTTCTTCAACTCTGTAAATTCATCTTCCAAAATCAAGTCTTTAGCCTGCATATTTTCTTTAACCTGGAATCAAACTCCAGTCTGCATGCAACTGAGATATTTTCAAACTAAAGCAATGTCTCAACAAACAAGTTATAGCAACATGCAAATTTAAACAGCAAGCAATGCAAGTTTTCTAGCAAAGGCAATTCAAGTTTTTAAGTAAAACAGTTCCAGATCAAAAGAAAAGAACAAAAGTTGTTCTCTGTTTTCAAACTGGTGAGTAAACATTCTTTTAAAAACAGTTTTAATCAATGTTTATACTTAATGCATGTGATAAACTTGTGTAGTTATGTTGTAAATGTGGTTTGCCTGAATGAATGGATGTGATTTCATGTATATATATATATGGAATAACTGTGCATGTTTGTGTACATGAAAATATACATTACTCTGTTGATTTACAGGGTTCTGTTTTGCTTTCAAAAATCAAAACCTCCCACTAACATCAGTATTTGGTCTTGTTGATTAAATGAAAATTGTTTGTTTATGATTGAAGGTGATATTAAAAATAGTTTTTGAAATTTTTAATTTACAAATAATTTTAAAAAGGAAAAATACAGTAAGATACTGTTGCATGTCGAAAATTAAATAACTCGAATTTTAGTTTGGATTGTATGGGTGAATTCGTGATAGGAAATCACGAATTTTAACACTAATTTCATAATTTTTAATTATGTATTTAAGATGAATTTGGGTTTATACGAAATTGGGAATTTTGTGGATTTCTGATTATCCATGCAATATTTTGATTCGAAATTTGGATCGAAGCTAGATGGTGGGTTGTGGATGTTAGGAAAAATGCGAGTAGATTTTTCAAATGAGGGATTTTTTCGAGATCGATCGAACTAGGGTTTTAGGGTTGTTTTGCTCGGCTTGAGTATCGTGGTATTTGCGACATGGAGGTGGCATCGAGTGCGTTCGCATTAGGGGGAATAGAGGCTTGGGTTCGAGGTGATTCGATGGGGGGTCTGGCGGAATTCAACGGCGGCGAGGATGGTCGTGGGTGAGGGAATTTCCGGTACGAAGCTACTGTAGTTTTCGAGCACGAGGTCGAATTTTTGTTTCGAGTGAATTGGTTCGATCTGGGTTGAGGAACGAACTGCCGAGATCATGCGTGGTTGGTCGGCGATCAGTTGGATGGTCGGAGAAGGCTGGAAGCACTGTGCACGTGCACGTTATCATGCACATTGGTTTCGTTATGGTGGACTTAGCGTTGGAGAAGACGAAGAAGTCTCGGGTATTGGCTCGTACAAATGAGAGGAAGTCTCGAAGCAGAAGACGTGCGTGAGTTCCTCGCGAGTGACTCGGGAAAGAATCGTGTTGGCTCGGGTTATTTTAATAAGTAACTAGGTTTAAATGTTTAAAAGAAAACCAGACTAAAAGCAAAAACAAAAGTAAATTTGGTTAGCAAAGTTTCAAAATATTTATTTACTGGATTTCAAAAGCAATAGGAATAGAAGTTTTCAAAACAAAGTTTCAAAGTAAATGTTTAAACAAGTTTTCAAATTAAACTTATAAACAAGGTTTTCAAAACAGTTTTAAGATTTGATAATCAAATTTTTTTAAAATAACTATATGAAAATGTATTTAAACGATCGTTGAAAGATTTCAAAGATTTAAAGGTTAAAATTAAGATGTTTAAACTTCTTTTAAATTGATCTCTAAATGTTTTATTTGTAAATATGGTTTAATTAAGTAATCAATTATAATAAAGGATTTTGTCTTTAAGTTATTAAGATTTTGTTTAAAATTAAATAATTAATTTGTGGAAATAAATAAGGTTAATAAATTATTGTTATTAACTTAAGAATAGTTAATTAATAAGTAAAAGTTTAATTAAGATAAATGATTTTCTTAATTTATTTAAGTATTTTTAAATATAAGGAGTTAACTAATTATTTAATTAATTTTAAATGATTGTTAAATGTTTGGTTAATTTAAATAATCACTTAATTATGAATTAATTAAGTATAATTAGTTGATAGAGAAATTAGTGGATAATTACTAAATGTAATTAAGATAAGAGAAAATTACTTATGGAAGTAATTAAAGTGGAAGTGATTAAGAGTTAATCACTTGATGTTATTAATTAAAGGGTAATTAATAAAATCGAATTGAAGTTAATTAATTAAAGAGAAATTAATTAATTAAAGTATTAAGGTTAATTAAAAATGTGATTAATTACTAGTTAAGATAATTAATTAAAAGAGAATAATTAATTAAGGAAGTAATTAGTGATCATTAATTAATATAATAAATGATATAATTAGGGTTGATTAATTAAGATTAATAAATCAATAATAAGTGATTAAAGAATTAATTAATTAAGGTAAGTAATTACAAGATGGTTAATTACTGTTTATGATTTAATTAAGGTAAATTAATGAATGTAGTTAATTAAAGATTAATTATTTAATTAATTAAAAGGTTAATTAATTAATGAATTATTTAGAGGATTATTAATTAATATAATTAATGAATTAATCAAGGTTGATTAATAAAAGTAATTAATATAAGTATGATTAATTAATTGTAATTAATTGAGGATTAATATAATTAATTATAGTAAATTAATTAATGAAGGTTCATTAATTATTGTAATTAAATGATAGTAATTAAAGGTTAATTACTGTATATGGTTAAGGATAATTACTTGAATGTAATTAAAGTATAATTAATCAAAGGAGATTAATTAAGGAAGGTCATTTAGATGTTTAATTAATTAATTTGTAATTAATTAATGATAATAAGCAGGATTAAGATAATCCAAGTAATTAAAGGATAGTAATTAATTTAATTAAAGGTTAATTAAATTGATTAGAGTTAATCAATTCTGTTTAGATAATTGATTAATACTGGATGTTTTGATATTGGGTGATTGGTTGATATTGGATGATTTGTATGTCTCTGATATATATATATGATATATGCTGCTTTGTGAGATGAATGTTGATATGAATTATCTATTGTGATAATGTTATTTATCTATCTGTTTATATCATTCGGAATATAAGTTTAAATGTTTAAACCTTTAAACAACTTGGCCTTAAAAGATACGTTTTGGATTTCGATGAGACCGGGATCAGGTTTCCGTATACCGGAATTCCAGGTCTGGAGACCCGAATACCACATCGATCCAAATTAACGATAGGTCGTGAATCTCAAGTGAAGATGAAGATTCAGAGTGCAAGGGTTATTGTCGTTAACTCTGAGGGTGATTCCAAAACGAGTGTAACGAGATAATGCCTTCGGTTTCGTTCGAACCCGGAACGAACTTGTATGGATTGAATGCTTTCAGCACATCGTCAGGCGGACGATGAGCATTCTAAGTGATATGTTCTGATTAAAGGTAATCGTAACCTCAAGCCTCATCAACCGGGAATGGCTAAAACAGGGGAGGTGCAGCAAGGCTTCGTGGGTAGCACCCACTGAGAGCAAGATAGATCCCTGTCTAGAGGTCCCTTTTCTTTTTATTCGGCTTAGTGTGTGGTTGGTCGCGCCAACTACGGGATTATCTTGTTCGGAATTATCCAGTAAGGGATGGTTCCGGCTTTGTGTTGCAGGGGATTGGGAGTGATCCTCGGTACGGTGATCTAGGCCACGTGCTGTGACGGGCGGTACCCCAGTAGCCCTGCCATTGTATGGAATCCAAACTCCAATAAGTGCCGTACGTATTAGTTGTGCCCAACTATGTTGGAATGTGAGATGTAAGCATTTCAGCTATTTCTATATTTTACTTGAAAACCCTAGACCCTATTATAATAAAATCAGATTTCCTATCAAATGTTTTGGTTAGCGTAAGGTAAAAACTTTTCCATGTTTATGTATGGGAAGTCTTACGTGATACCTTTGTTTTCAAAAGGTTTTGAAGTTAAACAATTTTAACCCGTTTACTCACACCAGACCCATGTCTGACCCAAGTGTTTATTTTCTGTTTTATTAAACCTTGGGTACTCAATTTTTACGAGTAGCCAAGGGATTCAGGTTAGCTTCGACGAATCTATGGAGGAGATATGGAGCAGGAGGCTTCAGCATTCGTAGATATATAGTATTCCGCTGTGTTGGTTTCTCTGAGTCGTTTGTTTGAGTTGTATCTTGTGTTGTATAATAGACAGGTTTTATAACTGTCTATTTTGTGATGTATAAGTTGTGTACTCTGATTATGTAAAGACTATGTAATAGTTATGTGATATATTATATTTGTTTCGTTCCGTTGTGAGATTCTGATGTGTTGTTATTCTTTCTTTCTCTTCTTTTCTCTTTTCTATCCCTTTCTTTCTTAATAATGATGCGACTTTCTATGGAGAGAAAGTCGTGGTCGTTACAGTGGTATCAGAGCATAGGTTGAGCGAATGCCTAAGCTTTTGGTTAAGTGAATATCAGAACACTAGGTTGAGTGAATACCTAGGTTCGGAAGGATTGTTCATTAGAGATAGGATCTGTAGCAATCTGTTGAGTCTGAGTATATATATACGAGAGCGCGTATTTGTTAGTTATATAAAATGGTTTTATATTGTGTTAATTGATCGGTTGAGTGGTATATGTATTCTGGTCAATACGAGTAGCTAACGTTATTGATAGGGATCTCTAAACACTTGGACCAGGCCAACGGACACAATATTGTTTTAAAAAGGTAGATGAAATAATTTTACCCAGATATATTTTCTATATATAAAAAAGTATCATTTTAAATGTATATGGTATTTGAAATGATTGGTTGAGATGATAATAATTTATCATCTAGGATTAGGAGTCTGAGTGTTGAGGTTGGAAGTGTATATGTCGAGACTGTAAACCTAATACCGTCTCGAGTGAACTTTGCAGTTGTGTAAGGATTTCACAATCTCTGAAGGAAACCTGTTAAGGTTCGGAGTTCATCTTAGGAGTTGGATGAATAGAGTTGGATCTGTTGGTTAGGCAGAAGCGAGATGATGGTATCTTGATACTTCTGGAAGAAGTAGCTGCGTGATGAGATGCAGTGACTATGGATGTTCCCGAAGATGTTTTCTTTGGAACAAGAATAAGGAAGTGTGTCTATTTCGGTGTTGTGGCTGAGTTCACCATGGTGTTTCTATTTGGTTTGGGTTCGAGTTTCTCGAAGAGCTTTGGATTGAGAAGTCTTTGGCATCTGTGGCAGCAGTGCAGCTCGGAGTGTTCTTTGCGTTGGCAGGAAGTTCTTCCGGCTTAGCAGTTTTCTGGAGGTGGAGTTCAGAAGCAACAGAGTGGATCCATTTCTTCAATGGATTGGATAGATAAGCGTAAGCTGTTCTGATTGGTAAAGAGAGAACAGTTTCTTTGCATTTAGGCTGGGTTGATCGCAAAAGTGACTTGCGATTGCTGAGTGTTCTCTTAGATTATCAGAGTTTTTCTGGATGTCTTCAGGGAAGTCAGAGGTTTGTCGGCATTGGAGATTGAGTTTTCTTATCGACTGGATTCCAGGAGTGATACTGGTGGTTCAACTCAGTAGAAGGATGGTTCCTTGAGATAGAGTTTGGTGAAGCAGCCCAAATTTTGGTGGATTATCTGAGATTTCTTTTATGGATCTGATGAAGAATTTTCTGGGATATGTTTTCCAGTTTGTGCTCGTATTCTCTTCTGCTCCATATCAGAGTTGTGCAGCAAAAGCAGTTTGACAAGTACTTCTGTTTGTTTTTCTGGATTGAAGAAGTAAGTTTAGTTTTCTGTTGTTTGAGGAGTAGGATTGGTGTCTTTGGTTTTGGTTGATCTTGAGGAGATCATTGTGGTGGGTTGTTTTTGATCTAGTTTGTTTCTAAAGGCATCAGCAAAGGATGAGGTGATCAGTAAGGATGTAGGCAGCTCAGGATCATCCGAAGGAATTTGAATTTCTAAGACGGAGATTTGATTTTGGATAAGTTTTCTCCGATCGAAGGAGCTATAAGATTGGGTAAGTCTGGGAAGACAGCTCCGTGATATTTTGGATCTTTTCTGTATTTTTGATTTGGATAAAAGCTTTGATCTACTGGATTGAATTGTCAGTTTGGATAACTGGAATTCAATGTATTTTACGTATCTCGGAGGGAGTACGTGTTTGATCTATCTCTGGTTTTGGAACCAGCAGTTCTGGAAGATTTGGTTGTTGAGTCAGACTCGTCTGTAGTCTGATATCTTGTTTAGTTCTATAGATAGATGAGTAAGAACTCTATAGCTTAGTATTGTTGATTGTTTGGATTTTGTAGAGCGAGTATCCCGGTATATTTATACTTGGGGAAACTCGAGGAGATTGTATTCAGAATTTTGTTTGGATAATTAGTATTGTTTGATTGGATGAATTGTTTGCTATGGTTGTTAGCATATGGATGATAATATATGCTTGTGATTTAAAATAGATTATTAAATTACCTTTGTTTTAAATTTCGGGGACGAAATTATTTTAAGGGGGGAGGAATGTAATATCCCGGAAATTTGGGGCAATATCAATTTAATAATCTGTTTAAATAATTAAATTGATTGATAATTTTTGATAATAAAATTTGAATTGATTTAATAATCTAATTTAATAAATATTTAATTAGTGAAAATTTATCTTTTAAAACCTAATAAATTGATTTCTATTTATAATGTATATCTATTTGTATATATTGTAAATAGAAAAGCTTTGGTTTGTATTTAATTTAAATATGATATGTTAATTCATTTAATAAATAGTAGTAATTTATAATCTCCTTTATAAATTATTTTAAAATAGATAAGTAATAAGTGTTTAAGAAAATAAAGAAAAAGCTTTTATCTATATTTAATATAAACTAACTAAAAAGACATGTGTAAATTCCTAAGGCTTGAAAATAACATGTGTACATTAATAAACCAATGTAAATGACAAATGTCAAAGCTTTAGATTTTTGTTTTTCTTTTATTTAATAAATCATTTTTACTTATATCAACATATGCTCTCATTCCATTCTCTTTTCTATTTCTTTTTCAAAGCTAAGAAAACTTTCAGCCTGAATATTCTCCAAAATCTTCATAACAAATCTGTAACAAAATTCTCATAAACAAATCAGTAATTAACTTCCTCTCAAACCAAAATTCCCTAAGCAAAATCTGTAACAATCTCTCAAACCAGAAAGCTTCTTCAACTCTGTAAATTCATCTTCCAAAATCAAGTCTTTAGCCTGCATATTTTCTTTAACCTGGAATCAAACTCCAGTCTGCATGCAACTGAGATATTTTCAAACTAAAGCAATGTCTCAACAAACAAGTTATAGCAACATGCAAATTTAAACAACAAGCAATGCAAGTTTTCTAGCAAAGGCAATTCAAGTTTTTAAGTAAAACAGTTCCAGATCAAAAGAAAAGAACAAAAGTTGTTCTCTGTTTTCAAACTGGTGAGTAAACATTCTTTTAAAAACAGTTTTAATCAATGTTTATACTTAATGCATGTGATAAACTTGTGTAGTTATGTTGTAAATGTGGTTTGCCTGAATGAATGGATGTGATTTCATGTATATATATATATGGAATAACTGTGCATGTTTGTGTACATGAAAATATACATTACTCTGTTGATTTACAGGGTTCTGTTTTGCTTTCAAAAATCAAAACCTCCCACTAACATCAGTATTTGGTCTTGTTGATTAAATGAAAATTGTTTGTTTATGATTGAAGGTGATATTAAAAATAGTTTTTGAAATTTTTAATTTACAAATAATTTTAAAAAGGAAAAATACAGTAAGATACTGTTGCATGTCGAAAATTAAATAACTCGAATTTTAGTTTGGATTGTATGGGTGAATTCGTGATAGGAAATCACGAATTTTAACACTAATTTCATAATTTTTAATTATGTATTTAAGATGAATTTGGGTTTATACGAAATTGGGAATTTTGTGGATTTCTGATTATCCATGCAATATTTTGATTCGAAATTTGGATCGAAGCTAGATGGTGGGTTGTGGATGTTAGGAAAAATGCGAGTAGATTTTTCAAATGAGGGATTTTTTCGAGATCGATCGAACTAGGGTTTTAGGGTTGTTTTGCTCGGCTTGAGTATCGTGGTATTTGCGACATGGAGGTGGCATCGAGTGCGTTCGCATTAGGGGGAATAGAGGCTTGGGTTCGAGGTGATTCGATGGGGGGTCTGGCGGAATTCAACGGCGGCGAGGATGGTCGTGGGTGAGGGAATTTCCGGTACGAAGCTACTGCAGTTTTCGAGCACGAGGTCGAATTTTTGTTTCGAGTGAATTGGTTCGATCTGGGTTGAGGAACGAACTGCCGAGATCATGCGTGGTTGGTCGGCGATCAGTTGGATGGTCGGAGAAGGCTGGAAGCACTGTGCACGTGCACGTTATCATGCACATTGGTTTCGTTATGGTGGACTTAGCGTTGGAGAAGACGAAGAAGTCTCGGGTATTGGCTCGTACAAATGAGAGGAAGTCTCGAAGCAGAAGACGTGCGTGAGTTCCTCGCGAGTGACTCGGGAAAGAATCGTGTTGGCTCGGGTTATTTTAATAAGTAACCAGGTTTAAATGTTTAAAAGAAAACCAGACTAAAAGCAAAAACAAAAGTAAATTTGGTTAGCAAAGTTTCAAAATATTTATTTACTGGATTTCAAAAGCAATAGGAAGAGAAGTTTTCAAAACAAAGTTTCAAAGTAAATGTTTAAACAAGTTTTCAAATTAAACTTATAAACAAGGTTTTCAAAACAGTTTTAAGATTTGATAATCAAATTTTTTTAAAATAACTATATGAAAATGTATTTAAACGATCGTTGAAAGATTTCAAAGATTTAAAGGTTAAAATTAAGATGTTTAAACTTCTTTTAAATTGATCTCTAAATGTTTTATTTGTAAATATGGTTTAATTAAGTAATCAATTATAATAAAGGATTTTGTCTTTAAGTTATTAAGATTTTGTTTAAAATTAAATAATTAATTTGTGGAAATAAATAAGGTTAATAAATTATTGTTATTAACTTAAGAATAGTTAATTAATAAGTAAAAGTTTAATTAAGATAAATGATTTTCTTAATTTATTTACGTATTTTTAAATATAAGGAGTTAACTAATTATTTAATTAATTTTAAATGATTGTTAAATGTTTGGTTAATTTAAATAATCACTTAATTATGAATTAATTAAGTATAATTAGTTGATAGAGAAATTAGTGGATAATTACTAAATGTAAGATAAGAGAAAATTACTTATGGAAGTAATTAAAGTGGAAGTGATTAAGAGTTAATCACTTGATGTTATTAATTAAAGGGTAATTAATAAAATCGAATTGAAGTTAATTAATTAAAGAGAAATTAATTAATTAAAGTATTAAGGTTAATTAAAAATGTGATTAATTACTAGTTAAGATAATTAATTAAAAGAGAATAATTAATTAAGGAAGTAATTAGTGATCATTAATTAATATAATAAATGATATAATTAGGGTTGATTAATTAAGATTAATAAATCAATAATAAGTGATTAAAGAATTAATTAATTAAGGTAAGTAATTACAAGATGGTTAATTACTGTTTATGATTTAATTAAGGTAAATTAATGAATGTAGTTAATTAAAGATTAATTATTTAATTAATTAAAAGGTTAATTAATTAATGAATTATTTAGAGGATTATTAATTAATATAATTAATGAATTAATCAAGGTTGATTAATAAAAGTAATTAATATAAGTATGATTAATTAATTGTAATTAATTGAGGATTAATATAATTAATTATAGTAAATTAATTAATGAAGGTTCATTAATTATTGTAATTAAATGATAGTAATTAAAGGTTAATTACTGTATATGGTTAAGGATAATTACTTGAATGTAATTAAAGTATAATTAATCAAAGGAGATTAATTAAGGAAGATCATTTAGATGTTTAATTAATTAATTTGTAATTAATTAATGATAATAAGCAGGATTAAGATAATCCAAGTAATTAAAGGATATTAATTAATTTAATTAAAGGTTAATTAAATTGATTAGAGTTAATCAATTCTGTTTAGATAATTGATTAATACTGGATGTTTTGATATTGGGTGATTGGTTGATATTGGATGATTTGTATGTCTCTGATATATATATGATATATGCTGCTTTGTGAGATGAATGTTGATATGAATTATCTATTGTGATAATGTTATTTATCTATCTGTTTATATCATTCGGAATATAAGTTTAAATGTTTAAACCTTTAAACAACTTGGCCTTAAAAGATACGTTTTGGATTTCGATGAGACCGGGATCGGGTTTCCGTATACCGGAATTCCAGGTCTGGAGACCCGAATACCACATCGATCCAAATTAACGATAGGTCGTGAATCTCAAGTGAAGATGAAGATTCAGAGTGCAAGGGTTATTGTCGTTAACTTTGAGGGTGATTCCAAAACGAGTGTAACGAGATAATGCCTTCGGTTTCGTTCGAACCCGGAACGAACTTGTATGGATTGAATGCTTTCAGCACATCGTCAGGCGGACGATGAGCATTCTAAGTGATATGTTCTGATTAAAGGTAATCGTAACCTCAAGCCTCATCAACCGGGAATGGCTAAAACAGGGGAGGTGCAGCAAGGCTTCGTGGGTAGCACCCACTGAGAGCAAGATAGATCCCTGTCTAGAGGTCCCTTTTCATTTTATTCGGCTTAGTGTGTGGTTGGTCGCGCCAACTACGGGATTATCTTGTTCGGAATTATCCAGTAAGGGATGGTTCCGGCTTTGTGTTGCAGGGGATTGGGAGTGATCCTCGGTACGGTGATCTAGGCCACGTACTGTGACGGGCGGTACCCCAGTAGCCCTGCCATTGTATGGAATCCAAACTCCAATAAGTGTCGTACGTATTAGTTGTGCCCAACTATGTTGGAATGTGAGATGTAAGCATTTCAGCTATTTCTATATTTTACTTGAAAACCCTAGACCCTATTATAATAAAATCAGATTTCCTATCAAATGTTTTGGTTAGCGTAAGGTAAAAACTTTTCCATGTTTATGTGTGGGAAGTCTTACGTGATACCTTTGTTTTCAAAAGGTTTTGAAGTTAAACAATTTTAACCCGTTTACTCACACCAGACCCATGTCTGACCCAAGTGTTTATTTTCTGTTTTATTAAACCTTGGGTACTCAATTTTTACGAGTAGCCAAGGGATTCAGGTTTGCTTCGACGAATCTATGGAGGAGATATGGAGCAGGAGGCTTCAGCATTCGTAGATATATAGTATTCCGCTGTGTTGGTTTCTCTGAGTCGTTTGTTTGAGTTGTATCTTGTGTTGTATAATAGACAGGTTTTATAACTGTCTATTTTGTGATGTATAAGTTGTGTACTCTGATTATGTAAAGACTATGTAATAGTTATGTGATATATTATATTTGTTTCGTTCCGTTGTGAGATTCTGATGTGTTGTTATTCTTTCTTTCTCTTCTTTTCTCTTTTCTATCCCTTTCTTTCTTAATAATGATGCGACTTTCTATGGAGAGAAAGTCGTGGTCGTTACAAAAGTGTTCTGTATATATATACATATGCTAGTATTTCTTCTTCTCTGTATAGTTACAAAGTATGAAACAACAAAGAAAATTCGATTTCTTCTTTTCTAACCAATATTAGGCTTTGGTTTTAGAACAAATTTGTCGTATTTAAGAATGAACTATAAACTAAAAATGGTTTCATGAAGTACAAATGGATATATAATGAAAAAAATCAAGTTTTTACATTGAAACTTTAAAAATCTGGAAATTTCGAACCTCGCAAAATATTGATACGAGTATACAACTCAAATCCTTACTGAAGACTATGATTTTTAAGATGGGTTTAGTAATTTTTAGTGTGGGATTTTAAGGGCAGTTTGTAGGTGAAGCGAAGTTGCATTTTCCCTATTTTCGAATCATTTAATCAATTATAAAGGTTGAAAATCGTGTTGAAGCTAGTGTGAACATCATTGATCTTAGGAAAATTATCAAATAATTTTTCAATTGGGTATATTGTTGTATTGAAGCAACTTTAGGGTTCGAATTTGCTTTTGAGACGCTGAAATTAGTGAAGCCGCCGCGATCTCTCTAGTAAATCGAGTGGTACGAAACTCGGGGAAATGAAGCGTCAATGGCCAGGGAATGCGTGGTCGAAGTCGCATGACTTCTGGTGGTCAGGGCGTGGAAAACGTGGTGTTGACAGGTTGGAGGTGGGTGCTTTCGTTTGTTCTAGGTTTCGACTTTTTGGCTTGAATTTCAATTTCTGGCTGATGATGATGGTTTGAGGGCCGAAGTGTGTTGCGGTGATGAAGAGTGAAGTGCTGGAGGGTGTGGCGAAGACCAGTGGTGATGGTCGACGATGTACACGTGCACCGTGCACGGGTTCGTACATCAGGTTTGGGTTTGGGAGAAGAAGGGTGCAAGCTCGAAGTTTAATTCGAGTATGGGATGTTTTGGCTCGAAGAATTTTTGGTAGGGCTCGGGTATGTTTGGGTAGCAGGTTTTAATAACATGTTTTGTTTCTAAATTTTAAAAACTGAATTTAAATTTGTCAAGCAAAGTTAAAACAAGTTTAAATCTAAGTTTGGATCTGAATTCAAGATAGTTGAATCTGAGTTTAAAATAAAATAAGTTTTTAAATTTAAATTTGTTTAACAACCTAAAATATGTAAGTGGGTTGAATTTTAAGGATGAAAATCTAAATTTGAAATGTAATGTTTAAATCCACTTTAATGAAGTCGTTAATAAAGAAATAGATTACCTTAGAGATAATTAAGGCAATTAAGTGATTTAATTAATAAGATAATTAAAGAATAAATTATTTTAAATTTTAAATTAATGATTTAGATTAATTTAAAATTAGAGATAAATAAAAGGGTACTTTTGGCACAGGTCCTTATTAAGTTTCAAAATTCACGAAAATTCCTTCACTAAATTTCAGTGTAAATTAGGTCCCTGTTTTTTATTCACGATTATTGCAGAGCATGATGCAACATTTCATAAAAGTTGCTGATATTTCTGCAACATTTCTGTACACTGTGAACATATTGTATGAAAGTTGCTGAAATATCAACACTTATTTATAAAAGTTGCTGATATTTCAGCAACATTTCTGTACACTGTGAACACAGTTTATTAAAGTTGCTGAAATATCAACACTTATTTATAAAAGTTGCTGACATTTCAGCAATAATTTTTCTTTGTTTTTACAATAAAACTTTGACACAGATAGTTGCTGAAATATCAGCACTTATTTATAAAAGTTGCTGACATTTCAGCAATAATTTTTCTTTGTTTTTACAATAAAACTTTGACACAGATAGTTGCTGAAATATCAGCACTTATTTATAAAAGTTGCTGACATTTCAGCAATAATTTTTCTTCGTTTCCAGAAAACAGGGATCCGCTTTACAATGAAACTTTGACAGGGACCCGCTTTACAATATGAAAGTATGATAGGGATGTCTCCCTAATTTCCACTAAATAAAAAGTAATTAAAGGTTTAAATTAATTAATTGAGGTTTAAAGATTTATTTATTAAGGAATAATAAATTTGTGAATTAAGGATTTTTAATAAAATATTAACCAATAATTTAAGTTGATTTATCAAGTGATTAAGCAATAATTAATTTAAGGATATCTGATAAATTGATTTGGTAATTAATTTGAAAATAATTAAATTATTAAAGTAATTAATTTATTTAAAGGTTAATTAAATTAATGTGATGAATTAAGAATAGTTTTATTTATTAAAGTGTTTGATAAATAAATTTATATCAAATGATTGGTAATTAATTAATTATAATTTGATAATTAATTCATAAGTAATTAATTTACTTGGGAATAAATTGAATTAATTAGGATTAAACGATTAATTAACACTACCTATAAATGATTTTTAAATGCTTGACCTTACTTATGGATGTTTATATTATATGAGATGCCTTAAATTGATTGTCCTATCTGATCTGTGATATTTTGTTCTGTGGATTGTGCCATGTATAATTTATTCATTTATTGATGATACATCTGTATATTACCTGTGAATCTGTGAATGGACGATAAGCGTTATAGTTTATATCGCTTATCAACTATATTTCTGTGTTTTAATCTGTGATGATTGAATGATGTTGCACTATTGTGTTAAACCACTGGGCCACACTTATACACACACCAATATGGATTTCACGGGGAAATCAGTTAAGTCATAGATTTTTGAAGTGATTTTTAAATAGACAATTTGAATTCAAATGTATTGGAAATGAATTGGGTTTAAAATAAAACGCTTTTGAAATGGAATTTCAAAGATGAAAATTTATTTTGAATAACTTGATTGAGTTTTGAAATTTAAATATTTTGATTTAAACATTAAATTCAAGATTTGAAATTGAATTCTATGATTTGAAACTAGGAATTAAAGATGTTATACTAGTTATATATGGGTTAAACCATTTTAAAAATATTGATTTGGGAATGTGAATATAATTCAAGGGCTTTACCTCGTGCAAATAAAATTGGATCTTTTTGAAATGAAACTATTCTGTTTCAAATAATAAAAGCTTTCATATAAGAAGTGAACTTCCAAATTATGTTAAAAAGGATTCCAAGTTAAAAATGAAAATGATTTTCCAAGTTATGGAAATAATTTGAAAACTATAAGTTAAATCTTTAATTTAAAGATTTAATGAGTTAAATTGAAATGGAAATTGATTTGGAAAATCTGTGAATGAATCTTTTATTTAAAAGATAAAAATGTGGAAATTGTTTAAACCGTTGTAGGTTGTTAAAATGAATCTTTTTGTTTAAAGATTTGAAAATGGTAATTTGTTTAAACCATTTGAAAGAAAGTTTTGAAGTATTAAATTGTGACTTAATTGAAATCCTATTATCCATATGTTTTTAAATATTGCGCTCATTATTCGGATTAACCGGGAGAGGACCTTTGTGTCATACAACCCATTCCGAATAATGATACGTCGTATATGGATGGCATTTGAAGACCGGTGTTGAAGACCAGATATTCACGAGAACGAAAGGATAACTCGTTGATTGTCTCTGCACCGAGTCGCGTCGGTATAGAGATTTCCTAAGTGATGGGAAGTCCAATCGGGATTGTGAATACCCAGATTACAAGGGCTTTGTAAGAAGTGCATTCGCTTCTGTTCGAACCCGGAACAGACTTGTATGGTTACATGTCTGACACTACACTTTGAGATATAAAGCAGATTTCTTTCAAATACATTTCTGCTTGGTGGCGGAGAATTTATTCTCTTAGCTTAACACCCTTCTCTGAGACGTACGAGCTCAGAGGTTATGTAGTTGAAATTTATCAGCGATATATTTCCAATTTGATAATGTGACATACTGAGTGTTGCTGTGTGATGATCATTGTTTGATCATTTGTGATATGATCATTTGTTTGATCATTTATCTTTGTGATCATTACTTTGATCATCTGTTGACCCAAAGCATGGCTTTGTGCCAAAGCGTAGCTTTGTGGACGAGACTTCGTCGAACCTCACACCCCGGAATGGTCGAAACAGGAAAGATGCAGCAAGGTTATTGGGGGTAGCGCCCCTTAGGTTATGTACATTTCCTTCTGGATAGAAGTGGTATCATGGTATGGAGCCCAGATACTTAACTTATGTGGATGTCGCAAATATATATATATATCTTATTTTTTGATTTGTTGCTGGGGCCCCGGTTAAAGGTTGGTTACAATCGGGAGATGGAATACTCGTGTCAGTAGTTACCCAGTTAGGGGTAACCCGGCCTTGTGTTGGCAGAGATCCGGTTAGGTTCTCGGGACGTCCTTCCAGAGGCGTTTCCATGTGGCAATGGGAAGTTTCTAGGCCTGACCATTTGTTGGAAATCCAATTCCCAATACGAAACCCTGTACGGTTTTAGTTGTAGAACCTGCCATCTAATATGGTAGCTATAGTAGGCATAATATAATGGTATCTATGCTAGCTAAGATTGATATTCTACTTTCGAAAATGTTTTCTACACTATGCACTAATAATAATATAAAAAATGATTTGTTTTGCGTAGTAAGCATCTTTGACTATCATAAGAAGAAATCTCCTCCAATTCTGCGTTTGCATTGTGTGTGTGGCGGGAGGTCTTATGGTAGTTTCATTTTCCAAAAGCATTGCGAATTGACTTTAAATTTTTTTTGTTGTTCGTTTTTAAAGATAAACTGTTTTTGTTGCTCACACCAGTCCCATGACTGATCCAGAGTTTATTGTTTCTTTCCTAAACTCTGGATGCTCAAAATTTTTCTACACGGGCAGTCTAGGGTTAGGTTTTTCAGATAGTCAGATTAGTAGATTTTCTGGAGCTAGTTCAGTCTTTGGATATGGACTGCACTTGCTTATCTTTGTGCATCGTTATTGGGAGTTCGAGCTATTTCTGGATTAGTGGATTGAAGATGAAGATTATCCGCTGCTGGTGTTATCGTTTTCTTTTCCGCTGCTATTTCTTGTATCATATCTCTGATGTATATTGATGTTCATTGTATCACTCTGTTGTATCAGATATTGTATATCAATGTATTATTCTTTTTCTTCCGTTGTGTTATTTACTTAATTGTGTTATAAGCTCCGGTGACTCGGATTTGAACGGTCGAATCTACGGCATTCGAGTACGATGTAAAGTATGGATGTTGATTTTCGAACGCGAAAAATCCGAGACGTTACACTCTATAGCTTCTCTTTTGTGTTTTTGGGTTTAAAAGTGAGTTTTTGAACTCACATCTACTTCTATAGATATCATTGTTGTTGGGTATGAATTTCTAACACTTATTTATGTTCATTTGTTTTTGATTTGAATTGAATTGGTGAATATTCCAATTTTTGGTGTTTTGAGGTCAAAACTTTAAAAATCCAATCTTTGATGTTTGAACACGTTAGTGGGGTGTTTCGGAGGGCCATACAAGGCTGGGTTGTCTCTTGGCGTAAATCCTTAGTCGTTGTTGCTCGCTCGTTCGCTTCCATTCCATGTTATTGATTTTGCCCCACAAGGGGGCTAGGCTGAAACTGCTGATGAAGCAGGTTCAGTCGACTGAACCAGGAGGTCAGTCGACTGAACCAGGGGGGCAGAAAACTTTCTGTCCCCGTATCAGTCGACTGACCACTTGGGTCAGTCCACTAAGCTTGGAAACCGAAAGTTTCCAGGCATTGTGTCAGTCGACTGACCACCTAGTTCAGTCGACTGACCTGCTTGTATCAATCTATCTTGCCTATTTTTCGTGGGTTTTCAATTTTAATCGATTCGTGTTGATCCGATTTGTCGTTATCATTTATCATAGACTTTGATGACTTCTTTTCGAGATTTTTGAGAATATCCATTTTGATGGATTCGGTATCGATTTCTATGGATTTGATTCACGTCTTCGAATGTGGATTTTGGTGATTGATTGTTTCTACAATCATTTCTTTGATTTGTCACTTTAAAATGCAAAGGTTTCTACACTAGTAGTAAATATTCAAACTCTTTCACAAAGATGTTTTCAACTCTATTTTAATACAAATCTCGTTTATAAAACCGTTTTCCAATCTATTATTATATATACAAACCTTTACCTCATTCGTATGAGAAATCTAATTAAACGACTTAGTAAAACAAGTGGTATGAAACGCTTGCGTTTACTTCGTCGGTTAATTCTTGGACTTGTTCGATTGAACTCTTGTGACAATTTTCGAGTGGAACTCTATAATTTGTTTGTAAATATTTATGTTAAGCCACTGGTTATGGGACATGAAGCTAAACTCATTTATTTACTAGCTTAGTGTAATCGATACTTCTCGATGATCGATGATGATCATTTTATGGTTTAGACTAGCGTTGTGTGATGTCTCTTTGTCCACGTGGGGGACTGTACCCCGATTTATGGAGCTTCGTCTCATTTTTATAGGTTAGCGACCTATGGTTTTATGTAGTTAGGTTCATCGGGCGTTCGCTGTACTACGTCGTTGTTCCGTATTATTTGTGTTCTGGTTCATCGGGCGTTCGATGTTTTACGTTGTTGTTCCAGATTATTTGGGTTCAGGTTCATCGGGCGTTCGATGTACTACGTCGTTGTGCCTGATTCTTTGAGTTTAGTTCATCGGGCGTAACGCTGTACTACTTCGATGTTCTGGATTATTTGAGTGTTAGGATTCCTCGGACGTTCGCTGTACTACGTCGTGGCACCGACTCTATGGTTAGCGGCCATGGGTTAGCAACCCGTTTGTGATGCACGTGTTGGTGATTTTTCATGCTCCCGTTTGTGATAGGCCTCCCCCTTTTTGTGATTTCTGGATTTCTAGTTGATGATTTCTAGAATTTGTGTTTCACCAATTTTTATGCGATTGGCATTGATATGTTTTTCCAATATTTGTGTTTTGGTGAATAATTTAAAGAATGTGATTCTTTTTGGTGTTTCGAGATGATTTGAGATATTGTATGATTTTTGTTGTTATTTGATGTATACTTGACACAGTATGACATTTTTGTTATCATACGTTTTTGATCATATCTCCTATCCTATATCATTTTATCTGATATTTATAGCTAGACTGGTCCGTTTATTATTTTCTTCTTAAATAATACTCGGGTCAGACCGAGGTATTTCAGGTGCTCCTGCTTGACTTCTTTTCAGGGTCCTTCCCTTGACTTTTGTCTAACTACTTTATCATAGTAGTTTTTGTTAATATACATTTGAGATATAGACTCCTTGATGTATATTTATTCTTTTTCCTAGCACCTGTATCTATTCTTTTGTGATGTTGTGGATCTTGTTTGACCACTACTTTGATGTACACTTTTATGTGTTGTATTCATATCTGTTTCTGCCTTTGTGATATGAATATCTGTGATTGATTTGTGTTATGTTTATTTCTATATTCGTTTTCGAAGTCCACCTAGCCACTATGGGGTAGCTTTGAGTTTGTATTGGATACGTCGGGTTTCCTCTTTAAATGAAATGTAAGTTATATTATCTGACATATCGGTACTCGCACAAAGCAATTACACATATGGTCGCTCCTCAACAGCCTTATTCTTCGTGCTAGTCGACGGCATTACCCAGTGGTGTTCTTGGCTAGAGTGAGTATAGAGGTGGGGGCGTCACATCAATGGTACCATAAGTTTCATAAAGTAGTTACCTTATTTGTTTTCGAGGCAAACATAATCGATAACTGTGTGTATCACAAGTGTAGTGGGTGCAAATTCATATTTTTGATTTAATATGTTGATAGGTGGATCTGATACCACTTATTGGTGATTAATCTATATTAGATCTGAATACATATAACCCATATTGATTCAATTGAGAAACAAATATATGAAATTAATAGCGAAAGGCGTACTTGAATCCATCGATTCTTAATTGATGCGAAGATTAATTTGGATTAGATCTTCCAAATTGACACAAGCTTAGATTTGTAAATTCTCTTTAGAAGAGGGTAGAGAGAATATGATAAGACTTATGTAATTTGTTGATAATAACCCCATATATATATAGTGTGTTGACATATTTCAGTTCGGCCCTTCAACAAACTAAAATTATCACTCCGGTATCCACACGTCATAATTTACATAACGAATATACCCGTTAAGTCTTAATATGTTTATTCCAAAAATAGATCACGTAATTAGACTTAATTACAAAATAGCCCACATATTCAAACATTAAAATATGTGGCCCCATTATGTTGAATTATTCAAACAAATCCCACTCGAAAATACTTGATTTGCCCCCTGATAATTTAAATGAAACTATCTTAATAACAAAGCTTCCTAATGTCAAATATCCCATTGATCTAAAATACATTACTTGTCAATATCTCACTGATTTACTATACATTACATTTAATATCTTATTGATTTACTATACATCACACTGTTAGCTACTTATGGTTCAAATAATTTATTGTATAGTAGGAGATGCATGCCAGTGTAATTGAATAAATTACACAATGTATCGGTTAAAGGTAGATTGATGCAATAAATGTCCAATAATTAGAAACCTAGATGCAAAATTAATTCATATAGATTGGTATATTATATATAAATGATTAAGGAACATATCATATAATCTACATGTACATAATATGTCATTTATAGTTGCACTATTCATTAAGCATATTAACAAGAAGGCATCAAAAAATATTAGATTATAGGAAAAAATATGTATTATACTAGATCTTCAACTTTCCTAGATTTGACCTAGTTGATGTTACAAACATAGAAAATCTCCTCCTTTCTTAGATAATGCAAACAACATTTCATAAATAGTTCAATTGTAATCTTCTCTAAAGCCTATAACTCGGTATTGATTCTTACAATATTGAAATTCAAACATCAATTTCAGACTTTAAAGTAATTCTCATTTCCAACATTGTTGATAAACCGTTAATAGTAAAGTGCATATCATCAAGCATATTATTACCTTTTAATTTATTAATCAATAACCAATATAGGTTGACCTTATATTACTTGCAAAGTGTTCGTAAACCACATCAATGGAGAAAATATATTAAGTATTATCTTCATATACCTTGGATGCCATAAGACCTCCAACTTTGTAGTATTCTGTAGTGTAATTTTCCACCCGCTTTTATGAATTAACTGGATGAGCAGTATATAACAACAATTGAAAATGTGTATAGTAATACATGCAAAAAAGGTTTGTACTTTTATTATGTTCTCATTTTAGTTGCATCTAGTTTCTTACAGCCTGATTGAAAACCATTCAAGTCATTGATATTATCTTGGGATCGTGCATGCGAGTCGCAACATACAAAATCTAAAATTGTACAGTAGGTCAATGCATATTATGATAAAAAAAACAATAATTCTAAGCACTGCGTATATAATATGATAAAGATTTTAACTACGGTATTTGCATAATTCTTTAAAAGTAATTTAAAAATTCATGACCATAAAAGTAATCTAAAATTGTACGATAGCTCATGTAGGGCATTCCATTTTCAACGGATTATTTTATAAGCTTAAGGAGCTATGTTTTTACTATTTGAATCAGTATGATGGATAAACTACAGAAATTCTATAAAACTTAGACACATTCCTTGTACCCCCATGCTATGCTCATGGGTATACTCAGATTATCAGAGTATTAAGAACCCACATTGCTAATAGTTCATTATAATACAAAGTTCCATATCGAAACAAATAAATAAAATAGCCTAGTCTTCATAAGTCTGGAACAACATAACATAAATTTATAAATGACACCTTTTTTAAAGTGGATCATAGTTGCAATAAGATTGAAATAATTTACAGATTCAAGTTTTAATCATTTGCTCATTATTTGATCTAGTGGTTTTCTCAATACATCCTCAACCCAAACACTCAAATTTGTTCTCAATGTTATTCAAGTATTTTAATGTTCAATATAACGCTTTATGTTATATATTAAGCTAGTTGTAACTAAATAAGTGTTTATTGAAGAAGAAACTTATGCGCCATACATTGATGTACATGTAGAAGAAGGTCTTGACAATGGTTAACAAATAATACATATTTGATGCAACATGTAACTACATCGGTGTTATAATCCAAGAAAAATCTGAGGCAAACAAATTTAATAGTACAAAAATTGCGGCTATGTGCAGTTATTTCTGAAGTAAGTTTCCAATTGTTTTAAATTTTGTAAATTGAAGCTAGATGACAAGCGAAAGCATTTCCAAAAAGAAAAAGGAATTATGTGCACACATTTTCCTTGCATTTGATAAATTATATCTTTAAATTAAATCTTTTTTATAAAATTGTAGGTTCAAAGCTAGCTAAGGGAAATCAAAATATAAAATTAAGGTGTAAGAATGTTAAGAGACCACAGGTGTGTTGGTGGGTACAATATTGTTTTATTGAAGCAACCATTAGGGCATGACATGGTAATAAAAGCGTAGAATGAAATATTTTTCACAAATATTTCTCTATACTTCAGAGCTCCTGCAAACCCAAGGGAATACTCATGTAAAAAAAATATTGGGTACTAGAGCTTTTTCCATGCATCATTTCAAAAGCATTATGGGTATTCCATGGTTCTCTTTTTATGTTTTTTTACTTCCTCTAGTGTGATAGCATGATCATTTCTCTTATTTCCGACTTTTAGCCTTTGGACCTCCTATTTAATGAAATGGTATTGTGTAAGACAAAAATATTAACTTCCTTGTATTTGGGAACTCTATAAAATACTAGTGAAGTGGAGTCTATCTCACATCATAAAAATGCAAATTAGGATTTAACATTATATATATATGTGTGTGTGTGTGTGTGTGTGTGTGTATATGTATATATATATGTGTATATATATATATGTCAGTTAAATGCAAAACTTAAACCCAAGGATAACTATAAGGTCTCGAAATTCTATGTAACATTGTAAAATTTCCCCAACTCTTTGTGTAGTTACATAATTTCCCTCGACAATGATGCAAGGTTGTAACAAAATTGACGTTGAATCTTAAGGATTAATTGCTAGATAAATATATTGGTCACTAATCCCCCTGGTAATACAGTAGTAGAATTGCAGAAATTTGATATTTATTTTTTATAGGTTATTAATATTAATTATATTGAATGAAAATGCCTAACACATATAGAAATCATAATGAAAATGCCTAACACATAATGAAAATGCCTAACACATATAGCTATAGTGTCAAATTTACTTTCTATATGAGGAATTCCTATATATCTTTGTTAAATATTTTCTTTCTAACACAGAAATTAAGCTAAATTGTTAAATCTACATACCAAACATAGACAATATTGACTTTGACACACATACGCATGCACGCACACAGATATGTGTGTGTGTGTTTGTGTATTAATTTCTATGTCGAGTGGTATATATAATGATAATAAAAAACATATTTGAATCATGCTAAGATGATCTCGGAAGTCAATTACTTATCGTCCCATGCTATCTTGTATATATGGTCCTTCTTTGGAATTGTCTTAACTTTTGTTAGCAAGGAACTAAGTCATTGACATCTAGATTGAACACATTAAAATCTTTGTGGAAAATTTACACTGAGAAAGATATGACAAACATGGATGAGAAACTCTTCTACAATTTTCTAATGAAAATTTGGCACTTTCATTCCCCTTTCCTTAACAATGAACTTAAAAGACCTTACCTTTAAGATGGTCAACCTTATGTTGGAAGTACAACCTTGATTCTTGGGGATCAATATTGAATTTCCTGCAAAATGGTACGCATGTTATTTTTTATAGTTCTAATGAAAAGCTTCACCATATAGTACGTTGTATATTTATCATTATAGTGGTAGTTAGAACATACTCGGATTTATGTAATAAGTTGGGAAACCTTTAAGCACATACATTAATTTTATTCCATATCATAACGCAATCTAAAAAATAAATAGCATTATCATATAGGATGCAAAACAATTTTACCGGTCCATGTTAAATTTTATGAATTTTATGTGAAATAAATCATATTATCTTTTGACACGATTGGTATAGTCAATACACTGTGTATGTTTTCAAATTATGGAACAATTTATTCGAAATCATTTTTCATACAATAGATCATCTAGACATATATGCATTAAATGTCATATGAAATTAGTTATCAATACGTAAAATATATGCAAAGATTATGCAGCCATTGTACTACCTTTAATCTAATTCCAGTAATGGTTTCAAAACTGCAGAATAGATGAACACCCAAAGAAAGCTAATATGTTTGGCTTGTAGCTAAACAATTTCAGTGGAAAATAATGAGCAACAAAATAATAATTACAACATACCAGTAACAAAATTTTATTCAAAATTTGAACCAGCTACCTCAATCAATACATGTTTGAATTAATGAAAGAACATTACTTAAGGGGGGTTACATTTTTTTATAACATGAATTATTTCTATCTTTAAACCATCAAAATATCTTCTCTTAACTTCAAAATCTTTAAACTATCAAGATCATACCTTTTCTCACTTCTCATTTTTGCTATTAGATTTACATAATTTTCTTATGACAATATTTTTAAAACACAAATACTTCACTTTATAACATAACTTAATATCAAATATATGATATATATATATATATAATCAAATATGTTAGTGCTTAATGCTTGGCTCTTAGCAGCTAAGTGGTTCTTAACCTTCAAAGGTAATACATATAATGTAACTATGGAAGATAAGTAAATGATAAATAATCTATAATCATAGTTAAGTTGTAAAAAAAGTCATAAGTAACCAACAAAATGGACAACATTTCAACCATCCAATTTTAAAAATTGGAGTTCTAATAAAACATAAAAATGAATTAAAATTTCAAAACCTCTATGCCTTTAAGAACTTTATGATTAGTTCCTCAAAAGACTTAAATCATCCATCTACAGAGAAAAAACTTATTATGAAACCAATTTCACATGGAAAATTCATAATTATCAACAACAGAATGTTGGGCATATAACTGGATGTTAAAGTTATATAAAATATATTAAAATATAACCAACTGACAATGTAGCAATTAACGTTGACAATGTAGCAATTAACGTAGAAAATTACAGTTTACCTATAAAACATATAAAAAATTATGACCAATATACATAATGAGTACGCAAACTATAGCGTTTGAATATCTTAGTGTTAAGTAATGAGAGAAAAATATACAATCACATAGGCTAGTGCTTAACACTAAGCTCTTAGCAAATAAGTGATTCTCAACCCTCATTGGTACTAAAGTAATGTGGCTATGGAAATAAGTAAATTGTAATTAACTTCTAATTGCAATGAAGTTATAAAACAAATATATAAATTATAAATAACCCAATGATGACTATTCGAACTATAAATTAAAAACTATCCACAATAAATGATAACCTATACCAACCAACCTAATCATAAGTTGGAATTTTAACGAAAAAATAAATAAGACGTCAACACCTCTATGCATCTAAGAATTGGATACATAATTGATAATAAAAACATATATTCAGAAGAATGTTCTAATAGCAACAATCCATTGTTATTATTTAAAGAAGTGTATCGCTTACATGGTTTACCAGAATCCATTGTTTTTGATCGAGATACTAGATTTTTAAGTCATTTTTGGCTGAGTTTGTGGAAGATGGTGGGAACAAAGCTAAATTTCAGTAGTGCTTACCATCCGCAGTCTGATGGTCAGACTGAAGTTGTTAACAGATCTTTGGGAAATTTGTTGCGGTGCCCGGTGAAGGATAATCTGAAGAGTTGGGATATGAAGCTATGCCAAGCAGAGTTTGCTCATAATCATGCTATAAACCGTAGTACGGGTTTCAGTCCATTTCAGATAGTGTATTCAAGCTTACCAAAGGGGTTGTTGGATTTGACGATAGTACCACAACCAAAGAGAACCGTTAAACGGGCTGTTGATTTTGTCGATGGATTGACGGAATGTCATAGAATCGTTCAAGAACGATTAGAGAAAGCAAATGAAAAGTATAAGCGATCTGCGGATTTAAAGCGAAGAAGCGTTGAATTTAAGGAAGGAGATTTAGTATATGCTGTACTAACGAAAGATCGTTTTCCAGTGGGAGCATATAATAAACTTAAAGCTCGAAAGATTGGTCCTGTAACGATTGTGAAACGGATCAATGAGAATGCTTATAGGTTGAAGCTGCCGGAGGATGTGTACACGTCTGACGTGTTTAATGTTAAACATCTTATACCATATCATGGGAATGAGTTTGTTGTGGAAGAAGAGGACGCAAATTCGAGGACGAACTTTTCCCAACCAGGGGAGGATGATGCAGCCCAGACTGTTACAGTCTTAGGTCGTGAGCGACCTAACGAGCAGTTAGGTCGCGTGGACGAGGTACGACCTAAATTAGGTCGCGTGAACGACTTGCGACCTAAAGATGATACAATGAAACAGGATGTAGCGCTTGGGTTATGCCATAGGTCGCTAACGAGTTACGACCTAACGAAGCCACGACCTAGCGTGATAACAAAGCTACACAGTGAAGAATCGGAAACACTGGAAGTGTTAGGTCGCGTACGACCTAATGAGGCCTTTAAGTCGCCCCAACGACTTAGTGAAGCTCACGAACGACCTAATCTACCTAATGAGTTACGACTTAAGATAGGTGGCTCCGATATTCCAGGAGGAGACAGTCTTGAGCTACGACCCAAGTTAGGTCGCAGGAAACTTTAGGTCGCTGAAGCCCATTTTCTTAAGTCGTTGCCTTCCTTAGGTCGCGTGAAGATTTCCAGAAGATATTTTCATAAGTCGTTCCTGAAGCCGCAGTTCAATCTGAAGATGTTGAAGAAGAGTTAGGTCGTTAACGACCTATTGTAAGTCGTAAGTCGTGATGTTTAGGTCGTGGACGACCTATATGTTGTGTTGTAAATATGGAGTTGTAATATGTTGTATTGTTTTTTTCTTTGTGCTGTTGATAAGTCACTGCCGACCTTAGTTAAGTCGTAGGTCGCGTGTCTTGTTTGGGTCATAAGTCGGTGATGTTTGTTAGGTCGTGGCCGACCTATGTGTTGTACAGTTTTCTGTGGCGTGTGTTGTAAAGCTATAAATAGCGGCGTTGGGTCATTTGTAAAGGTTGTTGAATTTGAATAAAACTTTTGTTTGTTAGCTTTGTGCTTTCATTAAATTGGTAGTTGAGTGTAATCTCCTATCTCAACTTTCGGTTAATCGAGTGCGCTCGATTCTACGACTACTGAAGCTGATTCACGGTATCTAGTGCGCTAGATCAACGTACGAAGAATCGTAGATCTTTAAACACGGTATAGTGCGCTATCAACGTGTTTGGGATAGCTAGAATTCGGTATCTTCGGATCAACGAATTTGGGCCTTTCGGTATCTTCTACTCCATCGATCGCTACTTTCATAGATTCATAATTTTTTCGTTTTCTGCTGCTGCATCATTTGGTATCAAAGCTAGACTTAGCCAATCATAGCTAAGCCGAGTCTTGGAGCCAATCTTATTTGAAGAGTTTGAAGTTGAAGGTCGTACCTCATTTGGTATCATTTTGCTTTGTACAAGCCGAGAGTTGAAGTATTTGTGAAGATTCAACAATGCCGCCGAGAAGAGCTAATCGTCATCAAAATGTTGAAGATTTGTATAAGCGAGAAGATGCTGAACAAATGGAACAACGCATAAGTAACAAGTTCAATGAGAAGTTAGATGAAGGTATTGGGAGATTAGAGAAATTGATGAATGATTTGAATCAAGATCGAAGAAGGAGATCACCAATCTCGAACCATGGAGGAAACCAAGTTTCACCATCGGTTATAGAAGCGAGAAGGGTATCACCACAATCTGATTGAGGTAGAAGAGAATCATCAGTTTCGATGAGAAGAGATCACCATGAGTATAGAGATGATGAAAGAAGAACACAACGTGAGTTTGAGTATGAGCCATATCATGAGGAAGAACGACATAGTAGAAGAGACATGCGTGATCAAATGGATGTTGATGGTCGAGATCGATATCGAAGTACATATGACTATGATGAAGAAAGTGATAGAAGCAATAATCATTATCGAGATCGAGACCAAGGACGAAATGCTTATCGAGATGTTGAAGATGATCAACGTTGGGAGTCGGGGATGAAGACTGAAATTCCAGAATTCAAAGGTAGTATGCAACCCGAAGAATTCCTTGATTGGTTGTCTAATGTTGAAGAGATTTTTGATTTTAAGGAAGTTCCCGAGCATCGAAGAGTGGAGTTAGTTGCTACACGTTTGAGAGGGAGAACTATGGCATGGTGGCAGCAAACTAAGCTTACGCGGGAGAGAATGGGAAAGTCAAAGATTGAATCTTGGAAGAAGATGAAGAAGTTGATGAAAGCTACATTTTTACCATATAATTATCAGTCTCTTATGTATCAACGTTTGCAGAACTTGAGACAAGGAACGAAGACTGTTAATGACTATGCAGATGAATTTTATCAGCTTATTGCCAGGAATGATATTATGGAAACGGAGGAGCAGCTGACAGCTAGATTTGTTGAAGGGTTGAGAATGCATTTTCAAGACATGGTGAATATGTTTGATCCCAGATCTGTTGCTGAAGCACATCAGAAAGCTCTAGCTTGGGAGAAACAAGGGAGACAGGGTGGTGGTGTGTTTACAAATTCCAACAATCCAATGAAAGGGGATAGTGGCAATGTGAATGTTTCGAAGGCTGTTGCAAAACCAGTTGTTAATGAAGTTGCTAAGACCAGAGTCAACAATGGTATCAAATGTTTCAATTGTCAGGAGCTTGGTCACAAGAGCAATGAATGTCCAAAGCCAAAGAAGAGAGCAATGATAGCTGAGGTCGAGGATGAGGATGAGGAGGCTGAGTGTTCTAATTCATTACCAGTTGAGGAGGAAGAGTTATTGTCGGGAGATGATGGATATACATTGATGATGAGGAGGAATTGTTTGACACCAAAGCAAGAGGAAGAGACTAGCTGGTTGAGGAGTAACATCTTTCAATCAACATGCACTATCTTGGGAAGGGTTTGAAATTTGTCATTGATGGGGAAAGCTGTGATAATATTATCTCTACAGAAGCTGTGAAGAAGTTATCATTAAAGACAAAGAAGCATCTGAAACCGTACAAGTTAGCTTGGTTGAGGAAAGGTGGGGAGGTGAAAGTTAGTCGAAGAGCTTGTATTAAATTTTCAATTGGGAAGAAATACAAGGATGAAATTTGGTGTGATGTTGTGGATATGGACGTATGTCATCTGTTGTTGGGGAGAACGTGGCAGTATGATAGAGCTGTACAACATGTGGACGTACAAACAGCTACAGTTTCATGTTTGAAGGCACCAAGATTACTTTAGTTCCCAAGAAGCGACAACAAGAGGAAAGAAAGTTGGAGGAGATTGAAGAGCTTAAAACGTTGCTATCTTTGAAGGAGTTTGTTAAGGAAGTAGAAGAGGAGCCTGAAGTATTCTTGTTGATTGGACGTGAGAGTCATGAAGTGGTTGAGATCCCTGAAGAAGTGAAACCAGTGCTGGAAGAATTTGACGATGTATTTCCTGAAGAGTTGCCAACGGAGTTACCACCGTTGAGGGACATTCAACATCAAATTGATCTTGTTCCAGGAGCTATGTTACCACACAGACCACACTACAGAATGAGTCCAAAAGAACATGAGGAGCTGAGAAGGAAAGTGGAAGAATTGCTTGAACAGGGGCGTGTGCAGGAAAGTTTGAGTCCTTGTGCTGTGCCATCTTTGTTGGTACCCAAGAAGGATGGGACGTGGAGAATGTGCACCGATAGTCACGCATTGAACAAGATTACAGTGAGATATAGATTTCCTATGCCTAGACTGGATGACTTGTTGGATCAACTTAGTGGAGCTACTATATTTTCGAAGATTGATTTGAAGAGTGGTTATCATCAAATTCGAATCAGACCAGGGGATGAATGGAAAACATCGTTCAAGACACGTGATGGGTTGTACGAATGGCTGGTGATGTCGTTTGGTCTTTCGAATGCACCAAGTACGTTCATGCGAGTGATGAATCAGATTTTTAGACCATTTATTGGGAAGTTTGTGGTGGTGTAATTTGATGATATACTGATATATAGCGGAAGTGCTGAGGAACACTTGCAACATCTGAGAGAAGTGTTGATGGTACTGCGACAAGATCAATTTTATGCTACAACGAAGAAATGCGTGTTCATGACGCATAGTGTTTTATTTTTGGGATATGTTATATCGGGAGGAGGTATACAGGTGGATCAGAATAAAGTTGAAGCAATCAGAAATTGGCCACAACCCAGGACGATAACAGAAGTTAGAAGTTTTCATGGTTTGGCATCATTCTACCGAAGGTTCATTCCACACTTCAGTAGCGTGATAGCACCAGTTACTGATTGTATAAAGGGGAAGCAATTTTCATGGTCGAAAGATGCAGGGGTTGCTTTTTAGCGGATCAAAGAACTTTTGACGACAGCACCAATTCTAGTATTACCAGATTTTCAATTGTTGTTTGAGTTACATACTAATGCTTCTAAAGTTGGGATTGGAGGGGTGTTGAGTCAGAAGGGACGTCCTATTGCATATTTCGGTGAGAAGTTATCAGGAGCAAAGATGAGATATAATACCTATGATGTCGAATTTTATGCTATCGTGCAAGCTGTTAAACATTGGAGACACTATTTGTTTCATAAAGAATTTGTTTTATATACTGATCATGAAGCGTTGAAGCATATGCAGGGACAGGACAAGATTGCAGCTAGACATGCTTCTTGGATTGCATACTTACAACAATTTACATTTGTGGTGAAGCATAAATCGAGAATTACAACTCGAGTTGCAGATGCATTGAGCAGAAGGAATCATGTGTTGACTACAATGAAAGTTGAGGTGACAGGGTTTGATGTGTTGCCAGAATTATTTGTTGATGATCCTTACTTTGCAAAGTATGTAGATGAAGTCAAGGAGGGGAAGACGGATGAGTTTGTATTGGTGGATGGTTTTCTGTTTAAAGGAAATCGATTATGTGTACCAGAGTGTAGTTTACGATTGAAGATTGTGAAGGAGTTACATGAGGAAGGCCATGTAGGTAGAGATCGCACATTACAGGTGATTTCTCAATCTTACTTTTGACCGTCAATGAAGCGGGAAGTTGGAAAGTTTGTGGAGAGATGCCATATTTGCCAAGTTTCCAAGGGAACAGCGACGAATGCGGGATTGTATATGTCGTTACCCGTGCCAATTAGACCGTGGGTTGATATCAGTATGGATTTTGTTTTGGGATTACCGAGAACTCAGAGGGGGAATGATTCGATATATGTTGTAGTGGACATGTTTTCAAAGATGGCGCATTTCATCGCTTGTAAGAAGACAGCGGATGCCGTCCGTGTTGCCGATTTATTCTTTAAAGAAGTGTATCGCTTACATGGTTTACCAGAATCCATTGTTTCTGATCGAGATACTAGATTTTTAAGTCATTTTTGGCTGAGTTTGTGGAAGATGGTGGGAACAAAGCTAAATTTCAGTAGTGCTTACCATCCGTAGTCTGATGGTCAGACTGAAGTTGTTAACAGATCTTTGGGAAATTTGTTACGGTGCCTGGTGAAGGATAATCTGAAGAGTTGGGATATGAAGCTATGCCAAGCAGAGTTTTCTCATAATCATGCTATAAACCGTAGTACGGGTTTCAGTCCATTTCAGATAGTGTATTCAAGCTTACCAAAGGGGCCGTTGGATTTGACGATAGTACCACAACCAAAGAGAACCATTAAACGGGCTATTGATTTTGTCGATGGATTGACGGAATGTCATAGAATCGTTCAAGAACGATAAGAGAAAGCAAATGAAAAGTATAAGCGATCTGCGGATTTAAAGCGAAGAAGCATTGAATTTAAGGAAGGAGATTTGGTATATGCTATACTAACGAAAGATCGTTTTCCAGTGGGAGCATATAATAAACTTAAAGCTCGAAAGATTGGTCCTGTAAAGATTGTGAAACAGATCAATGAGAACGCTTATAGGTTGAAGCTGTCGGAGGATGTGTACACGTCTGACGTGTTTAATGTTAAACATCTTATACCGTATCATGGGAATGAGTTTGTTGTGGAAGAAGAGGACGCAAATTCGAGGACGAATTTTTCCCAACCGGGGGAGGATGATGCAGCCCAGACTGTTACAGTCTTAGGTCTTGAGCGACCTAACGAGCAGTTAGGTCGCGTGGACGAGGTACGACCTAAATTAGGTCGTGTGAACGACTTGCGACCTAAAGATGATACAATGAAACAGGATGTAGCGCTTGGGTTATGCCATATGTCGCTAACGAGTTACGACCTAACGAAGCCACGACCTAGCGAGATAACAAAGCTACACAGTGAAGAATCGAAAACACTGGAAGTGTTAGGTCGTGTACGACCTAACGAGGCCTTTAAGTCGCCCCAACGACTTAGTGAAGCTCACGAACGACCTAATCTACCTAATGAGTTACGACCTAAGATAGGTGGCTCCGATATTCCAGGAGGAGACAGTCTTGAGCTACGACCCAAGTTAGGTCGCAGGAAACTTTAGGTCGCTGAAGCCCATTTTCTTAAGTCGTTGCCTTCCTTAGGTCGCGTGAAGATTTCCAGAAGATATTTTCATAAGTCGTTCTTGAAGCCGCAGTTCAATCTGAAGATGTTGAAGAAGAGTTAGGTCGTTAACGACCTATTGTAAGTCGTAAGTCGTGATGTTTTTAGGTCGTGATGTTTAGGTCATGGACGACCTATATGTTGTGTTGTAAATATGGAGTTGTAATATGTTGTATTGTTTTTTTCTTTGTGCTGTTGATAAGTCGCTGCCGACCTTAGTTAAGTCGTAGGTCGCATGTCTTGTTTGGGTCATAAGTCGGTGATGTTTGTGAGGTCGTGGCCGACCTATGTGTTGTACAGTTTTCTGTGGTGTGTGTTGTAAAGCTATAAATAGCGGCGTTGGGTCATTTGTAAAGGTTGTTGAATTTGAATAAAACTTTTGTTTGTTAGCTTTTTTCTTTCATTAAATTGGTAGTTGAGTGTAATCTCCTATCTCCACTTTCGGTTAATCGAGTGCGCTCGATTCAACGACTGCTGAAGCCGATTCACGGTATCTAGTGCTCTTGATCAACATACGAAGAATCGTAGATCTTTAAACACGGTATAGTGCGCTATCAACGTGTTTGGGATAGCTAGAATTCAGTATCTTCGGATCAACGAATTTGGGCCTTTCGGTATCTTCTACTCCATCGATCGCTACTTTCACAGATTCATAGTTTTTTCGTTATTCGCTGCTGCATCATTTGGTATCAAAGCTAGACTTAGCCAATCATAGCTAAGCCGAGTCTTGGAGCCAATCTTATTTGAAGAGTTTGAAGTTGAAGGCCGTACCTCATCTGGTATCATTTTGATTTGTACAAGCCGAGAGTTGAAGTATTTGTGAAGATTCAACAATGCCGCCGAGAAGAGCTAATCGTCATCAAAATGTTGAAGATTTGTATAAGCGAGAAGATGCTGAACAAATGGAATAACGCATAAGTAACAAGTTCAATGAGAAGTTAGATGAAGGTATTGGGAGATTAGAGAAATTGATGAATGATTTGAATCAAGATCGAAGAAGGAGATCACCAATCTCGAACCATGGAGGAAACCGAGTTTCACCATCGGTTACGGAAGCGAGAAGGGTATCGCCACAATCTGATCGAGGTAGAAGAGAATCATCAGTTTCGATGAGAAGAGATCACCATGAGTATAGAGATGATGAAAGAAGAACTCAACGTGAGTTTGAGTATGAGCCATATCATGAAGAAGAATGACATAGTAGAAGAGACATGCGTGATCGAAGGGATGTTGATGGTCGAGATCGATATCTCAGTACACATGACTATGATAAAGAAAGTGATAGAAGCAATAATCATTATTGAGATCGTGACCAAGGACGAAATGCATATCGGGATGTTGAAGATGATCGACGTTGGGAGTCGGGGATGAAGATTGAAATTCCAAAATTCAAAGGTGGTATGCAACCTGAAGAATTCCTTGATTGGTTGTCTAATGTTGAAGAGATTTTTGATTTTAAGGAAGTTCCCGAGCATCGAAGAGTGAAGTTAGTTGCTACACACGTTTGAGAGGGAGAGCTAAGGCATGGTGGCAGCAAACTAAGCTTACGCGGTAGAGAATGGGAAAGTCAAAGATTGAATCTTGGAAGAAGATGAAGAAGTTGATGAAAGCTACATTTTTACCATATAATTATCAGTCTCTTATGTATCAACGTTTGCAGAACTTGAGACAAGGAACGAAGACTGTTAATGACTATGCAGATGAATTTTATCAGCTTATTGCCAGGAATGATATTATGGAAACGGAGGAGCGGCTGACAGCTAGATTTGTTGGAGGGTTGAGAATGCATTTTCAAGACATGGTGAATATGTTTGATCCCAGATCTGTTGCTGAAGAACATCAGTAAGCTCTAGCTTGGGAGAAACAAGGGAGACGGGGTGGTGGTGTGTTTACAAATTCCAACAATCCAATGAAAGGGGATAGTGGCAATGTGAATGTTTCGAAGGCTGTTGCAAAACCAGTTGTTAATGAAGTTGCTAAGACCAGAGTCAACAATGGTATCAAATGTTTCAATTGTCAGGAGCTTGGTCACAAGAGCAATGAATGTCCAAAGCCAAAGAAGGGAGCAATGATAGCTGAGGTCGAGGATGAGGATGAGGAGGCTGAGTGTTCTAATTCATTACCAGTTGAGGAGGAAGAGTTATTGTCGGGAGATGATGGATATACATTGATGATGAGGAGGAATTGTTTGACACCAAACAAGAGGAAGAGACTAGCTGGTTGAGGAGTAACATCTTTCAATCAACATGCACTATCTTGGGAAGGGTTTGCTAATTTGTCATTGATACGGGAAGCTGTGGTAATATTATCTCTACAGAAGCTGTGAAGAAGTTATCATTAAAGACAGAGAAGCATCCGAAACCATACAAGTTAGCTTGGTTGAGGAAAGGTGGGGAGGTGAAAGTTAGTCGAAGAGCTTGTATTAATTTTTCAATTGGGAAGAAATACAAGGATGAAATTTGGTGTGATGTTGTGGATATGGACGTATGTCATCTGTTGTTGGGGAGACCATGGCAGTATGATAGAGCTATACAACATGATGGATGTACGAACAGCTACAGTTTCATGTTTGAAGGCACCAAGATTACTTTAGTTCCCAAGAAGCGACAACAAGAGGAAAGCAAGTTGGAGGAGATTGCAGAGCTTAAAAAATTGCTATCTTTGAAGGAGTTTGTTAAGGAAGTAGAAGAGGAGCCTGAAGTATTCTTGGTTATTGGACATAAGAGTCATGAAGTGGTTGAGATCCCTGAAGAAGTGAAACCAGTGCTGGAAGAATTTGACGATGTATTTCCTGAAGAGTTGCCAACAGAGTTACCACCATTGGGGGACATTCAATATCAAATTGATCTTGTTCCAGGAGCTGTGTTACCACACATACCACACTATAGAATGAGTCCAAAAGAACATGAGGGGCTGAGAAGGCAAGTGGAAGAATTGCTTGAACAGGGGCATGTGCAGGAAAGTTTGAGTCCTTGTGCTGTGCCAGCTTTGTTGGTACCCAAGAAGGATGGGACGTGGAGAATGTGCACCGATAGTCGGGCATTGAACAAGATTACAGTGAGATATAGATTTCCTATGCCTAGACTGGATGACTTGTTGGATCAACTTAGTGGAGCTACTATATTTTCGAAGATTGATTTGAAGAGTGGTTATCATCAAATTCGAATCAGACTAGGGGATGAATGGAAAACAGCGTTCAAGACACGTGGGGGGTTGTACGAATGGCTGGTGATGTCGTTTGGTCTTTCGAATGCACCAAGTACATTCATGCGAGTGATGAATCAGATTTTTAGACCATTTATTGGGAAGTTTGTGGTGGTGTATTTTGATGATATACTGATATATAGCGGAAGTGCTGAGGAACACTTGCAACATCTGAGAGAAGTGTTGATGGTACTGCGATAAGAACAATTTTATGCTGCAACGAAGAAATGCGTGTTCATGACGCATAGTGTTTTATTTTTGCGATATGTTATATCGGGAGAAGGTATACAGGTGGATCAGAATAAAGTTGAAGCAATCAGAAATTGGCCACAACCCAGGACGATAACAGAAGTTAGAAGTTTTCATGGTTTGGCGTCATTCTACCGAAGGTTCATTCCACACTTCAGTAACGTGATAGCACCAGTTACTGATTGTATGAAGGGGGAGCAATTTTCATGGTCGGAAGATGCAGGGGTTGCTTTTGAGCGGATCAAAGAACTTTTGACGACATCACCAATTCTAGTATTACCAGATTTTCAGTTGTTGTTTGAGTTACATACTAATGCTTCTAAAGTTGGGATTGGAGGGGTGTTGAGTCAGAAGGGACGTCCTATTGCATATTTCAGTGAGAAGTTATCAGGAGCAAAGATGAGATATAATACCTATGATGTCGAATTTTATGCTATCGTGCAAGCTGTGAAACATTGGAGACATTATTTGTTTCATAAAGAATTTGTTTTATATACTGATCATGAAGCGTTGAAGCATATGTAGGGACATGACAAGATTGCAGCTAGGCATGCTTCTTGGATTGCATACTTACAACAATTTACATTTGTGGTGAAGCATAAATCGGGAATTACAAATCGAGTTGCAGATGCATTAAGCAGAAGGAATCATGTATTGACTACAATGAAAGTTGAGGTGACAGGGTTTGATGTGTTGCCAGAATTATTTGTTGATGATCCTTACTTTGCAAAGTATGTAGATTAAGTTAAGGAGGGGAAGACGGATGAGTTTGTATTGGTGGATAGTTTTCTGTTTAAAGGAAATCGATTATGTGTACCAGAGTGTAGTTTACGATTGAAGATTGTGAAGTAGTTACATGAGGAAGGCCATGTAGGTAGAGATCGCACATTACAGCTGATTTCTCAATCTTACTTTTGGCCGTCAATGAAGCGGGAAGTTGGAAAGTTTGTGGAGAGATGCCATATTTGCCAAGTTTCCAAGGGGACAGCGACGAATGCGGGATTGTATATGCCGTTACCCGTGCCAATTAGACCGTGGGTTGATATCAGTATGGATTTTGTTTTGGGATTACCGAGAACTCTGAGGGGGAATGATTTGATATATGTTGTAGTGGACAGGTTTTCAAAGATGGCGCATTTCATCGCTTGTAAGAAGACAGCGGATGCCGTCCGTGTTGCCGAGTTATTCTTTAAAGAAGTGTATCGCTTACATGGTTTACCAGAATCCATTGTTTCTGATCGAGATACTAGATTTTTAAGTCATTTTTGGCTGAGTTTGTGGAAGATGGTGGGAACAAAGCTAAATTTCAGTAGTGCTTACCATCCGCAGTCTGATGGTCAGACTGAAGTTGTTAACAGATCTTTGGGAAATTTGTTGCGGTGCCTGGTGAAGGATAATCTGAAGAGTTGGGATATGAAGCTATGCTAAGCAGAGTTTGCTCATAATCATGCTATAAACCGTAGTACGGGTTTCAGTCCATTTCAGATAGTGTATTCAAGCTTACCAAAGGGGCCGTTGGATTTGACGATAGTACCACAACCAAAGAGAACCGTTAAACGGGCTGTTGATTTTGTTGATGGATTGACGGAATGTCATAGAATTGTTCAAGAACGATTAGAGAAAGCAAATGAAAAGTATAAGCGATCTGCGGATTTAAGGCGAAGAAGCGTTGAACTTAAGGAAGGAGATTTAGTATATGTCGTACTAACGAAAGATCGTTTTCCAGTGGGAGCATATAATAAACTTAAAGCTCGAAAGATTGGTCCTGTAACGATTGTGAAACGGATCAATGAGAACGCTTATAGGTTGAAGCTGCCGGAGGATGTGTACACGTCTGACGTGTTTAATGTTAAACATCTTATACCGTATCATGGGAATGAGTTTGTTGTGGAAGAAGAGGACGCAAATTCGAGGACGAATTTTTCCCAACCGGGGGAGGATGATGCAGCCCAGACTGTTACAGTCTTAGGTCGTGAGCGACCTAACGAGCAGTTAGGTCGTGTGGACGAGGTACGACCTAAATTAGGTCGCGTGAACGACTTGCGACCTAAAGATGATACAATGAAACAGGATGTAGCGCTTGGGTTATGCCATAGGTCGCTAACGTGTTACGACCTAACAAAGCCATGACCTAGCGAGATAACAAAGCCCCAACGACTTAGTGAAGCTCATGAACGACCTAATCTACCTAATGAGTTACGACCTAAGATAGGTCGCTCCGATATTCCAGGAGGAGACAGTCTTGAGCTACGACCCAAGTTAGGTCGCAGGAAACTTTAGGTCGCTGAAGCCCATTTTCCTAAGTCATTGCCTTCCTTAGGTCGCGTGAAGATTTCCAGAAGATATTTTCATAAGTCGTTCTTGAAGCCGCAGTTCAGTCTGAAGATGTTGAAGAAGAGTTAAGTCGTTAACGACCTATTGTAAGTCGTAAGTCGTGATGTTTTTAGGTCGTGATGTTTAGATCGTGGACGACCTATATGTTATGTTGTAAATATGGAGTTGTAATATGTTGTATTGTTTTTTTATTTGTGCTGTTGATAAGTCGCTGCCGACCTTTGTTAAGTCGTAGGTCGCGTGTCTTGTTTGGGTCATAAGTCTGTGATGTTTGTTAGGTCGTGGCCGACCTATGTGTTGTACAGTTTTCTGTGGCGTGTGTTGTAAAGCTATAAATAGCGGCGTTGGGTCATTTGTAAAGGTTGTTGAATTTGAATAAAACTTTTGTTTGTTAGCTTTGTGCTTTCATTAAATTGGTAGTTGAGTGTAATCTCCTATCTCCACTTTCGGTTAATCGAGTGCGCTCGATTCAATGACTGCTGAAGCCAATTCACGGTATCTAGTGCGCTAGATCAACGTACGAAGAATCGTAGATCTTTAAACACGGTATAGTGCACTATCAATGTGTTTGGGATAGCTAGAATTCGGTATCTTCAGATCAACGAATTTCGGCCTTTCGGTATCTTCTACTCCATCGATTGCTACTTTCACAGATTCATAGTTTTTTCGTTATCCGCTGCTGCATCAGCAAAGCACAGATCTGAGAAAACAGATGAAAGAAATTCAACCAAGTTGCATGGGATGTAGAAATTAAATCCCTTAGACTCTTAACGAATGGAAGGATGATGTAGTAAAGCGAACGTGAGATGGAATTGAAATATCCAAGCTTACCCACTAGGGTGGAAACCAAGCTGTTGGGCGTTAGAGTAGAAGTAGGAAAATAATTAGGAGAACCATTATTTGTTGGAGATGAAATGAATATGATTTTAGAGCAAGAGATGAAAATACTTTAGGTAATAAATAAGAATTGAAACCAAAGCTAAACAGACGATGGTTAGAGTTAAGCTAATTGGAAAAAAATGGTAATTACAAAGGAGAAAACTGAAAATATTCTCATGAATCGAGGAGAAGGCTTTATTTGGATTCAGATAAAAGAATACATTGGTTCAATTATTCAGCTTTATATACGACTAGTGCAAACTCGTGTTACGCACAAGGATTGTAACTATATTTTTTTACACATCTGGTTCAGTATATATTTTATGATTAGCTCAAGTAAAACTGTTATTTTCTAGATATATTTTACGTTTAAATATTCTTTATATTTTGAATATTCAAAATTATTTATCCAAAACACATTTCTAAGTCATTGTGCACGTATGTACAACTACATTTATGGACCATACAAAAGAAGATTAAAATAATTATGTAATATACATATAAATAATTATGTTGATGCACACATCAAAAAAATTTAAGCTATATGGCTAAAAAATTGATTTGAGAGATCATTATTGATAAAATAACTCATATATAACATATAAAAAACTTAAAAAGAATTGCATCATGCATATGCTATTATTGTACGATAGTGGAAAAAATTATAAATTAATCTACGTGTGATTAGTAGACATAAAAGGAATAATGTCAAACACTCAAAAAAATTGAGCTTTAAAACATATTACTAAAAATCTTTTGAGTGTCTAATGATTGTACATAATTATTTGGTTTACTCTTCTAAGCATTGTTTCATATCCCACAATTTCGTTTACTAAGAAAACTAATATTGATAGTCAACAAGATGAAACTACAGTACGAAGATTGATATTATAATATAATGTATTGGGAACATTAAAATATGAAAGAACAAATTAAATGGTAAATAATGACATAGGAACTTCCTAAATCCTTAAATTGGATCTTTCTCTCATGTCCCCTTTACCACTTCCTTGTCTTTGTTAGTATTAAATAAACAACAAAAGAATTAGAAAAAACAATAGATCAAGAAAGTTATTCAATATTTAAAATTTATAAAAATTCATCACAATCTTCTTATACGAAAGTCTAAAACAAAATGTGTGTAGGTAATAGACTTGATGTATATGAGTTTTTGAGCAATGTCCATGTCTAGCTAAATTTTAACATTGCTAGAATGTATAATATAATATGGAATTTATGTATTCATTTAGAGGTTTAATTTTTGTTAAGATTGTGTATGTGAAATAAATTCCATTAGGTAAGTAAGGTATTAAATTTGTTATACTTTTATAAAGCTTTTATTTGTTATGTGAATGTTATCATGTTATTATTCAATTTGAATCTAAAATTATTAATTTTTGATGAAGTAAATAATTATTTTGATAAATTTCAAGTTTTTTAGTTATGCATAACAAATTTGTTTGCATAAATAATGACACATTCTTAGTTGAAATATTATTATTCAAATTTTAAAGTTTTAAATTTGAAAACATTTAAGTGAAAATATCTATAATGATTTTGAAGTGATTAGGTAAGAATTTAGAATATGAAGAATTTAGTTTAAAATAATTCATGAGTGAACCAAGAAAACATGCAAAAATTTTGGAAATATGGACGATATAAATGGAAATATTATGAGAGAATTAGAGGGAGAAGAGTAAGTTATTTTATTTTACAATTATATAGTAGATTGGATAAGAATTTAGAATATTAAGAATTCAGTTTAAAATAATTAATGAGTGGACCGAGAAAACATGCAAAAAAATTGAAACTATGGACAATGTAAATGATAATATTATGAGAGCACTAGAAGGAGAAGAGTAAGTTATTTTATTTTACAATTATATAATATGATTTGAGTTTAAAAGTCATTCTGAACACATGTGTACATATCCCAAAGCATAAAAACAAAATCAAGTAATATTTTTAGTCACAGACACACAATCCACCATGTAAAAGGTAGTTTGAGAAAGAATAAATTAGTATTTTTTATAGCATTATAGAAATTAAGATCATTGAACCAACTTGAATATATATTTTACCAAGCATTAATCTTTTTTTCACATACAAAGTTTACGACTTTTACTTCTTTTATTTTGTTTATTCAAAATACATTGTAGAAGATCAAATTAATTTGAAATAAATGAAGAAGTAACTCATTTTCACATTAATTACCTCATTAGTTGCCATATTAATTGCGTTTGTTAAGAATTTATCGGTTGCATTTATGCTCTAAATTTTGGTTTGAATTTAAATTAGTGATAACTAACACTAAATCAATTTTGGCTCAAATATTAAAGGTTGTGCTTAATTTTCTCAAATAATAATCATATTTTCATTAGATAGTTCTTATATAATCCTCTACTTAAAAGGTAATATTATTACAAAAGAATAAGAATAAAATACAAATCCTTTCCTTTTTTTCTTAGAAAAAATATGTACCTATTATTTTGCTTTTTTGCTTTTTGTTTGTATATAAAGACTTGTATCGACCAGAGATTGTGCGGGTAACGGCCCCTGCTTTTTGGAACCTGCACATGTAATTTTTTTTATAGTATGGAATAAAATGACTTTTTACTTGTACAATCTTTTGTCTGTATTTGTGAATGCATTTATTCCTAATTTTCACACAAGTTTCTTTATTTTCTTTGTACGATACTGCAGTGAGCTCGTGGTATGCTACTTGAGTGTTGCTTTTATTAATGTAGCTATATTGCCCCCATACCACGGGCTCATTGCAATCTTCTCCATTTTGAAAAGACTTGTACTCCTACTCTGGAGAATAATTCTTCCATTTTGAGGAAATAATATTCTGCTCTAGTAGAGTGTGCCTTGTATTGGAGAAGTTTTTTTTTTGAAAAAGTTTTTATACTTCAACTTTCGGAGATGGTCACTTTTATTTTTGAGAAGTGGATTCTCCTACACGGTGAAGCGGGCCTCCGCAGAAGGCTCTGATCTGTTTGTCAGAAAGTTATGTCTCGTCGCTAAGTGGACCCACGGGACAGGCGTCGGCTGTTTTATCGAATATTTGTTTACACAAACGATCGCGAGAATTTAGCTGCGGCCTAGAACCTTCTTTTTGAGAAGGTGCCCCTTCGGTGGTTCCATCAACGACTTTTTTTCAAGAGATAACATTTCTTCTTTTTTTGGGCGTGCCTCGTTAGAGGGCTTTATTTGACACTTTAACTTGTGGAAGTGTGCCTCCGAAGAGGGCTTTATTTGTTTGCCTGAAAGTTATTTCTCACGGTTAAATGGATTCACGGGGCGGACGCAAGCCACCTAAATGGATGTTTGTTTGCACAAACGATCACAATTAAGTAGCAAGGGCCCGGTGCCTTCACCTTGGGAAGGTGCCCCTTCGGTGGTACCACCAACCTTTTTGTTTGAGAAAAACATTTCATTTTAAAACGTGCCTCGTCGAAGGGCTTTATTTAGCACTTCAACTTTTTTGGGGAAGAATGTTCTCATTTTTGAGAAATTGATCTTCCCGTGAGAGTAGTAGTGTGCCTCCGAAGAGGGCTTTATTTGTTTGCCTGAAAGTTATTTCTCACAGTTAAATGGATCCACGGGGCGGAACGTGCCTCGTCGGAGGGCTTTATTTCTCACACTTAAAAGGATTAATTGCTAGATAAATATATTGGTTGCTAATCCCCCTGGTAATACAGTAGTAGAATTGCAGAAATTTGATATTTATTTTTTATAGGTTATTAATATTAATTATATTGAATGAAAATGCCTAACACATATAGAAATCATAATGATATTTAGAGCTATAGTGTCAAATTTACTTTTTATGTGAGGAATTCCTATATATCTTTGTTAAATATTTTCTTTCTGACACAGAAATTAAGCTAAATTGTTAAATCTTCATACCAAACATAGACAATGTTTTATATGAATACCAAAGCTAAATTGTTAAATATTTTCTTTCTCAAAGTTATTTCTCATAGTTAAATGAATATCAAATTAAGATATGATGTTTTATATAAGTTAATTCATCAGATTTTGAAATGGTAGAGGGGTTTATTGATACAAATAGTTATAACTATATATAAAAATGACTATAGGTTTAGAGATTCTCCATTTGGCAATTCCATTTTTATATCATTTCATTTTTTACAGGATACAGCTAAATTTAGTAGATGAATCAAAATAATAGGTACATATTTTTTCTAAGAAAAAAAAGGAAAGGATTTGTATTTTATTCTTATTCTTTTGTAATAATATTACCTTTTAAGTAGAGGATTATATAAGAACTATCTAATATTAATTAAAAGGGGCAAGTTCTTATAAGAATAAATATCTAACAATATTTCCATTTTGTTTACTTTTCTTAATTAAAAGGGGATTAATAACCTATTAAGAATAAATATCATGAGACTTTCTTTTCTGGGAGTCATCATCCCTTTGGTAAGAGTCATGACAGTCGTCTCTTCTTCCATACCGCTCTTCATAAGCCTGCCTTTCACGAGCTTTCCTAGCTGCTCTCTCCTCATCAGTCTCCCTAGGGGCATGAAGATAACGCCTGGGATCATAAGAGTCATGCCTTGCATAGCGTTGAAAGTCATCATAATATGAGCCGCTGCGTCCTATGGGAGAACCTGAAAGTAAAGAAGAGACAAAATTTAGAAATCTCCGAAATAAAGAAGCTAAGTGCGCATAATTGCCAAAAATCCTAAGTGTGTGTGGCGTGCGAACTACGCACGTCAAGCTACAAACCGCTCTTCAGCTTAGGAGTGATGTAGGCTTTTGCAGCAGGAGTCAGCTCTTGGGTTGACAGGATTGGTCGCAGGACGGATGTCGCTTCAATTGATGGAGAAATGAGTTTAGAAGCGGTGGTATCATCTTTAAAGAGCTCATGGGAAGTCACCATAAAATCGCTCAGTCCACCAAAGATATCATCACCATCGTGTCCAGCAGAATGGGTTATATCACCAGTGCCCTCTTTAGCACGCTTTACATTCCTCATTATGAAACTTTCTTTCTTAGCTTCCTCATCAGCCTCTTTAGTAGCCTTCCCAGAATGATGAGGAAATTCCTCTTCTTCAATAACCGAGGGAAGTTTAGATTTGCCAGATAACCCCACACCGTCAACGAAACTGGAGCATTTCACTAATGAAGTCTCTACAATAAGTTCCTTCGGTGCAAGTTCTTCTACAGAGGCTGGGGCATCTGATGCTTCTGCTTGAGAGCTGGGGGCATCACGGGACTGGATAGATCGAGAAGAGTGCAAAAGTCTGAATTGGTGCAAAAATTCGTTCTTTTGTAGAAACTTGATACTTCTCTCGTTGGCAGCTATGGCACTCAATCTTTCAGAAGTTGATTTGTGGCTAGAATCTTTAGAGGGAGGAGGAAGTGCTGCAAAAGTAAAGAATGAAGTTAGCACTTGACAACTCAAATTTTGAAAGGCTAAAAAATGAAATAAACGGAGATAGATAGTCTTACTTCCTACTCTCCAGATACCGTAGAATCCCGGGGGGTAACAGACATAGAAGAATTGGTTTAAAAACCCGTGAGTGCTCTCAGGCAGATCCGTAATTAGCTTGCGGTTCCTTGCGCTCCTAACAAGATTAATGGAGGGGTGATCTTTTTTCCTCCCAAATGAACACAAATAACAGATCTCCTCGAAGCTTGGGAGGCGATTAAGCGTCCTCCTGAATAGTACGCACAACCACATCAAAGTGGCATAGCCATTAGGGTGCAACTAGATAGGAGAAATAGTTAATCGAAGGAGAAGTGTTCTAAGGAAATCGTTGAAGGGGGGAATAGCTCCATTCAAACACATTTGACGGTTGACTGCAATGAAGCCATGTGGCGGCCTATCGGCAGTGTCATTTACTCCAGGGAGCACCGCTTCAGCAATGCCGAATTGAATACATAGCTGGTTGAAGGTCCGTTGGTTCAGTGTAGTTGGGACTCTTTCCGGAGGATTATCCAAAGGGTCAGCGATTGGAAAACCTCGTCGGCACGTCCTACTATCTCTTCTTGTACTTGTTGAGAAGCCATTCTACACAAGGAATTGGATATTCAAATATGAAGGTGCACGTTTCCTAAAAGCGTGTGAAGTGTTGTGCAAAGCTACTGAAATAACAAGTAAATAAAGTAAAACTTGAAATAATACTGGTTGGCGCACGTAATTCAGGAAGATTCAAGGCTTGTTATTAGATCAAAATTAAGTGAAGTATCAATGCAGATAATATTCAGCGATAAGCAGTTATAACTGTATAAATTTTGCGTTGATGCTTCATTTAAGTCAGTTGATTCACAACATTTCACTTTTAATTAGATTCATATTATTTTCTCTTTGACCTAATCCATCACTCGATGTGGGCAGTCGATGATGAGTATATTCATCATAGTTTTCTGCAAATGTTGTATTTAACAAGTTGTTAGCTTAAAAGTCAATATAATCTGTGAAAGAGTGCAACAAGTTCAAGCAGTTCATTCTGGCAGTTCAAGTTAGAAATTCAATCAAGTTCTGGCTAATTGTCACGTACGGGATTTTTCGACTTTCGAAAATTCGACATCGATACTCCCTTTATCGACTGCCGAGAAATCGAGTGCTGGAAACTCCAATAGTGAGGGTTTTAAAAAGAAGAAAAAGGTAGAAGAAGAAGAAAGCAGAAGAAGGAAGAAAGAGAGAAGAAAGAAGAATAACAGAACAACATCAGAACAGAAAACAATATCAGAATCTCACATATCGCAGCGGAACAATATATAATAGATAAATGAATAATCTTTAAAACAAAGGACTATATCATTTTATACATACATCAATCATCAGAGTCAATATACAACAATGGACAGTTATGTAAACTTGTCCTCATACAGAATACACAGTGGAATAAATACTATCAGATACAAATACTACGTCTCGTCATCCAACTTGCTTCCAAAGCTCCAGAATATCCAGAATATCCTGATAATATAACTCTAGGCTGCCCGTGTGGAAATTTGTGGGCACCCAGAGTTTAGAAGGGAACAATAAACTCCGAGTCAGTCATGGTGACTGGTGTGAGATCGTAAAACAGTTATTTTTCACAAAGAAAATAAAACAAATTCGCAATGCTTTTGGAAAATGAAACTACCATAAGACCTCCCACCACACACACAATGCAAACGCAGAATTGGAGGAGATTTCTTCTTATGATAGTCAAAGATGCTTGATACGCAAAATCAAATCATTTTTGATATTATTATTAGTGCATAGTGTAGAAAACATTTCGAAAGTATAATATTAATCTTAGCCAGCATAGGCATTCCGCACTTATGCCTACTATAGCTACCATCCAAACAGTGGTGACCACCATAAGTGAATGATAGGTTCTACAACTAAAACCGTACAAGATCGTATTGTTTCTTTGGATTTCCAACAAATGGCCAGGCTAAGGAACTTCCTATCCACGATGGGTACGTCCCTGGAATAGACGACCCGAGAACCTAACCGGATCTCTGCCAACACAAGGCCGGGTTACCTCTGCAAAAATAGGTAACTACTGACACGCGTATGCCATCCCCCGATCGTCACCGATCTTCCCGAGGATCCCCGATTTCCAACAAACCACAAAGTAATAAATTTGCAGCAACCACAGAGGTTAAGTATCTGGGCTCCATACCATGATACCACCTTTATCTAGAAGGAATGACATACACTAAGGTGCGCTACTCCCTAGAACCTTGCTGCATCCTTCCTGTTTCGACCATTTCCGGGGTGTGAGGCTCGATGAAGTCTCGTCCACAAAGCTACGCTTTCTACAAAGCCCTGCTTCGGGTCAAACAAAAATGATCAACCTATGATCACAAAGATATAAGATCAAACAAATGATCATATCGTAAATGATCAAACACTGATCATTTCACAGCAACACTCAGTATGCCACGTTACCAAATTGGGATATATCGCTGATAAATTTCAACTACATAACCTTTGAGCTCGTACGTCTCAGAGAAGGGTGTTAAGCTAAGAGAATAAATTCTCCGCCACCAACAGAAATGTATTTGAAAGGAATCAGCTTTATATCTCAAATTGTAACGTCAGACACACAATCCATACAAGTCTGTTCCGGGATCGAACAGAACCGAAGGCACTTCTCACGAAGCCCTTGCATTTTCGGATAAATTTCTAATCACGTCCGGACTTCCCGTCACTAAGGGTGATAAAACCTCTAAATCGGAGATCAGCCGATGTAGAGTAACTCGACGGTAATCCTTCCGTTTTCAAAAATATCCGGTCTTCAACACCGGTCTTCAAATGCGATTCATAACGACGTATCACATATTCGGAATGGGTTATACGACCCCATGGTCCTTTCCCGGTTAACCCGAATAGTGAGCGCTTATTCAAAAATATGTGTGGCATTCAAATTCATCCAATTCACAACAAATACCTATCTAAAGGTAATTTTTGATAGTCGGTTATTTAACTATCAATAAAGATGCGCAACATCATCAGATTCCAAATAATTTTCCCAAATTATTTAATTTCCAAAATATCTTTTACTAGATATAAAATTTCCACACTCCAAAAATAAATCGATATTTATTTTTAAACAACTTCCCTTTCTTTTATAAATTCCATAGTGAATTTATATTTCAAAAATATCTACTGATATACGATTTTCAAATCGATTTCAAATATTCATTTTCGATTTATCTTTAAGAAGATAAAATCTCAAAACGTTTCATTTCGTTTTGGAAAACATCCCATACTTATTTAATAATAAGTGTTTCACAAATCTATTATTTTCAACATTTGAAAATATTCGATATACTTAAATCAATATTAAGTACATATTCATTCTTTAAGGGAATCATTCTTTTTAACAACATCTATTTGAGTCAAAACGAATGTTACGTAAAACATCGTTACGACGACTCAAAATCACTAGTATAGGGATTCGAAATTAAGATAGATATGTAAATCCCAATACTAGATAAAAACATTTCCTTTCGGAAATCATTTACTATAACAACAGTGTTATAGTTCATCATTTCCTTATTTCTCGAAAATGTCTATTTCAACAATGAACGTTGAAATCCATGCTTTCGATTCATAATACATTTTAAAAACATCTTTAAAATGTTTACTTCAATTTTAATGTCACTTCTTCAAAAATGAATCCATTTTACTTAACAATATATTCACTGTCCAAAATCGTGAATATACGTCACTAACCACATTTTCAAAAATCTCTACACATTTTATTTCAATAAAAATTCGCTATTCAAAAATCGCGAATATATCTTCTTCAATAATTTCCTATATATAATTTATCAAATTCAATCGATTTCGAATTTATAAAACGAAGTTTATAAATTCTATTTCTGTTTTAATAACAACTTCAACTTATAAATCTTCTTTTTATTAACTTCTATATTTTACTTATCAAAATAAGTGATTTCGGATTTATAAACAACTTTTATAAATTTCAATTCTATTTGTAAAAACTTCAATACCAAATCAATTTCAATATTGATTTCTAAATTTATTTATCACTACTAAGTAAATTCCTCATTTTTTCTCAAATTACTCAATATTCTGTTTTAAAATGGATTCTTCAAATTGAAATCATTTTACATTGATTTCCCAATTTATTTCAATTTACCAATTAAATTTCTAGTTGGATTTCCAACTTATCTTCTTTTAATAAATTCCTTTTTAAGGAAATAAATTTCAATCGTTTCTTTCAATCTATTTAAAAATCCAAATTCTTAAATTAAATTCTTCAATTTATTATCACTGTTTTATGAAATCCATTTATTTAGCATTTTCACTTTATTCTGGGATTTATTCAATACGATTATAAAAATTTACTTTTTATACTTTAAAAATTCCTTTCTTCAAAATTTCTTCAATTTCAAAAATTGATTCACTTAGAAATATTCTACTTGAATTTCAAAAATTCAATTTCGTTTATCTTTGGAATCCAATGATGTCAAAACATCCATTCAGCTAAATTTTAGCTTTCAAACAATTTCCAGATATCAATATGATTAATAGCATCACTATAATCATTCACAGATTCATATCACAATAGAAATAAATTCAATCAATGTGAGGGGTCCAGTTGGATCCCTCCAACCTGTTTCCCTGCATCCAAAGATGTTAGCACAATACCAATTCCGCTCCAGTACGGAATTATCGCGGTATATGGGTTTTATAAAAATCCGCTTACTAACGGCGCAATAGGGTCTCATCCGCTATACGAGGAGGGAAATCATCAATCCAATATATACATATGCCAATATGTATATATTGCTATATATATAGATATATCCTACTATATCTAATAGCACATCCAATATAGCAATCAAATCAATCAATTCAATAGTAACTGCAAATCATTTTGAGTGAGAAAAACCTCACCTTAGCTTTTAATTGCCATCCATTTATATCCCAGACTTGTTTTCTCGATTTTTCTTGCTTTATACCTTGTATAAATAATTATACAATTTTATTAATATTCGAAATAAATCGAATAACAATTTTCATTTGGTAATTTTAATTATTCAATGGTTTTATTTTAAACCAATTACTTTTAAATAAATTTATTAAACCAACATTTCAATTTCAAACTAACTTTCCCTTTAAATAATTTTCTTGATAACTAAAATAAATTTAACACGTTGTTATTTCCCCAAAATTACATATACATACTTATAAAATAATCTATGCCAGTTTAAAAATCTATTTTCTTTTATATAAACTATACGATATTATAAAATTACTGGACATACATCTATACACATCTATTTTCTTAAAATCGTTCAAAAGCAGTATACTAAAATCTCAAACTGCAATACATACACATGCCTATTTAAAGGTAATTATATTTTTATATTTCATTTCTGCAATTAAAACATAGAATTTTCTTAAAATCTCTTACTACAAACTAAAACAGAAAAAAAATCTTTAAAAATTTATGTTAAAACTTACTATATGAAACCGAGTCTTCCTTTATCGATGTCGTCACGCGAATCCCTCATCATCAACGAACCCATCGCGATGTCCAGAACCCAACTCGATCGCAATCGCCTGCCTACATCCCCTTTTTGACTTCGCGACCATTCCACTGTCGAAATTGACCAACAAAGCTCGCGACTTGACAGCGCCTCTCGAACAACCCCACACATCATCGACTTCGATCAAGTGGAACTCCACCAGCCTTGACCTCGTGATCTAGCGTGAACACACGTGCCTCTTCGCGAAACCCCATCGCCAGGGTTACCATCGCACCTTGCGACGCTGCCTTGATGTCGACGAATCCATGCCACCATGCCCTAATTGCCGAAGTCGAAGTCGTGACCCCCTCCGCTTCGTGATGCTCGATATCGAGCTCCCATGAATCGCGACCCAAAATCACTACTCGAGCTTGTCGCCGCCATGATTGACAAGTCGCAGTCACCAACACGCGACATCGCGATTTCAGCTGCCTCGCTTATTATTTTGTTTTTTTTTTATATATATGAGGAACGAAAATCGATTTCGTTTGAACAGAGGTGGAAGGGGAAAGACTGCGATTTGAATTCGTGAATGGCACTGGGAATTTTTGACTTGGTGAGGGAAGAACAAATAATAGGTCGGCCTTCCCTAAGTCGCTTTGCTTAAATTATGAAGTTCATCAGTTATATTCCTACGAGTTAAAGCTATGCTGCGGGTTAAGTTAGGTCGCTGATTCCTTAAGTCGTTCTGCTTTAGGTCGTGTGCTGTTCTGGCAAGATAAGTCACATGTCAAAAAGTCGTAGTCCCTTATGGCGTTCAGAGTTTGATGTTAAGTCACTAAGACGTTCACTAAGTTAAGTCGTGTGATTCATGTCCAAACTGCTAAGCTCTAGGTCGTTTAAAGCTCCTAAGTCGAGCACTACCTAACTCTCCTTAACCCGCTAACTCCTCTTCATTCAACAACTTGCCTAACTCACTAACCCGTTAACCCGATAACCCGTTAGCATCTCCACAATAAAATCCACCATCTCTCCACATCGCCAGATCATCCAAAACCGATTCAAATCGCCTCGGATCCATCATAAATCTGATGCACTGTTATGCTCTCACGAATTACAATGACAACATGTCCAATAACGATAAAAAATCGATCGTAACATAACTCGTGGTGAAATGCGGCATGTGAAATCGGAATAGGGTCGGAAAAAGGGGGATTCACGATTCGATGATGATCGTGGTTGGATGATGGTCGGATTCACTTATGTAGTGTGATGGTAAAGATGATCGATGACTAGTAAGTTTGAATTCTTCTTCGAGAGCTCGGAAATTCTTCAATGGCGATTTAGAGCGTTAGAGCAGATGAAGAGAAGAAGGAGTGACCTGAGCGACTTATATACAGAGGCAGTGGAACTCGAATCGACACGAACGACCTAACTCTCCCATAAGTCGCTCACAACTTAACGACTCAGGATGGCGCGAGTTAAAAGGTATCGAAGCACACGACCTAGCTCCTAGGCGTATACTTCGAGGGGCAAGTGTTAACCCTCTCTTATTCACGACTTAGCGACCTATTCGATTCAACGACCTAAGGGAATAAGCGACTTAACTATCTAAGGGAATAAGCGACTTAACGACTTAAGAAGCTCCAGCGACCTAATGACCTAAAGCACAGAGCGACTCAACGACTTAAGGAGCTCCACGACCTAGCAACTCAATGAAGGCAACGTCCTAACAAGTTAAGGAAAGAGCGACCTAATAGGTTAACGACCTAACGAGCTAAGAGAGAGCGACCTAACGACCTAGCAAGCTCTAGAGTTAAGCCGCGTGCTCACTGCCTCTTCCTTTAGGTTGCTAACGACCTAAACCAACCGAGATAACTTCTGAACTACACACGCTAAGTCGCTTACAACATATATCTCGTCCAAGATGGCTCCATTAAGTCGCCAACGACTTATGCTACCTCGGGATGGCTCTTAGGTCGCAACTTCTTAGGTCGCTCATGACCTAAAACATGGCCGACCTAAGCCCAGCTTATCCTATAAATACCCCGCCTACTCCGCACTAGAAAGGGGATGAATTTTCGGAAGCGCCAAGACTCTGCTGTTTTCACGACTTCTACACTTGCTCCAACACTTCAAAGGCAAAGGACACTTCAAAGAATCTTGGGAAAAGATCAAGTTCATTCAACATGAATCAAAAGAGCTTTTCTGCATCAAAGTTCTAACGACTTGTCTTAATTGCATTGTAATCGAAGGAATATTGTAAAATTTGTAATCAAATCAGTGATAGAAGAGATTAAGTGGACGTAGGCTTGACTTTGAGCCGAACCACTATAAAACTATTGTCTCTTTACTGTTTTCTGCTATTTTCTGCTTACTTTTAGTTCATGTACCAACGGGTGGTGCTTTCGCTATATCAAAAATCACACCGGGGTGTTAGCGTACATTTTTAGCGTTAACAGTATATATTTAAAACTTCATCTGGTTTGAAAATATATAAATTTTGACTACCATGTATGTGGGTCACTAATTTGGGAATAAATGACATGCAGTTCAACATTTCGATGTTATGTCACCTAAGTATGTATTAATGGATTTTTAAGTAATCAATATTTGCAGATGAAAATTCTTTTCGCACATTTAACAATGTCAACGCTCAACAGATTGATAAATGGTATAAAAAAGAATGCTATATTTAAGAGCAGTATATCATTCCACTGATTATGTCTTAAACAGTAAACATTGTTTCAAATGTATAGACTTTCTCATCCAACTATCATAATACAAACAGTGAACTGGGGGTTAAACATAGAGCAATAGTTGCAAGGTTCTTGCTCTAGTTTTTCATATTGTTTTTAATGATGTTTAAGTTAGAGTTAATAACAAAAAGATTACGCAGCGTTGAAAAATCCTTACCAAAACTTAATATGTAAATTAGTAAATGAAACAATTTTGTAAAAAAATTCATTTTTGTTCCACGACAAATAGCTGTTAAGAAAAAGGTTGTAAAATTTTCAATTACACAACAAACAGCGGTTCCTCTACGAACATGAATTTAAAATAACAACTAAAGTAGTCAATTAGTCAAAATGTGATTGATAAAATTTAGCAGTTGTTATAGTCCACAATAACTAAAGTAGTGGTGATTTTGATCTATTTAATAAATTATTGGTAGTTGATTGAGTTGATTGTTGTAGGATAATATCAACTAGTGATATTATTTGATTGGTAGTTGACTTTGTTGGTTACCGTAATGATACTTTGTAATGAGTAATGATTCATTTGCTTTTGGGATTAGTGGTGCTGAGAATATTAAATAGTTGGGATAAAACTATTTAAAAGGCGTTGTTGTATATGGTTCTGACATTATTGTATATTCAAAAGGCGTTGTTGTATATGGTTTTGACATTGTTGTATAAGTGGATAAAATTGTTGTTAATGGTGCAAGCCAAGTCAGGAGAGGGGTAATGCATAGACATTACTCCGATGCTACAAAATAGCGTCGTTGTAATGACAAATTTTTTGGAAACAGTTTGGTGCTAATGTAACTTTTATAGAAATGCTATTTTTATAATTAAGAGTATCATAGAAAATAGTCTATATCAATATACTTCACACATCTGAAAACATGACCCTTACCTTACAATGTGGGACTATTCTCAAATAAGAGCTTATATGCTCTTCTCGTATTTTTAATAATTCATTTCAAATCAAAAAATTTCCAATAATTTCTCACTTGAATTTTCAAAAATAATCTTTTCAAGCAATTGGAACGAGGACCCATTGAAGGGCAAGTCTCATGTTATGTTATATATGATATAGGAGGGCATTATGTCTTTCAGCATAGACAAACAATGGATAAATGAATCAGATCTAAGATCTACATACTATATAGACGGGGTGCAGAAGTTCATTAGTTTTGTTGAAGAAAACGGTGGTAAAAAAGGAGTGTATTTATGCCCTTGCACCCGGTGCAAAAATATGAAGGCGATCAAATTAGATGACATTCATTTTCATTTGCTTAGATGGGGTATTATCTAATCATATACAGTGTTGTAATTTCATGGGGAAAAAAGGGCGAAGATGGAAAAACAACAACCAGTTAGTCATGCCACAACTACTAATGAGTCTGAACATATTAGGATGGAAGATCTGGTCAATGATGTAGATAGATTTCATCATTTTCAACCTAATAATCCGTTGCCTGATCATGCTAATGTTGGAGAGCAGTCTACTGATTATCCAAATTGGCAGGCCAATGAAAGTAAGAAGTATAAATCACTTTTTGGTAGCGTAAAAGAGCCACTGTATCCTTCATGTTTAAAAGGGATTACGAAGCTGTATGCCATTGTGAAACTGAATAGCTTGAAGACCCAATACGGCTTTTCAGATAATGGTGTGACTGTACTCCTCGAACTAATAAAGGAGTTACTCCCCGAAGGTAACTGTAACGATCACGATCTTTCGATGCTCGAAAATCGACATTAATACGTCCACTGTATCAACTGCCGAGCAATCGAATGCCAGAAAACCGAATTGTTATAGTTAAAAAGAAAAGGTAGAAGAAGATAGAAAGAAGAAACAGAAACAACAACAGAATCTCACATTCGCAGTGGAAAAACATATAATAGATAAATGAATAATCTTTAAATCAAAGAACTATATAAGTTTATACATTACATCATCAGAGTCAATATACACACAATACATCAATGGACAGTTATACAAACTTGTCCTCATACAGAATACACAGCGAAAAAATAATATCATATACAAGTGATACGCCTCGCCATCCAACTCGCCACTGAGCTCCACAGCATCTCCTGAATCCAGAATGACCTGATAACCTGACTCTAGGCTGCCCGCGTGGAAAAGTATGGGCACCCAGAGTTTAGGAAGGGAACAATAAACTCCAGGTCAGTCATGGGACTGGTGTGAGAACTTAAAACAGTTATTATCTTTAAAACAACAACAAAGGAAGTAAAAGACATCTGCAATGCTTTTTGGAATATGAAACTACCAAAAAGGCCTCCCGCCACACACACAATGCAAACGCAGAATTGGAGGAGATTTCTCCTTATGATAGTCAAATATGCTTACTATGCAAAATCATTCGATATTATTATTATTAGTGCATAGTGCAGAAAACATTTCGAAAATATAATATTAATCTTAGCCAGCATAGGCATTCCGCACTTATGCCTACTATAGCTACTATGTTCAATAGCAGCTTACCGCCACATTCCATAGCAGGTAATACAACTAAAACCGTACAAGGCTCGTATTGTTTCTTTGGATTTTCAACAAATGGTCAGGCTAAGGAACTTCCTACTGCCAATGGATCGCCTCTGGCGGGATGTCCCGAGAACCTAACCGGATCTCTGCCAACACAAGGCCGGGTTACCTCTTACACTAGGTAACTACTACACGAATATGCCACCCCCCGGTCCTTTGGGACCTTTATCCGAGGCGCCTCGATCAAAACAACAATCACACAATCAATGAGATTGGAGTAACCACATAGGTTAAATACAAGGGCTCCATACCTGATACCACCCTTTTCCAGAAGGAAATGACATACCCTAAAGGCAGCGACCCTCATAACCTTGCCGCATCATTCCTGTTTCGACCATTTCCGGGTTGTGAGGTCCGAAGAGGTCTCGTCCACAAAGCTACACTTTTTCACAAAGCCACTCTTTGATCAACAAATGATCAATAAATAATCATCACACAACAACACTCAGCATGCCACATTACCAAATTGGGAGTATATCACTGATAACCTTCAACTACATAACCTCTGAGCTCGTACGTCTCAGAGAAGGGTATTAAGCTAAGAGAATAAATTCTCCACCACCAACAGAAATGTATTTGAAAGAAATCAGCTTTATATCTCAAAATGTAATGTCAAACATGTAACCATACAAGTCTGTTCCCGGTTCGAACAGAACCGAAGGCACTTCCAAAGAAGCCCTTGCAATCCGGGTATTCACAATCCCGATCGAACTTCCCATCACAAAGGAAATCTTTATACCGTAGCTAACGGTGCAGAGACAATCGATAGGTCATCCTATTATTTTCACAAATAACTGGTCTTCACCACCGATCTTCAATGCAATCCATATCGTCATATCACTTATTCGGAATGGGTTATATGACACAAAGGTCCTTTCCCGGCTAAACCGAATAGTGAGCATGTGATATCTCAGAATTTCGAGGAATTTAAAATGTGATAATCTCCTTAATTTATTTATTAAAATTGGTAAGTTAATTTTTTTCAAACAATTTAATAATGAGTTGTTTTAAAATATAGTTATAAATAGATTTTTAAATGGAATAATTAGTTACAAATTTAATTTGTGTTATTTTATAAATAGATTTTAAATAGTCCTATTATTTAAAATTTAATAAGTGTGTATATATATGTGTGTTTTAGAAGGAAGCTATGATTTAAAAATTTAAAATAAAGTCTTTCAAAAATGTTAAAGGAAAATCTATCTTATTCACATTTAATTAAGTGGAAATTAGGGAGGCATCCCTCTCATACTTTCATATTGTAAAGCGGGTCCCTGTCAAAGTTTCATTGTAAAGCGGGTCCCTGTTTTCTGGAAACGAAGAAAAATTATTGCTGAAATGTCAGCAACTTTTATAAATAAGTGCTGATATTTCAGCAACTATCTGTGTCAAAGTTTTATTGTAAAAACAAAGAAAAATTATTGCTGAAATGTTAGCAACTTTTATAAATAAGTGCTGATATTTCAGCAACTATCTATGTCAAAGTTTTATTGTAAAAACAAAGAAAAACTATTGCTGAAATGTCAGCAACTTTTATAAATAAGTGCTGATATTTCAGCAACTTTCATAAACTGTGTTCACAGTGTACATAAATGTTGCTGAAATATCAGCAACTTTTATAAATAAGTGTTGATATTTCAGCAACTTTCATACACTATGTTCACAGTGTACAGAAATGTTGCGGAAATGTCAGCAACTTTTATGAAATGTTGCATCATGCTCTGCAATAATCGTGAATAAAAAACAGGGACCTAATTTACACTGAAATTTAGTGAAGGACTTTTCGTGAATTTTGAAACTTAATAAGGACCTGTGCCAAAAGTACCCTTTAATTAAAGTAAAGTTTTACTTATTCACTTTTGATCTCTATATATATATTTGATGTAATTTTGGTAATAATGTTTAAAAATAAAATAAAATAAATATTTAATTGTAAAGGGGATATTTGGTAGTTAAGTTTAAAAATAGAAATAAAATCTTGTCAATATTAAATATAAATATAAAACAAATATATGGTCATAAATGTAAGTATTAATATATAGACATATTAAACATAAGTGAAAATAAAATAAATAAATAATTATAAATTAAGTGTTGGATAGTTAAGAAATAAAAATAAGTAGTTATGTAAAAATAGAAATGAATACACAAGCTAACATAATAAAAATAATATAACAACATTAAGGTAAACACATAAGATAATTCTAACTTTATAGAAAGCAATGGGTAGAAAGCAAATCAGGCAAGGGAAAAGAAAATCATACAAGTATACACGAAATTAAAAATAAAGGGGAAAATAAAATATATACAAGATGTACAAAATAAAATAAAGAAATAGTCTTGTAAACATGATAAGGAACAAGGAATTTAATGCCATCATCTCTAGCATAAGGAAATATCATTTCAGCCTCTTTATAAAAAAAATCTCTGACCTATTTTTGTACAAATGCAAATATTAGCATGTACACTTGTTCATATATCAATCTCTTCTTCATTTTCGTTCATTAGAAACAAAAGCATACTCAAGTTCAAAAGCCAAAACCTGTAATCATCTCCTCTGAAACAAATCAAAACCCTGTAATCACTTTTCAAAAGCTTGAGTCTGTAACCATCTCAAAACAATAAGCCTGTAGCATTTATCAAAACTGCAAGCCTGTAATCAAAGTTTAAATCATCATGTTCCAGACTAGTACATTTTCCAAGCTTCAGTTTTCCAGTAGGTTAATCAAAGCAATGCAAATCTTTTCAGTTTTGAAGTTTCAAATGTTCAAAGCTTTTCAAGTTTTCAGTTTCAAATGAAATAAAGCATCCCAGTTCTTTTCAAAGTCTCTGCTTTTTAAAAAGGTGAGTAAACTTTTTAATTAAAAGTTTAAGTAGATAAACAATAGTTGCTTGTGAAATTTTCTGTGATGATGATTGTTTTGTATGAATGTATATAGATAAGTCTCTGTGCATTTAGAAAGTGTGCATGTCTGTGTTATGTTTGTCATCCCTGTTCTTGTACAGGATTATTAAGTTTTAAACCAAATTTCTTTTTTTCTCTTCCTCTGATTTCATATGGGGTTTGGTCTTCAAACATTAAATGTTTTTTTAGACCTAAATTTAATTTTAAAAATGAATTTAAGTAAAAATATTTAGAGGGTTATTTGGAAAATGGAAATACAATGGAAATCCTTTAAAACATGTAAAAATCAGTCATTGAAATCTACTATTTCAAGATCATAACCTAAATCCACTTTAAAAGTTATGATTTTTAAAACATATATCACAATTTTTAATATTGAGATGAATGTAAATTTTGGTGATGTCTGGAATTGGGTTTTTAGGCGAATATTAGTGGCCGAAGCATCTGGGGTGGTCGGGAACATCACTGGAGGTGGAGTAAGGTCGGAAGGTTCAGGCAAAAATGTCAGGAGGAGTGCTTGATCACTGTGGCGTCGACGATGGTCAAGTAATGTTTTTAACCCTAGTTTTGACTAGGGTGGGTTTTGGGTCACCGCATGGACTCTGATGGATCGAGTGTCGCGTAACTCAAGGAAATTGTGATATCTCGGAATTTTTGGCAATATCAATTTAATAATCTGTGTTAAAATTAAATAGATTTGATAATATTGTTAATAATAAATATGAATTGATTTAATAATCTTCTTTAATAAATATTTAAATGGGTGATTTTATCTTTTAAAAACTAATTTAATTTGTTTTCTATTTATAATATATATATATATATTTGTATATATTGTAAATAGACAAGATCTGTTTTAAAATTTAATAAATAAAGATATGTTTTCTAATTTTAATATTTTTGGTAATTATAATTTGATTTAATATATATTTTTTAAGGCTATTTAAATAAATAACTGTATGGTTTAAAATACTTAAGAAAAATATTAATTGTTTTAAAATTTATTTTAGTTTAAGTATGAATTTAAATAAGATTAACAAAAGGGTTGTTTTGTTCTTTTAAGTATAGCTTGATGAAAATAAGTAATGAAGTGATAATTTCTTTTATAAATTATTTTAATTTAATAATGAGTTATTTTTAAACAGTATTAATAATGTAATATTTTTATAAATAGATTTTTAATAAGAATAGAATTGTTATATATATTTTGGAAGAAACTATGATTTGTAAATTTGAAATGAAGTCTTTCAAAAATGTTTTAATTTAAAATAAACCTTATAAATATTAAGCATAAAAGTAAAAATAAATAATAAATAAATTTAGCATTTGATAGTCTAAGTTTTAAATAAAAAGAGGAATAAAATAAGCACTTGTGTTAGTGTAACGACCCGGAATGTTCGAACCCGAAAATTCCAGATAGTTAGGAGAAAAAGAAAAGAGATAGAAGAAAGAAACAGAACAAGACACAGATTCTCACATTCGCAGCGGATCAAAATACAATATCAAATAATAATATCAGTTATACAAAGAAAACTGTATTAGTCAATCACATTTTAATATATCAGAGTTACAACATTTCACAATCACTGGACAGTTAAAATAACTTGTCCTAAATAAATAACAATATATCACAGTGGAATACACTCCATACGTTCCTGCCATCCAGCTCGCCTCCTGAGCTCCAGAACGTCCTTACCCGAAAATCTGTAATACTCGGTCTGACCCGAGCATTACATCAAAGTAACACCCGGGTCAGGCTGGAAACCAGCGTGAGTAAACCCATCTAACAAGAAATTCCAATCTATAGAACTTATTTAAAACCCGGGGTAACTCGTACATTATTACAAGTAAACAACTTATATAGTCAACACTTATTTTCACAAAATATTATCTAAGTATCCAACTTAGTTTAAATGGTCCATTTTATCCCAACCAGCCTATTGGTTTCACATATCAATCTATAAAGTATTTTAGATGATTTCAAATCGAAGTGGTTTCGGATATTTATTAATACCCGACCCCGGTCTCTTTGAATTCAAATGTCATCATTTTAAATGTCCAAGTTGTTTAAGGGTTTAAACATTTAAACTTATATTCAGGATGATATAAACAGATAGATAAATCACAATATCACAATAAATAATTCATATCAAACATTCATCTCACAAAGCAGCATATATAATAGATATCATACCTAAATCATCGAGTATTAATATCAATCAATCATCTATAAGCAAGTTTAATTAACTCTTAATCAATTTAATTAACCTTTATTTAAATTAATTACTATCCTTTAATTACTTGGATTACCTTAACCCTAATTAATTACAAATAAATAAATTATCTCTTAATGATCTTCCTTAATTAATTACTCTCTTTTAATTAATTACCTTAACTAGTAATTAATCACATTATTAATTAACCTTAATCCTTTAATTAATTGATCTTTAATTAATTAACTTCAATTCAATTATATTAATTATCCTTTAATTGATATCATCAAGTGATTAACCCTTAATCACTTCCATTAGTTAATTACCTTTAACTAATTTCATTCATTTATTAAACTTTAATTAATCACATTAAGTCATTAACTATCCTATAATTAATTACGTTCAGTAATTACTCTTTAATCACTTATACTAAGTAATTAACTATCTATTTATTACATTAAGAAATTATATTCCAATTTGTAAATCTTAAACAATTAAGATAAACCATATACTTTAATTATTTACTTAGTTTCATCATTACTTATTTGAATTCAAAAGTTTGAAATTAATTCATTCAAACATCTCATAATTAAAGTTTTAATATACTTATATTTTGAAACTTGTTTGATAATGGTTTTGAAAACTTGTTCATTCTATTTACTTTGAAAACTGGTTGCAATTTTCCTTTTGTTTTTGCTTTCAAATCTGGTTTTCTTTTAAACATTTGAAACCTGGTATGATTTGCTTCAGATTTTAAAACCTGATTTCCTTTTTAAATTTTATAACCTGGTAACTTAAAATAAACAACCAGAGCCACTACTTAATTTTCCCTAGAAATCCCCGAGTATAACTTCGAGGTCATCAACCAAAAACCCGAGGTCGACTCCGAGTCGCAACCCTTCTTCCCAAACTCAACATCACAGCAATGGCCACAGATACAATAGGAACTCGTGCACGTGCACGCCTGGACTTCGCCACTCCGATCATCGCCGTCACCTCCAACCTGACAGCGACCACCACCACTAACGATTCAGCCACTCAGTTTCCAAAAATCGAACACAAATCGGAATCGAGCAAAACTGGCACCACTGGAACAAACCGATCGACTTAAAACCCCCTTGACCCAACGCCTCCGACCACCAGAATCCACTAAACCCCGTCCATAGTTCTGCCGAAGACCACACTTCATTTTCCCCCACACCTGATTTAGTCCGATGTTCTAGTGACGATGCGGTAGCCTAAATTTCATCTTCGACCAGAATACGACCTTAAACCCTACTCTGCCCTCGACATGCCACCATGGTGATCAGAAAAATTTCTGGCTAATTTTCCCAAGCTCCTCGATCAGCAGGCTATCTCCAGCAACGATCTCCACGTTCCTCACTCATCTGATCGCCAGAAATCGTCGAAAAATAGATTTTCGTTCAACTCGAGAAATCCCCACAATCCCAAACTTAAAAATCTTGAAAACTATTATCAAAATTCATTATTTTCGAAAACGAATTTGATTATATAATCAAAGCATGGAAATTGAACAATCAAATTTTTGACATTAATTGATCTTCTCTGTTCTTTTCAACTTCCAGTAATATTTCTTGCAATTTATACTTTTAAAAATATTTTAAAAATCGAGTTTAGTTATTATAAACAGATTCCTTTTAAAGATCATAACCTTAAACTGTTTATATAAAGAGATATGAATTTTTCTTTGAATTTATTGAACCCGTACACAAAACAGAGACAGCCATAAACATGTTCACAGACATGCACCGATACTTCACTTTTATATACATGCAAATGCTTTAATTCATCCATGCAACCATATCTATTACTTCAACTACTTATCTCATGCATCGGGATAACAAATTTAAGCTTTTAAAGAAATGTTTACTCACCTTAAATGTTGGACAGAGACTTAAAAAACCGAGATGCTCTGATTTTTGAAAACTGGAATCACTTGATCTTTGAAAACTTGATTGTGTTGCTTAGTTGAGTTGATCCTACTTAAATCTGAGATGAACTTGTTAGCTGATATGATCTAAGCTTTGATTTAGCTTTGAAGTTGGAAACCTTGCTTGATGATTCAGGTTTTAAATTTCTAAAGAGTGATTGTTGCTTTGATTAAATTTTTTGGTTTGAAGAATGTTTACAGGTTTTTAGTTTTCTTGTTTTGTAAATGAAGATAGGAAAGAATTGAGAGAGAGAGGAGATAGATATATTTATAGCCTTGTTTTATGATTTTTAAAAATAAAAGAAAATAAAATAAAATGGTGACACTTGTTTAAAAATCTTACATTTGTCATTTACATAAGTTACTTAACTTACATTTGTAATATGCATGTGTTAATATATTTTTATAAAACTTTATATTTAAATTTCTATTTAGTAAATACATTTCTTAATTTATATAAATAAAATTCTTTAAAGAAAATAAAATAAAACAAATCGTATATTAATAAAAATCGTATACATATATTTTTAGATCCAATTTATTTTAAGATATTTATTCTTTGAATTTCAAATTCAAATTAAAATTCTAATTTATTTTCTACTCATATATATATTCTTATAACAACACATTATCATTTGATTTAAAAGAAAATAATAAAAAATGTAAATTCTAAGTGATTATATTAAGATATTATCATGCAATACTTACCCAAATATAAATATTCATTACCAGATTTATTTGTCAAATCTATAATTCAGTATTTCTATTAATTTACCCAATTATTATATCAATTACAGATGTTCAGAAATCCGGGTTATCACATTCCTCCCCCCTTTAAATCTTTTCGTCCTCGAAAAGGAACGAATCAAGAATTTTATTACCATGTTGATTATCAGTTAAATTATTCCTTAGACATCTTAACTCTTAACTCTTTTTATTTAAATTTTTCAAAACATTTTAGTAATTTACATAATATTATCAAAATAGTTTTTATAAAAATTCTTTTTATAACTCGATGTCTCAACCAGTCCATCCTTGTTCTCACAGAAATTCGGTCATACGTTGATCAGGCGTAAGACTGAAAATCTATCAGTACTTGGTAAACCCGTTTTCAACACCTGGTGAAAATACTTGGAAAATAATTTTATTGAAAATAGGGAAAACAGTTTTGAAAATAGAGGAAATATCTTTGGTGAGAATGCTCTGGAAATCATCACCCCCATCCAAGGTCACAGTTACATCACGGGTTACGTTGCCATCGCAGCAAAAGTCCATGTAACTGATTACACCATGGAACCCACAACAGATCGCAGTTACATCCAGGGTTACGTTGCCGTCGCAGCAAAAGTCCATGTAACTGTTGGCTCTCAGCGGCACACACGATTTCGCTGTCAAAATGAAACTTCTCCCACATAGGTCGCAGTCTACCGATATAAAATCAAACGCAGACTGTTTGCTCTCAGCGGCACAAACGACTTTCGCTATGTTACCATAGTGTCACAGTCTACCGATATAAAATCAAACGTAGACAGTTGGCTCTCAGCGGCACACATGACTTTCGCTATGGTCTGCAGTAGATCGCAGTGACATTGAGTTAAATTGTTGTCAAAGCATAACTCAAATGCCTCTGTGGGCACCAGCCCCTCGACTTTCGCTACACAAATAATCCTCAGGAACTAGTTTTGTCCGGACTCCTCACAGGATCAACTTTAGAAACCCCCCTTGGGGCTCAAGGCAGTACCACCCAGTGGTACTCCTGAGAAGTTCATTTCAAGGAAGCGCCTTTTTCCCCAGAGCTATTCTCAAAACACTTTATACTATATACTTATAGTATCTTCAAATCATACCCTTTATGATTTATCAAAATCTCCTTTACACAAAATCGATTACCAAAATCGATAATTCTCAAACTAGGCTTTTCAAAATACAAAATTGATTTTCCCAAAAATCAAAAGCCTTTCCCAAATTCATAGGTTCCCAAAACCTTTTCCAAAATCATTCTCATAGGATCCTTTATATATATATATATATAGATATAGATATATATAACTTTTAAAATCTTTGGATCATTTCAACTTTGTATAAAACCTCTTTTATACTTCAAATATTTCAAAACCCTTTTCTTTAAGCAATAGATTCAACAAGGGAAGATTTACCTTATATAACAAGGATATATAACTTTATTTTATTCCAAATCAAATATCCACATTTGATAAATCTTTTATAAAGTTATTAACCATATTTCTTTTCAAAAACCATTTTACAGTTCTTATCCACAAATCTTCAATATCAATTTCATTCAAATCCGTACGATGTACACATATCATCCGTACACAATATCAATCTGATCGCTCAATCGATCACACAATTTCACTTCCGAACTAGTATCGTCCACCCGACTTCCTAGTGCGGACTCAGATCTGGTTTCTTGATTAGAAACCGTCATTCTCCTTGCATAGTCACAACTATGATAGAGAATATCCAGAACCAATCAAAAATCCATATCCAGGTTCGCCGTCGAAAATCGAGCGAAAAATCCCAACTCGAATCGATAATACTATCTCGAAATTCTGTGTTCGAATCTAGATCAAATCATTATGCGAATAGAATAATATACGTATATCCTATGTATTTATCTTTGTTGGTTATTAGCCAAATCAATTCTCTTTTCTATTCACATTTCCTTTAATTCCATTCATTTATTCTCAATTGCTTCCATTTCCAATTGAGTTATTACTTCAATTACAAACAGTTTGAACTCTGACCTATTTAAATTTAAAAATAACTAGAAAAAGTTTAAAATAGATAAGCAGTTGAAAAATAGTTATTAGTTTGTAAAATAGCTGTAAAATTGTGATAACCCGGATTTTTCGGACATCTGTTAATTGATAATTAACCGGATTGAATTAATAAAATACTAATTTATAAGTGAACAAATAGAATTCTGATATATATATATATATATAGGTATATAGATGAATTTGATTTATAATAAATGCTTATTGGATAATCTCCTGTTATAGTTATTGAAATTTGATAATACTTATTTAATGACCTTCTTTTATAGTTATTCAATTTGGCAAAATTTATCTTTTACAAATAGATATATTTTATATTGTAAATGGTTAGCTATGGTTTAAATTCAAATATTAATGTTCAAAGCTATTGAAGATAAATTCCATATTTTACAACAACAAAGATAGCCTATGTGTATATGTGATTATTTATTTAGTATAATTAGATTTCAATCATTTTCTTTTAAAAATGTATACATATATAAAGATAAGAGTATGATTCATAAATTAAAAATGATGTAGGGGTTTAACACATAATTTATAATATAAATTGAGACAAGGATTTAAACATAAAAATACAAATGTGTGACAAATGTTTAAATAAGAAAAATATAAATTACAAGTGTAAGCTAAAGGAAATAGGTAATAAACAAGTGTAGCTAGTGGCTTAATTTCTTTTAAACTAAAATATAAAAATAAAAATAAAGAAGATGTATAGTAAAGAAGTAACCAGGCTATACACGTTTCTCTCAAATTTTCTCATCTCTTTTTCTGAAAATAAGAAAAAAAATATCTGTTTCAAAATCAAAACCTGGAAAAAAAGAAAATCAGAAACAAAATCCTCAACCTGGGATTCCAACATCTGAAACAAGAACAAACATTTAAGCTCAAATTCAAATTCAAGTCAAGAAGCAAGCTTACAAATTTCCAAAGATCAACTCAGTTTCAAAATTTAAAGGGCTAGCAGCAAAATCAACCTAAAGCAAATTCATCACAAGCAAATTCAAAATCAGTTTCAGATTTAAAATCTGGTTTGAGAACAATCTAGTTCTCTGTTTTCAAAGGTGAGTAAACTAAAGTTTTTACAGTTTAATAACTGGTGCATGTTGTTAATTCTTGAAGAAATTTGTGATGAATGTTTGTATAAATGTTTGCATGATTGTTTTAAGGTGAATGCATGTGTATATGTATATAGAAAATTGTGTGCATGTATATAAAAAGTAAAGTATTGTGTTTGCATGCCTGTATATAGATAACTTACCTCTGTTTAATATTAACAGATCAAAACAAGTTTTTTTTAAAAAAAAAAATCAACTTCTCCTTACCCAATCTCTTTTAGGATTTGATCTTTAAATAAAATATGTTAGTATCAACCAGATTCTATGTTTAAAAATAATTTCAAGTGTTTATGTTGAGAAATTATTTCAAAAACGAGAAATAACAATGATGATCCAATTTAAGTCAGAAATCGATCATCAAATTTTCAAGTTTTGATCATAGAAACGGTTTCGTTTTGGAAATTAATGAATTTTGATGTTAATATCTAGATTTTTAAGTTTGGGATTAATGGGAATTTTCGAGTTGAACGGAAATGGAGTTTACGTTGATTTCTCGGTGATCAAAGGTGGAGGAGCATCGAGCTCGTTGCTGAAGGTAGCTAGGTGTCTGGTGATTGTAGGAAAAATGGTCTGAGATTTTCTAGACCACCGTGGTTGACTGGCGATGGCGATCTAGGGATTGAGGGTAGTCTTTTGTCAGGTATGTTGTCGATGTGATCTCGGCTTCTATGGTTCATCGGATTCGATCGCGATGGTCGTGATCGCGACATGGTGGCATTGAGCAGCTCTGAAAGGAAGGCCATGGGTTCCAGTTGTCGAAATCGACGGCGGCAGAAGAATTCGTTGGTGGTGCTTCGTTCCAGTTTTTCGTTGATCTTCAACTTTTCGATTTGCTCTCGAATTTTGGATTATGGGTTGGTGTGTTGACTGTCGGGGTCGAGGATAGTTTGTTGAAGGCCGGAAAGTTGATCAGAGAGGGGCGGAGTTGTCGTGCATGTGCACGGTGCATTCGCGTATCTGGGTTTTGAAGAAACTTTGGGGAAGAAAGCGAATGCTCGGGTGGTTGTTCGAGAAAAATCGAGTTTTACTCGAAGTAGGACGAAACGTGGGTAGCTTCGAGTTTTGCTTCGGGAATTCTTAGGGTTTTACTCGGGTTTTTGCAAGTTTTAAATAAATTATGTTAACCAAGTAAATAAGAAGTAAATTGTTACCAGATTTTAAATATAAAGCTTGAACAGTTTTGAAGGTATGTTAAAATGAATGGGTGGTGTCTTAATTAATAAAGATTAATTAATTAAGAATAAAAGAATAATTACTTAATGAAGTAATTTATGGATGTGATTAATTAAAGTGAATTTAATTAATGTAATTAATTTGAATTAATTAATTAGATTGATTAAATTAGGATAATCACTTTGAATAGCTTAAGTATAACTACTTAATGTAATTAATGAAGTATATTTACTTAATGTAAGTAATAAATGGAAAATTACTGAATGTAATGAATTAAGGGAAATTACTAAATGGAAATAATTAAATAAAAGTAATTAAAGTTTAATTACTTAGTGTAATTGATAAAAAGAATAATTACTTAATTAATTAAAGGATAGTTAATTACTGAATGTGATTAATTTATGGATAATAAATGAATGTGTTTAAATAAAAGATAATTACTTAATGTAAGTAATTATAGAATAATTACTTGATGTAATTAATTAAGGAATTTAATTAATTTATGAAAGTAATTAGGGTTGAATATTATTAATGGTTAAAGAATAATTAATTTATGTAATTAATTAGAGAATTAATTACTTAATGCAATGATTAATAAATTAATGTAATTAACTAAAGGATTAGTTAATTAATGAAAGTAATTAAAATTACTTAAGGTAAGTAATTAAATGATAGTTAATTAAATTAATTAATTAATGGTTAATTAATTAATGTAATTAATTTAAGAATAATTAAGTAATTAAAGGATTAGTTAATTAATTAAAGGAAATTAATTAATGATTAGGTAAGCAGAATTTAAATGGTGATTAAGTAATTAAATTAATTTATTTAAATTTATTTGAAATAATGTGACAAATAAATATTGCTTATGAATGATTGAATAATATTGTATACCTTAGATGGATAATATCTCTGATATATGATGTTATGATATGTTTGGTTTAAACTGTGATAATATGGGTATCTATCGATGATGGATTACTGTGTAAATGTGACATCCTGTATTTAAAGTTTGAATTGTATTCCATTTGAATAACTTTGTTAAGATGACATTGGATTCGAAGAGACAGGAGTCGGGTATTAGTTAATACCCGAAACCACTTCGATTTGAAATCTTCTATAATTCTTTATAGATTGATATGTGAAATCAAATAGGCCAGTTTGGGATAATATGGATCATTTAAACTAAGTTGTATACTTAGATAGTGTTCTGTGAAAATAAGTGTTGACTATATAAGTTGTTTACTTATAGTAAAGTACGAGTTACCCCGGGTTTAAATAAGTTCTATGAATTGAAATTCCATGTTAGATAAGTTTACTCACGCTGGTTTCCAGCCTGACCCGGGTGTTACTTTGATGTAATGCTCGGGTCAGACCGAGTATTACAGATTTCCAGGTAAGGACGTTCTAGAGCTCAGGAGGCGAGATGGATGGCAGGAACGTATGGAGTTTGCCGCTGTGTATTTAAGAACTTATTGATAGTAGTCTGGGACAGATTGATAACTGTCTAGTCTATTTGTGTATATGTTGTAACTCTGATGTATTGAATGTAAAGTAACAATTACAGTTTTTCTTTGTATAAATGCTATTATTTGTTATTATATTTAGTCCGCTGCGAATGTGAGATGTTGTGTTTTCTTTCTTCTTTCTATTCTTCTTCTATCTCTTTCTTCTTTTCCTTAACAATTCGGAATTTTCGGAGTCGAAAATCCCGGGTCGTTACACTTGGTATCAGAGCGGAAGGTTAAGCGAGAACCTTGGCTCTGTTGGGATTACTCGTTAAGGATAGGGTAAATGGTGCCCTAGAACGAGTTGAGTGTATATATATATGAGAGCGTACTTGTTATTTTTATATATAAAGATTTTAAATGATTTTATATAAGAATATATTTTGATATATAAAATGATATTTCTTTCTAATAAATATAAAGAAATTGGTTGTTAAAATATTGGAATTAAATTAAGTGGTAATAGTAATACAACCAAATTAAAATTGAATGAAGATAAGTTTGAAATGAATCCAAACTGAAATTAAAATCTTGAATTTGTAGAAATGTTATCACGAATAAAGATAACAATGAATTGGTTTCCAGATATGATAATCTTGGTTATTATCATAAATGGTAGTTGTGTTTAATAATGAATGTTGTTAATTATTAAGCAAAATGAAATGTTTTAGGGAAGTAAACATTTAAGTGAGTATAACTTATAAATTGGAATTGAAGAAAATTTAAAATTATGAAATTTTAAATCTAAATCCAGAAAACTTGAAATTGTTTTAAAAGAAGTTTGTTTTGAATTAAAACCAAAGGTGGTTTAAAAATTTAAAGTATAACTTGGTGTGTAAAGAAAATGTATATATGAGGAATATACATAATACCAATGATGATTTGAAATGAACACTTAGTGTTGAGTTTTAAATTGGAATGTGATGTAAAACCCAAAGTAAAGTAAGTTTTTAAACTTAAAAGGGGAAAGATTATTAATCTGAAGTTTAAAATTTGAATGGGAATTCAAATTGTGTAAAGTTGACCGGATTAAGTAAATATAATTTAACTTAAGGAAGTTAAATAAGTTTAGATTGAACAACTTGAATTGGAAATTTCAAGATGAAATTTAAATTTAACTTGGGTAGTTAAATGATTAATTTAAATAGGAGCTATGAGAGATCTCAAAATGGGTTTGAGATCTGGAAATGGAAAATGGATAATAAATTAGAATCTGAAATTTAATTGTTTTTGGATTCTTATTTGAACTTTATAATAAGTTAAGTAAAGATAATTTTAAAATGGAATTTGGAATTTGGATTCAGAATTTAATGGTTTAAAGATATAAGTTAATTTGATTTAAGAAATTAAATCAACATTTAGAAATTTAACTCGAATTTATATAAATTTGAGATAGCTTAAAATTGAGTTTTAAATTGAAATTTGTTCAAATGGGATTTGGTTTGAATTAATTAGAATTGTGATTGAAGATGTATAAGTTTAAAAATCAAATGGAATTTGATTTGAATTTGGAAAGGAATTAAGGTTAATTCAACTTGAATTGGGATTAAATCAATTTCAATGGAAATTGAAGTTATTTAAATTGAATTGTTGGGAAATTAATTGGAAATGGAGATTGGAAAATTAAACGGTTTGACTCGGGACTATTTTCAAAGTAAATTGTTTTAATATAAATATATTTTTCCAAACTATTTACTATACAATCTTTCTTCTTTAACCCCAAACTATCTTATACTTATTTTACAATTATTTTGAAATTATTTAACTATTTTGAAACTGTCTTATAAACTAATTACTATTTTTCTGTTATTTATATCTAATCACTATTTAAAAAAAAAAAAAACTATTTTGCAATTATCTAACTATTTTATACCTACTTAATTATTTTACAGCTATTTTACAACTTAATAACTATTTTTCAACTACTTATCTATTTTAAACTTTTCCAAGCTATTTTCAAATTTTTTTTTAAAATTGGTCAGAGTTCAAACAGTTTATAATTGAAGAAATAACTCAATTGGTAATGGAAGCAATTGAGAATAAGTGAATGGAATTAAAAGAAATCTGAATAGAAAAGAGAATTGATTTGGCTAATAACCAATAAAAGATAAATACGTAGGATATACGTATATTATTCTATTCGCATAGTGATTTGATCCAGATTCGAACACAGAATTTCGAGATAGTATTATCGATCCGAGTTGGGATTTTTCGCTCGATTTTCGACGGCGAACCTGGATATGGGTTTGATTGGTTCTGGATATTCTCTATCATAGCTACGACTATGCAAGGAGAATGACGGTTTCTAATCAAGAAACCAGATCTGAGTCCGCACTAGGAAGTCGGGTGGACGATACTAGTTCGGAAGTGAAATTGTGTGATCGATTGAGCGATCAGATTGACATTGTGTACGGATGATATGTGTACATCGTACGGATTTGAATGAAATTGATATTGAAGATTTGTGGATAAGAACTGTAAAATGGTTTTTGAAAAGAAATATGGTTAATAACTTTATAAAAGATTTATCAAATGTGAATATTTGATTTAGAATAAAATAAAGTTATATATCCTTGTTATATAAGGTAAATCTTCACTTGTTGAATCTATTGCTAAAAGAAAAGGGTTTTGAAATATTTGAAGTATAAAAGAGGTTTTATACAAAGTTAAAATGATCCAAAGATTTTCAAAGTTATATATATCTATATCTATATCTATATATAAAGGATCTTATGAGAATGATTTTGGAAAAGGTTTTGGGAACCTATGGATTTTGGAAAGGGCTTTTGATTTTTGGGAAAATCAATTTTGAATTTTGGAAAGCCTAGTTTGAGAATTATCGATTTTGGTAATCGATTTTGTGTAAAGGAGATTTTGATAAATCATAAAGGGTATGATTTGAAGATACTATAAGTATATAGTATAAAGTGTTTTGAGAATAGCTCTGGGGAAAAAGGCGCTCCCTTGAAATGAACTTCTCAGGAGTGCCACTGGGTGGTACTGCCTTGAACCCCAAAGGGGGATTCTAAAGTTGATCCTGTGAGGAGTCCAGACAAAACTAGTTCCTGAGGATTATTTGTGTAGCGAAAGTCGAGGGGCTGGTGCCCACAGAGGCATTTGAGTTATGCTGTGACAACAATTTGACTCAATGTCACTGCGATCTACTGCAGACCATAGCGAAAGTCATGTGTGCCGCTGAGAGCCAACTGTCTACGTTTGATTTTATATCGGTAGACTGTGACACTATGGTAACATAGCGAAAGTCGTTTGTGCCGCTGAGAGCCAACAGTCTGCGTTTGATTTTATATCGGTAAACTGCGACCTATGTGGAGGAGTTTCATTTTGACAGCGAAATCGTGTGTGCCGCTGAGAGCCAACAGTTACATGGACTTTTGCTGCGATGGAAACGTAACCCTGGATGTAACTGCGATCTGTTGTGGGTTCCTTGGTGTAATCAGTTACATGGACTTTTGCTGCGATGGCAACGTAACCCGTGATGTAACTGTGACCTTGGATGGGGGTGATGATTTCCAGAGCATTCTCACCAAAGATATTTCCTCTATTTTCAAAAACTGTTTTCTATTATTCTCAATAAAATTATTTTCCAAGTATTTTCTCTGGATGTTAAAAACGGGTCTGCTAAGTACTTATAGATTTTCAGTCCTACGCCTGATCAACGTATGACCGAATTTCTGTGAGAACAAGGATGGACTGGTTGAAACATCGAGTTATAAAAAGTATTTTTATAAAACTATTTTTGAAAAATTATATAGATTTTAAAGTGTTTAAAAAAAAAATTATAAAAGGAGTTAAGAGTTTAAAAAAATAATATTCAAAGATTAATTTATTCAAAGAATAATTTATCTGATTTTAAATTATTAAATAAATTCTGGCTTCGTTCCTTTTCGAGGACGAAAAGATTCTAAGGGGGAAGGAATGTGATAACCCGGATTTTTCGGACATCTGTTAATTGATAATTAACCGGATTGAATTAATAAAATACTAATTTATAAGTGAACAAATAGAATTCTGATATATATATATATATATAGGTATATAGATGAATTTGATTTATAATAAATGCTTATTGGATAATCTCCTGTTATAGTTATTGAAATTTGATAATACTTATTTAATGACCTTCTTTTATAGTTATTCAATTTGGCAAAATTTATCTTTTACAAATAGATATATTTTATATTGTAAATGGTTAGCTATGGTTTAAAATCAAATATTAATGTTCAAAGCTATTGAAGATAAATTCCATATTTTACAACAACAAAGATAGCCTATGTGTATATGTGATTATTTATTTAGTATAATTAGATTTCAATCATTTTCTTTTAAAAATGTATACATATATAAAGATAAGAGTATGATTCATAAATTAAAAATGATGTAGGGGTTTAACACATAATTTATAATATAAATTGAGACAAGGATTTAAACATAAAAATACAAATGTATGACAAATGTTTAAATAAGAAAAATATAAATTACAAGTGTAAGCTAAAGGAAATAGGTAATAAACAAGTGTAGCTAGTGGCTTAATTTCTTTTAAACTAAAATATAAAAATAAAAATAAAGAAGATGTATAGTAAAGAAGTAACCAGGCTATACACGTTTCTCTCAAATTTTCTCATCTCTTTTTCTGAAAATAAGAAAAAAAATATCTGTTTCAAAATCAAAACCTGGAAAAAAAGAAAATCAGAAACAAAATCCTCAACTTGGGATTCCAACATCTGAAACAAGAACAAACATTTAAGCTCAAATTCAAATTCAAGTCAAGAAGCAAGCTTACAAATTTCCAAAGATCAACTCAGTTTCAAAATTTAAAGGGCTAGCAGCAAAATCAACCTAAAGCAAATTCATCACAAGCAAATTCAAAATCAGTTTTAGATTTAAAATCTGGTTTGAGAACAATCTAGTTCTCTGTTTTCAAAGGTGAGTAAACTAAAGTTTTTACAGTTTAATAACTGGTGCATGTTGTTAATTCTTGAAGAAATTTGTGATGAATGTTTGTATAAATGTTTGCATGATTGTTTTAAGGTGAATGCATGTGTATATGTATATAGAAAATTGTGTGCATGTATATAAAAAGTAAAGTATTGTGTTTGCATGCCTGTATATAGATAACTTACCTCTGTTTAATATTAACAGATCAAAACAAGTTTTTTTTTTTAAAAAAAATCAACTTCTCCTTACCCAATCTCTTTTAGGATTTGATCTTTAAATAAAATATGTTAGTATCAACCAGATTCTATGTTTAAAAATAATTTCAAGTGTTTATGTTGAGAAATTATTTCAAAAACGAGAAATAACAATGATGATCCAATTTAAGTCAGAAATCGATCATCAAATTTTCAAGTTTTGATCATAGAAACGGTTTCGTTTTGGAAATTAATGAATTTTGATGTTAATATCTAGATTTTTAAGTTTGGGATTAATGGGAATTTTCGAGTTGAACGGAAATGGAGTTTACGTTGATTTCTCGGTGATCAAAGGTGGAGGAGCATCAAGCTCGTTGCTGAAGGTAGCTAGGTGTCTGGTGATTGTAGGAAAAATGGTCTGAGATTTTCTAGACCACCGTGGTTGACTGGCGATGGCGATCTAGGGATTGAGGGTAGTCTTTTGTCAGGTATGTTGTCGATGTGATCTCGGCTTCTATGGTTCATCGGATTCGATCGCGATGGTCGTGATCGCGACATGGTGGCATTGAGCAGCTCTGAAAGGAAGGCCATGGGTTCCAGTTGTCGAAATCGACGGCGGCAGAAGAATTCGTTGGTGGTGCTTCGTTCCAGTTTTTCGTTGATCTTCAACTTTTCGATTTGCTCTCGAATTTTGGATTATGGGTTGGTGTGTTGACTGTCGGGGTCGAGGATAGTTTGTTGAAGGCCGGAAAGTTGATCAGAGAGGGGCGGAGTTGTCGTGCATGTGCACGGTGCATTCGCGTATCTGGGTTTTGAAGAAACTTTGGGGAAGAAAGCGAATGCTCGGGTGGTTGTTCGAGAAAAATCGAGTTTTACTCGAAGTAGGACGAAATGTGGGTAGCTTCGAGTTTTGCTTCGGGAATTCTTAGGGTTTTACTCGGGTTTTTGCAAGTTTTAAATAAATTATGTTAACCAAGTAAATAAGAAGTAAATTGTTACCAGATTTTAAATATAAAGCTTGAACAGTTTTGAAGGTATGTTAAAATGAATGGGTGGTGTCTTAATTAATAAAGATTAATTAATTAAGAATAAAAGAATAATTACTTAATGAAGTAATTTATGGATGTGATTAATTAAAGTGAATTTAATTAATGTAATTAATTTGAATTAATTAATTAGATTGATTAAATTAGGATAATCACTTTGAATAGCTTAAGTATAACTACTTAATGTAATTAATGAAGTATATTTACTTAATGTAAGTAATAAATGGAAAATTACTGAATGTAATGAATTAAGGGAAATTACTAAATGGAAATAATTAAATAAAAGTAATTAAAGTTTAATTACTTAGTGTAATTGATAAAAAGAATAATTACTTAATTAATTAAAGGATAGTTAATTACTGAATGTGATTAATTTATGGATAATAAATGAATGTGTTTAAATAAAAGATAATTACTTAATGTAAGTAATTATAGAATAATTACTTGATGTAATTAATTAAGGAATTTAATTAATTTATGAAAGTAATTAGGGTTGAATATTATTAATGGTTAAAGAATAATTAATTTATGTAATTAATTAGAGAATTAATTACTTAATGCAATGATTAATAAATTAATGTAATTAACTAAAGGATTAGTTAATTAATGAAAGTAATTAAAATTACTTAAGGTAAGTAATTAAATGATAGTTAATTAAATTAATTAATTAATGGTTAATTAATTAATGTAATTAATTTAAGAATAATTAAGTAATTAAAGGATTAGTTAATTAATTAAAGGAAATTAATTAATGATTAGGTAAGCAGAATTTAAATGGTGATTAAGTAATTAAATTAATTTATTTAAATTTATTTGAAATAATGTGACAAATAAATATTGCTTATGAATGATTGAATAATATTGTATACCTTAGATGGATAATATCTCTGATATATGATGTTATGATATGTTTGGTTTAAACTGTGATAATATGGGTATCTATCGATGATGGATTACTGTGTAAATGTGACATCCTGTATTTAAAGTTTGAATTGTATTCCATTTGAATAACTTTGTTAAGATGACATTGGATTCGAAGAGACAGGAGTCGGGTATTAGTTAATACCCGAAACCACTTCGATTTGAAATCTTCTATAATTCTTTATAGATTGATATGTGAAATCAAATAGGCCAGTTTGGGATAATATGGATCATTTAAACTAAGTTGTATACTTAGATAGTGTTCTGTGAAAATAAGTGTTGACTATATAAGTTGTTTACTTATAGTAAAGTACGAGTTACCCCGGGTTTAAATAAGTTCTATGAATTGAAATTCCATGTTAGATAAGTTTACTCACGCTGGTTTCCAGCCTGACCCGGGTGTTACTTTGATGTAATGCTCGGGTCAGACCGAGTATTACAGATTTCCAGGTAAGGACGTTCTGGAGCTCAGGAGGCGAGATGGATGGCAGGAACGTATGGAGTTTGCCGCTGTGTATTTAAGAACTTATTGATAGTAGTCTGGGACAGATTGATAACTGTCTAGTCTATTTGTGTATATGTTGTAACTCTGATGTATTGAATGTAAAGTAACAATTACAGTTTTTCTTTGTATAAATGCTATTATTTGTTATTATATTTAGTCCGCTGCGAATGTGAGATGTTGTGTTTTCTTTCTTCTTTCTATTCTTCTTCTATCTCTTTCTTCTTTTCCTTAACAATTCGGAATTTTCGGAGTCGAAAATCCCGGGTCGTTACAAAAATAGTTAAGTAGGTATAAAATAGTTAGATAATTGCAAAATAGTCTTTTAAAAATAGTGATTAGATATAAATAATCTGAAAAATAGTAATTAGTTTATAAGACAGTTTCAAAATAGTTAAATAGTTCTAAAATAATTGTAAAATAAGTATAGGATAGTTTAGGGTTTAAGAAGAAAGATTGTATAATAAATAGTTTGGAAAATATATTTGTATTAAAACAATTTATTTTGAAAATAATCCAGAGCCAAACTGTTCAATTCTCATCAATCCAATTTAAATTTCCACCACCATTTAAATTAACTCAATTCCAATTTAAATAACTTCAATTTCCATTGAAATTGATTTAACCTCAATTCAAGTTGAATTAATCTTCTATTTCTTTCCTAATTCAAATCAAATTCCATTTGAATTTTAAACCTATTTAACATTAATCACAATTCCAAATTATTTTAATTCAATTTGGATTTATTTCAAATTGAACCAGCTTCAATTTCCAAATTCAAATCATTTTAATTCTAATTTACCATTTGAATTTTAAAACTTATACATCTTCAATCACAATTCTAATTAATTCAAATCAAATTCAATTTGAACTAATTTAATTCAAATCTCAATTTAAAACTATCTCGAATTATATAAATTCGAGTTAAATATTTTAAATGTTCATTTAATCCCTTAAGTCAACTTAACCCTTATTTTTAAATCAAATCAACCTTTATTTTTAATTTAACAACTTAAATCTTTAAACCATTTAATTCTGAATCCAAATTCCAAAATTCCATTTTAAAATTATCTTTACTTAACTTATTACAAAGTTCAAATAAGAATTCAAAAACAATTTAATTTTTAGATTCTAATTTATTATCCATTTTCAATTTCCAGATCTCAAACCCATTTTGAGATCACTCATAACTCCCATTTAAATTAACCATTTTACTACCCAAGTTAAATTTAAATTTCATCTTGAAATTTCCAATTCAAGTTATTCATTCAAACTTATTTAACTTCCTCCAAGTTAAATTAAATTTACTTAATCCGGTCAACTTTACACAATTTAAATTTCCATTCAAATTTTTAAACTTCAGATTAATAATCTTTCCACTTATAAGTTCAAAAACTTATTACTTTGGGTTTTCATATCACATTCCAAGGAAAAATTTAAAACTCAATACTTAGAGTTTATTTCAAATCATCTTTGATATTATGTATATCTTTATATATACATTTTCTTTACACATCAAGTTATACCTTAAATTTTTAAACCATCTCTGGTTTTAATTCAAAAATAATTTCAAGTTTTCTGGATTTAAAACTTCACAATTTAAAATCCACTACAATTTATAAGTCTTGCTTGCCTAAATGTTTTACTTCCCTAAAACATTCCATTATTAAACACAACAACCATTTATGATAATAACCAAGATTATCATATCTGGAAACCAATTCATTATTATCTTTATTTCTACAAATTCAAGATTTTAATTTCAGTTTGAATTCATTTCAAACTTATCTTCATTCAATTTTAATTTGGCTTTATTTCTATTACCACTTAATTTAATTCCAATATTTTAACAACCAATTACCTTAATATTTATTAGAAGAAAATATCATTTTATATATCAAAATATATTCTTATATAAAATCATTTAAAATTCTTATATAAGAAAATAACAATTACGCTCTCATATATATATATATATATACACACTCAACTCGTTCTAGGGTACCATTGACCCTATTCTTAACGAGTAATCCCAATAGAGCCAAGGTTCTCGCTTAACCTTCGCTCTGATACCAAATGTAACGACCCGGAATGTTCGAACCCGAAAATTCCAGATAGTTAGGAGAAAAAGAAAAAAGATAGAAGAAAGAAACAGAACAAGACACAGATTCTCACATTCGCAGCGGATCAAAATACAATATCAAATAATAATATCAGTTATACAAAGAAAACTGTATTAGTCAATCACATTTTAATATATCAGAGTTACAACATTTCACAATCACTGAACAGTTAAAATAACTTGTCCTAAATAAATAACAATATATCACAGTGGAATACACTCCATACGTTCCTGCCATCCAGCTCGCCTCCTGAGCTCCAGAACGTCCTTACCTGAAAATCTGTAATACTCGGTCTGACCCGAGCATTACATCAAAGTAACACCCGGGTCAGGCTGGAAACCAGCGTGAGTAAACCCATCTAACAAGAAATTCCAATCTATAGAACTTATTTAAAACCCGGGGTAACTCGTACATTATTACAAGTAAACAACTTATATAGTCAACACTTATTTTCACAAAATATTATCTAAGTATCCAACTTAGTTTAAATGGTCCATTTTATCCCAACCAGCCTATTGGTTTCACATATCAATCTATAAAGTATTTTAGATGATTTCAAATCGAAGTGGTTTCGGATATTTATTAATACCCGACCCCGGTCTCTTCGAATTCAAATGTCATCATTTTAAATGTCCAAGTTGTTTAAGGGTTTAAACATTTAAACTTATATTCAGGATGATATAAACAGATAGATAAATCACAATATCACAATAAATAATTCATATCAAACATTCATCTCACAAAGCAGCATATATAATAGATATCATACCTAAATCATCGAGTATTAATATCAATCAATCATCCATAAGCAAGTTTAATTAACTCTTAATCAATTTAATTAACCTTTATTTAAATTAATTACTATCCTTTAATTACTTGGATTACCTTAACCCTAATTAATTACAAATAAATAAATTATCTCTTAATGATCTTCCTTAATTAATTACTCTCTTTTAATTAATTACCTTAACTAGTAATTAATCACATTATTAATTAACCTTAATCCTTTAATTAATTGATCTTTAATTAATTAACTTCAATTCAATTATATTAATTATCCTTTAATTGATATCATCAAGTGATTAACCCTTAATCACTTCCATTAGTTAATTACCTTTAACTAATTTCATTCATTTATTAAACTTTAATTAATCACATTAAGTCATTAACTATCCTATAATTAATTACGTTCAGTAATTACTCTTTAATCACTTATACTAAGTAATTAACTATCTATTTATTACATTAAGAAATTATATTCCAATTTGTAAATCTTAAACAATTAAGATAAACCATATACTTTAATTATTTACTTAGTTTCATCATTACTTATTTGAATTCAAAAGTTTGAAATTAATTCATTCAAACATCTCATAATTAAAGTTTTAATATACTTATATTTTGAAACTTGTTTGATAATGGTTTTGAAAACTTGTTCATTCTATTTACTTTGAAAACTGGTTGCAATTTTCCTTTTGTTTTTGCTTTCAAATATGGTTTTCTTTTAAACATTTGAAACCTGGTATGATTTGCTTCAGATTTTAAAACCTGATTTCCTTTTTAAATTTTATAACCTGGTAACTTAAAATAAACAACCAGAGCCACTACTTAATTTTCCCTAGAAATCCCCGAGTATAACTTCGAGGTCATCAACCAAAAACCCGAGGTCGACTCCGAGTCGCAACCCTTCTTCCCAAACTCAACATCACAGCAATGGCCACAGATACAATAGGAACTCGTGCACGTGCACGCCTGGACTTCGCCACTCCGATCATCGCCGTCACCTCCAACCTGACAGCGACCACCACCACTAACGATTCAGCCACTCAGTTTCCAAAAATCGTACACAAATCGGAATCGAGCAAAACTAGCACTACTGGAACAAACCGATCGACTTAAAACCCCCTTGACCCAACGCCTCCGACCACCAGAATCCACTAAACCCCGTCCATAGTTCTGCCGAAGACCACACTTCATTTTCCCCCACACCTGATTTAGTCCGATGTTCTAGTGACGATGCGGTAGCCTAAATTTCATCTTCGACCAGAATACGACCTTAAACCCTACTCTGCCCTCGACATGCCACCATGGTGATCAGAAAAATTTCTGGCTAATTTTCCCAAGCTCCTCGATCAGCAAGCTATCTCCAGCAACGATCTCCACGTTCCTCACTCATCTGATCGCCAGAAATCGTCGAAAAATAGATTTTCGTTCAACTCGAGAAATCCCCACAATCCCAAACTTAAAAATCTTGAAAACTATTATCAAAATTCATTATTTTCGAAAACGAATTTGATTATATAATCAAAGCATGGAAATTGAACAATCAAATTTTTGACATTAATTGATCTTCTCTGTTCTTTTCAACTTCCAGTAATATTTCTTGCAATTTATACTTTTAAAAATATTTTAAAAATCGAGTTTAGTTATTATAAACAGATTCCTTTTAAAGATCATAACCTTAAACTGTTTATATAAAGAGATATGAATTTTTCTTTGAATTTATTGAACCCGTACACAAAACAGAGACAGCCATAAACATGTTCACAGACATGCATCGATACTTCACTTTTATATACATGCAAATGCTTTAATTCATCCATGCAACCATATCTATTACTTCAACTACTTATCTCATGCATCGGGATAACAAATTTAAGCTTTTAAAGAAATGTTTACTCACCTTAAATGTTGGACAGAGACTTAAAAAACTGAGATGCTCTGATTTTTTGAAAACTGGAATCACTTGATCTTTGAAAACTTGATTGTGTTGCTTAGTTGAGTTGATCCTACTTAAATCTGAGATGAACTTGTTAGCTGATATGATCTAAGCTTTGATTTAGCTTTGAAGTTGGAAACCTTGCTTGATGATTCAGGTTTTAAATTTCTAAAGAGTGATTGTTGCTTTGATTAAATTTTCTGGTTTGAAGAATGTTTACAGGTTTTTAGTTTTCTTGTTTTGTAAATGAAGATAGGAAAGAATTGAGAGAGAGAGGAGATAGATATATTTATAGCCTTGTTTTATGATTTTTAAAAATAAAAGAAAATAAAATAAAATGGTGACACTTGTTTAAAAATCTTACATTTGTCATTTACATAAGTTACTTAACTTACATTTGTAATATGCATGTGTTAATATATTTTTATAAAACTTTATATTTAAATTTCTATTTAGTAAATACATTTCTTAATTTATATAAATAAAATTCTTTAAAGAAAATAAAATAAAACAAATCGTATATTAATAAAAATCGTATACATATATTTTTAGATCCAATTTATTTTAAGATATTTATTCTTTGAATTTCAAATTCAAATTAAAATTCTAATTTATTTTCTACTCATATATATATTCTTATAACAACACATTATCATTTGATTTAAAAGAAAATAATAAAAAATGTAAATTCTAAGTGATTATATTAAGATATTATCATGCAATACTTACCCAAATATAAATATTCATTACCAGATTTATTTGTCAAATCTATAATTCAGTATTTCTATTAATTTACCCAATTATTATATCAATTACAGATGTTCAGAAATCCGGGTTATCACAGTTAGGATTAAAACTAAAGTACATAAGTTAAAATCTATAACCTATGATTTAAAACCAAAAGAATATGTACATAGGATATAAAGCATACCCAGGCAAGTGGAAAATATTTGTATGTTGCCTGTAAAGTTTTGAAATGCAAAGCACAAGTAGGCAAGAATATAAAGTATATAAAAAAACTAAACAGGTAATAGGATCTTGTGGGGGAAGTTGTATATGCAGGCAAAGAAAATTTGCAAAGCAAATCAGGTAAAGCTAATTTGTAGCCTAAATAAGAATGCAGAATAAACAAAAATATCTATGAACATGAAAAGATAAAATAAGCTAAGTGGGACACACAAAGTACTCAAACATTTAATGCAAGCAACATTTGGTCAATTCAAATTTGTTTTAAAAATCAACTCAGCCCCCATAAGTAAACAATCACTGATAAAAAAATATACTTGTACCTACCATTGCTTAAACCAGACATCACCCCTTTATACAACACCTCTATATCTATCCTTATTTTCATTTCGTTCAACATAACAAATAGGAAGTAATAACAAATACTTCCATCTATACAAACTTAAATAATGTTTGCAACTCAACAAAGGCAAGAGGATTAGGAGATTAAAGCAAAACAATTCTCAGTTTTTTTTTGAAAAAAAAGTTCAAAGCTGTTTCAAACAAGGGTGCTCTGTCATTTTCAAAGCAAAGGTGAGTAACATTCTTTTCTAAAAAGCTTAAGTATCCAAAAAATCTAGTTGCATGTTAATTCTATGGAAATAAGAATGTTATGTGTGATTGTATAAGTGAATTATCTAGATGTATGGATGAGTGCATTGCTGTTGTATTTGTGTATCTCTGTTTGTAGTTTCATGCTCAAGTTTTAGGATCAAAATTTATATTCTCTTAAACCAAATGTTGTTAGGACTTAAGATCCAAACAAAATCTGTTTATTTGATCAAGAAGTAAAGTTTGAAATTTGATTTAAATGAATTAAAATTTGGAATCTGCTTTGGAAAACTCAGTAGAACAATGCAAGTTGATTTATGTTAAATTTCAAACATATTAATTCACTGATCTAAGTATAAAATCTGAAAACTTATTCAAAATTATGATTTTTAAAACTAAATTCACAATTTTTAGTACTGGGTTGAAGGTGTAGTTCTTGTTTGAACTGAAAATGGTAATTTGGGTGTTTTTGGTGATCTCCGTGATCGGAGAGGAAGGGGTTTCCACTAATGTTAGTGGAGAGGTAGGGGAGTTTGGGAAAATTTCAAGGCAGTTGATCAGAGCACTGTGGCGTCAACAGGAGATCGAGGAATTTGTAACCCTAGTTTCAACTAGGTCAGGAGTTTCGATTGGCACGTCTGCTCTGGTTGATCGAGTTCAACCGAACTCAAGGGGAAGAAAGTAGGTGAGTTGACGAAGTCGAGGCCGGAGTGGTGGACCTTCAGATGGTCGGAGCTGCGAGCATGGCGCGTTGTCAGGATTTGGGTTGGTGATGTTCAGTTTGTTCCAGGCTTTGGAATTGGGCGCTCGGTTTTGATTTCTGGGTATTGGACACGATTTGATGATCGTGGTGGGTTGCAGAGTTGATCTCTGATGTGTTGCGATCATCGTTGATGATCAATGGTGGCCGGAGCCACCGTGCATATGCACGGTGCATTGGGTTGTGCCTGGTGATGTTTGATTTGGGGAGGGAGTTTACTCGAGTTTATCTCGAGTATTTCGAGTGTTTGCTCGAAGTAATGTAGGGTTTTGGCTCGAGGAAAATTTAGAATGTCTCGGGTAAATTTTTAGTTACAGGTTTTAACCTGTAAGTTTTTAAAAATTTAAAACTGTAATTTAAGAGGTGAACTAGAGAGTTAAAAATAGATTTAAATCAATGTTTAAGTTGGATTCAAATGTAGTTTGAATCTCCGTTTTAAAATAAAATAAAGTTTTTAAAATTTAAATTGTTTGAACAACTTTAAAATGGTAAATAGTTTAAATTTAAAGGTAAAGCTTTAAATAAAAATAGAGATTTAAACCTAAGTTTAAATTTGGATCCAAATCCAAATTTGAATCATAATCTTGAAATAAAGGAAGTTTTTAAAATTTAAGTGTTTAAATAACTTTAAAGGTTTAAGTTGCATTTTAAATATGATTTGTATTTCAAAATGAAATTGGTTTTAAACTCTTTAAACTTCTTTTATAAAATAAGTAATTTTTTAGCATAAAGTTTAAAAGGTTTTTAAATGGTTTTAAACTTTATTGAAGTTAAGTTTGTCCTCATTTTAAATCTTAAATTTAAAATGAGATTTGAAAACAAATTTAAAAGTAAATTGTTTTAAATTGTTTTGTTAAAAATAATGTAATCATTAATCAAAAATGTTCTTATTTTAAAGTGAATAAAGATTTAATGAATTGTGATTCATTAAATTAGTAAGGTAATTAAATGGATCAATAATTAATTTATTTAATTTAGAAATTAAGGTTCTAATAATTAATGAAGGTTAGGGTAATTAAATTGAAATTAATAATGGTTAGTTTGAGTTAATTACTTAAGAGAAGAAATTAATAAGTTGTTAATGAAGGTCATTATCTTAATATTATTGAATAATTAATTAATGTGATTTATTTTAATAATTAATTAGATTAATTAATTTAAGATAATCATTTGTGAAATTGTTTAAGTGTAATTACTTAATGGAAGTAATTAAGGAATTAATTACTTAATGTAATTAATTGAGTTTAATTTGATTAGTTTAAGTTAATTAATTAAGTTTAATTAATCACTAGATGATTTGATAAGTTATTACTTAATGTAATTAATGAAGTATAAATACGTAGTGAAGTAATTAATGGTAATTACCGTATGTAATTAATTGAAGAGGATTTAAATATGGAAGTAATTTGGATTAAATTACTTTGTGAAATTAATCAAGAGATTAATTAAGATAATTAATTAAGTAATAATTAATTTATTAAATGAAGTAATTAAGGGTAGTTAATTACTGGATGTGATTAATCAAGAGTGATTAATAAATGTGGTTTAAGTAAAGATTAATTTCTTAATGTAATTAATTTAAATAGAATAATTAATTAAATGTAATTAGGGATCATTAATTTATATAATTAATGATGAAATTAAGGGTTGATTAATTAAGATTAATTAATCAATAATAAGTGATTTTAAGAAATTAATTAATGAAATTAATTAAGGGTTAATGTAATTAATTATAGTTAATTAATTAATAGAGTAATTAAATATTAATTACTATATTTGGTTAAGGATAATTAATTTGTGAAATTAATTAATGGATAATTACTTGAATGTAATTAAAGGATAATTAATCCAGGATGATTAATTAAGATGGAAATTTGAGAATGATTAATTAATTGATTTGTAATTAATTAATGGTTATGTAAGCAAGATTTATAATGATGAAGTAATTAATTTAATTTACTTTAAATTAATTAGAGATAAGTAATTAATTTAATTCATTTTAAATTAATTATAAATGGTGTGATTATTAATCCTTGTTTATATATGATGGATGATACTGATTTCCTTGAATGGTTTGAAATCTCAGATATGAGATAAGTAATGCTGTATGATATGGTTGCTTTGATTGTAGTATATGGATAATGTAGATTATCTATTTGTGATGATATTGTGAATTATCTATCTGTGATATTGGGAATTATCTATCTATGTGTATATGGATAATGAAATGAATTGTTTTAACTTTAAAACAACTTGGACTTAAAAGATGGCGATTTGGATTTCGATGAGACCGGGATCGGGTTTTCAGATTTGGATATCCGAAAACCACATCGATCCAAATTAACGATTGGTTGTGAATCTCAAGTGAAGATGAAGATTCAGAGTGCAAGGGTTATTGTCGTTAACTCTGAGGATGATTCTAAAATGAGTGTAACGAGATAATGCCTTCGGTTTCGTTCGAACCCGGAACGAACTTGTATGGATTGAATGCTTTCAGAACATCGTCAGGTGGATGATGAGCATTCTAAGTGATGTGTTCTGATGAGGTAATCGTAGCCTCAAGCCTCATCAACCGGGAATGGCAAAAACAGGGGAGGTGCAGCAAGGCTTCGTGGGTAGCACCCACTTGAGAGCGAGATTTTCCCCTGTCTAGATGTCCCTTTATATTCGGCTGTGTGGGCAGTTGTGGCCACAACTGCTGGGGTTGTTTCGTTCGGGACTGTCCAGTAAGGGATGGTTCCGGCCTTGTGTTGTAGGGGATTGGGAGTAATCCTCGGTACGCTGATCTAAGCCAGGTACTATGACGGGTGGTACCCCAGTAGCCCTTCCATTGTATGGAATCCAATCTCCAATAAGCGTCGTATGATTCAGTTGTGCCCAACTATGTTGGAACGTGAGATGTAAGCATTCCAGCTATTTCTGTATTTTACTTGAAAACCCTAGACCCTATTATAATATCATAGAATTTCCTATCAAATGTTTGGTTAGCGTAAGGTAAAAACTTACCCATGTTTATGTGTGGGAAGTCTTACGTGATACCTTTTGTTTTCAAAGGATTTTCAAAGTTAAGCTACATTAACCTGTTACTCATACCAGACCCATGTCTGACCCGAAGTTTATTTCTGTTTTCTTAAACTCTCAGGTACTCAAATTTTTACGAGTAGCCAAGGGATTCAGGTTAGCTTTGACGAATTATGGAGGAGCAATGGAGCAGGAGGCTTCAGCATTATAGATATATAGTTTTCCGCTGTGTTGGTATCTCTGTGTTGTGTTTGAGTTGTATCGAGTTGTATTAACTAGACAGGTGTTTATAACTGTCTAGTATGTGATGTATTATCCGTGTAACTCTAGTTGATGTTGTAAATTATGTAATATTTATGGATTAATATAATTTATTCGTTCCGCTATTGAGATTCTGATGTTGTTTCTTCTTTCTTCCTTATCTTTTCTCCTTTTTATCCCTTTCTTTCTTAAAGATGATGCAACTTTCTGGTGATAGTAAGTTGGGTTGTTACAGTGGTATCAGAGCGCTAGGTTGAGCGAATACCTAGGCTCTTGAGTGATTTCTTTCTTGAGAGAGCGTAATTGTAATTTTGATAGATATATATTATTTCTACCTATTTGTTGGGTTACCTGTTCGGTTTTTCCAATAAAAGTTATAAAGGTATATAAGGTAGTAGTGTGTGTAACACGACTACCAATGGTTGGAAGTGTATCTGTCGAGACTGTAAACCTAATACCGTCTCGAGTGAGCTTTGATGTGATAAAGGATTTCACAAATCTCTGAAGGAAACCTGTTAAGGTTTGGAGTCCATTTTTGAAGTGCAAGTTTGGATGAGTAGAATTTGGATTCTGGCAGTTAAGCAGAAGCTAGTGATGGTATCTTGGTACCTCAGGAAGTAGTAGTTGTGTGATGAGATGCAGTGACTATGGATATCTCCGAAGATGTTTCTTTGGAACAAGTTTAAGGAAGTGTGTCTGCATCAGTGTTGAGGCTGAGATCAGCTGGGTGTTTGTGTTTGGCTTTGAGGCCTGAGTTTCTCAAGGAGTTTTGGATTAGGAAGTCTTTAGCATCAGTGGCAGCGTCGCAGTTCAGATTGTTCTGTGTGCAGACAAGAAGGTCATTTGTCAGCAGTTTTCTAGAGGTGAAGTTCAGAAGCAGCAGTGTGGACCCATTTCTTTGATGGATTGGCTAGATAGGCTAGCTTAAGCTGTTCTGATTGGTAAAGAGAGAACAGTTTTCTTTGGATATTAGATTGGGTTGATCGCAAAAGTGACTTGCGATAGTTGAGTTTTCTCTTGGTTTGTTAGAGATCTTTCGGGATTTCTGAGTTTTCTCTTTATGGATCTGTTGAACCATATTTCTGGGATGTGTTGTCCAATTTGTGCTCGTGTGTATCATCAGCATTTTCATCTACTCCAGATCAGAGTTGTGCAGCGGAAGCAGTTTGGGAGTGCATCTGTTTTATCTTTTCGGATAGGCAAAGTAAGTTCAGTCTTCTGATGTTTGAGGAGTAGAGTTTGTGTTCTTGGATTGATTGTGAGTGGATCATTTTGTTGAGTTGTTTTGAGAGGCTTCAGCTAGGGTTGAGCTGATCAGGAAGGATGTAGGCAGTCCAGGATCGTCAGAAGAGTTTTGTGGATAAGAGACGGAGAAATTTGGAATTCGAAGTTGGAGACTTCGTTGTTGTTGAAGTTTTCTTTGATTCAGGGAGCTATAAGATTGGGTAAGATTTGGAAAGCCAACTCCGAGATATTTTGGATATTTTCTGTTGTTCTTCTGAGGATAAGTGTTGGGTCTTCAGATTTGAATTGCCAGTTTGGATAACTGGAATTCGTTGTATTTCACGTATCTTTGAGGGAGTACGTGTGAGATCTATCTCTGGTTGAAGAACCAGTAGTTCAGGGAGTTTTGGTTGTTGAGTCAGACTTGTTTGTAGTTTGATATCCTATCTTGTTTTGTAGATTTAGATGTGTGTAGCTTAGTAGTATTGATTGTTTGGATTCTATAGAGCGAGTAACCCAGTATTTATACTCGGGGAAACTCGAGAGAATTCTATCCAATATTTTGTCTGGATAAGTTAGATTTGTTTAATTGGATGATTGGTTGCTATGGTTGTTAGCATATGTTTGATAATATATGCTTGTGTTTTAAAATTAAAATCTTTAATTAGATTATTAAATTACATTTGTTTTAAATTTCGGGAACGAAATTCTTTTAAGGGGGGAGGAATGTGATATCCCGGAATTTTTGGCAATATCAATTTAATAATCTGTGTTAAAATTAAATAGATTTGATAATATTGTTAATAATAAATATGAATTGATTTAATAATCTTCTTTAATAAATATTTAAATGGGTGATTTTATCTTTTAAAAACTAATTTAATTTGTTTTCTATTTATAATGTATAAATATATTTGTATATATTGTAAATAGACAAGATCTGTTTTAAAATTTAATAAATAAAGATATGTTTTCTAATTTTAACATTTTTGGTAATTATAATTTGATTTAATATTTTTTTTAAGGCTATTTAAATAAATAACTGTATGGTTTAAAATACTTAAGAAAAATATTAATTGTTTTAAAATTTATTTTAGTTTAAGTTTGAATTTAAATAAGATTAACAAAAGGGTTGTTTTGTTCTTTTAAGTATAGCTTGATGAAAATAAGTAATGAAGTGATAATTTCTTTTATAAATTATTTTAATTTAATAATGAGTTATTTTTAAACAGTATTAATAATGTAATATTTTTACAAATAGATTTTTAATACGAATAGAATTGTTATATATATATTTTGGAAGAAACTATGATTTGTAAATTTGAAATGAAGTCTTTCAAAAAGGTTTTAATTTAAAATAAACCTTATAAATATTAAGCATAAGTGTAAAAATAAATAATAAATAAATTTAGCATTTGATAGTCTAAGTTTTAAATTAAAAGAGAAATAAAATAAGCACTTGTGTTAGGATTAAAACTAAAGTACATAAGTTAAAATCTATAACCTATGATTTAAAACCAAAAGAATATGTACATAGGATATAAAGCATACTCAGGCAAGTGGAAAATATTTGTATGTTGCGTGTAATGTTTTGAAATGCAAAGCATAAGTAGGCAAGAATATAAAGTATAAAAAAAACTAAACAGGTAATAGGATCTTGTGGGGGAAGTTGTATATGCAGGCAAAGAAAATTTGCAAAGAAAATCAGGTAAAGCTAATTTGTAGCCTAAATAAGAATGCAGAATAAACAAAAATATCTATGAACATGAAAAGATAAAATAAGCTAAGTAGGAGACACAAAGTACTCAAACATTTAATGCAAGCAACATTTGGTCAATTCAAATTTGTTTTAAAAATCAACTCAGCCCCCATAAGTAAACAATCACTGATAAAAAAATATACTTGTACCTGCCATTGCTTAAACTAGACATCACCCCTCTATACAACTCCTCTATATCTATCCTTATTTTCATTTCGTTCAACATAACAAACAGGAAGTAATAACAAATACTTCCATCTATACAAACTTAAATAATGTTTGCAACTCAACAAAGGCAAGAGGATTAGGAGATTAAAGCAAAACAATTCTCAGTTTTTTTTTTGAAAAAAAAGTTCAAAGCTGTTTCAAACAAGAGTGCTCTGTCATTTTCAAAGCAAAGGTGAGTAACATTCTTTTCTAAAAAGCTTAAGTATCCTAAAAATCTAGTTGCATGTTAATTCTATGGAAATTGTAACGATCCCAAAATTTTAGATTATTTTAAATTAATAATTGATTTAAATTTGTGAAATTGTTCGAATTGATCAAGTTTAAAATGAGATATATATGTGAATCTAAAATTGAATTGGGATTCATAAATAATAAGACAATCTGCTTTAAAATTTTAAAATATAAAATCTTTGGATTTTTAAAATCGAATTTATCTTATTCGATTAAATTAAAACTCTACATTTTGAAATTGATATGTTATGATATATGCAAATAAATGTTAGATAGATAAAGATGTTTAACAATGAAATAAAATTTTATCTACAAAAATAAATAATAAATAAGTTTAATTATAAAAACAAAATAAAAAGAAAAGAAAAAAAATAAAATAAAATAACAACATACTTAACCCATACCCAATACCACGTTTAAGCCCATACCCCCTCACGATCACCTTTCCTTTTTCCTCTGCTAAAACCCGATACGTTTCCCCCTCTCTCCCTCATTCGTTCACGAAACAATCGAAAGAAAGAAAAAAAAATGGCGAACGAAACTAGGGCTTCGGCGATTCAACTCTTCGATCCTCTGTAGCCATGGCGAATCTGCTCGATCTTCTTCAGCTTGCCTCGATTGGAATTTGGGCCTAGGCGTCGTCTCCAAATAGCTAGGGCTTCGCCGATCAATCTTCATTCGACTTTCTTCGATTTCGCTCGTCTTCGGGAGGCCACGACTTCGACTTTCGTTCTTCAATCGCGGCTGCCTCTCCGATCTAAGGTGAGTAGTACTATCTACTCACATCTAAATTCGAGACCCTGATCTCCTAGTTTGTTCCAATTTGGGGTTTTGTTGCTTGAGTAACTGGTTGACTTCGTTCTTTTGGGCTTCGGCCATACGATTCTGTTCATATGCTAGAGATGATTTTTGCTGCTTGTTTTTTCGTAGTCACCACTGTTTGGTTTTGGATTGTTTTAAATTGTGATTTTTCGTTCGTTTTAAATTGTTGGTTTGAAATCTATTTCACGATATTTGAACACGTTTCGTCTATGAATTTGAGTTGCATTTCACTGCAGTTGTTTTTGTTCACCACTGATATTACTTCTGATCATTTTACTCGTACTATTCGAATGGTGATATCAGTGTTGATTTTGGAAGTTCATTCCAGTAGGGTACTTTGCATATATTGTTATCTCGAGTTTCACTGCATTCATATATGTACTTGTTCACACGCGTAATCGGTCGAACTTGTTTTCCCTTGTTGTTCACTGGTCTTCGAAACAGCCCTGTAGTGGTAGCTTTGCTTGCATTATTTAAGTTAATCTGCACTTCATGCATTTGGATATTGCATTTCTTTGTACATAGCAATGTCCCTGTTTTCATGAATTTACTTTGTAACTCTTAGCTGGGAGACAGTTGTCAACTTGTTTATTATAGTTGGGCTTCTCCATGCTTTGTTGAGTTGTTGGAAGTTAATCACTTCGAGACAGTACCACTGAGTACTGTTATGTCTATATTTCATTTGCACTTGGTCATTTTGTATCTCTAACATTCTTAAAGGCAATTGCTAAGGCCTCGAGTTGGTTTTATTATATTCGAGTTATTTGATTTATGTGCATTGTCATATATTTGGGGTTTTTGATTTTAATTGGCTTCTGCCAGTATGCTGTTGGCTATGGTTCGACTTGTTCGACATTTTGTTTGACATGGCTTCAACTTCGAGCATTTTTCTGTTTCCTTTGGTAAAAGAAAAAAAAGTTTACTCTGATTGTTTTCACTTTGTCTTGACTGTTGTATCACAATGGTGATGTTGCACTCGATTGATTCATGTTGTTGGTTTAAATTCTCTGCAAATTTTAAATGTTGACTTCGATAAAGGAATTTGCATTGTTTTGTCATTTATATGCTTCGTGTACACTGTTCTTGTAGTGTTCACTGTGGCTTGCAGTGCTATTTTGATAGTGGGTTTATTTTGTTTCACGATTTACATTGGCCCAGTTCTTTTAGCATGAAGTTATAGTTGCATTTTGGCCTTTATACATATGTCTGCAGTCACGTATGTATATACATAATTGATATGTATATATGTATGTTCGAATTGCAATTTCTTTTGAAATGATTAACTTGGTTTGAAACTTCTATATGTGGTCGGGACTTGCTAGAGTCTGGTATTTGTTAGCCTTACTTGTGCCACTTGATGTTGTTTCTCGATTTTAAAAATCTGGTTTTGGAATTTGGTCTCTGTAATGACCACCGACTTGCTTTGGTTATGAATCTTTATTTCCCGGCTCGGACATTTGTAATTCGACCGCCAAGGCATCGAGTTTGTTTTTGTTGTTGTTGATTTCGACTTGATTTTGAGATGGAAAGAACAAGTAGTGGTTTTGTTTGATTTTTGGCTTGCCGTTTACTGGAGCTAGTGGGTCGACACTGTCTGGTGGCTTTGTTCGAACTAACTATTTTAACTTGAAGAAATTGATTTTTGTGACGTGGTTTAGGAGATGATTTGTGGGATTTTGGTTTGTGTAACTTGAACTATTTTTGATCGTTGGTCCTATTTCAATTAATATAGATGTGTATGTGTATATATAGTTATATGCATACATGTTTAATTGTATTGCTCGGCATCGAGTTACATTTTTCGACAATAGGGTCTTTGACTTGTTTAGTTCTTTTTCTTGAGTAACTGCACTATGACAGACAGTGTTCGATTCTTCTTTGTAACACTGTAATACTGTTGTGAGCCTTGATTCCTTTATGACTTCTGACTTGTTTTAGTTATGACTCGATTTCTTGTACCTTGGGTATTTTGCCTCTTTGACCATTTGCCCGTAGTTGTCATATATGTACAACTGTTCAGTTGGATTTCTATTCATTTGAGCTGGTTCAGGTTGGCGCTGAATTCATTTGTTTTGTGACCTATTTTTGTTGGTTTTTGGATTACTTCTTGTTGATTGATGAAATCACACTTGAGTTGAACCCGATTTCGGGGTTTGACCTTGTGATCATGTGTGTCTTTCATTGAGTTTTTGTGTATCTCCTGCGATAGTGGCGAGGCAGTGCACGCGTGCATGCACTGCAGCCACCCAAAATCAACAGTTTTGAATTGATATTTTTTCTTTGCGTCGTGATGCATTGATCTTTTATGCTGTATTGGCGAGGCCGTACACGCGTGCGTGTACGGCAGCCAATTAATATTTTTGATGGTTTTAAAGTGACAATTTCGATTGTTTTAAATTGATTTAGTCGATTTGATAAATTGTTTATTTATCTCTGTTGATGATTTAAATCTGCTGATTTTTGTTAAACACTGTTAAGTGTTATATTCACTGTTATCTGATTTCTTTGTTTAAAGAATCGGATAGACGGGAATTATTGTGACTGTCGTCTATTTGATTATTACTGCTTTTATGCACTAATAAACTGGTTTGAATTAGACTGACCTGTGTATTATTTTCTTTTGAATGTAATACTCGGGTCAGACCGAGTATTTTTACAGCTTGAAGATTTTCGAGCAGCGAAGTTAGAGAGAGAGAGAGAGAGTAAAGAATCACTTTAGTTTTCAGAAGAAAATTGTATTTTAAGATATTCCGCTGTATCAGTATTAAATTGTATAAACTCTGATGTATATAAAAAGATTTATAGTAATGAAATAAATTCTCATTTGTTTTAATTTATTGTTATTATCTGTGTTTCTTGTGGCTGATTCTGTTTAAACCTTATAAACTAAATAACAATTCGTCTTTTTGAACGTTTCTAGTTGGTTTAATCACCGACTGGAGACTGTCAGAAGGGGGAATGTTACAGAAATAAGAATGTTCTATGTGATTGTATAAGTGAATTATCTAGATGTATGGATGAGTGCATTGCTGTTGTATTTGTGTATCTCTGTTTGCAATTTCATGCTCAAGTTTTATGATCAAAATTTATATTCTCTTGAACCAACTGTTGATAGGACTTAAGATCCAAACAAAATCTATTTATTTGATCAAGAAGTAAAGTTTGAAATTTGATTTAAATGAATTAAAATTTGAAATCTGCTCTGGAAAACTCAGTAGAACAGTGCAAGTTGATTTATGTTAAATTTCAAACATATTAATTCACTGATCTAAGTATAAAATCTGAAAACTTATTCAAAATTATGATTTTTAAAACTAAATTCACAATTTTTAGTACTGGGTTGAAGGTGCAGTTCTTGTTTGAACTGAAAATGGTAATTTGGGAGTTTCTGGTGATCTCCGTGATCGGAGAGGAAGGGGTTTCCACTGATGGTAGTAGAGAGGTAGGGGAGTTTGGGAAAATTGCAAGGCAGTTGATCAGAGCACTGTGGCATAAACAGGAGATCGAGGAAGTTTGTAACCCTAGTTTCAACTAGGTTAGGAGTTTCGATTGGCACGTCTGCTCTGGTTGATCGAGTTAAACCGAACTCAGGGGGAAGAAAGCAGGTGAGTTGACGAAGTCGAGGCCGGAGTGGTGGACCTTCAGATGGTCGGAGCTACAAGCACGGCGCATTGTCAGGATTTGGGTTGGTGATGTTCAGTTTGTTCCAGGCTTTGGAATTGGGCGCTCGATTTTGATTTCTGGGCGTTGGACACGATTTGATGATCGTGGTGGGTTGCAGAGTTGATCTCTGATGTGTTGCGATCATCGTTGATGATCAATGGTGGCCGAAGCCACCATGCATATGCACGGTGCATTGGGTTGTGCCTGGTGATGTTTAATTTGGGGAGGGAGTTTCCTTGAGTTTATCTCGAGTAGTTCGAGTGTTTGCTCGAAGTAATGTAGGGTTTTGGCTCGAGGAAAATTTAGAATGTCTCGGGTAAATTTTTAGTTACAGGTTTTAACCTGTAAGTTTTTAAAATTTTAAAACTGGAATTTAAGAGGTGAACTAGAGTTTTGAAACTAGATTTAAATCAAAGTTTAAGTTGGATTCAAATGTAGTTTGAATCTCAGTTTTAAAATAAAATAAAGTTTTTAAAATTTAAATTGTTTGAACAACTTTAAAATGGTAAATAGTTTAAATTTAAAGGTAAAGCTTTAAATAAAAATAGAGATTTAAACCTATGTTTAAATCTGGATTCAAATCCAAATTTGAATCATAATCTTGAAATAAAGGAAGTTTTTAAAATTTAAGTGTTTAAATAACTTTAAAGGTTTAAGTTGCATTTTAAATATGATTTGTATTTCAAAATGAAATTGGTTTTAAACTCCTTTAAACTTCTTTTATAAAATAAGTAATTTTTTAGCATAAAGTTTAAAAGGTTTTTAAATGGTTTTAAATTTTGTTGAAGTTAAGTTTGTCCTCATTTTAAATCTTAAATTTAAAATGAGATTTGAAAACAAATTTAAAAGTAAATTGTTTTAAATTGTTTTGTTAAAAATAATGTAATCATTAATCAGAAATGTTCTTATTTTAAAGTGAATAAAGATTTAATGAATTGTGATTCATTAAATTAGTAAGGTAATTAAATGGATCATTAATTAATTTATTTAATTAAGAAATTAAGGGTTCTAATTAATTAATGAAGGTTAGGGTAATTAAATTGAAATTAATAATGGTTAATTTGAGTTAATTACTTAAGAGAAGAAATTAATAAGTTGTTAATGAAGGTCATTAACTTAAGATTATTTAATAATTAATTAATGTGATTTATTTTAATAATTAATTAGTTTAATTAATTTAAGATAATCATTTATGAAATTGTTTAAGTGTAATTACTTAATGGAAGTAATTAAGGAATTAATTACTTAATGTAATTAATTGAGTTTAATTTGATTAGTTTAAGTTAATTAATTAAGTTTAATTAATCACTGGATGATTTGCTAAGTAATTACTTAATGTAATTAATGAAGTATAATTACGTAGTGAAGTAATTAATGGTAATCACCGTATGTAATTAATTGAAGAGGATTTAAATATGGAAGTAATTTGGATTAAATTACTTTGTGAAATTAATCAAGAGATTAATTGAGATAATTAATTAAGGAATAATTAATTTATTAAATGAAGTAATTAAGGGTAGTTAATTACTGGATGTGATTAATCAAGAGTGATTAATAAATGTGGTTTAAGTAAAGAATAATTTCTTAATGTAATTAATTTAAATAGAATAATTAATTAAAATGTAATTAGGGATCATTAATTTATATAATTAATAATGAAATTAAGGGTTGATTAATTAAGATTGATTAATCAATAATAAGTGATTTTGAGAAATTAATTAATGAAATTAATTAAGGGGTTAATGTAATTAATTATGGTTAATTAATTAATAGAGTAATTAAAGATTAATTACTATATTTGGTTAAGGATAATTAATTTGTGAAATTAATTAATGGATAATTACTTGAATGTAATTAAAGGATAATTACTTGAATGTAATTAAAGGATAATTAATCCAGGATGATTAATTAAGATGGAAATTTGAGAATGATTAATTAATTGATTTGTAATTAATTAATGGTTATGTAAGCAAGATTTATAATGATGAAGTAATCAATTTAATTTACTTTAAATTAATTAGAGATAAGTAATTAATTTAATTCATTTTAAATTAATTATAAATGGTGTGATTATTAATCCTTGTTTATATATGATGGATGATACTGATTTCCTTGAATGGTTTGAAATCTCAGATATGAGATAAGTAATGTTGTATGATATGGTTGCATTGATTATAGGATATGGATAATGTAGATTATCTATTTGTGATGATATCGTGAATTATCTATCTGTGATATTGGGAATTATCTATCTATGTGTATATGGATAATGAAATGAATTGTTTTAACTTTAAAACAACTTGGAGTTAAAAGATGGCGATTTGGATTTCGATGAGACCAGGATCGGGTTTCCAGATTTGGATATCCGAAAACCACATAGATCCAAATTAACGATAGGTCATGAATCTCAAGTGAAGATGAAGATTCAGAGTGCAAGGGTTATTGTTGTTAACTCTAAGGATGATTCCAAAATGAGTGTAACGAGATAATGCCTTCGGTTTCGTTCGAACCTGGAACGAACTTGTATGGATTGAATGCTTTCAAAACATCGTCAGGTGGACGATGAGCATTCTAAGTGATATGTTCTGATGAGGTAATCGTAGCCTCAAGCCTCATCAACCGGGAATGGCTAAAACAGGGGAGGTGCGGCAAGGCTTCGTGGGTAGCACCCACTTGAGAGCGAGATTTTCCCCTGCCTAGATGTCCCTTTATATTCGGCTGTGTGGGAAGTTGTGGCCACAACTGCTGGGGTTGTTTCGTTCGGGACTGTCCAGTAAGGGATGGTTCCGGCCTTGTGTTGTAGGGGATTGGGAGTAATCCTCGGTACGCTGATCTAGGCCCGGTACTGTGACGGGCGGTACCCCAGTAGCCCTGCCATTGTATGGAATCCAATCTCCAATAAGCGCCGTACGATTTAGTTGTGCCCAACTATGTTGGAACGTGAGATGTAAGCATTCCAGCTATTTGTGTATTTTACTTGAAAACCCTAGACCCTATTATAATATCATAGAATTTCCTATCAAATGTTTGGTTAGCGTAAGGTAAAAACTTACCCACGTTTATGTGTGGGAAGTCTTACGTGATACCTTTTGTTTTCAAAGGATTTTCAAAGTTAAGCAACTTTAACCTGTTACTCATACCAGACCCATGTCTGACTCGGAGTTTATTTCTGTTTTCTTAAACTCTCGGGTACTCAAATTTTTACGAGTAGCCAAGGGATTCAGGTTAGCTTTGACGAATTGTGGAGGAGCAATGGAGTAGGAGGCTTTAGCATTATAGATATATAGTTTTCCGCTGTGTTGGTATCTCTGTGTTGTGTTTGAGTTGTATCGAGTTGTATTAACTAGACAGGTCTCCTTTTTTTTTATCCAATTCTCAAAATAATTTTTTTTTTGATAAATTTTCAACTTGAATTTCAAAAATCCAATTTTTATTAATTTCTGGTATCCAACGATACCAAAAATATATCCGGCTAAACCGTAGCCTTCAACAATTTCAATTCACAAATATAATCACACGAAGATTATAAATAATCAACACACAACATATGAAACAAATTCAAATGTTTGAGGAATCCAGTTGGATCCCTCCAACCTGTTTCCCTACATCCACAGATGTTAGCACAAAATACCAATTCCACTCGAGGTGGAATATCGCGGTATATGGAATTTATAAAATATTATCCGCTATTATGCGGCGCAATAGGGTCTATTCCGCAATATAATGCGGGAAATCAACTCCAAATACATATATAATACCAATTCCACTTCAAAGTGGAATATCGCGGTATATGTTTTTAATATAATAACCTCCGCTTAATATGCGGCGTATAGGGTCTATTTCAACACAATAGATAACAACCATCATTCAATTCACACAATCAAGCAATTTTAAATTTAACTATTTAAAATTTAAATGGAAACACAATTCAATTGAGTGAGGAGTTCTCACCTTGAGTTTCCGATAACAGTTGTAGTGTTTCATCCCGAATAAAATTAAACGCGCGTTTAATTTTACCCGAAATTATCACTGGCTCCAATCAATCCCAAACCTACTCCATTGCGTAGTGCTCGACAAAACGAACCCAACGCAAGTTGTTTCGTGCGAATCGGACCTCGCTTCAAAAAGTTACGCAGTTTTAAAGTTAAAACGAATTTATATATAAAATCAATTTAAAATTTTATTTTTGTTAAACCCTACTTATATCTGTGCCATTGATTTCCTTAGCCCTAGATCCAGGCCGCTACTCCCTTTCTTCTCCATCCCGTTCGACGTCGTACAAGAGGAACCCAAAACGCTCGCTTAAATCTCCGATGCCGCACCCCCATAGTTGATCGAACTCGATCAAACAACGCCACACGAAAGCTCGAAGTCGCCACCACCTATAGCCACGAGCACGCGAAACTCGGATGCCCCTATGTCTTGAAAATCGAGCCCAAAGAACAAACGAACGCATCAAATTTCCCGTCGATCCACTCACTCAAACTCGATCATGACCGTTGAAGTTGTTCGTTTCTCCATCCTCTACAACATTGCAGTTGAACGTTTTTGATAATTGTTGGTGGATTGGAAGATATTGGAGAAGAAACGAAATGAAATTCTAGCCGTAGGAATGTTAATGGCGGCTGACCTAAGTCCTCTAGGGTTTGTGTAAAATGAAGAAAGTTAGGTCCTTATATAGAAAATTGCAAAACACTATTCATCTCCAAAATTTTCGAACTCGAAATCAAACGTGCCGGCTGATGTTTCTAAGGTTTACCCCACGTTCCGGACACAATAGAATGTGTTTCGGGAGCTAATTCAGTCATATGTGCAAGTTACGGAATTAAACGATCAAATTAAAATTAAACTTAAATCGATTAAAACGATTTCTATGCGTTTTGGCTTGCCCCGGACAAACGACAACTCCGATTGCTACGAAAACTGAAATCTTACAATAATATGACATTATGGATCCGCTGAAACTAGTTTCGTCGAAATCCGAGACTGTTTGAAAAATGACTATTTTTACTCGTCAATTAAATATTAAAATATTCAATTTCTACAATTTAACTTTTAATTCAATTTTAAAAGTTCTATAACATCATTCTAACTCCAATATGATTTATTATAACTTTATAAATCATTTTTATTCACATTTAAATCCAATTTCCAATTATTTACGCAATTTTAATTATTAAATTGTCGATTTAATTATCCAATTAAATCACTATATTCAAAATTAAATTTATTCGACTTACAAATCTTACTTGTTAATATTTAAAATCAATTAAATATCTGAATTTCAAATGACAGAAATTCTGGGTCGTTATAGTAACATGCTGCCGACAACGTACTACGACAGGAAGAAATTACCAAACTTATGATGCATGCACCAATGACTGCATATTGTACTGGAAAGTTGATGCGAACAAAGTTACTTGTACAAATTGCAATGAACCAAGATATATGACATCATTCAACGAAGAGAGAAAAGGCACCAAAGTACCTCGAAAGACATTAATTAGACATTTCCCTTTAATTTCTAGATTGAAGAGACTGTATACTGTACCATGGATAGCAGATGCGATGACCTGGCATGGTCGTGCCAAGTCTGATCCAACCGTAATGCGTCATCCATGCGACACTTCTCAATGGAAAGCCGCAGATTCTTTTGACCAAGCTTTTGCTGCCCAGCCACGAAATGTCACACTTGGAATAGCGACAGATGGTTTATGTCCACATGCTTCTCTCTTGACCCTTACAGTTGTTGGCCAATAATTGTAGTACCATATAATCTTCCTCCGTCTATGTACATGAAAAAGGAGTTCTCAATGTTAACATTGTTGATTTCTGGGCCTAAACAACAAGGGAAGGATATTGATGTTTATTTACAGCCGTTGATAGACGAGTTAAAGCAGTTATGGGAAGGAGTCGTTACATTTGACTCATTAAATAAATCTAAGTTCACAATGAGAGCTAGGGTGCTGTGGGCAATCCATGATCACCCTGCTTTTGGGATTTTATCAGGATGTACTACTCACGGTTATTTTGCATGTCCTGTTTGTGGGGAAAACACTTATTCTTATCATCTTCCTGAAAGTAAGAAGATGTGTTACATGGGACATCGAATGTTTCTTCCTAACGAACACAAGTTTCGATACGATAAGACAAATTTCAACAACGAACAAGAACTTCGTCGTCCTAAATGGCCATTGATTGGTTTTCAAGTTGAAAATAAAGTAGCGAATATCAAAATGAAAGTTGGCAAACAAAAAGAAGAAATTAGTCGAAAATGGAAAAATTCAACCAATGAAGAAGTTGACAATGTTTCTGGATGGTATAGGAGGTCTATCTTTTTTGATTTACCATATTGGAAAGCAAATTTGATCCGACATAATATTGATGTTATGCATACGGAGAAGAATGTCACGGAGCATCTCATCAGCACCATTATGGACCACAAAGATAAGTCAAAAGATGGCATCAATGCACGTAAGGATTTGAAAACCATGAGTATAAAACTAAAGTTGTGGGTGATGGAAGATTCTGAAATAAATAAAATAATCATACCAAAGGCAACTTTCACTTTGAGCAAAGAAGAAAAGATACGGTTTTGCACTGTTTTGAAAAATCTGAAAGTGCCTAACAAATTCTCTTCTAACTTCCACAACAATGTGAGCATCAATCCTCCTGAACTAAGAAATATGAAGTCACATGATTACCATGTCATAATGCAACATTTCCGGTATTGCTTCAACATTCTTATCCACAATATAAGGATCTACGAAATGTTGTTCATCGTATTAGTCTATTCTTTAACATTTTGTGCTCAAAGGTGATCAATAGGGAACATCTTTTAACATTTTTAGCTTGGTAGAAGCAATGTGTGTTTTTGAAAAACATTTTCCACCTGCATTTTTTGACATCAGTATCCACCTTATGGTTCATTTAGCCATTGAAGCATTGATATTTGTCCCTGTCAAATATAGATGGATGTATCCCTTTGAACGGTAAATTTCTAATTTTAGTTATGTACATCATTATTCGATATAAATAGCTACCGTCTACAATATATAATTGATCACATTCTTAGGTTGATGAAAACATATAAAGGATATGTGCACAACAAAAGATACATTAAAGGGTGTATTGCAGAAGGATATATTGTACAAGAAGCTAGTCTTTACTGCATGGGATATATGCCAAACGGAGGTGATGGCAATCATAAACATACCCGCGAAGCGTTTTTAGACGAGGACGATGAGTTTGCTGGTGAGATACCTCTAGATAATGGTAAAGACATAACGTTAACCCAAGTGCAGTTTGAACAAGTGCGTAGATGGGTCCTTAATAAGTACGATGGATTGGATGAATGGAAGAAGTAAGTTCACGAACTTGTCCCGAATTTCCATTTTTTAATTCAATTTATATATACGTTTTGATATGTGTTTTCCGTAGGAGGTATAACTCCTATGTGAAAATACTAGATTTCAACCTCGAGGCAGGGTTACGAATGTGGAAGCCATTCAAAGTTTTAATCTATGGTTACGTAATGAGGTATTACATCGTCTTAAGTATTTCATGTGTTTTTAAGTGGGCAATACACCTTCGTGACCATGCTTTTTTACTTATTTTGTTTTATGTAATTGTTAAAGACCATCGATGTTGATCCAACTCTGTGGCGGCTAGTGCACGGGCCGAAGTTCATGGCGCGTAGTTATATGAAGTACCAAGTGAATGGATTTTTATTTTCCACTAAAAAGTACGAAGACCATATGGTAACACAAAATAGCGGTGTATGCATGAGAGCAATTACAAAATTTAGAGAGAGTGGTAAGGATAAAAATTATAAGGAAGCAGAAACAACGTATTGCGGAGTCATTCAACAAATACTTGAGTTGGATTACACTGACTTCAAACAAACAGTTTTTTATTGTGATTGGGTAAAGGTCGAGGATAAGGTCAATGGTTGCAAAGTAGATCCCATTTCAAAACCTGATCATGGTAAATTTAGGGAAATTGAAGAATAAAAATAACGTGAATGATGAGCCATTTATTCTTACATCAGAAGCGAGTCAAGTGTTCTACTCAAAAGATTAGAAAAATAACGGATGATCTGTGGTTTTGCATACACCAAAACGGTTGACTACAAATGTGGATGACATTGAGTTCCCAACCGTCTATCAATCAACTTTTGAAGACAATGAAAAATTAGAAGACCTTACCAATCCATATGTTAACTTATTAGTATTCGTACATCACATGATTGTGTGTCTGTATACTTTAGTTGGAAAATACCATGATGTTAATATGTTTTACATTCATAATGTCATCGTTCTAATTTGCAAAGTTTTATTTATTTAATTATTTATTTTGCTTTTGTTACCATTAAGAATCTCATACCATAGTTGGTACTACAGTATACCATGTTGGATATTTAAAAAGCCTTTCATTATTATATCATCTAATTTAACCAAATATACCTGGTACTATGCTTTGTATGAGGTTCATGCCTTTGACAGTTCAAAAAAGAGATAAGTAATCAATATAAATATTTATCTTCTAATATTGCCTTCATGGTCACCTTTGTTTTAAGTATTCGGTTTTATACATGAATATTATGACTTTTCTTATTAAATATTTATGGATACAAACTGTTTTTTCCGTATTGAAGCACACATATCAGCAATTCTGGTTAAACTGAATCCTAAACCTTTTTGCACCATAGAAATATCTTTTGAATTTACTGCATAAATAATGGCTCACGTTACCTTTTTAAAGATAGTAAATAAACTATTTTGTTCTGGATTTAGTATTATTTTCTTTCTCAATTTTAGGACTAATTTTGGGACTCTCTGTATGTTTGAAAATCTGATTTAGTCTTCTTTAGATAATACGATTTCTTTGGAAAATCTGATTTCCTATGGCATATATGATCGACATTATATACATGGCCTTCTTTAGAAATCTGTTCTTTTTACAGTCTTTGTACTATCAACATAAGGCATATATGATGAATATTTTCCTAATGTTGATTATTCTTCTCATTATCTAGATTTTTGGAGAATAGTGGGCTGTTGAAGATTTTTTTCTTGCTCAGGTATGTGTTCCAAAGGTATTTTATCATATTATTCACTATTTAGCCTGGAATTCTTCCCGCTATTGAAAAATAATAATTTTTTAGTTTGGAAAATGGTAACTAGACTTGGCAAAACAATGTATTTTAAATTGCCAACTTCAAAAATTAACTTCTAGACATAAACTTTGCAACTAGAATGAATATACAAAATCAATGAATTTACAAAAGTGCGGACATATGAACTTTTCCAAAGCACGTTTAAACCGGGGAAGTGTGAACTTCATGCAATTTTAACATTAAATACAGGAGTAGTTGCAATAAAAATAAAATATAAATTTATATTCATACAAAGTAATATTATATTCATACAAAGTAATATTATATTTTGCAGGAAACCATGTTAGAAAATCCAACACCTTCACATTCATCATGTTCAGAAATCAAGAAAGTGGATCAAAACTTACTTGGTATTTCGGTCTTAGATAATGCTGGAAAAATCGCTACTATGCTTGGTAAATTAGTAAGAGCTCATGTGCCTATATCATATATAAGTTGGGACAAAGTACCCGGAATATACAAGGACACCGTTTGGAACGAATTGGTGTTGTAATGACCCGCCCTTCTACACACAAAAAGACGCATCATTTTTAAGAAAGAAAGGGGTGAGAAATAGAAAAGATAGAGAAGAAAGAAGAAACAACATCAGAATCTCAACAGCGGAATGAATGAAATATAATATATCACATAAGAGATACACAGCTAATACAATACATACTAGACAGTTATAAACACATGTCTAGTTAATACAACTCGATACAACTCAAAACATCACAGAGATACAACACAGCGGAAATACACATAAACACTAACACAGTGGAACCAATATATATTTATACGCTGAAGCCTCCTGCTCCATTGCTCCTCCAGAATTCGTCAAAGCTAACCTGAATCCCTTGGCTACTCGTAAAAATTTGAGTACCCGAGAGTTTAAGAAAAATAGAAATAAACTCCGGGTCAGACATGGGTCTGGTATGAGTAAACGGTTAAAGTTGCTTAACTTTAAAAATCCTTTGAAAACAAAAGGTATCACGTAAGACTTCCCACACATAAACATGGAAAAGTTTTTACCTTACGCTAACCAAACATTTGATAGGAAATTCTATGATATTATAATAGGTCTAGGGTTTTCAAGTAAATAAGAAATAGCTGAAATTGTTACATGATTAAATTCCAGCATACTAGGTTTACAATCAAAACCGATGGCACTTATTGGATTTTGGATTCCATACAATGGCAGGGCTACTGGGGTACCGCCCGTCACAGTACCTGGCCTAGATCAGCGTACCGAGGAGTACGCCCGCTCCCCTACAACACAAGGCCGGAACCATCCCTTACTGGATAATTCCGAATAAAATCACCCCACGGTTGTGATCAACAACCGCACCACTAAGTCGAAATAAAAAGGGACATCTAGATAGGGATGACCTTACTCTCAAGTGGGTGCGACCCACGAAGCCTTGCTGCACCTCCCCTGTTTTAGCCATTCCCGGTTGATGAGGCTTGAGGCCACGATTACCTTTAGAGAACACATCTCTTAGAATGCTCATCGTCCACCTGACGATGTTCTGAAAGCATTCAATCCATACAAGTTCGTTTCGGGTTCGAACGAAACCGAAGGCATTATCTCGTTACACTCATTTTGGAAACATCCTCAGAGTTAACGACAATAAACCTTGCACTCTGAATCTTCATCTTCACTTGAGATTCACGACCTATCGTTAATTTGGATCGATGTGGTTTTCGGATATCCAAATCTGGAAACCCGATCCCGGTCTCATCAAATCCAAACCGTGTCTTTTAAGGCCAAGTTGTTTTAAGGTTAAAACAATTCATTTTTATTATCTATATACAGAGAGATAGATAATTCACAATATCACAGATGGATAATTCACAATATCATCATAAATAGATAATCCATATCACACAGTATTACTTATCTCGTATCAGAGATTTCCAACCATTCAAGGCAAACAATATCATCCATCCATACATAAGCAAGGATTAATAATCACATCATTTATAATTAATTTAAAATGAATTAAATTAATTACCTTATCTTTAATTTAATTTAAAGTAAATTAAATTAATTACTTCATTCTATAAATCCCGCTTACTTATCCATTAATTAATTACAAATCAATTAATTAATCATTCTCTAATTTCCATCTTAATTAATCATCTTTGATTAACTAACCTTTAATTACATTCAAGTAATTACCCTTTTAATTAATTTCACAAATTAATTATCCTTAACCATTTACAGTAATTTAACATTAATTACTTCATTAATTACATTAATTAATGATCCTTAATAAATTACTTCCATTAATTAATTAACTATAATTAATTACATTAACCCTTAATTAATTACATTAATTAATTAACTTTAATTTAATCACTTCCATTTATCAACCTAAATCATATACAGGAATTTCCATCTTGAAATTACTTACCTTAATTAATTAACTTCTTAATTAATTATATAAATCTTTTGATAAATTACACTAAGTAATAAATCTTTAATTACTTCTACTAAGTAATTATACTTTATTTTACTTCCCATTAAGTAATTTCCTTTAATTAATTACATCCAGTAATTATACATTAATTACCTTGCCAAGTAATTATACTATTCAATTTCATTAAGTATTTATACTTAATTAACCATCAAATGATTATCCTTAATTAATTTACAATTAATTATCTTGAATCAATCACATTCATTTGATTCATTACGATTGGTAATTCATTTCTTAATTGCCTTTAAACAAATTTATTAATCTTTAATTACAGATTAATTATTCTTTTAATTATTAATATATAAACCTTAGTTATCAATTAATAATACTTAATAACAAATTAATTAATCCTTAATTAATCTCTATAGATTAATCATTTCTTATTAATTAATTAATTAATAAAACCAAATTATTAATCAATAAAACTCTATTACAAACTAAGTACTTCTTAATTACCAATTAATCAACCTTTAATTTCTTATTTAATAAATTTCCAATTCATTAATCTCTAATTAGTTAATCAGTCATAATCATTAATTAATTAAATTAATTAATTATTCTTAAATTAATCACTTAATTAACCTTTATCCTTAATTAATTAAATTAATTAATTATACTTAATTTCCTAATTAACTTAATTAATTCCAAGATAATAAAACATCTTTAACTCAAAATAAACATTATCTTATAAATAAATTAATTACCCTTTATCTTTAAAATTAACTTTACTTAACATTTATAAAGTAGTGGTATAAAGAAAGTTTTAACCAATATGTTTTTAAATTTCAAAATCTTATATTTAAAAGCTTTTATAAAAACTGGACTTTTCCCACTTCGGGTCGAACCCGAATGCTACTCGGGTTTAAACCGAGTTTCCCTACTTCCCTTCCAATTTCAAAAACTTAGTTTACATTTTTAAAGTTTTAAAACTACAGGCTTATCACCTAAAAAACACACGAGTACAAACCCGTGTCTAATACCCCAATCCCCGATCCTCACTTCGAGTCGACCCCCCAGACTCTCGAGCAACATACGAGAAAAACATCGTCTTCCCCAAAACTACTGACACCCCACTTACACGCGTGCACATGCACAGACGAGCGCCGACCATCCAGCCACCAAGTTTACCTGCGACACATCGCTTTCTACCCATACTTGCCATCTGACCACCCAGAAACGCCAACCAACGTCGAACGCGAAATCGAGCTATCTCGATCAAAAAGAAACCGCAACTATCGCTTGGAGAATCGCCTCGAACTCCCAATGCCAACCACCGGAATCCCTACAACGCCGTCCACACCCTATCGAGCTTCTACACCACCATTCCCCAAAGCCCCGAGCCACTCGATCACCGTTAGACGATGTAGTGACCCCGAATTCCAGCTTCAACACAAACTAGGGTTAAAAACTTCCACCACTCACCGCCGCCGCCACGGTGATCTGGAGCTCCACCAGATAATTTTCCCAGCCTCCCCGATCACTCCACTATCTCTCCAGTGGAAACCATGACCTTCCCGAGTACACTGATTACCAGAAATTGCTCAGAAACCAAATTTCAGACACTTCCCAAATACACATTCATCTCAACACTAAAAGCTATGATTTTTGTCTTAAAAATCCTAACTTTTTAAATGGATTCAAGTTATCATCTTAAAAAAGTAAATTAAGATGATTGATTTTTCATGTTTAAGAATTTCTACTATATTTCCCAGATTTTGATATAGTTTAAATCTTAAAATACTTGAATCTATTTTTAACTCCTGGATTAAGCTTAAACTAAACTATATTGTTTAAATTTCACAATCTAATAGAGAACTGACGCAACAGCGGAATAATCAAAACGAATATGACGATGAAAATAGCAATCGGTGGATTGAAGAATACCAAAAGCCCAAATCCGTTGATCCAAAGATACCGGATTCTAGCTATCCCAAACACGTCGATCGTGCACGATACCGTGTTTAAAGATCTACGATTCTTCGACGTTGATCAAGCGCACTTGATTCCGTGAATCGGCTTCAACAATCGTTGATTCGAGCGCACTCGAATAACCGAAGGTGGAGATAGGAGATCACACTCAACTACCAATTTAAGAAGAGGCACAAAGCTCTCAAACAAAAGTTTTATTCAAAATCAACAACCTTTTAGAAATGACACAACCCGCCTATTTATAGGCTTACAACTCACACGATTCAACATTTGACAATACTTAGGTCGTGAACGACCTAACAAAATACGACCTAAAACAAAGCCATGCGACCTAACAAATAGCGACTTAACAGATACAAGTTACAACAAGTAAACGACCTAACACATTACAACACAACAAAGTACAACAACACACAAGGTCGAGCGACCTAAAAATACACAGCAACGACCTATCTTGAGCGACCTAAAGAAGCGGCTTCAGGAAATCTTCGAGCGACCTAAAGTTGAGAGACCTAAGTTCTTCAGCAACGGAATCTTCTTCATGCGACCTATCTTCACGCGACCTATCTTCCCGCGACCTAACTCCCTGCGACCTAACTTTGGTCATAACTCGAAACAGTCAATATTCGAAAGGTCGGAGCGACCTAATAAAATGCGCGCTGTCTTGCTTATCTCGGTTGGTTGCTTGCACGCCTTAACACTGACTCCCTTAACTCGCGAGCGATCTTCACTAGGTCGTGAGCGACCTTCACTAGGTTGTGAGCGACCTTCACTAGGTCGTGAGCGACCTAAAAACTTTGTACGGCTCAAATCTGGTGAGTTGGTAGATTGCGCTGCATCATCCTCCCCCGGTTGGCAAAAATTCGACCTCGAATTTGCACCTTCCTCTTCCACAACAAGCTCATCCCCATGATACGGAATCAAATATTTGACATTTAAAACATCAGAAGTATGAACATTATCTGGCAACCTCAACTGATATGCATTCTCATTGATTTTCTTCAAAATTTTCACTGGACCGATTTTTCGAGCTTTCAACTTATTGTACGTTCCCACTGAAAAACGGTCTTTTGTCAACATGGCGTAAACCAAATCGCCTTCTCTGAAGTTCACACTCCTTCGCGTTTTATCTACCCGTTGTTTATACTTCTCATTTGATGCAAGCAATTGTTCATGAACAGTTTTATGGCACTCCTGCAACTCAGTCACAAAATCACAAGCATGCTTAACAACTCCCTTCTGATATGGCACGGCCGTCAAATCTAACGGTCCTTTCGGAATCGTTGAATATACAACCTGAAATGGACTGAAACTCGTACTACGGTTAACAACATGATTATGTGCAAACTCTGCCTGACATAATTTCATATCCTAGCTCTTCAAGTTATCTTTCACAAGGCATCTCAACAAATTTCCCAATGATCTATTCACCACTTCCATTTGCCCATCTATTTGCGGATGATAGGCGCTACTAAAATTCAGCTTCGTTCCAACCATCTTCCACAAACTTAACCAAAAATGGGTAAGAAATCTAGTATCCCGATCAGAAAAAACAGATTCGGGTAGCCCATGTAATCGATACACCTCTTTAAAGAATAACTGAGCAACATGGATGGCATCAGCTATCTTCTTACAAGCGATAAAATGTGCCATTTTGGAAAATCTATCTACCACCACATATATAGAATCATTTCCCCTTTGAGTTCTAGGCAAACCCAAAACAAAGTCCATGCTGATATCAACCCATGGTCTGGTAGGCACAGGTAATGGCATATACAATCCTGCATTCGTCGCTGTTCCCTTCGAAACTTGACAGATATGGCATCTATCCACAAATCTTTCTACCTCTCTTCTTATAGTAGGCCAAAAATATGATTGCAAAATCAACTGTAATGTACGGTCTCTCCCCACATGACCTTCCTCATGCAACTCTTTCACAATCTTCATCCGTAAGCTGCATTCTGGTATACATAATATGTTTCCCTTAAATAGAAAGCCATCCACTAACACATATTCATCAGTCTTCCCTTTATTGACTTCATCCATAGGCTTAGCAAAGTAAGGATCATCAACAAACAATTCTGGCAACACATCAAACCTTGTCACTTCAACCTTCATTGTAGTCAACACATGATTCCTTCTGCTCAATGCATCCGCCACTCGATTCGTAATTCTCGATTTATGCTTCACCACAAATGTAAATTGTTGCAAGTACGCAATCCACGAAGCATGCCTGGCTGCAATCTTATCCTGTCCCTGCAAATGCTTCAACGCTTCATGATTAGTATATAAAACAAATTCTTTATGAAACAAGTAATGTCTCCAATGTTTCACAGCTTGCACAATAGCATAGAATTCCACATCATAAGTATTATATCTCATCTTTGCTCCCGATAGCTTCTCACTGAAATATGCAATAGGACGTCCCTTCTGACTTAACACCCCTCCAATCTCAACTTTAGATGCATCAGTATGTAACTCAAACAACAACTGAAAATCTGGTAATACTAGAATTGGTGCTGTCGTCAAAAGTTCCTTGATCCGCTCAAAAGCATCCCCTGCTTCCTCTGACCATGAAAATTGTTTCCCCTTCATACAATCCGTAACTGGTGCCATCACGCTACTGAAGTGTGGAATAAATCTTCTATAGAATGATGCTAAGCCATGAAAGCTTCTAACTTCTGTTATCGTCCTGGGTTGTGGCCAATTTCTGATTGCTTCAACTTTATTCTGATCCACCTTTATACCTTCTTCCGATATAACATATCCCAAAAATAAAACACTATGCATCATGAACACGCATTTCTTCGTTGCAGCATAAAATTGTTCTTGTCGCAGTATCATCAACACTTCTCTCAGATGTTGCAAGTGTTCTTCTACACTTCCGCTATATATCAGTATATCATCAAAATACACCACCACGAACTTCCCAATAAATGGTCTAAAGATCTGATTCATCACCTGCATAAATGTACTAGGTGCATTTGAAAGACCAAACGGCATAACCAGCCATTCGTACAACCCTTCTCTCGTCTTGAATGCGGTCTTCCATTCATCCCCTGGTCTTATACAAATTTGATGATAACCACTCTTTAAATCGATCTTCGAAAAGATAGCAGCTCCACTAAGTTGATCCAACAAGTCATCCAATCTAGGCATAGGAAATCTGTATCTCACTATAATCTTGTTTAGTGCTCGACTGTCAGTGCACATCCTCCACGTTCCATCCTTCTTCGGCACTAACAAAGCTGGAACTGCACAAGGGCTTAAACTTTCCTGTACACTCCCTTGTTCAAGCAATTCTTCCACCTGCCTTCTCAACTCCTCGTGTTCCTTTGGACTCATTCTGTAATGTGGTCTATGAGGTAACATAGCTCCTGGAACAAGATCAATTTGATGTTGAATGTCCCTCAACGGTGGCAACTCCATTGGCAACTCTTTAGGAAATACATCTTCAAATTCTTCCAGCACTGGCTTTACTTCTTCAGGAATTTCAACCACTTCATGACTCTCCCGTCCAATCAACAAGAATACTTCAGGCTCCTCTTCTACTTCCTTAACAAACTCCTTCAAAGATAGCAAAGTTTTAAGTTCTTCAATCTCCTCCAACTTGCTTTCTTCTTGTTGTCGCTTCTTAGGAACTAGAGTGATTTTCGTGCCTTCGAACATGAAACTATAGCTGTTCGTACATCCATCATGTTGTACAGCTCTATCATACTGCCACGGTCTCCCCAACAACAAATGGCAAACATCCATATCAACCACATCACACCAAATTTCATCTTTGTATTTCTTCCCAATTGAAAAATTAACACAAGCTCTTCGTCCAACTTTCACCTCCCCACCTTTCCTCAACCAAGCTAACTTGTAAGGTTTCAGATGCTTCTCAGTCTTTAATGCCAACTTCTTCACAGCCTCTGTAGAGATAATATTATCACAGCTTCTCGCATCAATGACATACTTGCAAACCCTTCCCAAGATAGTGCACGTTGACTAAAAGATGTTACTCCTCAACCAGCTAGTCTCCTCCTCCTGTTTTGGTGTCAAGCAATTTCTCCTCATCATCAATGTATATCCATCATCTCCCGACAATAACTCTTCCTCCTTAATATGTGGTGAATTAGAACATTCAGCTTCTACATCCTCATCCTCAACCTCAACTATCATTGCTCGCTTCTTTGGCTTCGGACATTCATTGCTTTTGTGACCAAACTCCTGACAATTGAAACATTTGATACCATTATTGACCTTGGTCTTAGAAACTTCATTAACAATCGGTTTTGTAACAGCCTTGGAAACATTCACATTTCTACTAGCCCCTTTCATTGGATTGTTGGAATTTGTAAACACACCACCACCTCTCCTACCTTGCTTCTCCCAAGCTAGAGCTTTTTGATGTGCTTCAGCGATAGATCTGGGATCAAACATATTCACCATATCTTGAATCCACATTCTCAACCCTCCAACAAATCTAGCTGTCAACTTCTCTTCTGTCTCCATGATATCATTCCTCGCAATCAATTGATAAAATTCATCCGCATAAACATTAACAGTCTTAGTTCCCTATCTCAGATTCTGCAATCGCTGATACATAAGAGATTGATAATTATACGGCAAGAATGTAGCCTTCATTAACTTCTTCATCTTCTCCCATGATTCAATCTTTGACTTTCCCATCCTCTCCCGTGTAAGTTTAGTTTGCTGCCACCATGCCATAGCTCTTCCTCTTAAATGTGTAGCAACCAACTTAACTCTCCGATGCTCGGGAACTTCCCTAAAGTCAAAAATCTCTTCAACATTAGACAACCAATCAAGAAATTCTTCAGGTTGCATACCACCCTTGAATTCTGGAATTTCAGTTTTCATCCCCGATTCCCATCGACGATCATCTTCAACATCCCGATATGCATTTCGTACTTGGTCTCGATCTCGATAATGAATATCACTTTTATCACTCTCTTCATCATAATCACGTGTATTTCGGTATCGATCTCGACCATCAACATCTCTTCGATCATGCATGTCCCTTCTACTATGTCTTTCATCATCACGATATGGCTCATACTCAAACTCATATTGAGTCCTTCTTTCTTCATCTCTATACTCATGGCGATATCTTCTCATCGAAACTGATGATTCTCTTCTACTTCGATCAGATTGTGGCGATACCCTCCTCGCTTCCGTAACCGATGGTGAAACTCTGTTTCCTCCATGGTTCGAGACTGGCGACCTTCTCCTTTGACCCTGATTCATGTCCATCATCAATTTCTCTAACCTCCCAATACCTTCATCCAACTTCTCATTGAATTTGTTACTAATGCGTTGTTCCATTTGTTCAGCATCTTCTCTCTTGTACAAATCTTCAACATTTTGATGACGATTAGCTCTTCTCGGTGGCATGATTGAATCTTTACAAACTTTAACTCTCGGCCTTGACTTACAAATGAACAAACAATGCACGCCTTCAACTAGCTCTCGGTTCTAACTTCACTTAGCTCGGCTTTGCTTGATGTAGCTCGGCTTCACTAACTCCTCAAACTCTTCAATAAGAATTGGCTCGAAGACTCGACTTAGCTATGATTGGCTAAGTCTCGCTCTGATACCAAATGATGCAGCGGCGGAATAATCAAAACGAATATGAAGATGAAAATAGCAATCGGTGGATTAAAGAATACCAAAGGCCCAAATCCGTTGATCCAAAGATACTGGATTCTAGCTATCCCAAACACGTTGATCGCGCACGATACCGTGTTTAAAGATTTACGATTCTTTGACGTTGATCAAGCACACTTGATTCCGTGAATCGGCTTCAACAATCGTTGATTCGAGCGCACTCGAATAACCGAAGGTGGAGATAGGAGATCACACTCAACTACCAATTTAAGAAGAGACACAAAGCTCTCAAACAAAATTTTTATTCAAAATCAACAACCTTTTAAAAATGACACAACCCGCCTATTTATAGGCTTACAACTCACACGATTCAACATTTGACAACACTTAGGTCGTGAACGACCTAACAAAATACGACCTAAAACAAAGCCATGCGACCTAACAAATAGAAACTTAACAGATACAAGTTACAACAAGTTAACGACCTAACACATTACAACACAACAAAGTACAACAACACACAAGGTCGAGCAACCTAAAAATACACGGCAACGAGCTATCTTGAGCGACCTAAAGAAGCGGCTTCAGGATGTCTTCGAGCGACCTAAAGTTGAGCGACCTACGATCTTCAGCAACAGAATCTTCTTCACGCGACCTATCTTCCCGCGACCTAACTGAAATGCCCCAGAAATTCATGGAATCTTATTTTAGTTGAATTTTGAAAATATCTGAATTTATTTGTATAAGAATATATGGAATTAATTGTGTGCAAGTATGTGTGCATGTGTGCACGTGCACACTGATATGGCACAAGGAAGAACTCCAGATTTCTTGAATTTAAAACAAGGATTAAAAAGCATTACAAACATGATTTTGTGATATGGATATTTGATTTTTGGAATTATATGGATCATCCCAGAAAATAAGAAAAGTAAGTTTTATTTTAAAATCAGTAAACAGATTTTATTTAAAACCCAGAAATTTTTTTATACATATATATGTTATAAGGATTTGAAAACCTGTATACATATAGGTGCATATGTTTCTGAAATTAAAGAGGAATTAAATAAGCCTAGATAAGATATGTATACAAGTATACATTTTTAAGTACTGAAAAGTATATATATATAAGCAAGTGAAACTATAACATTAAAATGACATGAAATGCAATACAAGTCAATATGCTTGTGTAGGCAAAAATAGCAAAGGGGATTCTCAGGAATAATTAAAATATAAAATAGGGTAGTCACACTTTTAACATGACTAGGTGAGTGGCCATTTTCTGAAAAAGTAAAGAAAACAAAATGCAGCCTTTAATTGGTAATATGACCGGGGGTAATTAGGGATAAAAATGAGAAAATGCAAACACACAATGCATGATGCTAGCCAGGACAGAAATGGAATTTTGTCTTGAGAAAAACCCTAGTAAAAATATGTTTATAAATAAGTAGTTATGGCCAGAGAAATTGTTTTACCCGAGCTACTTATAATAGGAAAAGAAGAAAACATTTTAAAGGAAGAGAAAATACACTCAGGGATTTTCTGGATTTATAAGAAGAAATATTCAAGTGAGTAATCTCACTAAACCCATGGCATTAAGTCCTGTTATGAGGCAGCCAGACTTATGTTATTTTTCTACATGTTTTTGATTCCATTACTATTGTTTTAATGGATGCTTCAATGGATGTTTTAATGGGTGTTTCTGGATGTTTTGATTGTTTTGATGTTTGAGTGTTTTGCTCTGTTTGGTTACACCCAGAAAGGTAAAAGTATGAAATCATGAAAGTAAATAGAGAATACTTGTAACTGGTTTAGATATGGCATGGAAAACATAGAAACCAAAATGTATATGAGTTGCATTACACTTGTGTAAGTGCTGAGGCTCAAATGAAAGATTCAAGGTTGCAATGGAAATATCCAAAAGTGCTGAACCCTTGATCAAATAGAAAATCCATGAGCCAGAAATCTTGTTTAAGCTAGATCTTGAATTTAGTTCAAACATGGTTGCTTATGAAACAATAATAACCCACATGCCTAGTCTTTATTCCCAGTTGTAAATATTCTTGTATTTTCTTTAAGCCAAAATACTTGAAAATATGATTTTCCCTGGACATGAATGTTAGATTGTTCTTGAGTTATGCCTGTAAACTCTATGTAATGTTTCATGTATACTGGGATTTAGTCACCTAGCTATCTCACGATAGGATTAAACATGAACACTTAGTAAATAAACTAAGGATTGTAAGCCAAGAAGACTGTTGGAATGCTTGTCATATTTGAAGTATGCAAGTTGGCACATGGTTTGTTTAAGCCCTGAGATCTTTGTGCAATATTGTGAATTATTTTATTGCAATGTGTCCCCGTGATTCCTTTATGGCAGATGAGGCTAGGAATTAATTTGGTAAATGCAACCTTAAACTGATGAAGTAGGAACTTGAGTTATTCCTAAGATGGTTGGACTGGAGCTATGATAGTTCCTGAGTATTTCTATTTGAAATATATGTTTGCATGGTTGAATGTGTGTACATGATTAGTCTTAAATACTGATCATATATGCACAAGTATATCATAAACAAGTCAGGCAAATTGTTCAAAGAAGATATGCCCACTTGTACAAAATATTTATGTCTCACTCATTTACTTAATATCATGGAGTCTTTGATATTGCTCATACCAGATCTTGTATCTGACCCTTGTTTGCTTATGGCATCTGGGGTGTCTCATCTAAAATGGGGCAGCCTCTAATGTTCTTTCAGGGAATGCTGGATCAAAATAGGAAGCTGCTGTGGCTAATGAGAGTGATTATATAAGCATGCTAAATTAGAATTGAATAAGAACATAGAATGAAATATTTGAATGTAATATGGAGAGTTTTTATAGTTCTGTTTTGGTTGTTATGTAATGGTCCTAAAAGTTTGGATTTATTGGTTGTTCTAAATGAATCTAGTGATGTACTAAGTTTGGGATTAATCTAAAGACTTGGTTGAATTTTTGCAAGAAAATATATATTTGAGTATTGTGGTGAAAATCTGTAAATGATATATGCCTGTATTTGAGAAATGGATATGTATATGTATATATATTGTATTAGTTAATTTCAAGTTACTTAAAACCTTAAGTTTGAAGGTTAAAAATCTGAGTTTAGCTATAAAAACCTAGAATTATTCTTGTGGATATTTTAAGTTCATATAAATTAGATATGCATAGGATTTACTGACTTGTTACAAATATTCAAAAGTATATAGTAATTAACTTTAGTCAGAACTGCTAGAATCCAAATCAAGCAGGATACTCTTGTTTAACAAAAATATACATACTCTGAATTCAAACAAGAGAAACATGTACATCCTCATATGTATGTGTATATTACTAGGGATGCACTGATATATTTATATTGGTAATAAGTTTTGAATCCTGGTTGAATTGTTTGAAAGAAAAAAAAATGACTCTGATAGTTCAAAGGAAGTTTAAATCAAACTTAAAAGTGCAAATGAATGTAGGTGGACATCCAGACACATATAAATTGAATGTGCATATGCATGTACATAGAGATCAAATTTAGACGTCAGTCATAATAATTTAGACGTCTGAGATTAAACTTAGACGTCAGTCATAATAATTTAGACGTCTGAGGTTAAATGTAGACGTCTGTCACAAAAATTTAGATGTCTGAATTTAGTTCAAAATGTCTTTTTCTCTCTGTTTCAATTTTAGATCTCTGAGCCGTCTATCATAATTAGTTAGACGTCTGGGATTAAGTTTAGACGCCTGTCATAAGAATTTAGACGTCTGAACTGCTAATTTTGCCTAATTTGCCTACTTAGAAAAGAAATAAGTGGCTATGTCAATAGCTTGTATGGCATTTTGATTTCTATTTGATTTAAATTCCCTTTGATGAAGTAAAAAAAAAATCCTTACGAAATTAAGGTAGAAAGAGGAGGGTCATTTCAGTTGGTATCAGAGCACTTGGTTGCATTGATTACTAAGTATTATAGAAATGTATTTTGTCTGTTTGTTTTGGATGAAATAATTTAGATAAGAAAATAGTAATTATAGAAGTACTCATAATATACTAATACCATTTGCCCAGAACTTAGTTAGCAGACCATGGTAGGAAGAGGATCTCATCACCATGCAGGATCAAGTGCACCACAAATGCTTGATATGCAAGACTTTATGAGGGCTTTAAGGGATGGAATTGGGCATAGGCCTGAGAACCCACATGAAGAACTTTCAAAACTACTGAAGACTTATTCCAATTTGGGAGGCAGGAGTTTTGAAGGAACTGAGAATGTGATGGAAATTCAAGCATGGTTGAGAACACTGGACAGAGTTTTCAATGACATGCAATTGGATGATCAAAGGAAGAGGCAAGTAGCTTCAAGACAACTGAAAGGGGTAGCTTTAAGCTGGTGGGAGGTGATCATAGCTGGAAGAAATGAAAATGAGATCACTTGGAATCAATTCAAGGAGATGTTGGAAGCTAGATTTGTTCCAACATCAGCCAAAACTCTATTGCTTGAAGAATTCATCAGACTTAGGCAGGGAACTTTTAATGTGACTGAATATACTCATAGGTTTGAGGGCTTGTCTAAGTATGGAGCTATGCTTGTGGCTGATGAGGCATCAAAGAATGATAGGTATATTAAGGGTTTAAACCCAGGGCTTAGTAGGGCTATGTTGCCATATGCAGATAAAACTTTTGATCAAATCATTGATCTGGCCTTAAAATTTGAGCAACATGACAAGGAAAGGGAGAAGTATAAGAATTTTAAGAATAACAACAATAAGAAAAATAGGGGAAGGTATCATCCCTATGACCAAAAGAAGGAGGAGAAAGAAGGCAAGAAAACCAATGATACTAAGACCACTGATACAAAGAGAAAAATAACATGTCATCATTGTGGAAAAGAGGGACATATCAAACCAAGGTGCCCAGAATTGAAGGGAGGAGCTTTCAAATGCTACCTATGTGGTAAGGAGGGACATATCAAGAGAAACTGCCCTGAGTATAAACAGCAAGGGAAGCTAGCAAGTTTGGAAAGCAGAAGCAAATCCACAGTAGAGGCTAATGCAGAAAACCATGGTCAAGTGGAAGGTACTTTATTTATTTGTACCCTACCCATATCAGTAGTGTATGATACAGGGGCAACACATTCTCTGATTTCCCATGAGTTAGTTGCATTGCTTAAATTAAATTGCATACTGGTTGAAACCCCTTTGTTAGTGCAAAGCCCATTGGGAAGTTCTAGTGTTTTAAACATGATGTGTGTGGATGTGGAATTAAACATAGGAGGAAATGTTTTTATTTCCAATTTATATGTTTTAAATTACCCAAATATGGGTGTTATATTGGGTGTAGACTGGTTAAGACAATACAAAACAATAATTAATTTAGACTCATCCACCATATCATTACAAAATTCTAGAGGTCAAAGAATCACAATTTTGTGTGAAATAGCCAAGGAAAGAAAATTATATCACTTGATTGACTTAAGTAAGGATTCCAGTGAGCCTTCTATTGAAGAAATCCCCATAATTAACAAATACTTAGATGTGTTTGGAGAAGTTAAGGGTGTTCCACACCACAGACCAGTGGAATTTCAGATTAATCTGATACCAGGAGCAAGTCCAATTATTAAGAAACCCACTAGGATGGGGCCAAGTGAGTTGAAGGAATTGAAGAAACAGTTAGAAGAGTTGGAAAGCAAAGGATTTATAAGACCAAGTAATTCATGCTGGGGTGCTCCAGTAGTGTTTGTAAGGAAACATGATGGTACTTTAAGAATGTGCATAGATTACAGGGAGCTAAACAAAGTCACTATCAAAAACAAGTACCCCTTACCTAGAATTGATGATCTTTTTGATCAACTTAGTGGAGCAAAAATATTTTCTAGGTTAGACTTGGCATCTGGATTCCATCAGATGAAGGTTGAGGACTCAAGTGTTAAGTACACAGCCTTTAACACTAGGTATGGTTTATATGAGTTTCTTGTCATGCCATTTGGGTTGAAAAATGTTCCATCATACTTTGTAGACTTGATGAATAGGATATTCAGGGATTATTTAGACAAGTTTGTTTTGATTTTTATTGACGATATTTTGATCTATTCTAAAACAGTAGAGGAACATGAAAATCACTTACACCTTGTTTTGTCTAGATTAAGAGAAAAAGATTTAAAAGCAAAATTTTCTAAGTGTGCATTTTGGAAAGAAGAAGTGCATTTCCTTGGGCATGTTATATCTGCCAAAGGCATTTCTGTAAACCCCAATAAAATTGTGGCAATCCAAGCATGGAAAAGGCCAAACATAGTGGGAGAAGTTAGGTCATTTATGGGAATGGCAGGGTATTATAGGAGGTTTATAAAAGATTTTTCTAAGATGTCATTACCTCTTACCAACCTAACTAGAAAGAACCAACCCTTTATATGGACTGAGAAATGTGAACAAGCCTTTAGTAGAATCAAGGAGGCCTTAGTCAATGCACCAGTGTTGAAAGTACCAGAAGGAAATGCGGATTTGATTGTGTATACTGATGCAAGTGGTTTTGGGCTAGGAGCTGTATTGATGCAGCAAGATCAAGTTATAGCCTATGCATCAAGACAATTGAAGCCACATGAATCAAAGTATGCAACCCATGATCTTGAATTGGCAGCAGTGGTATATGCACTAAAGCTCTGGAGACATTATCTTCTAGGTGCTAAGTTTATTTTGTACACAGACCATAAGGCATTGAAATATCTCTTTTCACATAAAGATTTGAATATGAGGCAACATAGATGGGTTGAGTTTCTAGCAGCATATGATTTAGACATACTTTATACTCCAGGAAAAGCTAATAAGGTTGCAGATGCTTTGAGCAGGCAGCATGCAAAAGTAGCCATGCTAATGATAGAAGAGTTTAGAAATTTATCTCTACTTACTGATTTGGAAATTGAGGAAAACAGTGAGGTAAACATGGAGATGATTGAAGAAGGGAGTAGAGGAAAATTAAGTTTGATAACTTTGCAATCAGATTTAATTTTGAAAGTGGGAAAAATGCAAGGGGGAGATCCAGATTTATTAGAAAAGAAGACTTTAATAGAAAAAGGAGAAGAAGTAGCAAACTACCACATTGATAAGAATGGTTACTTAAGGAAAAAAGGTAGAATATGTGTTCCAAAGGATATAGAATTGAAGGAAGAGATACTTAATGAATATCATAGGAGCAAATATTCTATACACCCAGGCAGCACCAAGATGTACCAAAATTTGAAGAGGGATTATTGGTGGAGAGGGATGAAAACTGATGTGGCCAAACATGTTGCAAAGTGTATGACTTGCCAACAAGTCAAAGCAGAAACCCAAAGACCCTCAGGCCTATTACAACCTCTAAGTATACCATAGTGGAAGTGGGAAGATATATCTATGGATTTCATAGATGGTCTGCCTAGGTCAAAAAGAGGAAACACAAGCATTTGGGTAGTAGTTGATAGATTGACTAAAGTGGAACACTTTATACCAGTGAAGGCAGAAAGAAATGCACCTAAACTAGCTCAAATATTCATGAGAGAAATAGTAAGATTGCATGGAATCCCTAAGACTATAGTGAGTGATAGGGACACAATCTTTACATCCAGATTTTGGAAGAGCTTTCAAGAAGCCATGGGAAGTGAGTTATGCTTGAGTACTGCATACCACCCCCAATCAGATGGTCAAACTGAAGTGATAAATAAAGTTTTGGAGGATTTGTTGAGGGCATGTGCATTGGACTTTGGAGGTAATTGGGAAGATCACCTCCATTTGGCTGAATTTACATATAACAATAGTTATCAAAGCACCATAGGTATGGCACCATTTGAAGCCTTGTATGGCAAACCATGTTTGTCACCAATATGTTGGGTTGAAGCAGGAGAAAAGGCTGTCTTAGGGCCTGAGTATGTTAAAGAGACTACAGAGAAAATTGAATTGGTGAGGAGAAGAATGGCAGCAGCTCAAGATAGGCAAAAGAAGTTTGCAGATATGAGGAGGAAGCAGGTAGAATATGAAGTTGGTGATTATGTTTTCATCAAAGTTTCACCTATGAAGAAGGTGTTGAGGTTTGGCAAGCAGGGAAAACTTACCCCTAGATATGTTGGACCTTACAAGATTTTGGAAAAAATAGGTTCATTAGCATATAAGTTGGAGCTACCTAAAGAGATGAGTGCAATGCACAATGTATTTCATGTATCACAACTTAGGAGATGGGTGCATGATAAAGAGGAAATTCTAGAGAAACCAACTCAAGTTCAAATAAATCCTGACTTGGTCTATGAGAAAGAACCAGTGGGGATTTTAGCTAAAGAGGAAACGAAGTTGAGGAGCAAAACTTTGAAATTGGTAAAGGTTCAATGGAGCCTAGACCCTAATGATTGTACATGGGAGTTAGAGGACAAGATAAAGATGGATTACCCTAAGCTTTTTGCAGTGGAAGGTAAAAATCTAAATCCCTAAAAAGTTTAATATGTATGGTTGTTTTGGCTGAATTGTTTGCTTATGCTATGTTTGATAAATTTTATAAAATCTGGAAATGTTTAAAGTCAAAATGAGAAAAATTGTGAGGACACAATTCCTAAAAAGGTGGGGTGATTGTAATGCCCCAGAAATTCATGGAATCTTATTTTAGTTGAATTTTGAAAATAACTGAATTTATTTGTATAAGAATATATGGAATCAATTGTGTGCAAGTATGTGTGCATGTGTGCACGTGCACACTGATATGGCACAAGGAAGAACTCCAGATTTCTTGAATTTAAAACAAGGATTAAAAAGCATTACAAACATGATTTTGTGATATGGATATTTGATTTTTGGAATTATATGGATCATCCCAGAAAATAAGAAAAGTAAGTTTTATTTTAAAATCAGTAAACAGATTTTATTTAAAACCCAGAAAAAAAAATTATACATATATATGTTATAAGGATTTGAAAACCTGTATACATATAGGTGCATATGTTTCTGAAATTAAAGAGGAATTAAATAAGCCTAGATAAGATATGTATACAAATATACATTTTTAAGTACTGAAAAGTATATATATATAAGCAAGTGAAACTATAACATTAAAATGACATGAAATGCAATACAAGTCAATATGCTTGTGTAGGCAAAAATAGCAAAGGGGATTCTCAGGAATAATTAAAATATAAAATAGGGTAGTCACACTTTTAACATGACTAGGTGAGTGGCCATTTTCTGAAAAAGTAAAGAAAAGAAAATGCAGCCTTTAATTGGTAATATGACCGGGGGTAATTAGGGATAAAAATGAGAAAATGCAAACACACAATGCATGATGCTAGCCAGGACAGAAATGGAATTTTGTCTTGAGAAAAACCCTAGTAAAAATATGTTTATAAATAAGTAGTTATGGCCAGAGAAATTGTTTTACCCGAGCTACTTATAATAGGAAAAGAAGAAAACATTTTAAAGGAAGAGAAAATACACTCAGGGATTTTCTGGATTTATAAGAAGAAATATTCAAGTGAGTAATCTCACTAAACCTATGGCATTAAGTCCTGTTATGAGGCAGCCAGACTTATGTTATTTTTCTACATGTTTTTGATTCCATTACTATGGTTTTAATGGATGCTTCAGTGGATGTTTTAATGGGTGTTTCTGGATGTTTTGATTGCTTTGATGTTTGAGTGTTTTGCTCTGTTTGGTTACACCCAGAAAGGTAAAAGTATGAAATCATGAAAGTAAATAGAGAATACTTGTAACTGGTTTAGATATGGCATGGAAAACATAGAAACCAAAATGTATATGAGTTGCATTACACTTGTGTAAGTGCTGAGGCTCAAATGAAAGATTCAAGGTTGCAATGGAAATATCCAAAAGTGCTGAATCCTTGATCAAATAGAAAATCCATGAGCTAGAAATCTTGTTTAAGCTAGATCTTGAATTTAGTTCAAACATGGTTGCTTATGAAACAATAATAACCCACATGCCTAGTCTTTATTCCCAGTTGTAAATATTCTTGTATTTTCTTTAAGCCAAAATACTTGAAAATATGATTTTCCCTGGACATGAATGTTAGATTGTTCTTGAGTTATGCTTGTAAACTCTATGTAATGTTTCATGTATACTGGGATTTAGTCACCTAGCTATCTCACGATAGGATTAAACATGAACACTTAGTAAATAAACTAAGGATTGTGAGCCAAGAAGACTGCTGGAATGCTTGTCATATTTGAAGTATGCAAGTTGGCACATGGTTTGTTTAAGCCCTGAGATCTTTGTGCAATATTGTGAATTATTTTATTGCAATGTGTCCCCGTGATTCCTTTATGGCAGATGAGGCTAGGAATTAATTTGGTAAATGCAACCTTAAATTGATGAAGTAGGAACTTGAGTTATTCCTAAGATGGTTGGACTGTAGCTATGATAGTTCCTGAGTATTTCTATTTGAAATATATGTTTGCATGGTTGAATGTGTGTACATGATTAGTCTTAAATACTGATCATATATGCACAAGTATATCATAAAAAAGTCAGGCAAATTGTTCAAAGAAGATATGCCCACTTGTACAAAATATTTATGTCTCACTCATTTACTTAATATCATGGAGTCTTTGATATTGCTCATACCAGATCTTGTATCTGACCCTTCTTTTCTTATGGCATCTGGTGTGTCTCATCTAAAATGGGGCAGCCTCTAATGTTCTTTCAGGGAATGCTGGATCTAAATAGGAAGCTGCTGTGGCTAATGAGAGTGATTATATAAGCATGCTAAATTAGAATTGAATAAGAACTTAGAATGAAATATTTGCATGTAATCTGGGGAGTTTTTATAGTTCTGTTTTGGTTGTTATGTAATGGTCTTAAAAGTTTGGATTTATTGGTTGTTCTAAATGAATCTAGTGATGTACTAAGTTTGGGATTAATCTAAAGACTTGGTTGAATTTTTGCAAGAAAATATATTTGAGTATTGTGGTGAAAATCTGTAAATGATATATGCCTGTATTTGAGAAATGGATATGTATATGTACATATATTGTATTAGTTAATTTCAAGTTACTTAAAACCTTAAGTTTGAAGGTTAAAAATCTGAGTTTAGCTATAAAAACCTGGAATTATTCTTGTGGATATTTTTAAGTTCATATAAATTAGATATGCATAGGATTTACTGACTTGTTACAAATATTCAAAAGTATATAGTAATTAACTTTAGTCAGAACTGCTATAATCCAAATCAAGCAGGATACTCTTGTTTAACAAAAATATATATACTCTAAATTCAAACAAGAGAAACACGTACATCCTCATATGTATGTGTATATTACTAGGGATGCACTGATATATTTATATTGGTAATAAGTTTTGAATCCTGGTTGAATTGTTTGAAAGAAAAAAAAAATGACTCTGATAGTTCAAAGGAAGTTTAAATCAAACTTAAAAGTGCAAATGAATGTAGGTGGACATCCAGACACATATAAATTGAATGTGCATATGCATGTACATAGAGATCAAATTTAGACGTCAGTCATAATAATTTAGACGTCTGAGATTAAACTTAGACGTCAGTCATAATAATTTAGACGTCTGAGGTTAAATGTAGACGTCTGTCACAAAAATTTAGATGTCTGAATTTAGTTCAAAATGTCTTTTTCTCTCTGTTTCAATTTTAGATCTCTGAGCCGTCTGTCATAATTAGTTAGACGTCTGGGATTAAGTTTAGACGCCTGTCATAAGAATTTAGACGTCTGAACTGCTGATTTTGCCTAATTTGCCTACTTAGAAAAGAAATAAGTGGCTATGTCAATAGCTTGTATGGCATTTTGATTTCTATTTGATTTAAATTCCCTTTGATGAAGTAAAAAAAAATCCTTATGAAATTAAGGTAGAAAGAGGAGGGTCATTTCACTAACTCCCTACGACCTAACTTAGGTCGTAACTCGAAACAGTCAATATTCGAAAGGTCGGAGCGACCTAATAAAATGCACGCTGTCTTGCTTATCTCGGTTGGTTGCTTGCATGCCTTAACACTGACTCCATTAACTCGCGAGCGATCTTCACTAGGTCGTGAGTGACCTTCACTAGGTCGTGAGCGACCTTCACTAGGTCGTGAGCGACCTTCACTAGGTCATGAGCGACCTAAAAACTTTGTACGGCTCAAATCTGGTGAGTTGGTAGATTGCGCTGCATCAAGAACACATGCAAAGATTTTGAACTTTGATCAAAATCATAGGCACTGAACTAAGAACAGAGGAGTTAAAATCAACAGATAAGCATACATCATATATATACAGAGGCTTACTTATATACATACATATAGAACAGTTACCATCACATATTTCACATGCAATCAGATCATTATCTACTTAACTTTTAATTAAAATGTTTACTCACCTGTTTTTGAAAAAGGCAGAGAGATTTTAAAACTGGATTGCCAAAGCTGGAAACTTGAAAAGCTTTGAAACTTTGCATCTTTTGTTGTTTTTGTTTCCAGAGAAAAATGTCTTGCTTGACTTAAAACTGAAAAGCTTTAAAAACCTGGATGCTAAGACAGGAACATGATGATGATGACTTCAAAGCTTGATTTCAGATTGAAATTTTGAAGGTGAAATCTGGTTAGAGGCTTTTAATTTGAAGATGAATTTTTTTTGAAAATGCTTTGATTTTCTTTAAAAACTGAAATGCTTTGCTTTGTTTTAAATGAACGAGAATGAAAAGGAAACTTGATATAAAGAAAACAATGTAGGCAGAGGCTAAGTTGTACAAGTACAAGATTTGATCAAAGATCTTTTCTTTTGTAAAGAGGCTGAAATGAAACATGGGTACAAGCATTTATTTCTATGTCATACTTATCCCTATTAAATTCAATTCGTATGTACTTACCTGTACAAACAAATAAAGATATTTTTTTTCTTGTGTCTTTCAGCCTTGCCTATCTACACTTGCTATAGTATATATTATTTGTCTAATTTCTTCTTGCCTACAAATCTTCATTTCTATAGTACATATATCTTTATTTTACTTTGACTTGTTACTTTGCATACATATGGTTATAGTTTGAATTATTAGCCTGATTTGTTTTCTAGCCTATGTTTTCATACAGTTAGAATTATCTTAAGTGTTTCTATAAGTTGTTATATTTATTTTATTTATGTTAGCTTGTATTTATTCCTATTCGTATGACCATAAATTTTTATTTCTATTTAAAAACTTAATGTATTTACTAATGTATATTTTTCTATTTTAAACTTAATTTACCAAACACTTTATTGATATTTATTTATTTATTTTCACTTATGTTATATGTATTAATACTTACATTTATGACCATATATTAGTTTTATATTTATTTTTAATATTGACAAGGTTTATTTTAATTTAAACATTATTACCAAAATTACACCAAATTATTATATAGATCAAAATGTAAATAAGTAGAGCTTTACTTAAATTAAGATAGATTGTATTGTATTTATATTGGAACACTTTTTATTTTAAATTTTCTAATTATAATTTTCTTCTAACTACACACATATATACACACATTTAAATAACACTTATTTAAATTAGAAAAAATAGGACTATTTAAATCTATTTATAAAATAACACAAATTAAATTTGTATCTAATTATTCCTTTTTAAAATCAACCAAAAATCCAAATTTAAAACATCACATTATTAATTAGTTGGTTATTTATATTTGAAGATAACAATTTAATCAATTTTAAATAATTTATTTAAGAGATTATCGCATTTTAAATTCCTCGAAATTCCGGGATGTCACATTCCTCCCCCCTTAAAAGAATTTCGTCCTCGAAATTTAAAACAAAAGATAATCCAAAGTTTTATTTTATTTTCAACCAATTCAGGCATACATATCAGCCATACACAACCAACCAAACAATTTCAATCAACAAACAATTCAATCAAACAAACAACACTAGTTATTCGGCCACAGATCCGGATAAGCTTCCTAAAAAATTTCCCGAGTTTCCCAGGTACAGATACTGGAATACTCGCTCTACTGAATCCAAACTAGCTATACTACTGAGCTACAAGGCTCCTACTCAACTAGATCTAAAATCTACACAAGAGATCTGACCACACTCAAGATCTGATCCACAACCAAACCCTTCTAAACTGCTGGTTCCAAAACCAGTAATAGATCTTACACGTATTCCCTCAGAGATACGTGAAATACAATGAATTCCAGTTATCCAAACTGACAATTCACTCCTTTAGACCAAAGCACTTATCCTTCCTAGAATACAGAAAGATCCAATATACTTCGGAGCTAGCCTCACAGTCTTACCCAATCTTATTGCTCCCTTTACCGAAGAAAATCTCAGCAACAACGAAGTCTCCAACTTCGAACTCCAAATTCTTTCGTTTCTTATCCACAATACTCCTTTGACGATCCTGGACTGCCTACATCCTTTCCTGACCAGCCCAATCTTCGCTGATGCTTCCATAAACAAACTGGATCAAAATAACTCAACAAAAGATCCTCTCTAGATCTACCCAAAATCCAGAATACAATGCTACTCCACCGTCATCAGTAGATTACAACTTACTTCTCCTATCCGGAAAAGACAAAACAAAAACACTTGCCAAATCTGGCCTCAAATCCAGAAAAATTCCTGTAGAAATTCTCTAATCCCAAAACACTACAACTTCTGTTTGCTTCCACTCTAGAACAGCTGCTACCTTGCTTCCGCTGCACAACTCTGATCTGAAGTAGATAAGAATGTCGATGAATTCGAACAAAAATTTTAACCAACACCTCCTGGACACATAATACAACAAAACCACCACAATCGGAAATGAACTGCTCAAAGAAACAGATGAGTCCTCAGTCAAGGGTACTGTCTTCAGCTACCCTCAACTGGAAGAAACTCGAAACTAGATACAGAAGAGAAAACACAAATGCCCTACCAAAACTCCTTAGCTGAACCATCGGTACTATTTCTGGAATCTAGTCGATACCAAACTCAATCTCCAGATGCTGACAAAACTCTAACTTCCTGAAGACATCCAGAAAAATCTCTGACAAACCAAGAGAACACTCAGACTATCGCAAGTCACTTTTGCGATCAATCCGACCTAATTCCAAAGAAAAACTGCTCTCTCTTTGCCAATCCGAACAGCTCACACTTATGAAGCCAATTCAACGAAGAAACAGAACCACTCTGCTGCTTATGAAATTTTCTCGAGAAAATCTGCAAAGCCATAAGACTTCCTTGACGGCACATAGAACACTCCGAGCTATATTGCTGACACAGATGCTCAAAGACTTCCTATACAAAGCTCTTCGAGAACTCGGACCACAAACCAAACACAATATCCAGCTGAAACTCGGTCTCACCATCGATGCATACACACTCTCTCAAACTTGTTCCAAAGAAAACATCTTCAGAAACATCCATAGTCACTGTGTCTCATCACAAAGCTACTACATCATGAGGTATCAATATATCATGACTTACTTCTGTCCAACCGATAAATCCAAAACTCTCAAAAATCCGCCCACACGAGCGCGATCAAACTTGCACTTCAATGATGAACTCCGAATCCTTAACAGGTTTCTTCAGAGATCAATAAAATCCTTACATCAAACAAAGCTCACTCGAGATGGTATTAGGTCTACAGTCTCGACATATACACTTCCAACCTCAAACATTCAAACTCCAACCATTGGTAGTCGTGTTACACACACCACTACCATATCTAACTTTATAACTTATATTAGAAAAACCCGAACAGGTAACCCAACAGATAGGTAGAAATATAGATATATGTATATATATAAAAATTACAAGTACGCTCCCTCAAGATAGACACCACTCCAGAGCTTAGGTATTCGCTCAACTTATCGCTCTGATACCACTGTAATGACCCGCCCTTCTACACACAGAAAGACGCATCATTTTTAAGAAAGAAATGGGTGAGAAATAGAAAAGATAGAGAAGAATGAAGAAACAACATCAGAATCTCAACAACGAAACGAATGAAATATAATATATCACATAAGAGATTACATAGTAACATATGCATCAGAGATACACAGCTAATACAACACATACTAGACAGTTATAAACACCTGTCTAGTTAATACAACTCGATACAACTCAAAACATCACAGAGATACAACACAGTGGAAATACACATAAACACTAACACAACGGAACCAATATATATCTATACGCTGAAGCCTCTTGCTCCATTGCTCCTCCAGAATTCGTCAAAGCTAACCTGAATCCCTTGGCTACTTGTCACATACCGAAATTTTCAACTTTCGAAAATTCGACATCGATACTCACTTTATCGACTGTCGAGCAATCGAGTGCCGGAAACTCCAATAGTGAGGGTTTTAAGAAAAAGAAAAAGGCAGAAGATAGAAGAAAAAGAGAAGAAAGAAGAACAACAGAACAACATCAGAAACAGAAAACAATATCAGAATCTTACACATCGCAGCGGAACAATATATAATAGATAAACACTAGTCTTTTAAAACAAAGAACTATATCAGTTTATACATACATCAATCAGAGTCAATATACGACTCAATACAACACAACACATCAATGGACAGTTATATAAACTTGTCCTCATACAGAATACACAGCAGAATAAATACTATCAGATACAAATACTACGTCTCGTCATCCAGCTTGCTTCCAAAGCTCCAGAATATCCAGAATTTCCTGATAACATAACTCTAGGCTGCCCGTGTGGAAATTGGTGGGCACCCAGAGTTTAGAAGGGAACAATAAACTCCGAGTCAGTCATGGTGACTGGTGTGAGATCGTAAAACAGTTATTTTTCACAAAGAAAATAAAACAAATTCGCAATGCTTTTGGAAAATGAAACTACCATAAGACCTCCCGCCACACACACAATGCAAACGCAGAATTGGAGGAGATTTCTTCTTATGATAGTCAAAGATGCTTACTACGCAAAATCAAATCATTTTGGATATTATTTTTAGTGCATAGTGTAGAAAACATTTCGAAAGTACAATATAAATCTTAGCCAGCATACGTACCATTATAGTATGCTTGCTATAGCTGCCATATTAGATGGCAGGTTCTACAACTAAAACCGTACAAGGTGCGTATTGGGGTTTGGATTTCCAACAAATGGTCAGGCTAAGGAACTTCCTATGCCACGATGGGTACGTCCCTGGAATAGACGACCCGAGAAATAACCTAACATTACGGTTAGATCTCTACCAACACAAGGCCGGGTTACCTCTGCAAAAATAGGTAACTACTGACACGCGTATGCCATCCCCCGATCGTAACCGATCTTACCGAGGATCCCCGATTCGCAAAAAACCACATAGTAAAAATGCAGCAACCACATAGGTTAAGTATCTGGGCTCCATACCATGATACCACCTCTATCCAGAAGGAATGACATACACTAAGGGGCGCTACTCCCTAGAACCTTGCCGCATCCTTCCTGTTTTGACCATTTCCAGGGTGTGAGGCTCGACGAAGTCTCGTCCACAAAGCTACGCTTTCTACAAAGCCATGCTTCGGGTCAAACAAATGATCAACCTATGATCACAAAGATATAAGATCAAACAAATGATCATATCACAAATGATCAAACACTGATCATTTCACAGTAACACTTAGTATGCCACGTTACCAAATTGGGAGTATATCGCTGATAAATTTCAACTACATAACCTCTGAGCTCGTACGTCTCAAAGAAGGGTGTTAAGCTAAGAGAATAAATTCTCCGCCACCAACAGATATGTATTTGAAAGAAATCAGCTTTATATCTCAAATTGTAACGTCAGACACACAATCCATACAAGTCTGTTCCGGGATCGAACAGAACCGAAGGCACTTCTCACGAAGCCCTTGCATATCCGGATAATTTTCTAATCACGTCCGGACTTCCCGTCACTAAGGGTGATAAAACCTCTAAATCGGAGATCAGCCGATGTAGAGTAACTCGACGGTAATCCTTCCGTTTTCAAAAATATCCGGTCTTCAACACCGGTCTTCGAATGCAATTCATAACGACGTATCACATATTCGGAATGGGTTATACGACCCCATGGTCCTTTCCCGGCTAACCCGAATAGTGAGCGTTTATTTAAAAACAACTGTGGCATTCAAATTCATCCAATTCACAACAAATACCATTCAAGGTAATTATTGATAGTCGGTTAATTAACTATCAATAAAGATGCGCAACATCATCAGATTCCAAATAATTTTCCAAATTATTTCATCTTCAAAAATATCTTTACTAGATATAAAATTTCCACACTTTAAAAATAAATCAACGTTTATTTTTCTAAAACAATTTCCATTTCCTTTATAAATTCCATAGTGAATTTATATTTCAAAATATCTATTGATATACGATTTTCAAATCGATTTCAATATTCACTTTCAATTTATCTTTAAGAAGATAAAATCTCAAAACGTTTCATTTCATTTTGGAAAACATTCCCATACTTATTTAATAATAAGTATTTCACAAATCATTTATTTTCAACATTTGAAAATATTCAATATACTTAAATCAAATTTAAGTATAAATTCATTCTTTAAGGAAATCATTTACTATAACAACATTTATTTGAGTCAAAACGAATGTTACGTAAAACATCGTTACGACGACTCAAAATCACTAGTATAGGGATTCGAAATTTAGATAGATATATAAATCCCAATACTATATAAAACATTTCCTTTTGGAAATCATTTACTATAACAACAGTGTTATAGTCCACCATTTCCTTATTTTTCGAAAACGTCTATTTCAACAATAAAATGTTGAAATCTATGGTTTCGATATTTAACACATTTTAAAACATCTTTTAAAACAATTACTTCATTTCGTAATATCACTTTTCCAAAACATATCCATTTTATTTAATAATATATTCACTGTCCAAAATCGTGAATATACTTCGTTATCCAAATTCAACATTCCTACACGTTTTATTTAAAGGCTTATCCACTGTCCAAAATCGTGAATATAATTCCTTTAATTAACTTCTACAATTCACTTATCAAAATAAGTGATTTCGGATTTATAAACAACGTTTATAAATCCCATTTATAATTTATAACAACTTCAACTTACAAATCAATTTTATTAACCGAATCAATCTATAACTCAATTTTTATGCTTAAGACATTCCTTTAATAACTTTACAAAATTTATAAATCCTACTTCTTGAAAAATTCCATTTATAAACCCTTTTTCAACATTAACAAAAACTCCTTTTATAATTCCATTTTTCCGATTTATAAAAATTCAATTCTTTAAAATCTTATCTATAAACCATTTATAAATAAATTCAAAAATCTTCATTCATACTATTCTTCAACATAGTTCATTTCATATTCCCAAACATCAAATTTTGGTTTTATATCACAAAATTCTTAATTTTTTATAACATAAAAATTATAACACTTATTTATTTAAAATGAATCAATTCCAAAATTTAATAAAACGTATACTTTCAAAGATCACTTTAAAAATACTTTTAAATATAATATCGTTATTTTTAAACTTCAAAAATGGATCCGATGATGCAACAGCACCAATTAGTGAATCACAACATCAAACATCATATATCAACATATGATAACAGAATATACATCAATATCTGAAAATAAATAAATACTGGTGAGGAATCCAGTTGGATCCCTCCAACCTGTTTCCCTGCATCCACAGACGTTAGCACAATACCAATTCCACTTCGAGGTGGAATATCGCGGTATATGGGTTTTTATAAAAATCATCCGCTTACTAACGGCGCAATAGGGTCTCATCCGCTATACGAGGCAGGAAATCAATCAATCCAATATATACATATGCCAATATGTATATATTGCTATATATATATAGATATATCCTACTATATCTAATATCACATCCAATAGCAATCAAATCAATCAATAAATAACTGAAAATTCCACTTTCAATTTTTGAGTGAGAAGATCTCACCTTAGCTTTTTATTTCGCAGTCCATTTTCCATTTCTGATCATTTCTCGATTTATAAACCTTGTATAAATATTATACAAATTAATAAATATTCAAACCAATCAAATAACTAATTCTCATTTTTGATTGTTTAATTAACTAACTTCACTTTTAATAATTTTATTAAATTTCAATTTAAAGTTTAAACTAAGTTTCCTTTATTAATTATTTTTAATGACAAAAACTAAATGAACCATTTATACAAATCAATTCTGCTAGTCGAAAATTTAATTTCCATTTCATTGCAACTATTTAATTTCGAAATAAATAAATTTAATTTACCAAAAATTATATTTTAGACTACTATTCTTAAACCATTTCCAAAATCTTATAAGTATGGTTTTTGTTTAACTATTAAAAATATATCCTTAAATTAAAATAAATTATATACACTTTACTGTAAAAAATTCCATTCTGTTTTAAAACAAAAACTTTAGCATTCAGTTAACTTTAAAATTTCACCTCCTACTGTTCCTAACTTACTATGCAAAACAGATATTAAATCGAAGGCCAATACCTTACTGCCCAGGTCGAGCTCGAGATGAACTCGCGACTTCCCCAAACATCACCGATCCCACTACGCCATGCTCGAGCACGAGAACATCCCCTGCGCCACCCAAATCAACTACCTTCGTTCGCGCGAGCGTGCGCTTCCTTCCAGTCGCCTCGCGAAACCCTAAGTCGCCGATGCCATCGAACCTCACTCGAGCCGCCGCTGATGAAACTGCCACGATGCCTTCGACTTAGATCTAGGGCAACTCGCGGCCTCCTCCAATGTCGACGCACTCGACTATCATCCCATGCCGCAATTCGATCCTCTCCATCGCGAGCACGAACTCCCCCAGGTCACCGCTTGTCGTGCCGCGATCTCCCATTTTTTTTATACGAATTGTTTTCTGAAATAGGAGGCGGCCATCGTTATTTTGAACGAGATTTGATTTTTTTTGAATGAATGTTTGTCGCGGCCACCCCTTTTTTTTCGATTGATTTCGGCCTTGAAGAAATTTGAACTGGAGATGGAGTTCTCGTTTTAATTGAAGAGAGGAGAACGAAAGAAGTATATTGGGTATCGGCCATTTTTTTCCTTCGAATTAATCTGCGAACGAAATGATTTCCTTTCGTATATTTTATCAGAGAAGGAGGGGACAAGAGTACGCGATGTTTCAGGGAATAGGTCGACGCAAATCAGATACTAGGCTGTCTGTTGATTTGTGTATAAATTTTATATTTTAAATTAAATCGATTAATTATTGTCCAGACGTTTTAATCTCGTACGATCACACAATAGCTCTGAAAATTATGAAATTTGAAATCCGACAATAACTCAATATCACGGACCCAATGGCTAGTTTCGTCGAATTCCGAGACTGCGCCTCGGACGACTATTTTTAAATATCGATTCGAACAATAAAATTCAAAACTGAACGAAACACTTTGAAATACAATTCTGAAGTTTCTATTATCTTCAGTATTATCAATACGAATTTTAAAAGCTTTAGAAATATTTTTCTTCAGCTTAAATTTGAAGATTCAAAATTTTATTCGACTATCAACAGATTAAATTTTATAATTTAATCGCCAAATTCAGAGTTGTATTGGGGATTCAAATTAAATTATCGTTCAAATAAATTAAAATTAATTAAATATTCTCAATTTAATTTGTTCAAAATTCTGGGTCGTTACAAACTTCCCCCCTTAAAAGAATTTCGTCCTCGAAATTACAAGTCAGGAAGAATAGTCCTTAACTCGTCTACTCTTTTTCCAACATCTAATAGTTTTATCAAATTTTCAAAACAAATCTTTCTACTAAAGATTCGTTATTACTTTAACTAACTCTCCAATTTCAATTATAAGTTTCAAAACAACTTTGTTTACTTTCAATTTTCAAATTTAAATTCAAATTCAAATTTTAACTTTCAAAATTTTCTCAAAAATTTTCTAACGCCCTAAATTTTCGAAAAATTTCGCCAGCGTCTCCTTTGCGCGGCTAATACGGCACGACTACAAAACGTCCCTACGGACTCTCAAATTTCAAAAAGAAAAGAAAAAGCCAAGCGGCTAGAGAAGAAATCAGCAAATCTCATATAGAAATTTAAATACATACCTTTTTCGAGCAATTCAAATTATCTTTGAAATCAAAATTCCATTCCTTTATTAACACCTGTATATCCTACTAGCCATAATATCTAGTTACATATATTCAAACCATTTTGCACATTTTGTTACAAAATTTTCAATATAAACTGCTTATACCTTTTTTACTTCACTGTTGAAGTTATATATCTATTCTCATTCAATTTTACATTTCCCATTCATTTGTATTTAGTTTACCATTCAACTAAATTTGGATTCAATTTACTTTCAATTCTGAAATATTGAATTTTATCAATTATCTGTCACTTACAACTGCACTATCTTAAATTAGTTCCAATTACTAATTCAAATTGATATCAATTCAATTTATTTTAATTCTACTTCGATTAAATCTACTTACATTTAAACTGGATTTCCAATTTCCATACGAATTTTAATTCATCTTTCATTTACAATTATTCAATTCAATTCATTTGCTTACGAATTCGAAATGAATTTCAACTTTCAATTTCATTTTCATTTAATTGATTCACTTATACTTGCTTTGATTTAACTTCATTCTTTTAAGTTAAATTTATTCTACCAAAATTCAATTGGTATAAGTTATCAACTTAGTAATATTTCATAAATATCTTTATATAACATTCCAGAGTTTACCAACATTTCAAAGCCATTTTGAAAACAATTCAAATTATCCTTGAATTTTCTAAAACAAAATCCAAATTTTCAAAACAACTTCCATTTAAAACAATTTTGCAGCAATTCCTCTTTTGGAAACCCGAAAATGGACATCAATAATGCTGCAGTCATTACCGAAGTTATTTTCCAGCGACCGAAAAGAGTTTAGAGCTTTCATCTTTCCAAAATACTTTTCAAAACCTTCGAAATTCATTTTCAACTCCAAAAAGATTTTAAACTTTCTAAATCCCCAAAATCTTCAAATTCTTTTCAAAACATTTCCAAAAAAACTTCTCTGGAATTCCGTTTCAAATTACAATTCACATTTATAATTTACATTCTTTAATTTCATTTGTATATGAATTTATTTCTTAACTTTGGAGTTATGATTTCAATTTCTTATAAAAATGATAACATTTCAATATTATCACCTTCCTAACAAACAAGCATCCATATACTATGATAATTCATAGAAAAATCATTTCTTTTCTATACAAAAATAGTTTTGGGCAAAATTATTTCATTCACCCTATTTAAAACAATACTATGTCAGTTTATCTTGTTTAAGAGTTTAGAAACCCCTATCGATTACAGTTAGCTAGACTGCACCGACCAGAATCCATAAACAATCAACCGATAAGTCAACACAGTACAAAACAATTTTATATTCAATAACAAATACGCGCTCATATCTATTATTACACTCAAACTCATTCTAGAGTACTACTGACTCTATCTCTAATGAGTAACACCCAACAGAGCAGGGTTGTCGCTTAACCATATGCTCTGATACCACTCTGTCACATACCGAAATTTTCGACTTTCAAAAATTCAACATCGATACTCACTTTATCGACTGTCGAGCAATCGAGTGCCGGAAACTCCAATAGTGAGGGTTTTAAGAAAAAGAAAAAGGCAGAAGATAGAAGAAAAAGAGAAGAAAGAAGAACAACAGAACAACATCAGAAACAGAAAACAATATCAGAATCTTACACATCGCAGCGGAACAATATATAATAGATAAACACTAGTCCTTTAAAACAAAGAACTATATCAGTTTATACATACATCAATCAGAGTCAATATACGACTCAATACAACACAACACATCAATGGACAGTTATATAAACTTGTCCTCATACAGAATACACAGCGGAATAAATACTATCAGATACAAATACTACGTCTCGTCATCCAGCTTGCTTCCAAAGCTCCAGAATATCCAGAATTTCCTGATAACATAACTCTAGGCTGCCCGTGTGGAAATTGGTGGGCACCCAGAGTTTAGAAGGGAACAATAAACTCCGAGTCCGTCATGGTGACTGGTGTGAGATTGTAAAACAGTTATTTTTCACAAAGAAAATAAAACAAATTCGCAATGCTTTTGGAAAATGAAACTACCATAAGACCTCCCGCCACACACACAATGCAAACGCAGAATTGGAGGAGATTTCTTCTTATGATAGTCAAAGATGCTTACTACGCAAAATCAAATCATTTTGGATATTATTTTTAGTGCATAGTGTAGAAAACATTTCGAAAGTACAATATAAATCTTAGCCAGCATACGTACCATTATAGTATGCTTGCTATAGCTGCCATATTAGATGGCAGGTTCTACAACTAAAACCGTACAAGGTGCGTATTGGGGTTTGGATTTCCAACAAATGGTCAGGCTAAGGAACTTCCTATGCCACGATGGGTACGTCCCTGGAATAGACGACCCGAGAAATAACCTAACATTACGGTTAGATCTCTGCCAACACAAGGCCGGGTTACCTCTGCAAAAATAGGTAACTACTGACACGCGTATGCCATCCCCCGATCGTAACCGATCTTCCCGAGGATCCCCGATTCGCAACAAACCACATAGTAAAAATGCAGCAACCACATAGGTTAAGTATCTAGGCTCCATACCATGATACCACCTCTATCCAAAAGGAATGACATACACTAAGGGGCGCTACTCCCTAGAACCTTGCCGCATCCTTCCTGTTTTGACCATTTCCGGGGTGTGAGGCTCGACGAAGTCTCGTCCACAAAGCTACGCTTTCTACAAATCCATGCTTCGGGTCAAACAAATGATCAACCTATGATCACAAAGATATAAGATCAAACAAATGATCATATCACAAATGATCAAACACTGATCATTTCACAGCAACACTTAGTATGCCACGTTACCAAATTGGGAGTATATCGCTGATAAATTTCAACTACATAACCTCTGAGCTCGTACGTCTCAGAGAAGGGTGTTAAGCTAAGAGAATAAATTCTTCGCCACCAACAGATATGTATTTGAAAGAAATCAGCTTTATATCTCAAATTGTAACGTCAGACACACAATCCATACAAGTCTGTTCCGGGATCGAACAGAACCGAAGGCACTTCTCACGAAGCCCTTGCATATCCGGATAATTTTCTAATCACGTCCGGACTTCCCGTCACTAAGGGTGATAAAACCTCTAAATCGGAGATCAGCCGATGTAGAGTAACTCGACGGTAATCCTTCCGTTTTCAAAAATATCTGGTCTTCAACACCGGTCTTCGAATGCAATTCATAACGACGTATCACATATTCGGAATGGGTTATACGACCCCATGGTCCTTTCCCGGCTAACCCGAATAGTGAGCGTTTATTTAAAAACAAGTGTGGCATTCAAATTCATCCAATTCACAACAAATACCATTCAAAGTAATTATTGATAGTCGGTTAATTAACTATCAATAAAGATGCGCAACATCATCAGATTCCAAATAATTTTCCAAATTATTTCATCTTCAAAAATATCTTTACTAGATATAAAATTTCCACACTTTAAAAATAAATCAACGTTTATTTTTCTAAAACAATTTCCATTTCCTTTATAAATTCCATAGTGAATTTATATTTCAAAATATCTATTGATATACAATTTTCAAATCGATTTCAATATTCACTTTCAATTTATCTTTAAGAAGATAAAATCTCAAAATGTTTCATTTCATTTTGGAAAACATTCCCATACTTATTTAATAATAAGTATTTCACAAATCATTTATTTTCAACATTTGAAAATATTCAATATACTTAAATCAAATTTAAGTATAAATTCATTCTTTAAGGAAATCATTTACTATAACAACATTTATTTGAGTCAAAACGAATGTTACGTAAAACATCGTTACGACGACTCAAAATCACTAGTATAGGGATTCAAAATTTAGATAGATATATAAATCCCAATACTATATAAAACATTTCCTTTTGGAAATCATTTACTATAACAACAGTGTTATAGTCCACCATTTCCTTATTTTTCGAAAACGTCTATTTCAACAATAAAATGTTGAAATCTATGGTTTCGATATTTAACACATTTTAAAACATCTTTAAAAACAATTACTTCATTTCGTAATATCACTTTTCCAAAACATATCCATTTTATTTAATAATATATTCACTGTCCAAAATCGTGAATATACTTCGTTATCCAAATTCAACATTCCTACACGTTTTATTTAAAGGCTTATCCACTGTCCAAAATCGTGAATATAATTCCTTTAATTAACTTCTACAATTCACTTATCAAAATAAGTGATTTCGGATTTATAAACAACGTTTATAAATCCCATTTATAATTTATAACAACTTCAACTTACAAATCAATTTTATTAACCGAATCAATCTATAACTCAATTTTTATACTTAAGACATTCCTTTAATAACTTTACAAAATTTATAAATCCTACTTCTTGAAAAATTCCATTTATAAACCCTTTTTCAACATTAACAAAAACTCCTTTTATAATTCCATTTTTCCGATTTATAAAAATTCAATTCTTTAAAATCTTATCTATAAACCGTTTATAAATAAATTCAAAAATCTTCATTCATACTATTCTTCAACATAGTTCATTTCATATTCCCAAACATCAAATTTTGGTTTTATATCACAAAAATCTTAATTTTTTATAACATAAAAATTATAACACTTATTTATTTAAAATGAATCAATTCCAAAATTTAATAAAACGTATACTTTCAAAGATCACTTTAAAAATCCTTTTAAATATAATATCGTTATTTTTAAACTTCAAAAATGGATCCGATGATGCAACAGCACCAATTAGTCAATCACAACATCAAACATCATATATCAACATATGATAACAGAATATACATCAATATCTGTAAATAAATAAATACTGGTGAGGAATCCAGTTGGATCCCTCCAACCTGTTTCCCTACATCCACAGACGTTAGCACAATACCAATTCCACTTCGAGGTGGAATATCGCGGTATATGGGTTTTTATAAAAATCATCCGCTTACTAACGGCGCAATATGGTCTCATCCGCTATACGAGGCGGGAAATCAATCAATCCAATATATACATATGCCAATATGTATATATTGCTATATATATATAGATATATCCTACTATATCTAATATCACATCCAATAGCAATCAAATCAATCAATAAATAACTGAAAATTCCACTTTCAATTTTTGAGTGAGAAGATCTCACCTTAGCTTTTTATTTCGCAGTCCATTTTCCATTTCTGATCATTTCTCGATTTATAAACCTTGTATAAATATTATACAAATTAATAAATATTCAAACCAATCAAATAACTAATTCTTATTTTTGATTGTTTAATTAACTAACTTCACTTTTAATAATTTTATTAAATTTCAATTTAAAGTTTAAACTAAGTTTCCTTTATTAATTATTTTTAATGACAAAAACTAAATGAACCATTTATACAAATTAATTCTGCTAGTCGAAAATTTAATTTCCATTTCATTGCAACTATTTAATTTCGAAATAAATAAATTTAATTTACCAAAAATTATATTTTAGACTACTATTCTTAAACCATTTCCAAAATCTTATAAGTATGGTTTTTGTTTAACTATTAAAAATATATCCTTAAATTAAAATAAATTATATACACTTTACTGTAAAAAATTCCATTCTGTTTTAAAACAAAAACTTTAGCATTCAGTTAACTTTAAAATTTCACCTCCTACTTGTCTTAACTTACTATGCAAAACAGATATTAAATCGAAGGCCAATACCTTACTGCCCAGGTCGAGCTCGAGATGAACTCGCGACTTCCCCAGACATCACCGATCCCACTACGCCATGCTCGAGCTCGAGAACATCCCCTGCGCCACCCAAATCAACTACCTTCGTTCGCGCGAGCGCGCGCTTCCTTCCAGTCGCCTCGCGAAACCCTAAGTCGTCGATGTCATCGAACCTCACTCGAGCCGCCGCTGATGAAACTGCCACGATGCCTTCGACTTAGATCTAGGGCAACTCGCGGCCTCCTCCAATGTCGACGCACTCGACTATCATCCCATGCCGCAATTCGATCGTCTCCATCGCGAGCACGAACTCCCCCAGGTCACCGCTTGTCGTGCCGCGATCTCCCATTTTTTTTTATACGAATTGTTTTCTGAAATAGGAGGCGGCCATCGTTATTTTGAACGAGATTTGATTTTTTTTGAACGAATGTTTGTCGCGGCCACCCCTTTTTTTTCGAATTGATTTCGGCCTTGAAGAAATTTGAACTGGAGATGGAGTTCTCGTTTTAATTGAAGAGAGGAGAACGAAAGAAGTATATTGGGTATCGGCCATTTTTTTTTCTTCGAATTAATCTGCGAGCGAAATGATTTCCTTTCGTATATTTTATCAGAGAAGGAGGGGACAAGAGTACGCGATGTTTCAGGGAATAGGTCGACGCAAATCAGATACTAGGATGTCTGTTGATTTGTGTATAAATTTTATATTTTAAATTAAATCGATTAATTATTGTCCAGACGTTTTAATCTCGTACGATCACACAATAGCTCTGAAAATTACGAAATTTGAAATCCGACAATAACTCAATATCACGGACCCAATGGAACTGGTTTCGTCGAATTCCGAGACTGCGCCTCGGACGGCTATTTTTAAATATCGATTCGAACAATAAAATTCAAAACTGAACGAAACACTTTGAAATACAATTCTGAAGTTTCTATTATCTTCAGTATTATCAATACGAATTTTAAAAGCTTTAGAAATATTTTTCTTCAGCTTAAATTTGAAGATTCAAAATTTTATTCGACTATCAACAGATTAAATTTTATAATTTAATCGCCAAATTCAAAGTTGTATTGGGGATTCAAATTAAATTATCGTTCAAATAAATTAAAATTAATTAAATATTCTCAATTTAATTTGTTCAAAATTCTGGGTCGTTACACTACTCGTAAAAATTTGAGTACCCGAGAGTTTAAGAAAAACAGAAATAAACTCTGGGTCAGACATGGGTCTGGTATGAGTAAACGGTTAAAGTTTCTTAACTTTAAAAATCCTTTGAAAACAAAAGGTATCACGTAAGACTTCCCACACATAAACATGGAAAAGTTTTTACCTTACATTAACCAAACATTTGATAGGAAATTCTATGATATTATAATAGGTCTAGGGTTTTCAAGTAAATAAGAAATAGCTGAAATTGTTACATGATTAAATTCCAGCATACTAGGTTTACAATCAAAACCGATGGCACTTATTGGATTTTGAATTCCATACAATGGCAGGGCTACTGGGGTACCGCCCGTCACAGTACCTGGCCTAGATCAGTGTACCGAGGAGTACGCCCGCTCCCCTACAACACAAGGCCGGAACCATCCCTTACTGGATAATTCCGAATAAAATTACCTCATGGTTGTGATCAGCAACCGCACCACTAAGCCGAAATAAAAAGGGACATCTAGACAGGGATGAACTTACTCTCAAGTGGGTGCGACCCACGAAGCCTTGCTGCACCTCCCCTGTTTTAGCCATTCCCGGTTGATGAGGCTTGAGGCCACGATTACCTTTAGAGAACACATCTCTTAGAATGCTCATCGTCCACCTGACGATGTTCTGAAAGCATTCAATCCATACAAGTTCGTTCCGGGTTCGAACGAAACCGAAGGCATTATCTCGTTACACTCATTTTGGAAACATCCTCAAAGTTAACGACAATAACCCTTGCACTCTGAATCTTCATCTTCACTTGAGATTCACGACCTATCGTTAATTTGGATCGATGTGGTTTTCGGATATCCAAATCTGGAAACCCGATCCCGGTCTCATCAAATCCAAACCGTGTCTTTTAAGGCCAAGTTGTTTTAAGGTTAAAATAATTCATTTTTATTATCTATATACAGAGAGATAGATAATTCACAATATCACAGATGGATAATTCACAATATCATCATAAATAGATAATCCATATCACACAGCATTACTTATCTCGTATCAGAGATTTCCAACCATTCAAGGCAAACATTATCATCCATCCATACACAAGCAAGGATTAGTAATCACATCATTTATAATTAATTTAAAATGAATTAAATTAATTACCTTATCTTTAATTTAATTTAAAGTAAATTAAATTAATTATTTCATTCTATAAATCCTGCTTACTTATCCATTAATTAATTACAAATCAATTAATTAATCATTCTCTAATTTCCATCTTAATTAATCATCTTTGATTAACTAACCTTTAATTACATTCAAGTAATTACTCTTTTAATTAATTTCACAAATTAATTATCCTTAACCATTCACGGTAATTTACCATTAATTACTTCATTAATTAAATTAATTAATGATCCTTAATAAATTACTTCCATTAATTAATTAACTATAATTAATTACATTAACCCTTAATTAATTACATTAATTAATTAACTTTAATTTAATCACTTCCATTTATCAACCTAAATCATATACAGGAATTTCCATCTTGAAATTACTTACCTTAATTAACTTCTTAATTAATTATATAAATCTTTTGATAAATTACACTAAGTAATAAATCTTTAATTACTTCTACTAAGTAATTATACTTTATTTTACTTCCCATTAAGTAATTTCCTTTAATTAATTACATCCAGTAATTATATATTAATTACCTTGCCAAGTAATTATACTATTCAATTTCATTAAGTATTTATACTTAATTAACCATCAAATGATTATCCTTAATTAATTTACAATTAATTATCTTGAATCAATCACATTCATTTGATTCATTACGATTGGTAATTCATTTCTTAATTGCCTTTAAACAAATTTATTAATCTTTAATTACAGATTAATTAATCTTTTAATTATTAATATATAAACCTTAATTATCAATTAATAAGACTTAATAACAAATTAATTAATCCTTAATTAATCTCTATAGATTAATCATTTCTTATTCATTAATTAATTAATAAAACCAAATTATTAATCAATAAAACTCTATTACAAACTAAGTACTTCTTAATTACCAATTAATCAACCTTTAATTTCTTACTTAATAAATTTCCAATTCATTAATCTCTAATTATTAGTTAATCAGTCATAATCATTAATTAATTAAATTAATTAATTATTCTTAAATTAATCACTTAATTAACCTTTATCCTTAATTAATTAAATTAATTAATTATACTTAATTTCCTAATTAACTTAATTAATTCCAAGATAATAAAACATCTTTAACTCAAAATAAACATTATCTTATAAATACATTAATTACCCTTTATCTTTAAAATTAACTTTACTTAACATTTATAAAGTAGTGGTATAAAGAAAGTTTTAACCAATATGTTTTTAAATTTCAAAATCTTATATTTAAAAGCTTTTATAAAAACTGGACTTTTCCCACTTCGGGTCGAACCCGAATGCTACTAGGGTTTAAACCCGAGTTTCCCTACTTCCCTTCCAATTTCAAAAACTTAGTTTACATTTTTAAAGTTTTAAAACTGCAGGCTTATCACCTACAAAATACACGAGTACAAACCCGTGTATAATACCCCAATCCCCGATCCTCACTTCGAGTCGACCCCCCAGACTCTCGAGCAACATACGAGAAAAACATCATCTTCCCCAAAGCCCCAAAACTACTGACACCCCACTTACACGCGTGCATATGCACGGACGAGCGCCGACCATCCAACCACCAAGTTCACCTGCGACACATCGCTTTCTACCCATACCTGCCATCTGACCACCCAGAAACGCCAACCAACGTCGAAAGCGAAATCGAGCTACCTCGATCAAAAAGAAACTGCAACTATCGCTTGGAGAATCGCCTCGAACTCCCAATGCCAACCACCGGAATCCCTACAACGCCGTCCATACCATATCGAGCTTCTACACCACCATTCCCCAAAGCGCCGAGCCACTCAATCACCGTTAGACGATGTAGTGACCCCGAATTCCAGCTTCAACACAAACTAGGGTTAAAAACTTCCACCACTCACCACCGCCGCTACGGTGATCTGGAGCTCCACCAGATAATTTTCCCAGCCTCCCCGATCACTCCACTATCTCTCCAGTGGAAACCATGACGTTCCCGAGTACACTGATCACCATAAATTGCTCAGAAACCAAATTTCAGACACTTCCCAAATACACATTCATCTCAACACTAAAAGCTATTATTTTTGTCTTAAAAATCCTAACTTTTTAAATGGATTCAAGTTATCATCTTAAAACAGTAAATTAAGATGGTTGATTTTTCATGTTTAAGAATTTCTACTGTATTTCCCAGATTTTGATATAGTTTAAATCTTAAAATACTTGAATCTATTTTTAACTCCTGGATTAAGCTTAAACTAAACTATATTGTTTAAATTTCACAATCTAACAGAGAACGCATGCAAAGATTTTGAACTTTGATCAAAATCATAGGCTCTGAACTAAGAACAGAGGAGTTAAAATCAACAGATAAGCATACATCATATATATACAGAGGCTTACTTATATACATACATATAGAACAGTTACCATCACAGATTTCACATGCAATCAGATCATTATCTACTTAACTTTTAATTAAAATGTTTACTCACCTGTTTTTGAAAAAGGCAGAGAGATTTTAAAACTGGATTGCCAAAGCTGGAAACTTGAAAAGCTTTGAAACTTTGCATCTTTTGTTGTTTTTGTTTCCAGAGAAAAATGTCTTGCTTGACTTAAAACTGAAAAGCTTTAAAAACTGGGATGCTAAGACATGAACATGATGATGATGACTTCAAAGCTTGATTTCAGATTGAAATTTTGAAGGTGAAATCTGGTTACCGGCTTTTAATTTGAAGATGAATTTTTTTTTTTGAAAATGCTTTGATTTTCTTTAAAAATTGAAATGCTTTGCTTTGTTTTAAATGAACGAGAATGAAAAGGAAACTTGATATAAAGAAAACAATGTAGGTAGAGGCTAAGTTGTACAGGTACAAGATTTGATTAGAGATCTTTTCTTTTGTAAAGAGGCTGAAATGAAACATGGGTACAAGCATTTATTTCTATGTCATACTTATCCCTATTAAATTCAATTCGTATGTACTTACCTATACAAACAAATGAAGATATTTTTTTTCTTGTGTCTTTCAGCCTTGCCTATCTACACTTGCTATAGTATATATTATTTGTCTAATTTCTTCTTGCCTGCAAATCTTCATTTCTATAGTACATATATCTTTATTTTACTTTGACTTGTTACTTTGCATACATATGGTTATAGTTTGAATTATTAGCCTGATTTGTTTTCTAGCCTATGTTTTCATACAGTTAGAATTATCTTAAGTGTTTCTATAAGTTGTTATATTTATTTTATTTATGTTAGCTTGTATTTATTCCTATTCGTATGACCATAAATTTTTATTTCTATTTAAAAACTTAATGTATTTACTAATGTATATTTTTCTATTTTAAACTTAATTTACCAAACACTTTATTGATATTTATTTATTTATTTTCACTTATGTTATATGTATTAATACTTACATTTATGACCATATATTAGTTTTATATTTATTTTTAATATTGACAAGGTTTATTTTAATTTAAATATTATTACCAAAATTACACCAAATTATTATATAGATCAAAATGTAAATAAGTGGAGCTTTACTTAAATTAAGATAGATTGTATTGTAATTATATTGGAACACTTTTTATTTTAAATTCTCTAATTATAATTTTCTTCTAACTACACACATATATACACACATTTAAATAACACTTATTTAAATTAGAAAAAATAGGACTATTTAAATCTATTTATAAAATAACACAAATTAAATTTCTATCTAATTATTCCTTTTTAAAATCAACCAAAAATCCAAATTTAAAACATCACATTATTAATTAGTTGGTTATTTATATTTGAAGATAACAATTTAATCAATTTTAAATAATTTATTTAAGAGATTATCACATTTTAAATTCCTCAAAATTCCTGGATGTCATAGGTGGTAAGTATATTAGACATCTATCGCACTGTGTTTCGATATCTGTTGCATGGAATAGATTTAATTAGCAATCTCATCATATTTACATCGAAAAATTCAAATTACAAGTCTGCTGCATCCTTTTCCTTGGGAATCAGGCCTGTAGTCATTCATAGTTTTAGGGGGGGTTTTCTTGGGAATCAGGTCTAAGAATGTGATTTATTTATGTTATGATTTTCCCTTCATCATTGAAACTTTGCATTGCATCTAGGAGACCTTATTTGAGTTTGTGCCAATGTAAGTGATAAAATTTATATGAAAAACCATCAAGACCGGGAGCTTTATCTTCATGAGTACTAAAAACTGCATATTTTACTTCGGTCAAGTAGGTTTTCCCAAATTCAGATATCTTTGCATTGCAAATAATCTCTATAATTTCTCTGGATTAGCCACCTTTATTGTATAAGTCACTATAAAATGCCAATGATTCTTTAGCTTGCTTTTCTGGCTCACCATTTGACTGTAAAAGGTGTGGAAAGAATTTTTGTGGGCTTTTTTTGATAAAACCGCGAAGAAATATTTAGTGTTGTCATCTGCCATTGTCAACCATTCACATTTGGATTTTTATTTCAAAAAAGAAGCTAGCATATGCAATTTTATTTGATTCTCCACTTTTGCTACGTACAACTTTGAATTATTAGTATCATGTTGTGTGCCTAGTGCTGTCTGAAGTAGATCACATTTTTCTCTACATATCTCTACTTCTTTCTACAATTTGTTTTTGTTATAGCTCCATCCGTTCAAAATTGTTTAACATTCTTTTGAATTGTCAGAAAGTTGTACAAATTATTGTCTATTTGAGGGATCACAAGTGATCTTGAATCTCAAAGAAATAGTCCTCAAAATAACACCAATGATTGCAATATTTGAAAGGTCTGATACCATTGATGCTTGAAATGTCGTTTTGCCAAATAATTAGAGTTGAATGATCACTAGATAGTGATGATAATGCAGAGGCTTTTGAGTTTGGAAAATTAGAGAACCAGTTAAGATTAACTAAAACTCTATCTAGCATACATCCTATATCCTTTTAAGGGCCTGATCTCCAACTGAATGTAACACCACTGACGTTATGTTCCATAAGACCACATTCAATTAAGAAATTATTCAATTCGTCATTTTTACTTATAGGCAAACATATACCTCCTAACTTTTCTTTAGATAGTCTCATACAATTAAAATCTCCTAAAAGTAACCAAGGAGAAGTTACTAATGCACCATCTAAGTCTAGGTTATCCCATAATTCTTTTCTAAGATAATCATAGTTTTCTGCATAGACAAACGAGATAACCAGACCCCAATGTTTTGTAGAGAAACAATGATGTGTTGTTTGCTAGATGATAAAAGAGTATGAGACCAGCTATGTTTATTTATGCACACTAAAATTCTTCATTTGTGACAGAACTTAGTGTTATCCAAAAGACATCAATTATCAACCCAAAGTTTGTTGTACACATGTAGATTATCTTTACCAATTTTGGTATCCAACAGAGCAACTACAGTACACTTATTCTCTCTGACCAAACTATTAACCTTAATCTACCTATATGTGTATACATTATGTATATATGTATGAAGCTGCCTTGTTATAGCTTGTTGTGCATCGAGTTGCTTCAGGATTTGATATCTTGAATTGGTTTTTCGTGTTTTGTCTTATTGCAGAAAATTTATGAGCTCGATCCGCTTTTAAAAGAATTGTTTTTAAAGAGAATGTCGGAGGCTTTTAGGAGACACAAGCAACACTTAAGAACAACTTATTATGACACTTTCAACAATGATGAAGAACGGATGAAAAATTGTCCACCTACAATTTCTCAAGAAGATTGGGAAGAGTTCTTAAAAAATGAAGCAACGCCTGAAGCGAGCGGAAGAAGAGAGTCAGGCAAAAAGAACAGATCATTGCTCAGTTATGCTCACCATGCAGGACGTAAAAGTCACGCTAAAGTAGAACAAGAAATGGTAATTTATATTCATTTTCTTTCAAAAATGGTAAAAATCACAACTAACATATTTTATATATTGCAGATCGCTGCTAGTCCATCAACAAATATCAATCGTCGTCAAGTATGGGAGAAGACACACGCGAAAAAAGATGGTAGCATATCAGATGCCACTTCTTCGTACTTCGTATGTCAAACAAATACTAACTTGCATATTCTTTTCATTAAACATTTTTTAGTGTACACTAATCTGCAAACTACAATCTCCACTATGTACTTAGGATTGATTATGAAGTTATTATGAACTTAGGAACGAAGATTGTAAGTTTGAACTATCTCCACTATGCCTGACATTGCTTTGCTAAAGATAAATATAATTTATCATTTTGTTAGTTTTCTACACTCCTTTAGAATTTAGTATGCATTCAGATAACAAGGAGTTGGAAAAATACTAATATGCATATATTAGTAATAAATTAACTTTCAGTAATATGATATATGGATTAAACAAATACTAATTTCTGTTATTTTATAAATATTCCAGGATCAAATTGCGAAAGCAAAGGAAAAGATCACTGATAGTAATGAAGAAAAATTGACAGTGGATGAAGACATCTTATCACAAGTGCTTGGTATGGATGCAAGGGGTAGGAGCCGCGATGTTGGGACCGTTGTACCAAAGACTAAAGTTAAGGCTTGTGCCATTGCACAGAAACGACTCAGACATGTTCATGGAGACCATGATGAGTTGAAAATTAGGGTGGGAAGTTTGGAGGGTACAATGGGAAGTATGTCTAGGCAATTGGAGGTTCTGATCAACATGATGGGAAACATCGAACATGAAATTCGCGCACCGGGCAATTCTTCTGATGGAGGATGCGCCACACAATTCAATGCTCCTGAATTCGTTGCTTCTCAGTTCCCGAATTCAACCGATGTAGCGAACAATCAAAGATGTGAAATCCTCAACTCCGATTTAGACATAATAGCACAGGTATTTATTACAAGCTTTCTATTTTTAGTTGCTTTCGAGCAGATATTTTGTTGGATAGATCAAGACATCTTTATTGCAATAGGTACTGTATGCCGAGATTCTACATCGTCCAAAATCCATGGGAAATCTGTACCACCGACACATGAAAAAGTGGTATTGGACAACATACTGCTACCAGATGAGAGAACCAGCAAAATAAATCATCAATTTGCAGAGACCTTTGCTGAAGTTGGAGTGGGTGGGTATGTGTGCCATCCGAAGGGTCTTATTCAATATCTTTAGACGTTGGAGCAGGTATATTTTAGTGGAAATTAGGGAGGCATCCCTATCATACTTTCATATTGTAAAGCGGGTCCCTGTCAAAGTTTCATTGTAAAGCGGGTCCCTGTTTTTTGGAAACGAAGAAAAATTATTGCTGAAATGTCAGCAACTTTTTTAAATAAGTGCTGATATTTCAGCAACTATCTGTATCAAAGTTTTATTGTAAAAACAAAGAAAAATTATTGCTGAAATGTTAGCAACTTTTATAAATAAGTGCTGATATTTCAGCAACTTTCCGTGTCAAAGTTTTATTGTAAAAACAAAGAAAAATTATTGCTGAAATGTCAGCAACTTTTATAAATAAGTGCTGATATTTCAGCAACTTTCATAAACTGTGTTCACAGTGTACATAAATGTTGCTGAAATATCAGCAACTTTTATAAATAAGTGTTGATATTTCAGCAACTTTCATACACTATGTTCACAGTGTACAGAAATATTGCGGAAATGTCAGCAACTTTTATGAAATGTTGCATCATGCTCTGCAATAATCGTGAATAAAAAACAGGGACCTAATTTACACTGAAATTTAGTGAAGGACTTTTCGTGAATTTTGAAACTTAATAAGGACCTGTGCCAAAAGTACCCTATATTTTATGTTTATGTTAATATTTTACTATGTATTGTTTTTTGAAACCTCTTCCGCTATATACATGACATGTCACATTTAATTTCCTTAAATGTGATAAGGAAAAAAACACTTTTGTAATGCTTCATTCCTTTCTGTTTTGAAGTTGTTTGAAGAGCTTGTTCTTTAGATTCACTATGGCTAGATTTAAAACATATCTGTTTTCGAAATGCTTGATATAGGAATGTGACCAGATTCATTATTTTGAGAATAGTTGAGTCTTGTTGTTTTTTGTGGTATGACTTGTTATACAGATTGAGTTATCTTCTTGCCTTGAACTTTACTTGTAGTTGTACCATGTTGTTTTGGCTTGAGATGCTGTTGTTTGGATATCTTGTCACTGTTTCTATCAGTTTTGAAAGTTTGGTCATTTTCCTTTTCTGTTGATCACTTTGAAACTAGACACCAGATTTGATAATCTAGTTTAACTAACTTGAGTTGCACATGCTCTGTTAAGTCTGCATTATCATATATATACATGCATTTATATATATATATATATATGCATATATGTGTGGATGTGAGATTTCATTCTTGCAACTTGCACTGGTTTTCACTTGCCTGTAAACTCCTTCTATATGGTCTTGATATGAACACTGTTTGGAGATTGATGATTGTTCTTGTGAGTCATTTTTAAGCTTTGAGTCACTGTTTGGAGATTGATGATTGTTCTATATGTAATGATATAACTATTTTTGGATGCTGAGTAAGTAGTTAAACCGCTTTGAAGTATGAAATACTTGGACTGCCATCCAAGTCTGGGAATATATAGCATAAACAGCTCATACAATCTGCAAAGCTCAGCAGCAGATAGTCATATAGATAAGGATATGTAATATGAACATAATACAGAATATAAAATGAAAAGGTACAAGGTTTAACTGCCCTTGTTTCCATTTGTGGACATAATCCCGCTCCCTCACCTGTCCCTGAAATTATATGTTGTAATTAAGTTGTGTTTAAGGGTTTCAAGAGTTGATTTTTAATTTATGCTATGATGTATACCAATGTTCAAACAATTGTGATGATGTGTTTTCCATTTGCATTTCTAATCTGAAAGTAAACAGTGGTTAACCAGAATTCAAACTATGTTTAAAAATGCTCTTAAGAAATGTATGCTCTTTTATTTCAATATAAATTGCTTTATGTATTTTAATTTTCATTTTAACACATTGTAATCTTAATATTATTATTATTCCTTGTATTTGGTCCTGTAAAATAGATTGTGCTGATATTTTATCATGTCCATTTACATTTCAAGTTTTATCTATGCAGCATCCCATCAAGTGCAAAGTATGATTGTTGTGTCTTGGCATACACACATATGTAATTTCATTTTTCATCTCAATACACATGTCTATAACTGAGTCTAGACTCAGTCTATAACTGAGCCGCCATGACTCAGTTATAACTGAGTCTAAGACTCAGTCTATAACTGAGCCTAGACTCAGTTAAAACTGAGTCGCCATGACTCAGTTATAACTGAGTCTAAGACTCAGTTTACTGACTCTAAGACTCGGTTAAAAACATCGTCGAGACTCAGTTTCAACTTCATATCAGTATTCATGTTCATTAATATGTTGTATTCATATTCAGTTGCAGTACATGCTTGCTAATACAAACAATTATTTTTGTATGGATAGATTTGGAGAATAGAAAGTGGAGACTGAAGATTGAAGCAGTGAAGCTGACTGTGTAGTTGTTGACACTTGACATGTTGTATTAATGTAATGTAATAACTACGAACTATTTATAAATGAAGTAAGTGTGAAATGAGTGACTATGTGGGAACCTAAGTAACCAAATATGTAAGGGTGGATTGGTAGTGATAATATGTATTGTAACTGAATGTATTTCTATTTTAGAATGTAACTGAATGTATTTCAGTAATTTATTGTATAATATGCATCGTTGCATTGTAATTGAATGTATTTCTATAATGTATTGTATAATATGCATCATTGCATTGGGTATTAGATATGAACTATTACTGTATGTATAAATTGGTTGTATATGTGCAGTATCTAGTTGAAAAATGGGTGCAGATTAATTGTCAACTTAGGCACGGCTAAAAGCCGTATCTAATGAACAAGGCAATGGCTCAATAAGATACGCCTTTAAGCCGTATCTATGGTGTCAGTTAGATACGGCTTTAAGCCGTATCTATGGTGTCAGTTAGATATGGCTTTAATCTGTATCTAATGGGTCAATTAGATACGGCTTTAAGCCGTATCTATGATGTCAATTAGCTACGACTTTAAGCCATATCTTATTGACCACTTAGATACGGCTATGTGTCGTATCTAATTTACCTATTAGATACGGCTTAAAGCCGTATCTAACAATTAACGATTCAATATTTTGATATGGCTTATAGCCATGTCTAAGTTAATTAGATACGGCTTTTAGCCATTTCTAATTATCGTTTATGGTATAGTGATTGGATAAATCAATTAAAAATAATAAATTGGTTAAGTTAGGTATAAATTAAAATTTGGATTAACATAAAGAAGGATATTACAATAACAGAGAATAGAGAATAACAAGGAAGATATGAAATTGAAATAATGGAGAAATGGATTTAAAAGGGTGTAAAGGGAATACTTAGAGTAATAAAATGACATTAATTCAAAAAATTAAGGAAAATAAAAGGACAGATGAATATGAATGTTAAATTTTGGTGATACAACATCACAAATAGAAGGAAACAAATATGCGAAAGAAAGAAAGATAAAATTTTGTTTCCCTAATTAATAGGCATATTTAGTTATGTTTATTTCTCTCTTTAATTCGGTAATCAATTTATTTTTTTCCATATAATATTAACCTGAGCATTAAGTAATTGATGTTATAAATAGAGCCTAGAAGAGGGAGTGGAAAAAATATGGAAAAGTATTTGATGTGTCTCTCTTCTTCCACCTTTGTTCTTCTTCTCTAAAGCCATTATTATATAGATAAAAAATCCTTCTCAATTAGGTTATTGATTCTATTTTTGTTTTGTTCACTTTTATTTGGTGGGTTAATTGTAAACAATTGTTTTTCGAAAATCAGTATAAATGGTTGTTAGATGGGATCTTTTGTGTTGCTCTCTTGATTTCTTTGTATTTTAGCTCTATCTTCACCCTTATTTATCTTTAAATATTAGTATTTTCATCCAATATTATCCTTTTGTACTTGGATGATATAAGATTCTATGATAGGCTTCCATGATAATTTTATCCTTCGTTAGGTTTTGCGCAACAAAAATCCTAACAAATTGGTATCAGAGCAAGGTCATCGCAAGACTAAGGTAATTTTGGATTTATATAATTGTTGAGATGTCAGATTTAATTTCCTTCTCGAAGATTGCTCTTTTAAATGGAAAAAATGGGGGTATTTGGAAGGATAAGATGGAGGATGTTTTATATCTCAACAATCTTCATGAGCCAATTGAAGATGATGGGAAGGGACTCTCAAATAAGAGGGTAAATGAAAGAAGATGGACAAGAAAACGATTGCTTTTAGTATTTTGATGATTCAGTTTTCGACCATGTGGCTAGTTGTAAATCTACGAAGGCTTTATGAGACAAGTTGGTATCTTTATATGAGTTTAAAAGTGCTACCAGTAAGGCTTTTCTTGTTCGAAAATTGGTTCAGTTGAGGCTGGATGAAAAGAAGTCTGTAGCAGATTATTTAAATGAATTTCAAGATGTAATAAATTAGTTAAGTATGGATGTCAGATTTGATGATGAATTACAAGCTCTTTTGTTGATGACTTCACTTTCAAAAAGTTGGAAAACATTGGTTGTGTCATTAAGTAACTCCAATGCTAATGGAACTATCCCATTGGATACTATCTAGAATAGTCTCTTGAATGAAGAACTTAGAAGGAAAGGGTCAATCTTGAAATCAGTTGAAGATAAGGCTATGGTAGCAAGGGACTCAAAGTGGGATACAAACCAAAGAAAAAAGTCGCTAATGGTAAAGGTATGCCGAAAAGTATCTTTTGTTATTATTGTCATAAAAGGGTCATATGCGCAACAGGTGCAAAGCATATAAAAGGGATCAAAAGAAGGCTATACATGGTGACAGTGATAGCGATACACGTAGACATAGCTGAAGATAGCAATAGTAATACTTCTTGTGATGTCCTCGTTGGTGATATTAAGCCTTGGAAGATGGATTTGGGTGCTAGTTTTCACATATGTAGTGATGTGAGTTGTTTTTACCTTTGACATAGTTAGGACCGCCAATGGAGTAGAGCTACCATTTTGTGGTATTGGATCTATCTAGTTTTCTATGCATGATGGTGTGGTTAGAGAAGTCTTGGGTGTGAGGCATGTTCCTACTAGTTCGTATAATCTCATTTCTCTTGGTCAGTTGGACCGTCGTGGTTTCACTTATGAAACTCGAGGTAGAGTTTTGAGAGTGAAGAAGGGTGGTCATATTGTGATGAGAGGGGTATTAAATGATGGAAATCTTTATAGATTGGTTGGTCGTATGGTCAATAATAGGAAGCCAGTGAACGTTGAAGAACCGAGTCCATATGTAAGTGGTAAGGTGAATGCGTGCACTACTTTTGATGGACTTGTTGGTAGTCATATTATCTACTAGGATCTTCATTTTGATGATGCTCGAGCCATCAATGGTGATCATGTGGAGAGCTCAGGTCAAGTGGTAGATGGGTACCGAGTTGGAAAATCCACGAAGACTTTATGAAGGTCTTTGTGGTATTACAAACGCTTTTGAGGCCAAATTGTGTGGTGTGTCATGGTGGAGGATGCATCGCTTGTAGGTGGTGGTAGTAGTTTGTGATTAGGTATGATTAAGAAGAAAGGAGTGGTGTTTGATCTAAAGATGGTAGGCTTGTGTGTTTTATTTGATGGGGCTATTTTCTTGTTTTTCTCTTTGAAGAGACGATTTGATTGAAGGTGGAGATCCAAGATGTGTTGAAGATATATGATTTTGCATCAAGGTGGAGTGTTAATTTTTGGTGATATAAAATCACAAATAGAAGGAAACAAATATGCAAAAGAAAGAGAGAGAAATTTATTTCTCCTAATTAATAGGCATGTTTGGTTATATTTATTTCTCTCTCTAATTAGCTAATCAATTTATTTTTTGTCGTATAATATTAACCTAGGCATTAAGTAATTGATGTTATAAATATAGCCTAGAAGAGAGAGTGGAAAAAGTGTGGAAAAGTGTTTGATATTTCTCTCTTCTTCCATCTATTCTTCTTCTTCAAAGACTAAGAAGCAATTGTTGTAGAGATCAATGCTCTATTAGAATCTCGATTTTCATCGTTTTGATTGTGACAACTATATAAGTCAATATTATTGTGTACTAATCATTTATGCAGAGGATTCATTGAAGATTCAGATTCAGGAAGCTATGAAGTTGTTATTCTTTTGTTTAGAATCTGTATATTATTAGAAACATGTTAAAATCTCTCTGATATGGTATATATTCACTAACATGCATGCACACGAACTTTGCATATGCACAAAAGCAAGCTAAATCAGCCAGCTGAATGACACCATTCAGCCGTCTGAATGCTTAAACATAGAATATTTTTCTATGAAGTTTCAACCGACTGAATGGTGTCATTCAGATGGCTGAATAAGGCCAAAAATAGCCAATTTGCTTGCTGTATCGAATTTCAATTAAATCAGAAGGCTGAATTGAAAAATTCAGACGGCTGATTATCTACAATGGCTAGTTTTCTGAAGGAATGCTTCTCTTCAACAAAGAGAAACATCTTCTAATGTAATAGTTACATCTGTTCTTTTCATCAAATAATACAACTCTTAAAACTGTATAAATAGAGTCTAGAATTCAACAAACAATTACAAAAACTGATTTTAGTATTCTTGAATTCTTATCTCTTATTCTCTATTTTTAATTTGCACTCGAACTGCATACAATCTCTGATCGTTGATCACTCCGTCTTCCACATTCTTCAAGCATATTACACTACATATCATAAAGGAGAAGATTATAGGAAGATTGTAATTCATTGACTTATCAGTGCAATTTTAAAGAGCATATTACAGTCGGATACTTTTGTTCATTTGTAAAGAAGTCATGTTTGGTTGCTCAGGCAGTAGAAGTCCTATTCGGTTTCTTAGGTGGTAGAAGTCCTGTTCGGTTGCTTAGGCGGTGTAAACCTATTCCTCCGGGTTAAGTGAGGGTTTCTAGTTTAATTCCAGATGGAGTTTGGGACTGGACGTAGAACAGAAGTTCGAACCGGTATAAAAATATTTGGTGTCATTTACTTTACTGCATTATTTATTTAATTACTTAGTTTTTTATTCTGCCCAAGCAGTTTATAAATTCATCCATATTACACGATCCTATAGCACAGTCACTATCATTTGGTATCAGAGCACGGTCATCTTATAATCGTAACATAGTTATCTGATATTTTAATATGGAAAACAACACTAGCACCGTAACTAACACTAGTTTTCTTGAAGGTCAATCTACTGCACGACCACCACTATTTATTGAAATGAACTATAACTATTGGGCTACGAGAATGAGAATTTATATTCAAGCTAATAGTCATGAAATCTGGAATATTACTCAAACTGAATATACCATACCTACTATAGAATATTCATAATGGTCTAACACACAAAAATTAGATGCTACTGCAACTATTAAAGCCATGAATACGTTATATTGTGCATTAGACAATAATGAGTTTAATAGAGTGAGCTTGTGTAAAACAGCTTATGAAATTTGCCGTACACTTAAAATTACACATGAAGGTACTAACAAAGTAAAGAAGAGTAATATTTCTATGCTCAAAAATCAGTTTTAAAATTTCAAAATGAAGCAAGATGAAATGATAAATGAAATGTACTCTAGATTCCAAGATATATATCATTCTCTTTTAGCATTAGGAGAAACATATACAGACTTTGATATTGTTTCAAAAATCCTCAACTCTCTAACTGATGAGTGGGAATGAAAGGTCTTAGCGATCGAAGAAGCTAATGACATTTCAACCATTAAACCAGAAGAGTTGATAGGAAATCTAATGTCTTATGAAGTTAATCTCTAGGCTAAATGAGTACAGGCTGAAGATAAGAAGAATATAGCATTCCAAGCAGAAAAGGATGAATTAGATTCAGATGACGAAGATATGGCGTTCATTGCTAAAAATTTCAAAAAGCTTTTGAAATTCAAAATGAGAAACAAATTCAGAAACAACAAGAACAACTCAAGCAACAATAATAACAACAACAAATCATCATCTTCTGCTCTATAATGTTATGAGTGTCACAAGAAAGGCTAAGAAAGACTGTCCTGATCGAAAGGGAGACAAATTTAAGCACAAGAAAGACAGATTCAAAAAGAAAGCTTTCTTTTTCACTTGGGACGATTCAGAATCATCTTCATCATCAGATAGTGACTCAGACAGCGATACGGAACAAGCCAACGTATGTTTTATGGCCACAAATGACAAGGTAAATGATCTAACTTTTGATGATTTATTGGAAATAAACTCAGAATTACTTGACAAACTAAGAAACATCAAAAGAAAGTATAAAGAAACTTTTGAAAAATTAAATAGGACTGAAATTGAGGTAGATATGTTAAGAGATGAGAAACAAATTTTAGAAGAAGAACTTGAAACTACTCAAGAATCTTAGTCTAATACGACATCTCAACTTTGTATGTTAAGTCAAGAAATAGAAACTCAGAAGGAAAAGAATGATGCTCTTTTAGTTAAAAATCATGATCTTAAAGCTAATATTAAAATATTGGAACTAGATAATTCTAGTCTTAAAGCAAAATTAGGAGATATTACTAAGAATGTCTCTAATTTTAAAAAAGGTAGAGAAAAACTTTCTAAAATTATAGAAAATTCACAAACAGTTTCAAATAAAAGAGGACTAGGATATAAGCAAGCTTCTAAAATTATTCCAAAGAAAAAGGATTCCTTATATAACAATTTCAAAAAGAATAAAAATACTATTGAAAAACCAATTTTAGAAGTTACAAATTATTCTAAACAAGATAAGAGTCACATGTCCCTGTTTTTGATGTTGTTATACAAAAAGTCCCTACAGAAATGAATTTGTAAATTTGGTCCCTATTTTTTAAAAATAAAAAAAACGCAAAGCGTTTGCACTTTTCTGAAAGAAAATGCAAGATAACTTGCACTTTTCTAATTTTGAAATATTTTTCGAAAATTTTGAAATTTTCTAAAATTTGAAAATTTTGAAAAACGCAAGTTAACTTGCACTTTCTATTAGAAAAGTGCAAGCTAGTTTGCGCTTTCTAATTTTGAAATTTTTGAAAAGCGTAAGGTAACTTGCGCTTTCTAATTTTGAAATTTTTTTGAAAATTTTGAAATTTTTGAAAAGCGCAAGGTAACTTGTGCTTTCTATCAGGAAAACGAAAGCTGGTTTGCGCTTTTTTATTTTGAAAATTTTGAAATTTTAAAAAGCGCAAGCTACTTGCATTTTCTGATTAGAAAAAACAGGACTAAATTTACATACTTATTTCTACAGGGACTTTTCTTGTAACACCATCAGAAATAGGGACCTTTCGTGCAAAGGCCCTATTCTAAATCAATTAAGATTTGAGTTCTTAAAACAAATAATTCTTTGATTAGAAATAACTATATAAAATCTTTTATAGAAACTGTTCATAAAAATAAAAATTTTATTTCTAATAGGAATTCTAAACCCTCTTGGGTTTGGTTTCCTAAGACTTAACTTTTTAGGACCCAAATAAAATGGTGGGTACCAACGTTAATTCTATATTTTGCAAGTACCACCTAAAAAGAAAGGAAAATGGATATTGGACAGTGGTTGCTCAAAACACATGACAGGAAACAAAGAGATGTTAACAAACATTACCTACTCAGATGGAGGTTCTATCACTTTTGGAGACAATTCCAAAGGATATATCATCAGCAAAGGCGATGTGAGCAATAACGTTATATCTAATTTACCTCTTATTACAAATGTTTTATTAGTTAAAAATTTAAAACATAATTTACTTAGCATCAGCCAACTGTGTGACAAAGGATTTATATCTTTTTTAGAAAATAAGTGTAGCATTTTTGATCAAAATAAAAATCTTATCGAAGGTTTTAGAGATAAAAATATATATGTTTTAAATATGAATATAAATTACAATACCAACATGTGTTTAATAGCCAAAGAAAACAATCTTTGGTTATGACACAAAAGATTTTGTCATGTTAAGTTCAAAGCTATAAACAAATATCTAAAAGCGAATTAGTAAAAGGTTTACTAAAAATGAATTTTAAAGTAAAAAATATTTGTGATGCTTGTCAATTAGGAAAATTATCAAAATCATCTTTTTAAATCAAAGAAAAATATTTCTACTGTACAACCACTTGAACTATTACATTTAGATCTTTTTGGACCAACTCAAGTTTAATCTATAAACCAAAACAAATATGTGTTTGTTATAGTAGACGATTTTTCAAGATATACTTGGACTATTTTTCTGAAAAATAAAAGAGACACTTTTGAAAATTTCAAAATCTTTGCTAAAAGAATTCAAAAACTTAAAAATTAAAAATATTAGAAGTGATCATGGAGGTGAATTCGAAAATGAAACATTTGAACATTTTTGTAATAAAAAGGGAATTTACCATAAATTTTCTTTTCCTAGAACACTACAACAAAATGGAGTTGTAGAAAGGAAAAATAGAACTTTACAAGAATATGCAAGAACTTTATTAAACGAAAGCACTTTACCAAAACATTTTAGGGCAGAAGCTATAGCAACTGCCTGTTATGTTCTGAATCATGTTTCCATCTGACCACTAACTAAACACATTTCATATGAACTATTTCATGAAAGAAAACCAAATATTTCATACTTTAAAGTTTTTGGTTCAAAATGATTTATTTTAAACACAGAAGATCAGCTTGGAAAATTCGATCCAAAATCCGATGAAGGAATTTTCATAGGAAATTCAGAACGAAGTAAGGCTTACCGAATTTTTAATAAAAGAACTAAAACTATCGAAGAAACACTTCATGTTTCCTTCGATGAAAATTTTAAGTTTAAAAATAATTTTGAGGATGATGAGATAATAACTAAAATGGTCACAAATACAAGTACTCAAAATAAGTTTGAAGAAGATGAAAACATTGTTCATAATTTTAAAGAAGTTGAAAACTTTGCTCAAAATGAAAATGAATTAAGATCTCCTCCTTGGATTTTACGAGATCACCCAATAGAAAATGTCATAGGAGAAATTGATTCACATGTCAGAACTAGAAATCAACTTAATCAAATGGGTCATGTAGCATTCCTTTCTAATATTGAACCTAAAAATGCCAAAGAAGCCTCTACTGATGACTATTGGATTATAGCTATGCAAGAAGAGCTAAACCAATTCGAACAAAATGAAGTTTGGGAATTAGTTCCTAGACCTAGTGATCAAACAGTCATTGGTACCGAATGAGTTTTCAAAAATAAAGCAGATGAACAAGGAAATATAACTATGAATAAAGCTAGATTAGTTGCACAAGGATATAATCAAGAAGAAGGAATTGACTATGAAGAAACGTTTGCTCTAGTTGCTCGACTAGAAGCAATATGTATCTTACTGGCCTTTGCATGTTTTCATAATTTTAAACTTTATCAAATGGATGTTAAAAGTGCATTTTTAAATGGGTATATTAAAGAAAAAGTTTATGTTGAACAACCTCCTCTATTCTCACATGAAAATTTTCCAAACAATGTCTATTTACTTAAGAAAGCTTTATACGGTCTAAAACAAGCACCCCGTGCTTGGTATGAACGTCTTAAAAGCTATCTTATAGATGCCGGCTTTGAAATTAGGAAGGTTGATCAAACTCTTTTTATTAAACGAACTAAAAAGAATATTTCAATTATTCAAATTTATGTTGATGATATTATTTTTGGTTCTACAAATGATAAGTTATGTCAGGAATTTTCTAATATAATGACCAAAGAATTTGAAATGTCACATATGAGAGAATTATCTTATTTTCTTCGATTACATATTAAACAATTAGATAATGAAATTTTTATTAATCAAGAAAAATATTGTAATAATCTAATTAAATGCTTTGGTATGGAAAATACTTCTGCCGAACCAACTTCAATGAGTACAATAATAAATCTCGATAGAGATGAAGATGGCAAGAGTGTTGATCGAAAATTATATCGAAGTATAATTGGATCGTTACTTTATCTAAACTGCTAGTAGACTTAACATAATGATGAGTGTTGGTTTATGTGCTCGATTTCAAGCAAATCCTAAAGAATCACATATGTGAGCAGTGAAACGAATATTACGTTATCTAAGCAAAACCAAAGATTTCAGACTTTTCTATCTGAAAGATTGTCCTTTCGAGTTAGTATCATATAGTGACGCTGACTTTGGAGGATGTCGAAAGGATCGAAAAAGTACGAGCGGGGCTTGTCACTTCATTGGACAATCCTTAGTCTCCTGGTTTAACAAGAAACAAAATTGTGTTTCACTATTGACATGTGAAGCGGAATACATTTCTGCTGCTTTAGCATGTGCTCAAGTCATCTACATGCAACAAACACTTCAAGATTTTGGAGTTAATTTATCTAAATCAACTAATTTTTATGATAACAGAAGTGCTATAAACTTATCTAAAAATCGTGTCAATCATTTACGAACTAAACATAGTGACATTCGTCATCATTTCCTTCGTGATAATATTGAAAAGGATATAGTCAGATTGGAATTTGTATCCTCTGAAAACCAGCTAGCTGATATATTTACAAAGCCTTTAAATGAAAATATTTTTATAAAACTAAGAAGAGAATTAGGAATTTTATAATTAAAAGATTTATAATTAATTTTTCTATTTTATTTGATATTTTTTTTCAAAAATTGAGTTTCCATGACTCAACTCTAGTCTCTCACTTACAAGTCATATGCACTATCACTCTACTACATGTTACTTCACAACAAAACCTTATGACTACTATGTTTTGTTTTAATTTCTTTTTGTGTCTACGTGCTGTTATCTTAAGTATTTCTTTTTATGTATGTAATATATCTCTACTTTTTGTCGATGACAAAGGGGAAGAATTTGGTATAAATTTGTTTAAATTATTGTGCATATAGACATGGGGAGTATTCATACAAGTTTCATAGCAATATAAATATATTATTTATACTTATATAGTTGTCATCATCAAAAGGAGGGAGAATGTTAGAATCTTAATTTTCATCGTTTTGATTGTGACAACTATATAAGTCAACATTATTGGGTACTAATCATTTATAAAGAGGATTCATTGAAGATTCAGATTCAAGAAGCTATGAAGCTGTTATTCTTTTGTTTAGAGTCTGTATATTATTAGAAAGATGTTAAAATCTATCCGATATGGTATATATTCACTAACATGCACACAAACTTTGCTTATGCACAAAAGCAGGCTAAATCAGCCGGCTGAATGACACCATTCAGCCATTTGAATGTTGAAACATAGAATATTTTCTATGAAGTTTCAGCCGGCTGAATGGTATCATTTAGACGGCTGAATAAGGCCAAAAATAGCTTATTTACTTGCTGTATCGAATTTCAAATAAATCAGAAGGATGAATTGAAAAATTCAAACGGCTGATTATCTATAACGGCTAGTTTTCTGAAGGAATGCTTCTCTTCAACGAAGAGAAACATCTTATAATCTAATAGTTGCATCTGTTCTTTTCATTGTTCCTTTTCATCAAACAATGCAACTCTTAAAACTGTATAAATAGAGTCTAGAATTCAATAAACAATTAAAATAAAACTGATTTTAGTATTCTTGAATTCTTATCTCTTATTCTTTATTTTCAATTTTCACTCAAACTGCATACAGTATCTGATCGTTGATCACCCTATCTTCCACATTCTTCAAGCACGTTACACTATATATCATAAAGTAGAAGATTATAGGAAGATTGTACTTCATTGGCTTATCAGTGCTATTTTAAAGAGCATATTATAGTCAGAAACTTTTGTTCATGTGTAAAGAAGTCCTGTTCGGTTGCTCAGGCGGTAAAAGTCATATTCGGTTGCTTAGGCGATAGAAGTCCTGTTCGGTTGCTCAGACGGTGTAAACTTATTCCTCCGGGTTAAGTGAGAGTTGCTAGTTTAATTCCGGAAAGAGTCTGGGACTAGACGTAGAACGGGAGTTTGAACCAGTATAAAAATCTTTAGTGTCATTTACTTTACTGAATTATTTATTTGCTGACTTGGTTTTTTATTCCGCACAAGCAGTTTATAAATTCATCCATATTACACGATCCTAAGTATCAGTCACTTTCAAACTCCTTCTTAGTTAGGTTATTGATTATATTTTTCTTTTGTTTACTTTTATTTGTTGGGTTAATTGTAAACAATTGTTTTTGAGAATTAATATAAATGGTTGTTGAATGGAATCTTATGTGTGATAAACTTCCGCAATAATTTTATCCTTTATTGAGTTTTGCGCAACAAAAATCCTAACAATGAAATGGTTTAATGTACTTTTGATAATATGTAATAAAAACATATTAGGAAAGAAACATGAAGATAAAATGAAGTGAGTAGGTTACAAAGTAATTATAAATGCAGTAGTTAATGTAAGGATGAGAAATATGTAAAACAAAGATTTTAACTGCCAAAAAAAAGTTTAACTTTCTAACTTATGAGAAATAAGAAATGAAACAAATGAATATGATTAATTTTGTTTAGAAATTTACCTTTATGCACAACATCATATTATCAATTGACTTTCTCTCTATTCTCATATCCCTTAATACATTAATATCCTACCAACCAAATCTACTCCAGTTATGGAAACTCAAACATCAACTGCGCATTTTACAACTTTAATGTTTCCAGCCGCATATTAAAAAATGTGCGAATAATATGAGTATGGATTACACAACATGATATAATTATGGTGCATAAAATATGTAATTAAGTAAAGGGTAAGTTTGGCTCACATCCCTAACAAGTTTTAAAATAGAGAAAACATCCTTCCCAACCAACATTTACGTTTCCGCTCCCTGTTTTCAAATTCACGCACGCAAAAAGACCGAAATACCCTTTATGTTTTTAACTTTTCAAACGTGTATAACTTTATTTACAAAAACCGGATCAACATAACGTTTTCACCAAAAAATCGCAAATTTTATGATCTTTAAAATGAGATCCATTGTTGATACCAAAAATTTAAATTTGTATTAAATCTGCAATTATTTCAAATATTTGCAGACAATTCAGCAAATATTGAACATTTTCGATTTTTTTTCAAATATATAAAAATTGCAAAAAAATGCAGATATTTCTGCAACTATATGATATAGTTGCAGAAATGTCTGCAACTATTGCATATAGTTGCAGAAATGCAACTATTGCAAATAGTTGCAGAAATGTCTGCAACTATTTCATATAGTTGCAGACATTTCTGCAACTATTGCATATAGTTGCAGAAATGCAAATAGTTGCAGATGCAACTATTGCAAATAGTTGCAGAAATGTCTGCAACTATTGCATATAGTTGCAGACATTTCTACAACTATATGATATAGTTGCAGAAATGCAAATAGTTGCAGATGCAACTATTGCAAATAGTTGCAGAAATGTCTGCAACTATTGCATATAGTTGCAGACATTTCTGCAACTATATGCAATAGTTGCAGACATTTCTGCAACTATATGCAATAGTTGCAGACATTTCTGCAACTATACCATATAGTTGCAGACATTTCTGCAACTATTGCAAATAGTTGCAGAAAACGAACTTACACGGTATTTCAGTAAAAATCTTTTATTGCAAACAGATAAATCATTAAGAAAAGATAATTTTATCGTTCAATATAAACCAAATAATCACAGATAGAAAAAATGGAGCATGGTATAAACGAGGGTATTTATGGAAAAGAATTAAGCCGAAACAAAAATAGGGACCGGATTTATAAAGTTTCGAACGGAAGGAGTTTTTGTGAATTACGTTTGGTTTTAGGGATGTGACCCTAATTTTCACTTAAGTAAAATTAAAAAGCAATCTTAATTTATTACAAAATCAGATGTTATTTGAACTTATGTAGTCGATTTTCCCACTAAATTGAATTTTAATTAAATTAAATTTATTTTAATTATTTCTCTAATTAGTTTAAATTCAAATTAAATGAAATTGATAACTATTTATTCTTGTCGGTTGCATGATAATATCACTTGATATGAACCTTTATATTTGAAGTTAGTTACTTATAAATGTTGTTCTTATCTACATCTTCAATCCAATATTACAAAAAATAAACCGGAGTAAAATTTAAAGTAGTATAACTTCTAACTAACTTTGTAGAAACTAACTTTGTAGAAACTAACTTTGTAGAAAATAATAGATAACTACCTCATTTGTAAGACCATTAAGAAACCTTACATCTAATAAATTATACAAAACTGAAGATTATTTGATGGCTACGTAGTAATGAGCCAGTTATAACAAAACAAATATAGGAAACAAAGTTCATATTCTTACTCAACAAACAAAAATAAAATGAAATTTGATTTATGTATAAATTTTGAGAGTGCAAAATAGTTCAAATTACATATAATATATTTTGGAAATAACAAAAGATTTTATGGTATCCACTTATTTATAAATCAAGTAACCTCCTATAAAATAAATGAAGGAAACAAACTCATAATATTACATTCTAACGAAATGAAAAAAACAACAAAAGAAGACACAACTTGAGGCAAAAAACCATGAGCAAAGATATAAATTAGTAATTTAGAAAAAAAACAACATCGAATTGAATGAAAAGAAATATAACATAACAAAAGCAAAAAAATTTAATCATCTCAATTGAATCAAACAAAACAACAAATTGAACGCTGAATCAAATGAAAAGACAAATAAAAAATTAAACCTATTGATCGATCTCAATCGAATTACAGATTTTTTGGGGAGGTCTTTTAGATAATGTTTTCATAAAAATAGTAACATTGAAAGTAAGGTAGAAACACAATCGCTGTAAAATATGTATATGTATATATTTTACAAATAATTTAAGGTAAAGGCAAAGTGAAGAACTATTAATGAATTAAATTGAATTCTAATCAAATAAAAGAAATAAAAATTGATCAAAGTTTTTAAAAAGGAATCCTTGCTATTGAAACTATTGAGCATGGAAAATAACGGAGGAAATACAAAAATTCTTGTATTGAAAAATGAAGAGAAGAGGAAAAGAACTATTGTTACAATATAAAGAAAAAATAAATGTAGGATTATTGTACATAGAAATACAAAGAGAAACATATATAATAAAGAGCTATAAGCTACAAAAATAAAATTTTATTCTCAAAATAGCATTTATAGATCCAATAACCTACTAAAAATAAATAACCAAACTCATAATCATACAAATCAAAACAAAAATCATAAAAAGACAAAACTGTAGGCATAATACTAAAAGAAAAGACACAATTTTGAACAAAAATAACGAATTCAACATTGAATTAAATGAAAATAAAAATAAGATAATATAATTAAAACCTTTAAATCAAGCTTGATCGATCTAGTCAGCCAAGATTTTTTAGGCCTCTTTCGATCGGTAACATTAAAAGTAAGGTAGAAATACAATGCAATACATCAATAAAATCATAAATAATTTAAGATGATTGTAAAGTTAATAACTATTAGTGAATTAAATCAAATTCTAGTTAGAAAAAAAAAGTTCAAAAGGCCGATCAAAACTTGTTTACCAGAGTTACCAAGGAAATGAAATCAAAATCTTTTACCTACAACCAAAGAAAAATGATTGGAGTAACTTTTCGGAAGAATGATTTTTGTTAGTCTTATTTTTCCAACCATGATCTATAAAAAAGACCATTTCTTGAATAATAAGAAATATTTTATTTAGTATATTAATTTCTTTTAGTACCAACCCAAGTCACTCCAATTCATAATAATGAATATAAAATCTAATAAAAAATATTACATACCCAAAGGCAAGAAGCATCTCATAAAACATGAAAGATAGAATTCTATGGTTACAGCCAAAGAAGTAAAATTTCTACCTGGATCAATTGGGAAAAACTTAAGATATGGCAGTTTTTATACAACAAAAATAACCAAGCTATTATTCCCAAACAAGTTGGGATTAGTTAGTGATGGAATCCAAAATTAAATGGAAAAGCCAATTTAAAAGTAATAATAACAATATTAGATTTGTGTGTGTGTGTGTGTATAATTTGAAAATAGAAATAAAGATAAAAATAACGTAAAGTAAAATAATTAAACAAATAATAATAATAATAAATACAATAAAAATAAAATACAAAAATAAAAATAGATAAAGAATTAAAAAAACCATGATAATAATAATAATAATTGTAAGAATGGTACTAATAGTAATAGGGATCAAAGACCAAAAATTAGGTCTTTGGCTTCTATTCACTAACCCTATAATCTAAAACTTATAAAACTACATCTAAACCAACTTTAAGTAAATAACCCCTAGCTCATGGTTCTGGTACGTGGATCGCTAACTTCCACGCGATCCTGTCCGACACCAGCTCTTCGGAATATTCCAATCCCTCAAGTCCCTTTTTACTACTTCCTTCCACCTCGACCTTGGTCGACATCTACCTCTCTTTGAGCGTTCGCTGCGGCTTAATTCCATCGTGCACAGGTGCCTCGGGAGGCCTCCATTGGAGATGTCCAAACCATCTTAAGCGGTGTTGGACTAGGTTCTTTTCAATTGGAGCTACTCTAAATTTTTCACGTATATCATTATTCCTAATTCGGTCTCGTCTAGTATGACCACAGCTCCATCGCAACATATACATCTCTACTATACTTACCTTCTGAACGTGTTGTCTTTTAGTAGGTCAATATTCCGCACCATACAATATGGCAGGCCTAATTGTTATTACGTAGAACTTTCCTTTAAGCTTTTGTAGGACTTTCCTGTCATAGAGAATGTCAGACGCTAGTCGCCATTTCACCCACCACCCTTAAATTTTAAAACTAACATCTTCATTATTCTCTCCATCGTACCACAACATTGACCTAAATATCGAAAGGATTCCTTCGTGGGCACTACTTATCCGGCCAGAATGACATCTCTATCCTTTGATCTAACACCTCTAAACTTGCACTACATATACTATGTTTTAGTTCTACTAAGCCTAGATTCCTTTGATTCTAAAGTCTGCCTCCACAACTCCAGTTGTCTATCAATCCCTGTCCTACTTTCGTCAATCAGTACAACATCATCAGCAAAGAGCATACACCAAGAATCTGACCTTGTATACCCTTCGCAACCTCATCTATTATTAAGGCAAAAATGTAAGGGCTTAAAGCTGACCCTTTATGTAATCCTATGTTCAAGGGAAAGTCACTGGTTACACCATCACATTCTCCAACACTAGCCACAACATCATCGTACATATCCTTGATAAGGGTAATGTACTTTGTTGGGACTTTCTTCTTTTCAAGAGCCCACCATATAACCTTTCTCGGTACTCTGTCATAAGCTTTCTCCAAATCAATAAATACCATGTGTAGATCCTTTTTCCCCTTAAATCTCTCCATAAGTTGTTTTATCAGGGAAATCGCCTCTGTAGTCGACTTCCCAACATGAAACCAAATTGGTTTTTTGAAACGCTTGTCATCCTTCTTAATCGATGTTCAATGACTCTCTCCCAAAGCTTCATTGTATGACTCATAAGCTTAATTCTTCTGTAGTTTGTGCAACTTTGAATATCTCATTTATTCTTAAAGATTGAAACTATATGCTTCTCCTCCACTCATCTGTCATCTTGTTTAATTTGAAAGTATTATTGAACAATTTAGTTAACCAGACTATCCCTGCATCTCTAAGGCATCCCCACACCTCAATGAGGATGTCATCAAACCCCAACGCCTTGCCTGCTTTCATCTGTTTCAACGCCTCATTTACCTCGGACTCTTGAATCCTCCGAACAAAATGTCTGCTGGTGTCATATGATAGTTTTTGTGCATTTAAAATTTATTTTAGATAAGAAGTTGAGAAAATGAAAGTAAGAAGAGAAAATAAGCATGAAACATTTCTGAATAGCTGAAATAGAACATGATTTATTTATAAGAAGTTGAGAAAATGAAACTAAGAGGAGAATATGAGCGTGAAACATTTATGAATAACAGAAATAGAAAATGAAAGGGCATATTGTTATTTGTTATTAATATATAATGAAAATTTAATTTGAAGCTTGGAATGATAAATAGTTATTAGAGCGGTAAGTGAAATCAAATCAACAAGTGAAGAGGACATGAAGTAAGGATAAATGAGAACCAATAATATAAATGGTCACATATTGAAGTTAACTTTATATATAATACAATGGATAGAATAACTTTAGAGGGAATTAGAGAGATGGACAAATTTTGATAAAAAATTAGGCCGAAGAACATCAAATTTCATTTTTGGGCTGAAGGACAAACTTTGAAAAAAAATTAAGCTGAAGGACAATCTTGTGTCTATTTTAACATTTTATATATAATAGAATAACGGCTGCATCTATTCAACACCAAAGAGCAACAAGACTCAACCAGCATACATATATAAATATATATAGGTCCAACTAAACAAAGTTCAAGCCAGAGAACCAAACACATATGCACATGACAACAATGCAGCAACTCATAAATGAAGATATCAAGACCTGACTGCATGGCTACAACAATAAACTCCAAATGGAAATACAAGTGCACAAATCAAAGGCACAAACATGACTCAAAGCATCATCAATGAACCGAGATTGTAATGCAGACTACATGAACAAGACAACTATACTAACTAGACTCCAAAGACAAAGATACAAGAATTATATCAATATGAACATGAGCACTTTCAAAAAGAAAGTGTCAAGCAAAACAACACTGCAACCAGACTTAAACTCAATGCAAACAAAGCAGTATCAAGGCAATAAGAAGATTGCAGGCACAAGTCAATGAACAACCATGGGACATCAAGGCAATCAAGTACATAAGCATACAAAACACATAGCGCACATATATACATGCGTGAATACACATGTATACATATATGCAGTATGGAACGAAGATAGTTAAAACAAGTCAGACCAGAAAAGAATTCAACTTGCAGAAGTAACACGAATCGAACAAGTCAAGGAGAAGTCAAACATCTCAGAAAATTCAAAATACCAAACAAGCCGTGGTAATCAAGCAAAGCACATCAGAAAAATATTCAAATTGAACCAGTCTAAACAAATCACATGTATTCAAGTAAAATCGAACGGCCGAGCAAAATTAGCAGACGAATTCAAATGAATATTCAAACGAAATTTAAGGGATTCTATCCTTATAAATTCCCATATCATCATCGGTAGAAAAATCATCGAGTTCAAGCATATCAACGAGAGTAAATAAAGGAAATCGCATACCAGTATTATTCATTTCTAACTCGACAAATTGGAGCAGCCGAAGACGAACGAAGCAGAAGTCGATTGACAAAGCAACGCAATGAAAATCCCTCAATTCAATTGATTGATTATAGAGCGACGGTTTCAATTCGCAAAGCCCTAATTTCTTGAAGAGGAACGAAGAAAGATCAGCCAGAGCATACGAAGACAAAAGAAAAGGGGGACGTCTCTTTTACTTTTAAGTGGGTCGGTCTGGTTTAGTTTGGGCTTAAATTATATAAAAGGGGTTTTGTTTTTTGTTTATTTTTATTTTGTAATTTTCTTTTAAATTTTTGTAAAATTCTAGTCGTGTGACTAGGGACGAACTACGGTGGTGTAGTTCGAGAATTCGCAACTCAGTGGCTGAGTTGTGGCAGGGTTTTGAGCGTAGAGTTAGGTTAGTCGATAGCGGGTGTCGCAAGTTTACGTGTGTAAGCGTCACACTACTTAATTTCTAGTAGAAACCTTGGGGGCAGCACGTAGGCAGGGTTTTGCCGAAACTGGGTAAATCTGTGTTGTTCTATTTCTGCTTTTATTATTCTGCTATTATCTGTGTTGCAATTATTTTATATATTTCCGCATTAATTTTTATTGTTATTAGTATCACCCTATTCACCTCCCTAGGTGAAATCGATCATACAAGTGGTATTGGTGCTAGGAACAAAAACCAATTGTTGTTTTAAAAATTTGATTTTTCAAAAACCAATTTTTATTTTAAAAATTTTGATTTTTTAAAATGGCTTCTTTTAATAATGCTTTTGCTGAGGGCCAATCCATAGTTAGACCACCTATGTTCAATGGTGATTATGCTTATTGGAAAAATAGAATGAAAATTTTTTTGAAAACCATTGATGCTTGGAATATTGTTGAGACAGGTTATAAAACACCAACTATAGTGGTAGATCATCAGGAAATTGAAAAACCGATGGATCAATGGACAGATCTTGAAAATAAACTACAGAATGCTAATGCTAAAACTATGAATTATATTATTTGTTCATTGGATCAAATTGAATTTAATCATGTCTCACATTGTCTAACTGCATAGGAAATTTGGCACACACTTGAAGTGACTCACGAAGGAACCTCCCAAGTCAAAGAATCCCGCCTTGTCATGCTTATTAGTGAATACATGAACTTCACAATGGCCAAGGATGAAAATGTCAAAGAAATGTATGGACGACTTTCTAATCTCATATACAAGTCAAAAGCTCTTGGAAAACCATACGCAGAATTGGAAATAGTCCAAAAAATTCTCAATGTCCTTCCACGAAATTTTGAAACAAAAGTGACTACCATTCAAGAATCCAAAGATCTGAAACAAATCAAAGTTGAAGAACTCATTGAAAATCTCACCACTTATGAACTAGAAATCAAATTCAAGGAAGAATGCGAAGGAGGTGATACGCGAAAGAAATCAATAGCTCTCAAAGGACCAACAGAAAGTGATGATGATGATGGAGCAGTTGAATTTGCAATGATAATAAAGAGATTCAAAAAGTGGAACCGCAAATATGGAAATCCAGCTCTAAATCAACAACTGAAAAGCAGAATAGTCAATGTTCTAGATAATCCAGAAGAGCATGAGATCATATGTCACAAGTGCAACAAACCCGGTCATATCAAGCCCAATTGTCCTCAGAATCGACTCAACCAAGGAAAGAAACTGAAAAGGAGAAGTTTTACAGCTACTTGGGATGAAACTAATAAAAGTGATGAAAGCACTAGCAGTGAAGATGAAAAAGCAAAACTGTGTCTTCAAGGAGAAATAACTGATAGTGATGATGACGAGCCAAGCGAGCTATCAAAACTTACTCATTCGGAATTACTTATATATTTTCATGAAGTAAACGGCTGTTTTGAACGACTTGGGGAAAAGTACGCTAAAATTGAATCACAAAGAGATAGTTTGATAGAAATAAATAAACAGCTTGATCAATTGGTTAAAAACTATCAAATCAAGAGCCCTAAGTGTGATAAGTGTCCATCACTTGAAGAAGAAATTAAAATAAAATCACTTGAAAATGAAATTCTGATTTAAAAAAGAAGTGAAAACACTAGGAGAGAAAATTTTATTAAAAAGTGCACCTTGCTATTAAATGAAAATGAATCACACAAAACACAAGTCCAACAATTGTCTACAACTTTAGAAAAAAATTCCAAAGGAGAAAGATCACTAAATATGTTATTAGGGAAACAAACTGTCAATACTGTTAGACAAGGACTTGGGTATAATCAATCTGAACGTGTTAGAAGCGAAATTAATCAAGTCAATTTCAAGTGCACGATTTGTGGAAAAACTAGACACAATCACAATAATTGCTAGTATAGACCCAAACACGTGAAAACTATTCCTATTTGGGTTCCAAAAGGCACGAATATAAAATCCCTTAAAGCCAAACAAATCTGGGTGCCGAAAGGAACAAATATAGATTGTCTTGGGTCTACACAAACATATTTTTCAAAATATTTTTCCACTAACAATCATTGACCTATAAAAACAAATAGGTCACAAAAATCTTTCCTCGTGTAGGTGTGGTGGCAGGCTAAGGAACAATAAGAGTGGTACCTAGATTCTGGCTGTTCCAGGCACATGACGAGCGATAAATCAAATTTCCTTAGCCTAGTACAATGGTGGCAGAGTCACAATGGATAACAACGAAAAATTATCGGAAAAGGTAAAAATGGTAACAATATATTTACCTTGAATGATATATTATATGTTGAAAATCTTCACCACAATCTGATTTAAATCAGCCAGTTATGTGATAAAGAAATGAATGTTGATTTTGATTAATGCAAAATTGTTGGTCAATTATATTTTTTTGCCGAGAACACTATAAGTACCTCTTGAGTCTTTGAACTAGTTAATATAGATTTGTTTGGACTAATGATGGTGTTTTATTGGTTGATGATTATTCTAGATACACGTGGATATATTTGTTGCACACTTCATGGTTTGGTCATTGGTATCCATTTGATAACTTTGAGGTAAAACGGAATTCAGATGCAGATTACACTGGTAGCCAAGTTGATAGAAAAATTACTAGTGGAAAACGTTTTATGTTGAGACATCCATTAGTTGCATCACATTTCCAAATAAAATATCTGCATAATTTTCATTTTAATTGATTTTCAATTGGCAGACATTTTTTTATAAAACCCCTTTCAGAAAATAGTTTTTTGACTTCGATTCAGATTAGACATTTTAGAAATTTGATTTTATATTTATTTTTGGATTTGATCTTAAATGAATACATTAACTAATCCGACTCCCTACTGATTATCGAAAAGATAAATAGTGATTGGAAAAACGACGAGTGTTGATATTAATCATATATTATGACTTGAGACAGTATATTTAGTAAATTTCTTTAAAAATTTAAACAAGAGTTATAATAACTTTTGATGGTAAAAATTCCATAACCATCTCTATTCCTATCATATTTCTAACGACCATCACTAATTAAAATCCAATATGGTATGTCAAAATGTGGTATTTTAAACGGGAAATTATTCCTTTATTTTATTTTATTTTTTAGCAATAAAAACATCCAAAGTATTCACTCTCATTTAAAAGTCCTCACGGTTATGCATGGGTGAATTACTTGGAATATTTGATTATGTGCTTTCATGCTCATTTAAAAGTACTCACGGTTATGCATGTATGGAATACATATCAAAATTGGTTATTAAGTAGACGAGTTGATTCTAATCCCATTTAAAAGTCCTCACGGTTATGCGTGGTTAGAAGATGCTTGAAATTCATTTTTTTATAAAAATTGGGAACACTACTAATCTCATTTAAAAGTCCTAACGGTTATGCATGGTTAGTAGATATTCAGATTCCTGATATAAATATACCACAAATAGACACAACTATATGGTTTTATATACCGACATCACCCCTATCATTCTAAAGTGGAATATGCGCCTAACAGAGTATTTATTATTTTTGTTTGATTTTTTATTGAAATTTAATATTTATACTCGATTGGGCATTAATGGTGTATTAATGTCTATCACTTTATCTCTATTTTTTCTAACATTATTACTCTTTTGCCGATAACAAAAGGGGGAGAGAAAAGTTAAGATTTTGGCAAATAAAGTTCAAATATTTTATTTTTTATTTTCATATTTCCATCTAGGTTTATTTGTATATTTTTATTTATTTTCATGCATATATGAAGGGGGAGCTTTTGGTGTAGGGGGAGGATTCAAATAGGGGGAGCAAATAGAATGATCAAATACATTTAATAGAGTCAAAATCTAAATATATGTTTGTTATCATCAAAAGGGGGAGAATGTTGAATATGCAAGTACATGATTTTTGTTTGATGATAAAACATATATATATATATATTCATTTAAATGTATTTTTTATTGTACTATTTTATTTTTCACATAATTAAATAAATATTTGTTGAATAAAATAAATAACACAGAATTTAAATTCAAACAAATATTTTATTCAAATAAATATTTTATTACAATTTTGAATAATACAAATTTGAGCTCTCACCGCATATATACATTTTCGATTACAATACAATTTCGATTACATCACAAAATTCACTTTACAATGTTCACCTCACTACATATCACTCATTCACTCGTATTTTATCTTCAACTTTATTCCAGATTTAATCCAGCATCTGAATAATCTGCAAAATAAACACTGACGCAGTAAAATTGAAAAAGAAATATTTGTGCAGCGTAAAATAAAATGTGTATTTTGAAAATATTATTTGCCTCAATTATTTGGGTTGTTCTTCATCATTTATTTTGAATTCATCTACACAAACAAATTGTGACATGCATAGTGTATAACTGTACATGCCACAAGGCAATGCACACCGACCAATGCACACTTGATAAAATTGCAGGGACATGTGAGCACAAGGTCAAACCCGAGCCGAGGCTGGATTCAACTCAGGTGCACACAATACAACATACACCATCTCAAATATACACATGAGAGCAAACAAGTATGGCTCGAACAATACAAAACCAAGGTGAACACAGACCAAAATGCAGCAACACATGGACTCAGTCAGACCAGAGGGTCCAAGTTCAATGAAATGGTCCATACACATAAAGACTCAAATGTACACAACCAGACCCAAATAGACCACATACAAATGGTCAGGTGCAAAGCAATGGAGCAACAAGTAAATGGCAGTACACGAGCATGATATGATCAAGCATAGTATATGTAAGAAGATCAATGAAATGATCAAATAGGAACAGTTCAGTAAACATGAATAACTGCTCCAGACTGCATGAGCAACTATAAAAAGACAATGCTAACAAGTGAAGAAGTGTAAACCAACAGACCATCACAACTAGAGGCTACAACCTAGTACACACACAAATGAGCACATGTAATCTGAACCAAAGATCAACTCAAAAGTACACAAACATAACAACCAGAATTCGACTGCAACACACCAGCAATGAACACAAATGTCAATGGCACCAGGGCAGTGCACATGAAACAAGACCAGACTTCAAAATCAAGTTCAGTTACAACTTGAACACATACAAAATGCCCAAGAAAATGAAAACAGGGTAACCCAGGTATGCAACCATGTACAAGTCAACAGTGCAAAGCCTCAACACTAAAGAGTAACAAGACTCAACCAGCATACATATATAAATATATATAGTCCAACCAAACAAAGTTCAAGCCAGAGAACCAAACACATATGCACATGACAACAATGCAGCAACTCATAAATGAAGATATCAAGACCTGACTGTAGGGCTACAACAATAAACTCCAAATGGAAATACAAGTGCACAAATCAAAGGCACAAACATGACTCAAAGCATCATCAATGAACCGAGATTGTAATGAAGACTACATGAACAAGACAACTATACTAACCAGACTCCAAAGACACAGATACAAGAATTATATCAATATGAACATGAGCACTTTTAAAAAGAAAGTTTCAAGCAAAACAACACTGCAACTAGACTTAAACTCAATGCAAACAAAGCAGTATCAAGGCAACAAGAAGGTCGTAGGCACAAGTCAATGAACAGCCATGGGACATCAAGGCAATCAAGTACATAAGCACACAAAACACACAACGCACATATATACATGCGTGAATACACATGTATACATATATGCGGTATGGAATGAAGACAGTGAAAACAAGTCAGAGTAAAAAAGAATTCAACTTGTAGAACTAACACGAATCGAACAAGTCAAGGAGCAGTCAAACATCTCAGAAAATTCAAAATACCAAACAAGCCGTGGTAATCAAGCAAAGCACATCAAAAAAATATTCGAATTGAACCAGTCTAAACAAATCACATGTATTCAAGTAAAATCGAACGGCCGAGCAAAATTAGCAGACGAAGTTAAATGAAATATTCAAATGAAAATTAAGGGATTCGTCCTTATAAATTCCCATATCATCATTGGTAGAAAAATCATCGAATTCAAGCATATCAACGAGAGTAAATAAAGGAAATCGCATAGTAGTATTATTCGATTTGAACTCCACAAATTGGAGTAGCCGAAGACGAACGAAGCAGAAGTCGATTGACAAAGCAACGCAACAAAAATCCCTCAATTCAATCGATTGATTATAGAGCGACGGCTTCAATTCGCAAAGCCTTAATTTCTTGAAGAGGAACGAAGAAAGATCAGCCAAAGCATACGAATACAAAAGAAAAGGGAGATGTCTCATTTACTTTTAAGTGGGCCGGTCTAGTTTAATTTGGGCTTAAATTATATAAAAAGGGTTTTGTTTTCTGTTTATTTTTATTTTGTAATTTTCTTTTAAACTTTTGTAAAATTCTAGCTGTGTGACTAGGGACGAACTACGGTGGTGTAGATCGAGAATTGGCAACTCAGTGGCTAAGTTGTGGCAGGGTTTTGAGCGTAGAGTTGGGTTAGTCGATAGCAGGTGTCGCAAGTTTACGTGTAAGCGTCTGACTACTTAATTTCTGGTAGAAACTTGGGAGCAGCATGTAGGCAGGGTTTTGCCGAAGCTGGGTAAATCTATGTTGTTCTATTTTTGCTTTTATTATTCTGTTATTATCTGTGCTGCAATTATTTTATATATTTCCGCATTAATTTTTATTATTGTTAGTATCACCCTATTCACCCCCCTCTAGGGTGAAATCGATTCTACAAGTGGTATCAGAGCTAGGAACAAAAACCAATTTTTTTTAAAAAATTAGATTTTTTCAAAAACCAATTTTTATTTTAAAAATTTTGATTTTTTGAAATGGCTTCTTTTAAAAATCAGATGGAAATGTCTTCCTTTTCTTGCTCTCGGATGAACATGATAGAAGTAGAATAATTAATAGTGACCCAATTATTATGAAGAACAAACTATTTATCTTAAAGAAATGGGATCCCTCAGTTAGAATGTATGTGGTTTAATTAGGGCTGTCTCGGTTTGGGTGCAATTTCATAACATACCTATATTTGCGTATAACCCAACTCTACGCTCAAAACCCTGCCTAATTGTTATTACGTAGAACTTTCCTTTAAGCTTTTGTAGGACTTTCTTGTCATAGAGAATGTCAGACGCTAGTCGCCATTTCACCCACCACCCTTAAATTTTAAAACTAACATCTTCATTATTCTCTCCATCGTACCACAACATTGACCTAAATATCGAAAGGATTCCTTCGTGGGCACTACTTATCCGGCCAGAATGACATCTCTATCCTTTGATCTAACACCTCTAAACTTGCACTACATATACTATGTTTTAGTTCTGCTAAGCCTAGATTCCTTTGATTCTAAAGTCTGCCTCCACAACTCCAGTTGTCTATCAATCCCTGTCCTACTTTCGTCAATCAGTACAACATCATCAGCAAAGAGCATACACCAAGAATCTGACCTTGTATACCCTTCGCAACCTCATCTATTATTAAGGCAAAAATGTAAGGGCTTAAAGCTGACCCTTTATGTAATCCTATGTTCAATGGCAAAAATGTAAGGGCAAAAATGTAGTCTCTTTAGCCAAAATGTTTGAAGGTGTGCTGAATCAAACCAAGAAAGGAAACAAAGTAATTCGAATAGTATCCAAAGGAAATCATAACTAGATTGTCCCTTATTCATAGCCACAGAGCAGCAATTCTAAATCCAAAGAATGGGATCCTAACTACTTGGAAGGACTGGCAAGAAGCAAAGGATTAACTCCTAATCAATTAATTGAAATGAGGAGACAAAATATTTGCTATGGTTGTAAAGAAAAATGGCACATAGGACACAAGTGCAAAAGCCCACAAATTCATGTGTTAGAAGGGATGATGACATTTGATGAACTTGATGATAATGAGGAACAGACCACAGAAGATGAGGATGAAATTCACAGTGAAGAAACAATCCAAGAAACACATGCTATCACCTTGCAAGCCATGTGTGGCATACCAGCCCTTTCTACCCTAAAAATACAAGGACATATCAAAGGAAAGCCAGTCCAAATTTTAATAGACTCGGGATCAACTCATAGTTTCATTGATGAGTCATTAGCTAAGAAATTAAAACTTCAGATAGATGAATCTAAAATCTATGAAGTAATGGTTGCTAATGGGGAAAAACTCCAAGGCTCTGTCATTTGTCATAATGTTCTTTTAAGGTGCCAAGGTAGCAAAATGCCAGTGGATCTATTAATCCTAACTTTAGAAGGATGTCAAGTTATTCTTGGTGCTCAATGGACGAAGGATCTAGGAGAAGTTACACTGAATTTAGAGAAGCTACAAGTTAAGTTTGTCTTTAACAAAAAAACTTACATATGGTAGGGGATGAAACAGCAAGACATCAAAATAGCAGACAAGAAGACCACGAGCAAGGAAAACTACCAAAATCAGATTACCATGATGCTTTACTCTTCAGTAATAACTCCTATTGAAATTTACAGTTCTGAAATTCATCCTACCATAGCAAGGCTCCTCCAGAAATATCCTGAAATAACCAACAGTGAATCATTTCTTCCACTCAAGAGACCACAAGACCATCATATACCACTGGTTTAGGAAGCAAAACCAGTCTGTTTAATACCATATAGGCACTCTCATCACATCAAGAATGAGCTGGAAAAAATCATTAAAGACATGCTGGACACTGGAATCATTCGACATAGCTGCAGTCCATATTCTTCACCAGTGGTGATGGTGAGGAAAAAAGATGGCACTTGGAGACTATGCATTGATTATCGAAGCCTCAATTCTCTCACCATAAAAGATAAGTTCCCTATTCCTTTAATAGATGAATTATTTGATGAATTGTATGGGTCGAAATATTTTTCTAAACTTGATCTCAAATCTGGATATCACCAAATTAGAGTTTATGAGCAAGACATTCACAAAACTGCTTTTAAAACCCATGAAGGGCATTATGAGTTCATAGTTATGCCTTTTGGTTTAGTCAATGCACCATCCACATTTCAATCTCTCATGAACAGCATATTTAAACCATATTTAAGAAAATTTGTGCTAGTATTTTTTGATGATATTCTAATCTTCAGCCAGACTATGTCTGAGCATTTGGAGCACTTAGAATTAACATTTCAGGTACTACAAGCAAACCAGTTTGTTATCAAGCTATCTAAATGCAGTTTTGCCAAGGAAACTATTGAATATTTGGGGCACACCATATCACAACAAGGAGTTGCAGTTGATCAAGGGAAAGTAAAAGCCATTATAGAATGGCCACTACCAAAAACTTTGAAAGCACTAAGAGGATTTTTAGGCCTCACTGGTTATTACAGGAAATTTAAAAAAAATTACGGCATTATTGCAAGACCACTCACCAACATGCTCAAGAAAAATTCATTTACATGGTCTGAAGATGCTAAACAGGCATTTGAGCAACTCAAGAAGTGTTTGGCAAATCCACCTATATTATCAATGCCAGATTTTTCCAAACCCTTTGTTCTTGAGTGTGATGCCAGTGGACTGGGCATTGGTGTTGTTTTACTCCAGGAAGGAAGACCCATAGCCTATTTAAGTAAAGCTCTACAAGGAAAGAATTTATCACTATCTACATATGAAAAAGAACTACTAGCCGTCATCATTGCCACCAAGAAATGGACCCAGTATCCCCTAGGAAGGCAATTTATTATAAAAAAAGATCACCAAAGCTTAAAGTATTTGTTGACATGGAAGTTACACACAGGAATTCAGAACAAATGGTTGGCCAAATTACATGGCTTTGACTACAAAGTTGAATATAAAAGTGGCAAAGAAAATATCATAGCTGATGCCTTATCTCGAAGAGAAGATCTTATCACTTTAGAGATACAAGCAATTTCCATAGTTCAGACCCCATGGCTAAGGGAACTAAAAACTACTCTATCTACTTCTAGTTGGTATCAACAACTAATTGCCAAAATAAAGAACAAGGAAATGCATGAAGGCAAATATAAGTTGGTGGATAACCTAGTATTTTACAAAGGAAAGTTGCTAATTGACCACCACCAAAACAATCTAATAAACAATCTTATTGAGGAACACCACTCTACTCCACTTGGGGGGCATACAGGAATCAAAGGAACCATGAAGAAAATCAAGCAAGTGTTCTATTGGAAACAACTCAGAAAGACTGTGGAGAAGTAAGTCAAAGAGTGCGACCAATGTCAGAGAAATAAACATGAAAATGTGTTAACCCCAGGACTGCTAAATCCTCTACCTATACCAAAAAAAATTTAGGAAGATTTGTCTATGGATTTCATCACTTGCTTGCCCAAAAGCCACAAATACACTGTCATCTATGAGGTGGTAGATAGGCTAAGCAAATATGCACACTTCTTTCCCCTATCTCACCCTTACACAGCCAAAGAGGTAGCAAGAATATTTTTTGATGGTGTCTTTAAGCTACATGGGATGCCAAAGTCAATTGTAAGTGATAGAGATGCAATATTCACAAGTACATTTTGGCAAGAAATCTTTAAACTACAAGGATGCAAGCTGAAATTAAGCTCAACATATCACCCTCAAAGTGACGGCCAAACTGAGATTGTAAATAAAATTTTAGAGGGGTATCTAAGGTGCTTTGTGTGTCATAAACCCCATGAATGGTTTGATTGGTTATCCCTAGCTGAATTTTGGTACAACACTTCCTGGAAATCATCCACTAATACCACTCCCTATAATGATGTCTATGGCATAAACCCACCTACCTTACTCTCATATATACCTAATACTGCTAAGGTGGAACAAGTTGAAAGAGCACTATTCAGCAGAGATACCACACTGGAGTTCCTTAAAGACAGCTTGAAGCTTTCACAAGAAAGAATGAGAAAGTATGCTAATTTAAGAAGTCTGAAAGAAGTTTTCAAGAAGGAGACTGGGTGTACTTAAAATTACAACCATATAGACAAATAACAGCTCGAGATCATAAGACACACAAATTATCTCCTAGATACTATGGACCTTATCAAGTTGAATCCAGAATTGGTGAAGTAGCATACAAGCTAAAGCATCCTGAACAATCCAGAATACATCCTGTGTTCCATGTTTCACAGTTGAAAAAAAAAGTGGGTAACCAGATAGTAATGCAAGAAGACATACCTAGCTATGAAGTAGAAGAAGTGCTGGAACCAGATTTGATTTTAGACAGAAGGATGATTCCCAGAAATGGAAAGGCAGTGGTCCAGATCTTGATAAAATGCAAAGGCAGAGGTGAAGAAGAAGCTACTTGGGAATATTATTGGTCTATAATTCGAAAGTTTCCTACTTTAGACCTTGAGACAAGGTCAACTCTCGAAGAGGAAGGGAATTGTAACAACCTTGCTCTACTTACTCTATTCAGACTGAAGATTGAAGATGAACTAGCCATGGCAAAAGAAGCATGCTCAGACCAGCAGAGAGTAGAAGAAGGACATGACAACAACTTAACTAATGAAGAAAAGGAAAGTTTAAATACTACAGTGGAAAACAGAAAAAACTGGGTAGCTGAAGGCTTGTGCACGTGCACACCAGAGTTCTGTGCACCTGGTTCTGGAACTGATAGTTTGATTATGTTGAGTCAGAGTTAATAATTTGTAATCAAGTATGAGCTGGCATTTTATTGGCATATAGCCGTTAGAAAATCAAGTATAAATACATATGCTATGTACTGAACAAGATATGAATAACAAGAATTATATTTCTTCTTCTTCAAAACTGTAGTTTACATTTTATATGATTATTTCACTCATTCTTCTCTCACTCTCTCTATTTACAATTCTTTCCTTCCTGCCTTATCTAATCTTCTCTTCCTGATCTATTGTCTTCAATCTTGCTTCTTTATCTTCTCTTCATCATTCTTAAGCCCTCTGCAACCTCCAACTATTCTTTAATTTCTGTTGTGTTGACCTCCTCATCTTCATATCTTCATTATCATTGAAGCCACCTGATCATACAAGAATGGTTACTCCTCCTGAAACACAGGAGCACCACATATCAATGGAAGCCTAATAATATATGTGTCGAATGTAAAGTATTTGGTCATTCAGCTGAAAATTGTACAGAACTCGGTGAGAAAAGAAACCCTGTTTCAACTAGTGAGATGAAAGAAGTTAAAGAAAAGACAAATGGGCAAAATGATGGAAATAAGCAGGCTGCATAACAAAATGTTGGCTTTCAAAACAGATCTGCACCAAAGTGGATAATAGCAGAAAAAGGCCAATTAACAAGATGAATGAAGGAAAATCAACTGTGAATAAAGATGTGATAACCAGAAATCAGGCTGAAGTAGGAAAGATCCCAAATATGCAAGCAACAACAACTGAGGGAACTGGTGGTGAGGAATGTGAAATGAATGCTATTAGACTAAACAATAAGTTTGATGTTTTGGGGACAGTAGAGGAGGAAGAAGCTAATAAAGGGAAAATGACGTATGTATTAATATGCAAAATGAAGAGAATGAAAAGAATGACGAATCCTACACAAATGATGAAGAAACTAACAATGAGGAAATTGAGCACAATGAGGAGGAGAAAGATGAAGTTTATGGAAAAAGAAATGATGACGAATGATAGAGATTAACCCTGATGAAGATGTAAATGTCTCCGATGAAGTAAGTCACATTGAAATTGCACATAGTAATAATATTGTTCATGCTTCTGATATTGCAACTAAAACTGAAGAAACTTGCATGAAACAACATGAAACCACAAAGACAAAAAACTGAATCCTCTGCATGCAAACTATTATCACAAACCAACGGGCTTGGTGCACCAAACCTTTTCTAAACCCTCTCAACCAAATCCACCTGATAAATCCCCTCATTCATCGTCCTCACCTCCTCAAAATCTATCATAAAAAATCCCAGCTCCCATTCACACTCTATATTCACCTGAACCTCCTCTGAATCCTAATCCCCAGCTTCCCATCCAGAAACAAACTTGCACACATGCACAGGACATGCACAAACTCAACCCATTGTCTCCTCCTATGTTTCAAATTGGTAAGGACTCTATTTACTCTCATCATAACAACCAAACTGAAACAATCACCAAACAAATTCAATCCAGCCATCACATTATGATCCACCCAACCTTTTCTTGAAGATCCTCTCCCAAGAAAATGTAATCAAGGTAAGTAACAAGAAAAATACAGGAAAAAAAAGAAAAACATCAAAAAGAAAAAGAAAAAGAGACCCCATGCTTCAACATCATCCCCATTAGACTCAGATTATGAAACTAACAAATCAGCTATGTTTTATCCAGAAAACAACTCCCCTTCTAATAGGAGGACCTGAAACTCAAACAAATCGAAGACGATTAATTAATGTTGCGCAACATAGCAGCATGGAACGTAAGAGGTGCTCACAAGCCTTCCAAGCTTGAGCAAGTTAAATCTCTGATTTTTGAGCATAAACTCTCTCTGATCTCTATTACTTAAACCAAACTTGATATTTTTCTCTCTAAAAAAGATGCTAAAACCATAAACCCAACGTGGAGCTGTATCACAAATCATTCACATGCTTCATATGGTAGAATTCTACTTATATATGACCCCTCTATATACAGTATTTCTCCTATACTACTTGATAGACAATTCATTCACTCAAAAGCAACACATCTTCCCACCTCAACTATAATGTACCTTACCTTCATATATGCTGATAACCACCCATCACAAAAACAAAAACTACACAACTATCTCCCACACTTTAGACAAAATTCCTACCCTTGGATTGTGATTGTAAACTTCAACTACACTTTCCTATCCACCCACAAGTTAGGTGGAAACCCTCTAACCCTAAAAGATCTATCCCCTCTCAATGAATCAATGACCAGTGCCTCTCTCATTGAAATTCCCTCCTCTGGCTCCCCATTCACATGGACCAACAAAAGTAAACATGGTCACCCTACTCTCACTAAATTTGACCATGGTTTCTACAACTTTCAAACCCTCTCTCTTTGGCCATCAATCCAAATTCACATACCAATGCCTCTCCTATCTGACCACTGTCCCCTTATCCTCACCTTTGGAGATGCTGCCATTAACAAGCAGGTAAATTTTAAGTTTTTTGATGAATGGATAAAAGACACTTGCTTTTTACAGGTTATAACTACAGCGTGGATGAAAAGAACATATGGCAACCTTATGCTTGTTCTTCAACAAAAACCGAAAAATACAAAAGTTGTTCTCAACGCTTGATTGAAAGAAAGTATGGGGATGGAAACAAACTTTCAGCTGACCTCAAACTTCAACTTGAACAAGTTCAGACCCAAATTATGCATGCATCAAATGATCTAGCCTATGCCAACTTGAAGAACAACTGATACAAAAACTTGATGAAGCACTAAACTCTGAAGCTAGTCTGATAAAGAAAAAAGCAAGAAAAACATGGGTTCTGCATGGAGATAGAAACACAGAGTACTATCACTCCACCCTCAAGATAAAGCAATCAAAGTCCTACATACACAATATAAAAGATAATGAAGGTGTGATACACAATACCCCCCAGGCAGTTGATGATGCTTTCCAAAGATGTTTTACAACTCTTTTGGGAAACTGCCCTGATAGCATAAATGACTAACACCTTCATATCCTCCATCAATCTTCCACACCTTACCACTGAAATTAAAATCTCCCTCATCCTTCCAGTCATTGATGAAGACATAAAAAGCTCTATATTTACTATGAGAAGATCTGTATGCAGTGGACCAGATGGGTTCAGTGCGACACTTTACATCCACTGTTGTCATATAATCTCCAAAGATGTACTAAAGGCTGTTCATAACTTTTTTGATAAATCAAAGTTTCTCTACTCAATAAACTCTACCAATCTTGCACTTATCCCTAAAGTGGATGACCCTTCCGATGTCACACAATTTAGACCTATTACTTGTTGCAACATGATCTACAAGTGCATATCCTGTATTCTTGCTTCAAGGCTCAAACATGTCCTCAGACATATCATATCACTAAATCAAACAGCCTTCCTCCCAAACAGAAATATTCTTGATAATGTTCTCCTAACTCACGAACTACTCAATGGATACTCTTTACCAAATATATCCCTGTGTGCTATGTTGAAGATAGATATTAGGAAAGCTTGCGATTCTGTCAAATGGTCCTCTCTTGATAACATAATGAACATAATGGAATTTCCCTCTAAATTTATTAAGTTGATAACTATATGCATAACAACTGTAAAATATTCCCTTGTTTTCAATGCCTATACAGTTAGTTACTTTCAAGGCAAGCAAGGTTTGAGGCAGGGAGACCCAATTTCTGCATATTTATTCATCATGATCATGGAAACTCTAACCTTAATATTTCAGATGCAAGCTTGAAATAATAAATTCATTCTTCATCCCAAATGTAAGTCCGCCTTGATTACTTCTTTGGCTTTTGCTGATGATCTAATTATCTTCACAAAACCATTGAAAAATTCCTTACAAAATATAATGGACACTCTGAAATCCTTCTCTCTATTCTCTGGCTTACACACTAACCCTCAGAAATCCCATATCCTTATAGCTGGATTATAACCTCCTGCCATATCTCTATAGTGCTACACTATTACCAATATGCTTCCTCTTCAATCTGACATGTCCTACCTGCATATACCCTTAGCAACAAAAAGGTTGAACATAGCTCAATACATACTCCTATATGAGAAAATAACCAAAGTTATGAATAGATGGCAAAATAGATACCTCTCAACCAGGAAGACTCACAATTGTCAAATCCCTCATCTTCTCTATGACTGTATATTGGTGCAGAACATTTCTCCTTCCCTTTAAGCTTGTTTCCATGATCAGATCAGTAATATTTAGGTTTCTATGGACATGTTCAATTCATAATAAGAAACTTCCTCCAACTGCCAACAACAAGCTTGAAAGGTCAAAAGAGTGGATGACTTGGAATTAAAAATATGAAGTTGTGGAATATTGCATCAATTTCAAAACATTTTGACAACTTGATTAACAAATCAGAGTCATTGTGGGTTGAATGGTGTGCAGTTAACAATTTGAAAAATGAAAACTTCTGGATATCAAATCCTAGGCAGGCACAAAGCTGGGTATGGAAAGTTATTCTAAACTTAAGGAAAAAACTCCTCCCGCACATCAAAATTACCCTAGCTTAGGGTAGTGGTGCTGGCCTGATCCTCAAAGACTCTTTAAACTATGAAGAGCAAGTGGCCAGTGGAATTCCTTTGAATGCAAAAGCTCTGGCATCATAAGAGATGGGAAAATATGTCTTCCTCGATCTTCATGCACTAATGTTACTCTTCTTTGGAATACCATTACTGATCTCAACTATACCTTTGCTGAAAAGGACAAATATACATGGTCTCTTGCCTTGAAGAACCACTCTACTGACATTATCTACGACCTACTTGATAACAGCATGCAAAGAAAGAAATTCCCTTGGTACAGAAGAATATGGAACATGACAACTTCAGAAAACTTAAATTTCATGCTCTGGAAAGTATTTAGGAATGCCATACATACAAATGCTAACTTGGCAAAAAAGGGAATGGCTCTGAACACAGCTTGTGTATTTTGCAACTGTAGATTGGAAGATAACCATCATCTCTTTTTTAATTGCTCATTCACATACTTCCTTTGGAGGAAGATAAAAATAAAGGGTGGATTTGATAATCCAAGAATTGACAGCAAGCAAAAATGGATGAACATATACAAATCAACTAGATGGAAATGAGATTTTTCTTATGAACTGCTCATCATTCTCAAAGTATTTGTGGTTAAAATATGGAGAGAGGGAAATGAAAAAATATTCAACCAAAAGAAGAAGCAGAGAATGGGTATATACTAATCAACATGTCAAGGGATAAAAAATGCTCTAGTTTATTCTCCAATGCTTTGTGGAATTGAAATCATGCATAAATGGGCCTGATGGCTTGTTCTGACCAACCTCTAAACCACCTTCATTTTCTTGTTCTGTGTTTTTATTTTCCTTCTTTTTCCTTTGTTTTTCCTTGTACTCTTATTTATGCATGTAAGAACCTTCTTATTTGTTATAAATAAAGTGGTAGTGGCCACTCAACCCCGCTGGCTTTACCAAAAAAAAGTATGTGGAAAAGTTTTTTCTAAGTTTTGAAAGTGATGTTTTGAGAGTATACTTATACAGTTGAAAGTGTTATTTTCCTTATGGAATTAAATCTCTGGTTGAATTGTTTGTTTATTTGATTGTTAAATATCCGATTATCAAATCTTGGCCAGTTTGAAAACTATCATTGTCGGTTCGTAGAGACGGAGATCAGATAAACGTAAGTTATCTGAAAACCACTTCGAACTAGCATAAGCTGCGAATTGAAGACATCTTGAGGATGATGAAATCGAAGACGAAGTTCTTTGAAGTGCAAGGGCTATTTGCTACTAATCCCGATGGTGATTCCAAAATGGATGTAGTAGAATTAATGTCTTTGATTTGTTCGTATCTTGAACAACTTGTATGGATGAATGCTGACACTACATTGTGCCTGGAGGGCAGTGTTAGCATTCCAAGTGGGATTGCTATATAAAAGGTAATCGTAGCCTCAAGCCTCATAACCGGTAATGACAAAAGCATGGACATGCCGCATGGCTATATGGGTCGCTCCCATTAGGGTATGATCATCACTTGTATCTAGATTGACATTTATTTATGGATTATGCATGCTTGTGGCTACAAAAACGGTTTGTCAAGTCGAGAACTAAGAGGGTGATCATATTCGGTATTATCCAGGATATATGGTAGGCCGATCCTGAGTAGATGAAGTGCAATTAAGGCAGTCTCGATACATTTTCTCTAGATGTGTACTGTACGAAAGGTAAACCCTTACCTTGTCATGTATGGAATCCATTCGCTAATAAGCGTTTTTGGACTTAGTTGTATACATATTATGCTGGAATTTAATTAATGTAACAATTTCGGTTAAGATTCAATATTTATTTTAAACCCTAGACATTATAATAATATCAGAAGATTTTCTATAAATGATTTGGTTATCGTAAAGTAAAACCCGTCCGTGTTTATGTGCGATATGGTCTTATAAGATACCTTTATTTTGAAAGGTGTGTTTCTCATGCTGGTTTACTAAACTGATTCGGGCGTTATTTTCCTTAGAATGCTCAGGTCAAACCAAACATATTTCAAATCTAGTTATGAATGTTTTGAAGCTTCAGGAGATGGGCTAGATACGTCAAAGACATATTCACGTATATTTGTTTTTCCTCTGCATTGGTTGTTTATTTTTATCAGCATTTATGAGGACATGCTGTTATAACTGTCTAGACTGATGATAGATAGTTACTCTGGTTGATGTGTGTATATTACAGTTTCTTTTGTAAAGAGTGTTGTGTATTATACTATGACGGCCCACCTTTTTGGATGATTCAAGTCGAAAATAAACCATACATGTTCAACTCAAACCGTTCAAAAAGATGGATTATCAATGGGTTTTATTCTAAAGAAATAAGATATAGAATAACAAAATACAGAATCTCACAACGGAATGATAAAATATAATAAATACATAAACAATTCATGAAGCTGTTTTACAATATACATTTAATTTCATTTTTTTCAATATCATCAGAGTTGTATAATTTAACCAACAAAATGAATAGTGCAGCGGAATAATAATAGCAAATACAGTCTTCAACTCCATCTTCATCTTCAAGAAACGTCTTTGAAACACTATAATACTTAGGCTGACTCGAGCGTAATGAAAAAACAAAATACTCGAGTTTGAACTAAAAATTCTTATGTAATTTAAATCAAATGAGGTGAAATATAGGTGCAAATAACTTCATTTTTACTTCGAAATTCATGGAAAAGGTTTCAAAGTTTCGAACATTTTCAAGTCGATTTAATAATTTTCACAATTTCAGACAACCACTTAAAGATTTAAATTTTAAAATCTATTAAATCATTGAAATTAATACAGATACTTTTTGCAAGTATGCTTCAAATAACTGACTGAAGTTTCAGAAAACTTTCAAGTTAGTTTAATAATTTTACAAATTCCCAAAATCCCACAACTGCCATTTTTAAAGTATAAAATACCAAAATCGTTAAAACGGTCGGATTAAATACGGATTTCTTTACAAAACATTTTCTTTAGCTATTATAAAGTTTTAGAAACTTTCCAAACATTTAAATACACTTTTCAAAAATAAACTTACTATTGAATAATGAATTTAATTTTTTATAAATGAATTTCAAACGATTATTCGAAAATCAGATTTAACCAAAATTTCAAAAATTAAATTCTTTATAACATATAATTTCTTAAGTTTAAAAATTAAAATTTTGAAAACTTTTCAGAGTTTAAAATCCAACTTATGATAAACTTCTCAAATTTTCGCAAACGACAATCAAATTCCAACAATGACATTCCTACCGAAACAGTCAACAGTACATCCGAAAACTCATATGTTAAAATAGGATGTCCAAGGATTCATATCATAATTCAGTGGTCCAAATGATCAATATAGCAAATCATATAATAATGATTATAATAATCAGGGTGATAACATGGATATATCGAAATCAATAAACAATATACATCCAATCAAAATATCATTCATCACAACATCATCCATAAACATCCATGCAATCCACATTCAAATTAATCAATTCAACAATATCACAACAGCCATACATCATCAAATGTCGGGGTGTTTAACTAGCAGGGATATTCAATTTCAATGTCAACTTAAATGTCAATTTAGATGCCAATTTAAATTTTATCAATTCAATTTCAGTCAATTCAATTTCAAATAGCAAACAAAAAAATTATCAATTCAACAATCAGTTTTACTTGCAGTAGGATTTTTAGTATTGCATGAGTGGGTTTAATCAATCATCTTTTCAAACGAATTTGAAAATTGCACTAAAGCGAACAACTACGAATTCAATTCCAAGACGAAGACAACATCGATACGAATCCAACGCAAAAAACGGCATCACAATCTAACCTCCTACGCAAAAGTTACGAATTAGTTACCATTTGTGATTAATTGTGTTTTAAATCACTAAAAAATCACGTAACTAAGATAATTACCGCTTTAATTACGTTTAAGCAGCTAATCGTCGTTCCCAAACCAAAATCACGCTCCACATGAACAAGACCCATGCCCATGACTTGAAACCCTCGACGCCTTCAAACGGACGCCGCCGCCACGACAGATCGTCGGACGCTACCGCTCCCATAAGCTGACAGCCCAAACCTTAACCTAGTCCCCGCCACCACCATCTCCACATGTCGTTGCCTATAGCTCGCGAACGAGCTCAAAAGCAAACCCAAACAATCGTTGCCATTCATCTTCAAACTACGGCCGCCATGGACCTCTGATCATCACAAAACTCTGGCGATGGGTTGCCCTTGTCAGTCTCTACATCTTCCCTTCAGATCCCATCGCCTAATGATTAACGACGGGGGAGAAAAACCCAAGCAAAGTCACGAAGTTCAAATCCTGATCCACGATGCCTCAAGCCACCACACCACAATCCAACCGTATAGAACACTCATCTCACCAAGACGAACAACTTCCATGTTGGGACCTTCGCCAGAAAACGCCTCTAGTGGCACCGATCGATTGTGGCCGTTAGATGGAAGGATTTGATTTATCTTGGTATGCCAAAATGAGGAGAGGGTTGATTAAATAGGTTTTAACTCGTTAACAATCTGTTCTTAAAATTACGGACCCTAATTGAGACTTGCTCACTACCGTTCCTAGCCAAATATCCCTTTTCCAGACTCAATGGCACTAGTTACATGACCTAATTCTATCGAATACGAAAGTTAGATCTATTGATCGCTCGATTTACAAATTAAAATACTTCATTAAGCCAAGTCGTATAATTAATAATTGATTTCTTATTCTTAATTTCATTTGAATCAAGTTTGAATATTTATTTCGAAGAATAACAATTTCCTTAAAATATTTACCATATTCTAATTAATTTGAAACAGAATAGGTTTTAATTTCACAACTAATTAATTTCTTTCCATAATAAACTTATTAAAACACCTTTTAATCACACGACTTCAATTTATTGAAATTTTAAATTTAACGTTAAAATAACTTCCTATCTCCTTCTATTGCTATTTAACGATTGTCAACAATTTGTTTGGAATTGAATTTTCTCTTTTTATAAAAATTTTCTCATATTTTAAAAGGTAAACTTTCATTTTAATTCTTTATTTAAATTCAACATCCGTTATTACTATTTCCTATTATTAATTTAATATAAACCAATATCATAAATTTCAATTTTAATATAAGTTACAACTTTTATCTTATTGCAATCTGTTATCATTTAAGAATTCAATTTAAGTTCATAACCTAGATTTTAATATATTTTTCATTAATTAAATCATAATTTTTTTTATTTCTAACCATTTTTATTCAATAATTATATTAAATTTAATATTTTTAAATGGTTAAAAATACGAGTCGTTACATATATATTACTCGTCATGATATAAGATTTTGTTATGTCTTTTCTTTCTTTTCCTCCAATAATCTTTTTTTTCGGCACTTGAATGTTCGGCTCGTGAATATGGTGTATGTATTAGTGTTGAATTTTGAGAGTTGGAAAGGTGGATTGTTACAAGTGTTATCAGAGTTTTGGTTGAGCGAACACCTAGGCTTTGGTGAGGTTGACTCATTTGAGATAAGGTAAGTGAGACCCTAGGATGAGTTTGAGTGTGTCTCTATATATGAGCGCGTATTTGTTAGTGCTATAAAAATGTTTTATATTATGTTGATTTATCAGGTTTATGAATTCTATTCGATGTAGAAGGAACAACTGTATCGATAGGGGTTTCTAAACACTTGAACAAGACAAACCGACACAGTATTGTTTTGAAAATGAGTAATGAAATTATTTTATCTAGATTATATTTTATATATAAAAGAATAATTTTCAGAAATTGATATAGTAATTTATGATGTGTTTGTCTATTAGAAAATGATAATATTCCGTTATTATCATTTATTATTTGATTAGTCATGTTCGTCCAGTTTAAAAGCATTGACTATTGTTTGTTGATTGATTGTTTGTGCTCAGATAGTTTATGAGCATTTATTATTTGGTTGAGTTAAATACGAACACCTTGTGAATTCAATTTCATGATTTGACTATAAGGCGTTTGGTGATAATGTTGAGTAAAAATTTTAATTTTTAAAGATTTGAATGTTATTTAAAAAAATTCGGAATAACTAAATATGAGTTGAAAATGTAATAAAGCAAGGAAGACATATGAGTCCTGGAAACAAACCTATATTAAAGATAATTATTCAATTCTGGAAACAACATAAAAGATATCGCAATAAAATGACTTCGATAAAATGTGGAGTTAAGATAATGAAATTGATAAAACGTAAACTAATTATATCCATAACAAACATACCAAGTAAGTGTTGCTATCGAATTACAATTTTCCTTGTATTATAAGCTAAGAATACATGTTAGCCATTTGTATTTAAAATTTATGATTTACTAATTGGGAATTCGATTTTCTTTGCAGGCCAGGGCAAGGATGTGAAGTTTTGAAATTCTGAATGTTCTTATAGTGTGCGAGTAATGAAGCTTGGGATATCGTTCTTTGATTTATTGACTTAAATAACGAAGTCGAGGAGTCTCTATTTGTCACTTCTGAGCATAGTTTCTGATTGATTATTTCTCCGAGTTATAAATCTTATTATCAAAGGAAAAATCACGATACTCTAGTTCTTGCTACCAAATGTGGATCACTATTTAATTATGGAGCTTAATGTCATGAATTTCCTTATGGATTTTTGGTTTTCTTACTTGAATGAAGAAACTCCTACTATTGGAGTACGTTTTATTTATCAAGATCAATGGGGTTTTCAAGGTAAGGTTGTATTATGGACTCCTACTTTAAACAAATTACTAAAAAGAAACCTTTTACTTATGAGCATGGGATTGGGCTTCCAATTCAGCGATGATGGATTTCTTTATTCTATGAACCTCTGGTTTTCTTATTCTCAAGTGATAATAGATTCTTTATTATATGGGCATCTGGTTTTCTTATTCTCATTATTTGGAAGATAAAACATCTATAGTTGAAAAATGCCTCATGTTTTTACATCATTAACGAGATTTTGGAAATTATTAAGGTCTCCTACTTCTAACAAACATCTAAAAAACCTAGACCTGAACTCATACTATTGAAGTATTTTCCTTTTTAACATCGTTAATGGGATTTTCAGAATAAGTTGTTATTATAGCCTTATATTTTTGAAATCTTCAGTTCCCAAAAATGGAAAAATAAAAGCAATTACTTCCGAGTATCCTAGGCCATATGGCCCGTTATCAAAATGGTGAATCTATGAAATTCCATGTTACCTTATGAAGCACTGATTATTGTTCATCAATAGAGCTCAGAATATCAATTTTTGAGTTGTTAATTCGAATAAGGTCTCGGACTACGATTTTCGTATTAGAGCTTGAATTTCCTGCTAAGTAAAGCACATTTGTCCCAATGTTTAAATCAAATGAATTTCTAGGACAAAATATCAGTGCGACTTCCTGTTTCGGAAAAACTTCAAGAAATGTGAAAAATAACATATTGTTATTTTTCCAAACTCAAAAATCCCATCATCGGTGCGCAAATACTTGTTTCTTGTAAATAGGTATTGAGATTTTTAGGAGTTATCTATAGGGATTGCATACTTCAGTAAAGAAGAATTTATAAATTTCTGGATTCTTTTGTTGGAAATAGAACATTATTCACCCATGAAATTTAGAGCATAGCTCCCCAAGGTTATAGTGGTACCCATCGAATGAGAAATAACCCATCTCCCGCATAATCAATATGATAGTAAAGTTGTTTTATCAACTATAGCTCCTCATCTTGTAAAGTTCAGAAGTATCATTTTCAGCTTAGTTTGGTAAGAGATCTGCTTCTAATTTGGGAGGAAAAGTCGAATCATCAATTATAATCAATTTTTGAATAGGAAACATATTTTATGAGGGCATGTTACTCCCTACCCAATGATCAACAAGGTTTCTTAAAAAAGGTGTTATCTTGGCTCTCTTCTATGGACAAACTTCCAAGTAAGTAAAGATCGTATGTTATTCGACATAATTAATTTTAGTCATTTCAAGGCATTAATTCACGGAAGTATGGATTTCTTCACCAAGTATGGATCTCTTCCAAATAGTAAAGTCTGAATCCCCAATCTCGATACATTGATTACTGATATATTATTTTTAAAAAACCATTGCCACTAGCTCAAATATGAGGATGAGATAAAATTCCATCCCCAACTTCACATACATCTTTAGAAATAAGTGATCGCCAATACCAACATATGAGTCATTGAATAAGTATTTATAAAGGCATCGTTGTTATAAGGCAAGACTAAATCAAAGGAGTTAAAGATATTGCGCCTTCCAACATTATAATTTAAAGAGCATTATAATAATTCTAACAATTTGAGAAAAGAGATAAAGGATTTCGAAAGACTCATGCTAACAAATAAGCCCTCGGATCGAGATGTGATATGTTCCTCCTAACCTGACGTGGTTAGTGAGATTAGTTAAGAGGTACACTTCATACCCAGAAGAGGTCAATTATGCCTTTGATCCTACTGCCAGGCCTGGTCAAAGCAACCATCCAAGGGAGATGGGTGAAAAGCCTTTGGTCCTTCCATAGGGCCTGGCTAAAGCAACCATCCAAATGGTGATGGTAGATTAAGCCTTTGATCCCGTAACTGGGCCTAGTCAAAGCACCCATTCAAGGAAGATGGGCAAAAAGCCTTTGGTCTCGCCGCAAGGCCTGGCCAAAGCAACCATCCAAATATTGATGATCAATTAAGCTTTTATTCTCGCCATTGGGCATAGTCAAACCACCAATCAAAGGGAGATGGACGAGAAGCCTTTGGTCCAACCGTAAGATCTGGCCAAAGAAACCATCCAAAGAGTGATGTTCAATTAAGACTTTGATCTTACCATCAGGCTTTGTCAAAGCACTTATCCAAGGGAGATCGACGAGACGCCTTTTGTCCCATAGCAAGGCCTGGCCAAAGCAACCTTCTAAAGGGTGATAGTCAATTAATCCTTTGATTCTTCCATCGGGCTTGGTGTAACCACCCATCAAAGGGAATGTACAAGAAGCCTTTGGTCCCACCACACTGGCCAAAGCAACCATCCAAAGAGTGACGGTCAATTAAGCCTTTGATCCTACCGTCAAGCCTAACCAAAGCACCCATCTAATGGAGATAGTCAATGGAAACTCTGATGATCAAACAAAGTATATGAAGGAAACCATGCAAAGAAAGATGATCAATCGAACTCCTGATTCGATGAACGACCAAACTCAGAACAGGCGAAGGACAAATGCATTTCCTCGAAACTTTGGAAATTTCTGTCTTATCGCAATATCAATTTGTTCTAATAAAAATACTCTTAAGTGGTTTAAAGTGGATTTCCTTATATTCAAGAATTCATTTTCTGGAAATCATTCTTTAATCATATATGTGTGTGTGTATGATTTTTTGCATCAAATGGTTTCCAAGCAAAGTTTTGAAATCTTTTATATTACGAAGAATATCTTTGAGTAAGTTTGTGATAAATTCTTTACCACAAAGAATATTTTTAGTGAGAACAATCATTGCAAATAAAAATATTTCTAAAGAATTACAAAAGTCTATTCATTTTGGAAAACCTTTTTATGGGAATTCATAATGTTAAGGAGAAAAAGTTAAAGCAAGATGAAATAGCTCGAGCAATCAATGATGAAGAACACAATAACAAAGAATGTCAACTTAAGAGGAGAAGAAAAATGCAAGAGAAGAACTTTACGGAAGCTAAATCATAAGCAAACTTCTTATGTCGGGGGAGGGCAAGTGTTACACCCAAAATTTCAAGAACGAATTGATAAATGAAAGAGCCTTCCTATGTTTATAAAGCCATCGTGTGTTGATTACAGTTTTTGTGTGTTAATTCATGCCATCATATGCTGAATAGAGCCTTTGTGTGTTGATGGATCCTTCGTGCGTTGAATGGAGCCTTCGTGTGTTGAATGAGTCTTCATGTGTTGATTAGAGCCTTCGTGTGTCAATTGCAGCCATCATATGTTGAATAGAGCCTTCATATGTTGATAGAGCCTTCATGTGTTCATTGAAGCCATCGTGTGTCGAATGGTACCTTCATGTGTTGATAGAGCCTTCATGTGTTGCTTAGAGCCTTTGTGTGTTAATTGAAACCATCATATGTTGAATGGAGCCTTTGTGTGTTTATGTAGCCCTCATGTGTTAATTACAGCCTCCGTGTGCTAAACAGAATCTTCGTGTGCTGATAGAGCCTTCATGTGTTGATTAGAGCCTTCATGTGTTGAATTAGCCTTCACGTGTTGATTAAAGCTATCATATGATGAATAGAGCCATAGTGTGTTAAGTTGAGCGTATGTTGATTAGAGCGATCATGTGTTTTCTTAATAGAGCCATCTTGTGATGACTTTGAAGATGATTATTCAAGCCATCGTAAATAAACTATTCAAGCTATCGAGCCATCATGAATTAATAATTCAAAGCCGTAGAGAGATGGTTATTTAAGCCATTGCAAGTGGGAGTTACAACCCATCACATAATAATGAAGTGCTAGAAATAATAACCCATATATGGAAGTAGTATAATAATATAAAGGGAACTCTATGTAATAAGGCTTCAAGGCACTCATATACAACCATGCCACCTTTGTTGATACCATGGCGGATATAGCGGTCTGCGTGAACAACTATAGTATTAAGATAATGCCAAGTGACACCATCAAGGCCATCTATCTTGTCAAGTCACCAATCCACATCAACTTCGATCAACCAATCCAAATAAGATATACCACTCTCCAACCTCTATAAATAGAGACCCATTCTCACCTAAGAAGGGCTCCTCTCTTCTTTCTCTCTCTTAGCATAAAAAATAATTTGGGGCTTGACATTTCTAAGCTCCCTTGAGAACTTGAGACCTCCTTTAATGGCCGACGATGAAGAAGATGGCTAAAATTTTGAACATAAGGACATTTAGAAATATAAATTTGCAAATTGACTTCATTCATGATCTTTGAATTAGAACAAAAAAGGATGACTTATATTTCTTGTATATTGATCGTCGAATAAAGAAAATTGCGTATATTCTTGAATTTCATTTTGATTGCATGTGAAAGGAAGAATGACTCGAACTTTGGATATTCTTGGCATTTTGAAAATTTTGATTTTTATTATTTTTGAAATTTTATTTGGATCCTACTATTTAAAAACATTTTGATGTTGAGCAAAAAATGGTTGAACAAAAGATTTTTAACATTTCCACTTTTCCTAAATGGGTGCTTTTATCAGGCCTAGCAGTAGTATCAAAGGCTTAATTGACCATCACTCTTTGGATAGTTGCTTTGACCTGGCCTTGCGGCAAGACCTAAGGCTTCTCGTACATCTTACTTGGATGGGTGCTTTGACTAGTCCCGACAATGGGATCAAAGGTTTAATTGACCATCACTCTTTGGATGGTTTATTTGGCCAGGCCTTATGGTAGGACCAAAGGCATCTCGCCATCACCCTTGAATGGGTGCTTTGACCAGGCCTGGAAGCGGGATCAAATCTTAATTGACCACCACTCTTTAGATGGTTGCTTTGGTTAGACCTTGTAGTGGGACCGAAGTCTTAGATCTCCTCTTCTACATATGATGTGTGCTTTTTCTTAACACATCTCGCTAACCTCCTCAGGTTAGGAGGCAAGTTAAACATATCACATCTCAGTCCATGGGAAATTATTTTGGGAAAGAGCCTTTTGATAATCCATTTTATTCATCTAATGCTATGAAGTACGGTCTTGAATATTCAGCATTCCACATTCTCGATATCACATTTCCATCTAGTCTGCTTAATCGATAAATTCCTCGAGGAATAACTTCATGAATAACCAGTGGCCCATCCTAATGTATTCCTAGTAAACCATCCGTAGGATCCTTAGTATTTGCCATTACTCTTCTTAGCACTAGATCACTCATCTTGAATGCTCTTCCTTTTACTTTTTGAATTATAATTCTTGGAGATTATTCGTTGGTATTCAACTGTTTGTACGACGGCTTTATCTCTTAATTTGTTAAATAAATCGAGCGATTCTCTCTTCATCTCTTCATTCGTTGAGAAGTATAAGCAATCCTTCGACATTAAGGGACTTTGATCTCCATTGGTAACATAGCTTCAAATTCATATGTCAAACTATATAGAGTATGTCATGTAACCATTCTTGTAGAAGTTCTGTATGACAATAAAACAACGAGGAGTTCTTCTACCTAATTTTCTTTGACTTTACCTAGTTGCTTCTTTAAGATGTTCTAAATGGTCTTATTCGCTACCACTACTGCCCCATTAGCTTTCGGGTAAACTATTTGATAGAGTTAGGGGTATGCCCTAGGGGCAATTCTATAATTTATTGCAAATTATTAACTCTACAATCAATTATCATTCATAATAAAAGGAATTTTCTTTCTGTAATACACTTGATATAATCAATTAAAGTATATATAATAGGAAATCCATAAATGGTGTGTTTGTGATAGTAATTGCAAATAGTAGTAATCATGAGTATTTTATCAAAATAAAATAAACACATCATTTTAAATATTCCTAGTAAAGATGTATCGAGACTGGATATCAATGCATCTATTAAGACTAGAGTATGTAATGCTTTTCAAATGTTGGGAAGTGTACTACTCATGCTAGGGGCACCAAAGGGTTACATACTGATTATTATTGGATAACTATGGTATAAATCACTCGATAATATTCTGTTGATTAATATAAATAATGTAAAAACAAAAAATATCGAAGTGATTAATTTAAATAGTTCACTTGACTTGAGAATACAGCTAATCTTCAATATGAAAGTTTCACTTTGATTATAGTTAAATCGTGGCACGAAGACAAATGAACAACTATAGTTGGGTTGAGTGGTGCTACTAGAGGTGAAATGCTATTCAAGAGAGGATTCGTCTTCTCAGTTATATGATATTAGTATCATGGTCAACTAAAACTCAAAGTTAAAATCTCCGGCAAGAGTAATTCAGTTAACAATAATTATTATTATTGAACCAGGGATTTTGTTTTCAGATTATAGAGTTTAATATGTTTGATATTGAAAATTTGACCATTACCAAATTCTATAAGTCCGAAGTGATATAGTTTTGACGAAGAGAATTGGTATAAAATTGTCACTACCGGGTGACCCTTAATAAAGTAAAACTAGATTTCACGGATACCATATAAGCAATAAATTTAACCTCAATGTCACACCATCTTCTAAGTGATATGCGAAGGTTAATATTCAAATTGTTCAATGTTAATCACTAACAAATTTATACCTAAGGGTCACAAAACCGAAACGTTGAATGCTCCAGTTACCACCCGATTTAATTAAATTTTAATTGTTACAAATTCATTAAATTCATTAATATTTATGAACTATTAATTGTAAAATTTTATTTAATGTGTACCGAATAATACTATTGTATAATAGTTATATAAATACTAATCGATATATGATATCGATACACGTTTGAATAAGATTTAAATGTGATAAATATTATTCGAGCTTGGAAATTTTTAGAGGCCTAAAAAGGAGGCTTGATGTGGTCGATTATGGCTAGGTTGGGTGAGGCTGGTCATGTATACATGGTAATGGGAGTTTTTGCATCAGTAAGGGAAAGAAATGGTAAGAAAGAAATAAGGATCATGATTCTCATTTCACTCCATCGTCTCTCCTTTATTTAATTCATCTAACCCTTACTTGAATATACACTTTTTCATTCTATTGTTGCTGCAAATTAAGGCCGATCATACTCTCTTTAAGCCCTACAATTCAAATACTAAACACATTAAATTAAAAGTTGATTCGATTGTCGATGGTAAAGCTGTTAGAGAGCTAGCAACTTTTGGACTTTGAATTTAATTCAAGGAACTAAGTTCAGCATTTCAAGGTGTGAATTCAAGGCATTGGTGAAAGTTATGTTTTATTTATTAATGCTTAATAATATATTATATCATATGCTAGTTAGTTAACATAATTAGATATCAATTATAACGAATCCTTATAGATCATTGTTGCCACATTAGATAGTTGTTTATACGTGTACTTATATATGATTTTATTTATAAATACGCATATCATGTAGCTCATTAGCATGGTTTAAAAAAAAATCTTTTTCAAAAAATATATATATTAATAAATGTTTTCCTTCAAATTAAAAACTTAAATTCAAAATATATAATATTGTATAATGTACAATCTATATTTTATAAATATTTATTTATATATACTAAATTTCAAAAATCAAAAAAGAAATTTTATATATAATTTAATTCGTATATATATTTATATGTATAAACATTTTTAATTTATAATTAATTATACAAAGATAAATGTATATTTATATATGTATATATTTATCATTTTCAAAAAAAATATAGAAATATATACATATATATATATATATATAAATATATATAATCAATGTAAAATAATTGAATAGAATTTTTATATAAAATATTGTACTTTTGCTTTTGCAAATATTAATATTAATATTTTTTATGTATTTTCCCATATGGAAATTTTTTTAAAAAATTATTTGTCAACTAAAATGTAATCCAAAACCAAAAAAGTTAAAATATTTTTTGGCTGAGAGCTATTTAATGTGTATTTATATTAGTTTTAATATTATTATTTATATTACAATATATTTTAAATTATGCATATGTATGTTTATATATATATAACAATTTTAAATTTCATAAAAAATTCCTTGCAAAAATTATATAATATTCTATAAATTTTTATTTAAAATTATTTTGTAAATTAAATTTCAAAATCACTTGCAATTTAATTTAATTTATATATACATTTATATATGCACATGTATACTTATATAAATATGTTATATGGATTTATTTATAGGTTGTATTTTATAATATACATAATTATACATACACATACTTCATATTATATTATTTACATGTACACATATATACATTTAGACAACACACATGTATTCAAGTGGGATTAACATGTCTGTTGCGGTGTAAATCCCAACCTCCATATACGGACATGTCAATTCATGCACACTTTATTATGTTGCACGTGCATTACATACATATGTGTATATGATACACATATATACTATATATATAATAAAACTATACAAAATAAAACATTATTTATGAATTTAATAAAGTATTGATTTTATTTAAAAACCAAATTTAAAAACGCTTTAAATAAATTTAGACTACGCAGGCCCAATGAAGATCCTAAAGGTAATTTTTTATTAAAACTTGTCTAATTACCCCGCTGCATGCTGATCCAGATCCAACAATGGCATCGAAGCCTTATGTGGTCTAAATTAGTTTTTTTTAGGGCTAACTAATTAAGCTTGCCCATTAAGTAAGCTGTTTAGAAAGGTATTGTTAAGGAATGAGTTCGGGTAATTAAGTACTATGCCCTACCTAGCTACCGACCTAGTCCGAAAGCTGAAGTCGGCCTAAAGGTTTCCCTAATAGAAAAGGCCGAATATGAATTGGGATTTGTGCTAGTTTTCAAATTTTTTTGAAAGTTATAATAAAGGTCTAAATTTAAAAGTGAAACTTATAATGAAACATGTATATTATAAAAGAAGAAATATAATGAAAATTTTCAAAGTGCTTGAATATATATATATATAGAAGTTAATTTCGAAATTATTTTTATTATAAGATTAATAAAAGAGATAATTTATTAAATAAGTTAATTTATCAAATATATATACACACACACGTACTATATATAAAGATATATGTTATGTTACCCTGAAATGTTCAAGATAATATAAGTATACATATGTGTGTAAATGATTTTCGAAATTAATAAAATAATTAAAAAATTTAATTAAATAAAATTTAATTAATAAATTAAAATACATACATACATAATACATATATGTCATATATATATATATGATCTTTGTGTATTACTATAAAGTTTATAGTATAAAAATATTCAATATAATATGTTATAATTGAATAATATACAATTAATTAAAATGTTAATTAATTAAATTTAATTCAGTATGATTTAATTAATACTGTTATACATAAGATTATTATATAAATTAATTAAAATATGAAAGTTATATAGTAATGAAACTTATATAATATGAATGTACAAAATAAAGGTGAAACATAAATGAACGCTAAATAGGCATAAGGAATAAATATAAATGTAAAGTATGCATACCGTGATTTCTAATGTGCCTGACATTTAAATCACAAGGGTATTTAATAAGAACTACATTATTCCATAAGTCGATATAACTCGATATGATATGTTAAAGATTACGAATTATTAATATAACGTTGTCCTTTACCATTTATATATTAATAAATTACTTGCATACTCCTTAGTTGTTGAGCAAACTCAAGTAGGGATGTTATGTGTAGTATTATTTGTATATTGAATATAAAAGGTAAGATAACTATATGTATTTATTGAGCAAACTCAAGGTACATATACTATACTTTGGCCGTCGCAAAATGGTAGGTACGAGTGAATAATTTTATTTCGATTTGTTGAGCAAACTAAAGGTTGAAGTGAAATTAGGAAAAGGTACCACGGATTAGGAGTGTATACAACCGGTAAGGAGTTATCCATCATCTGTGGAGTTATGACTTGTTAAGCAAACTCGAATTCCAAGACAGATGAGTCCTAATACCTACTCTTGAAGTTGAAACTGAAACATAAAGTTTAACCTTACTAATTTATAAAAACATCTAATATGATTTTGTCCTAATAATCTTTCTGATTGAAACTTGTAGAAAATGTCAACTCCTAGAATGTTTAATGTAAGCGATAAACTAACTGGACCAAACAACCATGTTGATTGGCTGAGATCTATAAAGATAACATCAACATACGAGCATCTTTGGTCGTCTGTTACTTGTACTCCTATAAGCAAACCTATTGATAACGCTGACCTTGAACTGCATGTTGTTTATAATAAGTGAGTCGCTGACCTGGAAATCACCCAGGTTTCGTGATGTCTACATTAGACAAGTCATTGCAAAGGCAGCATGAAACCATGTTAGTTCATCAGATATTTGATAATCTCAAGGCACTGCTTGGTGAAAAATCTCATTCCACGAGGTATGAGATTACCAAGAAATAGTACAACATCAAAATGCAAAAGGAATAGAAGGTGGATGATTATGTCCTAATGACAAAGGGCTATATGACAGACTTTCATAATTGGACGCAACGATAAGCAATGAGTTGCAGGTGGACTTGATCCTTGATTCACTTTCTTACTGAATTATACTATGCACCAACTAAATGTGAATCTCATAGCGCTTCCTAATATGTTGAGGTTGATTGAGTCACAATCAAAGAATCAAGGGGTTGTGCTTGCTATTAAGAGTGGGGTGCCATCTTCGAAGAGTTCGAAGAAGCGAAAAAGAGAAGGTAAGAAGATATGAAGACTAGTGACAAGAGTGAATGTCACCGATCTCATAAGAAAGGACACTGAAAAAGGAACCGCCCTGAGTACCTAAAGATTATTAAAGAAAGAAAGCAGAAAGGTTCTGCAGCCCCGTTAGGTACATTTATGTTTCGAAACTATTTTGCAGTTAATGAAATGTCATGGGTATTAGATATTAAATCTAAAACTCATATATGTATTCGTTATAGGGGCTTAGGAAATGGCATCGTGTGGAAAAAGGAGAAATGAGACTTTAGGTTGCTAATGTATTTATAGTTTATTTATGGATTTATGTCTATTTTGAGTTTGTTTGAGATTGGATATTAATTTCACAATGTGAATACTATTATGAACATTAGCTTGGATGGAATAGGTTGCTAATGTATTAATAGTTTATTTATGGAATTGTGTCTATTTTGAGATTGTTTGAGATTGGATATTAATTTCACAGTGTGAATACTGTTATGAACATTAGCTTGGATGGAAAAAAATCTGCGATGGTGTTCTTGAACATGGTATTTATGCGATCAATACAAATTATGTTTGTTTTTGTGTAGTTCTAAAAATATAAATGATAATTATTTTGGCATTATAGGTTAGGTTATTGAGAAATGACTGCACAAACTGAAAATCAAAGGTTTTCTTCTATTACTTGATTTTGAATCATTTAATACGTGTGAATCATGTCTCAAAGGGAAAATGACCAAGCAGCCCTTTAGTGGGAGCAATAAAAGAGCTGATAAACTCTTAGGATTAGTGCATAGTGATGTATGTGGCCCGATGCCCGTAATCACCAAGGATAATAGTCTTACTTTATTACCTTCACTAATGATTTATCGAGACTAGGATGTGTATCTTATGAATAACAAATCCAATGTCTGTGATAAATTTGTTGGGTATATCCCATTGAGCTTTTGGGATATCCTATAAATTTGTGAAGTACCAATTTTGCATCTAGTTTATTCGGATCAATGTTCTTATTGTAGCTCGGACAGCCTCACCTTCAAATACTTGAGTTAGGGCTTCTTACCACAACACATTTCATATAGTGATTTAGGCATAGATTTAGTGGGCAACAAGTACAACATATGTGTTGTTGTTTTCGGCGCATATCCCCAATAAGACAGAGGTAACTCGGCCTTACTCATCATGGAATGATCCATATTCAATAGGTTTTGATTCCTTCACTTTCACACACCATTATATTGAAGAGTATAGGGTGGAGTAACCTAAGAGATAAGCCCATTATCTTTTAAGTATTGTTGGAGTTCCAAGCCAACGTACTCACCTCCTTGACCAGATCGAAGAATTTTTATGTTTCGGTTCATCTGATTTTCAACTGCATTCTTATACCCAACAAATTTATCACAGACATTGGATTTGTTATTCATAAGATACACATATCCTAGTCTCGATAAATCATTAGTGAAGGTAATAAAGTAAAGACTATTATCCTTGGTGATTACGGGCATCGGGCCACATACATCACTATGCACTAATCCTAAGAGTTTATCAGCTCTTTTATTGCTCCCACTAAAGGGCTGCTTGGTCATTTTCCCTTTGAGACATGATTCACACGTATTAAATGATTTAGTATTTTTTATTTTACTTTTTGAAGAAATCATCTATTTTATACCTTTTCATGGAATTGATTGGATTTCAATCCAATAGCATATGAAAATATCATCATAACTCTTATAAAAGAACTTATTTCTGGTACTCTAGTAACAAGAAAATGTTCTGTTTCCTAAGTGCAAACAAATGATATTGCTACAATGGCTTTTTTATGTTTGTCTAAATTATTTCTTAAGGAAACATTTCATTTTATGACTAATAATGAGCAAGGTGTCAAATTTGATTTAAATCATAAATCTTAATTTTAAACTTCAAATCAAAAATGAGTTTAAATAGTAAATTGTACGTTCAAAAGATTTGTATTATAATGTATATAGACTTGTTCACAATAAATTTCGAGATATGCAAATTATTGAATGATATACAAGTACATTGTTAACGGTAAAAAGTGAACGCTAACACCCGGTGTGTGTAATAGAATTGTGAAAGCACCACCCGTTGATACGGGAACAGAATATAAGCTAAAAATAGCAGAAAAACAGTAAATGAACAACAAGTTTATAGTGGTTCGGCCCGTAATTGAGCCTACATCCACTTTATAATCTTTTATTGCTGATTCGGTTACAAATCGATACAAATCACTTGTCAGATACAATATAACTTGATCACGCAACAATCTAGACTACTAGCTCAATCTTCGGTGATGAATCTTGCTAAATCCGTATCGGATGAATGAAGTCCTTCACGAAGCTTGTTGTAGTGCCTTGAGTGTTGGAAGATCTTTACTTGTTGAGTGAATTTTCAGTGCAGCAGAGCATGGATGCTTCGAGAAATCCATTGGCCAAAAGTCCTCAAAATGTTGGAAGTGATGGGGTATTTATAGGAGCAGCTCTGGATTCTAGGCAGAACATTTGCTAAGTCCTAGGTCGCGTACGACCTAAGCTAGGTCATAGGTTGCGAGCGACCTAAGATAAGTCGTAGTCTATTCGCGACTTACCAAATGCAGCGATGAAGTACGTGGTTTTTTCTAAGTGATAAGTCAGTGACGACTCAAGAGATCATGCGCGACTTAGTATAAGTCGTAGGTCTTCAACAACTGTCTTAAGTCAATCCCTTATCTTATAGACCCTTAAGTCGCGGCACTTCTTAACTCGGAGCACTGCATAACTCGGAGAGCTTTTAGGTCGCAACATTGTTAGATCGCAATGTTCCTTAGGTCGCAAAGTCCTTCAGGATAGTTAGGTCGCTAGGCAAGTTAAGTCGCTGAGTCCCTTAGGTCGCCAGCTCTTCTACCGTTAGGTCGCAAGCCTTTCTGTAGTTAGGTCGCTGAGTTTCTTTTTGAGTCGTATAGACTAACTCGCTGAGTGGTTAAGCCGGAGACCTCTTAACTCTTTAAGTCGTAGACTGTTAAGTCGTAACCCACTGTAGGTTTGAGTCTACTAACTCGTGAAGCTTTTAGGTCGCGGAGTAGGCTTGTCTTCAACGGTTAAGTCGTTAAGACCACTTAGGTCGTAAGTCGTTAACTCGTTAAATCATAGCTTCCTATAGGTTGCTTCAGCAGTTAGGTCGTAAGTCCTCTCTCATCACTAGGTCGTAGTCGTCGAGTCCCCTTAGGTTTTAGGCTTTTTAACTCGTAAGTCGTTGCTAAAAGGGAGTTAACATTTGCCCCTCGAAGCATACGTCTTAAGTCGTAAGTCGTGTGCTTCGATTTTCCTTAGCTCGCTTCTTGATGAGTGCGCTAGATCGTGACCGACTTAAGATGAGTCGTAGGTCGCGAACGACTTAGTATAAGTCGTAAGTCAGATGTGTCGATTCACCTTTCACTGCCCCAGGGCATAAATAGCTTAGATCGTTCTTTCTTCTCCTTTACCTGTTTCATTTCGTCATATTCTGCCTTTCGCAAGCATTCGAGCTCTTCTAAGACGAATTCAAATACTCGATCGCCAGTTATCCCCATCGTTATATTGCGTAAGTGAACTCGATTATTCAATCCCCAATTATAACTGAATTATGAATCCCATTTTCGCCATCTACCCCCCTTTTCTCATGTCGTACTTCCCTGCAATCGATTATTGGTGGATTCAAGATGATTTGTCTTAGCCTTGGACAACCTTGTGTGAACAAGGCGATGGATTGCGGCGATTCAGTTTAATCGATTTGTGATTGGTGATGGAATATCATTACACTGGGTGTATGGTGATTTCGGTATGATTGAACGCGTTGAGGGGACGAGAGTTTTGGTTGAAGGAGAGGCTAATGGGTTAATGGGTTAGGAGTTCGGCGAATTGATGTACTGGGGAGAATGAACGTCTTAACACCTTTGAACAGAAATCGCGACTTAATTTTTGACGACCTTAAGTAGGTCGTAGGTCGTAGGTCGTTAACGACCTAGGACATTGCATTTTTGCATTCAGACTTGAAACTTTTCCTTGCAGTGCGACTTAAGGACTGACAACTTGACTTAACTCATAGCTTGCCTCTTAACTCGTAACTCGCGAACCCATCCGAACGACTTAAGAACTTGAACTCTATGACTTCGAATTCTTGGACCTGAATGATCTGACTTAAGAGAACATGCCTTGAACACTCGCGAAGCCTCGGCTTCACACTCCTTTTAAACTGTGAACGAGCTAGAACTTAGGAAATTCTAGCCCATGCTAAGCCGTGGACGAGTTACAACTTGAACAAATCTTCCTCTGCCTCGAATGTTGAGACTTGAGTTGTTTGAACTTTGTTGCATTCTTTTGTAGATTTCCTTTTCATGGAATTGATTGGATTTCAATCCAATAGCATATGAAAATATCATCATAACTCTTACAAAAAAACTTATTTCTGGTACTCTACTAACAAGAAAATGTTCTGTTTCCTAAGTGCAAACAAATGATATTGCTACATTGGCTTTTTTATGTTTGTCTAAATTACTTATTAAGGAAACATTTCATTTTATGACTAATAATAAGAAAGGTGTCAAATTTGATTTAAATCATAAATCTTAATTTTAAACTTCAAATCAAAAATGAATTTAAATAGAAAATTGTACGTTCAAAAGATTTGTATTATAATGTATATAGACATGTTCGCAATAAATTTTGAGATAAGAAAATTATTGAATGATATACAAGTACATAAAAGCATCGACTCTTCTTTCCTCGGTAGTACGAATCTTGAAAATCGGGTTTCTACATCTGTATCTAAAATTTGGTTTATTCTCTTGTTCCATTTTCTTTTCTTTGAGAGACAATAACATTTTAATTATAGATTCAAATAAACATCTCGATATCCTTTGTTAAAGAATGGACCAAACAATTTTTCTCCACTGCGGTTTGAATTGAGTTTATAATCGGAACCCGATAACCAAATCATAACTAAAGAGATTCAAGTTGAAACAAGATTTGAATCGTATGATATTAAGATTTTTGAAAACAACGGCAACAAATATATATATTCACTTATTTGCTTCAAACTATCATCCAATGAAGGTATTGCACGTTTCAATTTGAGTAACAACAAAGTCGTTGTAGTATAGTGGTGAGTATTCCCGCCTGTCACGCGGGTGACCCGGGTTCGATCCTCGGCAACGGCGTTGTACTTGTTTTATGCGAAGGAAGTGATAACATCAACAGTACGGCTAAGGACATATTACTAATTTTGATTCTATGTGTCTATATATCAATTTTTGCTTCTACAGTCAATTTATTTGTACATAGAAACAAACAAGATGTAGAAATGTACATAAAAACGTACAGGTTAGTTTAAACACTTAGAAACAAACAAGATGTTAAAATGCTTTGATTACACATGACTTCGCTTTGTAGATACATCGGTGTACTACTTTGTGTTATGTGTACATTATCTTTGTTCAAATAATAAGCTTGCTAAGTTTTTTCAAAGATAAAATAAATATCTGGACATTATTTATTTGATTTTGTAGGTGCTATGTTGGTAATCCAACCTATTGGACATATCAAAAATATTATTATCAAAGCTAAAAAAGGATAAACTACCAACAACATAAGTAATAAATTGCTAGAATATTTTCTATTCCATTGTTGGAGACGGTATTGTATTATTACTTTAAGAAAGGAGAAACTACCAATGATTGTTCTGAATACCAAAACCACGGATCAGGCGGCATTGGTCTAATGTTGATCAAACTATCAAAACCATGTTGATTCTATGCCATCGCTATGGTTCGAACACAGTATCTTTCTCTAAACGGTTTGATGCTTAACAACTCAGTAATTTTTGGGGCTTATTTTCAATTTTTCTAGTGTAAGTGTAGATGTATTAAATTTAAACATAGCTTTTAATTAATACACATGCAAAGATAAAATAAATATCTGGACATTATTTATTTGATTTTGTAGGTGCTATGTTGGTAATCCAACCTATTGGACATATCAAAAATGTTATTATCAAAGCTAAAAAAGGATAAACTACCAACAACATAAGTTATAAATTGCTAGAATATTTTCTATTCCATTGTTGGAGACGGTATTGTATTATTACTTTAAGAAAGGAGAAACTACCAATGATTGTTCTGAATACCAAAACCACGGATCAGGCAGCATTGGTCTAATGTTGATCAAACTATCAAAACCATGTTGATTCTATGCCATCGCTATGGTTCGAACACAGTATCTTTCTCTAAACGGTTTGATGCTTAACAACTCAGCAATTTTTGGGGCTTATTTTCAATTTTTCTAGTGTAAGTGTAGATGTATTAAATTTAAACATAGCTTTTAATTAATACACATGCATAGATAAAAGAAATTTGTATTAAAAATATATAATCATAAGCCTTAATATAAATTATATTTTATAACAATTTTAGTATAAAAATGTCACTTTTACGTTACTTTTTATGTAAAAAAATTCATTGGTTCAAACATATGTTAACAGCCACAAATTCATGAATTCCACTGATTTAACCATCTACTTTATTAGGAAACCAAGATGTTATCTTGTAGTTGATAAAAATTTACACATGGAAAACCTTTGGAAACACTCTGCATTGTTATATTAGAAAAGAAAAGAATTTAAATGTATGGTGCGAAATAGTTACAGGTTCCAAGGCCCACATCACCTGTCTACAAAGAGTTAGAAAATCAACTATAAAGCATGTTGTGTTGACCATACAAAAGCAAAGTCTCATAGGCTCTTGAAAAAAAAAAAATTTAATACTTGGTAATATTTCTTTCCTGTATTAGGCTATTTTATATAGACGTTAACGGATCAAACAGAAGTCACTCGGATGACAAGTGAAAATAATCACTATTATACTAAAAAAATTATATACCTAGTTATCTCCATCTACCTCATTGACTTTTATTTTCCTTTAGATCTACAAATTGCCTTACAACATTTATAAACCTTGATTATTAAGTTATTTCTTTAACGTTGTTTTGTTCTCTTATCTAGACTACACCTAGTCATGTTTGAATAAAATTATATATCATCTCATTATTCTCATGTTTTATGAATTATCATGTTATAGAAGCATCCTAACATACACATCTTTTTATTGTAGCATATTGTACTTTGGTATGGATTTCTATATAAACTGAATAAAAATTAGTTTTCATGACATAGTCGTTTGATGTGTATAAAGTTAAGCACTTAGGTTAGCTACTAATTCATCGAGTATTTTTTATTTTACTTTTTGAAGAAATCATCTATTTTATACCTTTTCATGGAATTGATTGGATTTCAATCCAATAGCATATGAAAATATCATCATAACTCTTATAAAAAAACTTATTTCTGGTACTCTAGTAACAAGAAAATGTTCTGTTTCCTAAGTGCAAACAAATAATATTGCTACATTGGCTTTTTTATGTTTGTCTAAATTATTTCTTAAGGAAACATTTCATTTTATGACTAATAATAAGCAAGGTGTCAAATTTGATTTAAATCATAAATCTTAATTTTAAACTTCAAATCAAAAATGAATTTAAATAGTAAATTGTACGTTCAAAAGATTTGTATTATAATGTATATAGACTTGTTCGCAATAAATTTTGAGATATGCTAATTATTGAATGATATACAAGTACCTAAAAGCATCGACTCTTCTTTCCTCGGTAGTACGAATCTTGAAAATCGAGTTTCTACATCTGTATCTAAAATTTGGTTTATTCTCTTGTTCCATTTTCTTTTCTTTGAGAGACAATAACATTTTAATTATAGATTAAAATAAACATCTCGATATCCTTTGTTAAAGAATGGACCAAACAAATTTTCTCCACTGCGGTTTGAATTGAGTTTATAATCGGAACCCGATAACCAAATCATAACTAAAGAGATTCAAGTTGAAACAAGATTTGAATCGTACGATATTAAGATTTTTGAAAACTATGGCAACAAATATATATATTCACTTATTTGCTTCAAACTGTCATCCAATGAAGGTTTTGCACGTTTCAATTTGAGTAACAACAAAGTCGTTGTAGTATAGTGGTGAGTATTCCCGCCTGTCACGCGGGTGACCCGGGTTCGATCCCCTGCAACGGCGTTGTACTTATTTTATGCGAAGGAAGTGATAACATTCAACAGTACGGCTAAGGACATATTACTAATTTTGATTCTATGTGTCTATATATCAATTTTTGCTTCTACGGTCAATTTATTTGTACATAGAAACAAACAAGCTGTAGAAATGTACATAAAAACGTACAGGTTAGTTTAAACACTTAGAAACAAACAAGATGTTGAAATGCTTTGATTACACATGACTTCGCTTTGTAGATACATCGGTGTACTACTTTGTGTTATGTGTACATTATCTTTGTTCAAATAATAAGCTTGCTAAGTTTTTTCAAAGATAAAATAAATATCTGGACATTATTTAATTGATTTTGTAGGTGCTATGTTGGTAATCCAACCTATTGGACATATCAAAAATGTTATTATCAAAGCTAAAAAAGGATAAACTACCAACAACATAAGTTATAAATTGCTAGAATATTTTCTATTCCATTGTTGGAGACGGTATTGTATTATTACTTTAAGAAAGGAGAAACTACCAATGATTGTTCTGAATACCAAAACCACGGATCAGGCGGCATTGGTCTAATGTTGATCAAACCATCAAAACCATGTTGATTCTATGTCATCGCTATGGTTCGAACATAGTATCTTTCTCTAAATGGTTTGATGCTTAACAACTCAGCAATTTTTGGGGCTTATTTTCAATTTTTCTAGTGTAAGTGTAGATGTATTAAATTTAAACATAGCTTTTAATTAATACACATGCACAGATAAAAGAAATTTGTATTAAAAATATATAATCATAAACCTTAATATAAATTATATTTTATAACAATTTTAGTATAAAAATGTCACTTTTACGTTACTTTTTATGTAAAAAAATTCATTGGTTCAATCATATGTTAACAGCCACAAATTCATGAATTCCACTGATTTAACCATCTAATTTATTAGGAAACCAAGATGTTATCTTGCAGTTGATAAAAATTTACACATGGAAAACCTTTGGAAACACTGTGCATTGTTATATTAGAAAAGAAAAGAATCTAAATGTATGGTGCGAAATATTTACAGGTTCCAAGTCCCACATCACCTGTCTACAAAGAGTTAGAAAATCAACTATAAAGCATGTTGTGTTGACCATATAAAAGCAAAGTCTCATAGGCTCTTGAAAATAAAATATCAATTTTTTAATACTTGGTAATATTTCTTTCTTGTATTAGGCTATTTTATATAGACGTTAACGGATCAAACAGAAGTCACTCGGATGACAAGTGAAATACTCACTATTATACTAAAAAAATTGTATACCTAGTTATCTCCATCTACCTCATTGACTTTTATTTTCATTTAGATCTACAAATTGCCTTACAACATTTATAAACCTCGATTATTAAGTTATTTCTTTAACGTTGTTTGTAACGATAACGAATTTTGCCCGCTCGAAAATCAACATCCATACTTTACATCGTATTCGAATGCCGTAGATTCGACCGTTCAAATCCGAGTCGCCGGAGCTTATAACAACATTAAGTAAACAACACAGCGGAAATAAAAGAATATAGATATACAATATCTGATACAATATCCAGATACAATGATGATACAATGAATATCTATATACATCAGAGATATGATACAACAAATAGCAGCGGAAAAGAAAACGATAACATCAGCAGCGGATAATCTCCATCTTCAAAGCGCCAATCCATAAATAGCTCGAACTCCCAATAACGAGGCACAAAGATAAGCAAGTGCAGTCCGATCCAAAGACTGAACTAGCTCCAGATAATCTACTAAATCTGAATATCTGAAAAACCAAACTCTAGACTGCTCGTGTAGAAAATTTTTGAGCATCCAGAGTTTAGGAAAGAAACAATAAACTCCGGATCAGTCATGGGACTGGTGTGAGCAACAAAAACAGTTTATCTTTAAAAACAACTAGCAGAGAATTTTAAAGTCAATTCGCAATGCTTTTGGAAAATGAAACTACCATAAGACCTCCCACCACACACACAATGCATGTGATATCCCGGAATTTTGGGCAATATAAATTTAATAATCAGTATTGATAATTTAATTGGATTGATAATTTTCTTTATAATTTTAATTTAATTTGGTAATTTAATCTTTCAAAGGTTAATAAATTATAATCTGGCAATATTGTTAAGATTTGTTTGTTAAAGCTAATAAAATTTTATTCTATTTATAATATATATATTTGATATATATTGTGAATGGAAATATCTTTTGTTTTAAATAAAAGATGAATTTTCAAATTGTAATATAAATATATGTATATGTTATAATTTGAATTGTTTTGAATTTAATTTAATCTATTGATAATTTATATATGTATGAATTGTGATTTAAAGCTTTGTTTTAAATTTAATATTTTCAAAAGCTAATTTAAGGTTAATTCAATTGTTTTCAAAATATAAGATAATTGTTTATTTTAAATGTGATAGTTTAAAAAGGGGTTTAATCAAAGTTTTATTCTAGTTTTCTTTAAAGTGTTAAATTTTAAATGGTTATATAAATGTTCTAGATTTTAAGATACATGTATAAGGAATTTATTTATATTTATAATTAGTTTTAGCATATTTTCTTTTAAAGGTAAAATAATATTTATTAATTAAGTAACTTAAAAAGTAAGTTTATATTTACATTTAAATTAAATAAAAAATTATTTAAAAACACTTAAGTAATATGTGTAAACATATTAACATGTTAAAGACACTTGTAAGCATGAGGGAATTTGTATTAAAAGGTATTAGGACATTTGTAAGCATTTTACAATCTAAAAATACAAGTGGCATACTCTTCTTAGTTAAAGTTTAAATTTAAATAATTATGTATTAGTAAGAGATCTGATCTTCTATTTTCTCAGTTCAATTCTTTCTCCTCTGTTCTTATAAACTAAAAACCGAAATCAAAAGAACTACAAGGCAAAGAAATTCTAAACTGAAAACAAATCCTCAAACTAAAATCAAACCCTGTAAAATTCTCAAGCAAATCAAAATCCTGCAACAAGTTTTCAAGCATGCAAAGTATCACAACAATAATCAAATTAAAGATTCAACTATTTACAAGCATGCAAGGATTTCAAGTTTACAGTTTCCAGAATTCAAAATTTAAAAGCCTGGAAATAATCTGCTCTGTTTGTTCTCTGCTTATAAAATGGTGAGTAAACGTTTTTTTTAAAAACAGTTTTAAATTTGTGATTTGGCTTAAATGATTATGATGAATCTCTATTAAATATGGTTGCATGTGTTCTTATGTGTAGATGAATGTATATATATGTAAATGAAATGCCTCTGTTCTCTGTTTTGTAACCTGTGAGTAAACCTATATACTTGATGTTTGAATCTGTATATATAGTTGTTGTTTGTGACCATGCTTGAAGTAAAAATGTTTATATGTATACAAATTTGTATATATTTTGCCTGTGCATGACTGGAACAAGAAATATTTGCTTCTGTTCTTAGTTCCAGGTTTTAAAAACCCTGTCTATAATCAAACTCTCTTCCTATAATTCTTGTTAGGCTTAAAAATCTAAACAAAACATGTTTTAAAAATCAAGATTGAAGTTCTAAAAATAATCTTGAGTTGAAACTGGAAGTAAATTTTGTCTAGGTAGAGGATAAACAGTGGATTTCAAAATATGTCGAAATTCGAATGTTACAATTACTTGATTTACTTATACCATTCACCTCATCTTGAAAAATCATGATTTTTAAAAGTAAATTCAGAATTTTTAGTGATCTATTGATTGAGAAATTCAAGGTTGAACGGATTTGGGTCTTTTGGCCATTGCTGGTCATCGGCGTGGTAGGGGAGGTCGGATTTTGGTCTGGAGGTGGCCAAAGTGATGGAGAGTTAGGGAAAAATGCTCGATGAATTTCTAGATGGCCGTGGTAACCAGGCGGCGTCGAACTAGGGTTAAATAACCTGTTTTGGTCATTGGGGTAGTCGAGACTTTTGTGTGGTCGTGGGTGAACTAAAGTGGATCGCGATGGGGGGGATCAGTGCAGGAGGACGAGGCGAAGCTTCGGTCATGTCGGCGTGGTTCATCGTGGGTAGAGTCGTCGTCGATGGGTGAGATTTCGATCATGTTTAGCTTCAGTTTTTGATCGACTTCCTCGATTTTCATTTGCTATAATTCTGGGTTGATCGGTGTGGTCGAAGAGTTGGTGTCGTGATGTTCGACGTGTTGATGGCCAGAAAGATGATCGGAGAGGGGCGAAATCGTTGTGCACGTGAACGTGCACATTTTCGTGCATTTTTGTGTATCTGGGATCTGAAGGTTTGGGAAGACGATGGATTACTCGGGATCGTTCTCGATATGAAAGGCGTGCGACTCGAAGTAGAGATGTACGAGAGTTTTCCTCGCAAGTGACTCGGGGTTTTAGAGGGGTTTACTCGGGTTGTTTTAATTCCAGTAACCTGGGTTTGAAATTTTAAAGCAAACCATATTTTAGTTTTAAAATTTTAAAGCAGGGATAAGTTTTTAAATATTAAAACAAGTTTTAAATAAATAATTGTTTAATTGAATTAAACATGTTGAAATGTTTTTTTTTCAAAGATTTTAGGTATATTAAAATTAAATGTTTGAATTGCTTTATTTAAAATAAATTATATTTCAAAATTGATTTTAAAATTTGTTTTAATAAAGTAAATGATTGAGTAAGTATTTAATATAAATACAAGTTTATTCTAAATTTGTTATGTTGAGATTAATTAAGAATAGTTAATTAATAAAATAAATTAAAGCTTAATTACTTATTTGTAATTAAAAATAATTACTTAATGAAGTAATTAGTGGAAATGAATGTAATTAATAAATAAATGAATTAGAGATTGAGGGATTAATTAATTTAGTAATTAATTAATGTAATTAATTTTAGGTTAATTAATTAGTCTAATTAATTAAAGATAATCACTTGTGATTAATTTAGTATAATTACTTAGTGAAGTAATAAATGGGTAATTACTGAATGTAATTAAATTAAGAAGAATTACTTATGGAAGTAATTAAATGTAATTTATTAAGGTAAATCACTTGATTATATTAATTAAAAGATTAATTAATATAATATAATTGATTTAAAGTTAATTAATTAAAGAGTAATTAATTAATTAAAGGATTAAGGTTAATTAATAATGTGATTAATTACTAGTTAAGGTAATTAATTAAAAGAGAGTAATTAATTAAGGATCATTAATTAAATAAATGATGTAATTAAGGGTTGATTAATTAAGATTAATTAATCAATAATAAGTGATTAAAGAATAATTAATTAAGAAGTTAATTAATTTAGATAAGTAATTACAATTGTTAATTACTATTTATGATTAATGAGATAATTAATTACAAGTTAATTATTTAATCTAATTAAAAGGTTAATAAATTAATAAGGATTATTTAACTAATGAATTAATCAAGTTTGATTAATAAAAGTAATTAATTTAAGTATGATTAATTAATTGTAATTAATTGAAGATTAATATAATTAATTATAGTTAATTAATTAATAAAGGATCATTAATTATTGTAATTAAATGATAGTAATTAAAGGTTAATTACTGTATATGGTTAAGGATAATTACTTGAATGTAATTAAAGTATAATTAATCAAAGGAGATTAATCAAGGAAGATCATTTAGATGTTTAATTAATTAATTTGTAATTAATTAATGATAATAAGCAGGATTAAGATAATCCAAGTAATTAAAGGATAGTAATTAATTTAATTAAAGGTTAATTAAATTGATTAGAGTTAATCAATTCTGTTTAGATAATTGATTAATACTGGATGTTTGATATTGGGTGATTGGTTGATATTGGATGATTTGAATATCTCTGATATATATATGATATATGCTGCTTTGTGAGATGAATGTTGATATGAATTATCAATTGTGATAATATGATTTATCTATCTGTTTATATCATCCTGAATAAGTTTAAATGTTTAAACCTTTAAACAACTTGGCCTTAAAAGATACGTTTTGGATTTCGATGAGACCGGGATCGGGTTTCCGTATACCGGAATTCCAGGTCTGGAGACCCGAATACCACATCGATCCAAATTTACGATAGGTCGTGAATCTCAAGTGAAGATGAAGATTCAGAGTGCAAGGGTTATTGTCGTTAACTCTGAGGGTGATTCCAAAACGAGTGTAACGAGATAATGCCTTCGGTTTCGTTCGAACCCGGAACGAACTTGTATGGATTGAATGCTTTCAGCACATCGTCAGGCGGACGATGAGCATTCTAAGTGATATGTTCTGATTAAAGGTAATCGTAACCTCAAGCCTCATCAACCGGGAATGGCTAAAACAGGGGAGGTGCAGCAAGGCTTCGTGGGTAGCACCCACTGAGAGCAAGATAGATCCCTGTCTAGAGGTCCCTTTTCTTTTATTCGGCTTAGTGTGTGGTTGGTCGCGCCAACTACGGGATTGTCTTGTTCGGGATTATCCAGTAAGGGATGGTTCCGGCTTTGTGTTGCAGGGGAGCGGGCGTACTCCTCGGTACGGTGATCTAGGCCACGTACTGTGACGGGCGGTACCCCAGTAGCCCTGCCATTGTATGGAATCCAAACTCCAATAAGTGCCGTACGTATTAGTTGTGCCCAACTATGTTGGAATGTGAGATGTAAGCATTTCAGCTATTTCTGTATTTTACTTGAAAACCCTAGACCCTATTATAATACAATCAGATTTCCTATCAAACGTTTTAGTTAGCGTAAGGTAAAAGCTTACCCATGTTTATTTGTGGGGAGTCTTACGTGATACTTTTGTTTTCAAAAGTTTTCAAAGTTAAGCAATCTAACCGTTTACTCACACCAGACCCATGTCTGACCCAAGTGTTTATTTTCTGTTTTATTAAACTCTTGGGTACTCAATATTGTATTGAGTAGTCGAGGGATTCAGGTTAGCTTTGACGAATTCTGGAGGAGATTTGGAGCAGGAGGCTTCACCGTGTAGATATATGATGATTCCGCTGTGTATATGTTGTGTCTGTATCTATGATACTTGAGTTGTATGAATTAGACAGATGTTTATAACTGTCTAATATGTGTTGTATAAGTTGTGTAACTTTGATGTATATGATACTATGTAACATTTTATATGATATATTATATTTCATTCGTTCCGCTGTGAGTTTCTGATATTGTTGTTCTTTCTTCTTTTCTTTCTTTTCTTCTTCTATCCCTTTCTTTCTTAATTCATGATACGTCTTTCTGTGGAGAGAAGGGCGGGTCGTGACAATGCAAACGCAGAATTGGAGGAGATTTCTTCTTATGATAGTCAAAGATGCTTACTACGCAAAATCAAATCATTTTTGATATTATTATTAGTGCATAGTGTAGAAAAAATTTCGAAAGTAGAATATAAATCTTAGCCAGCATAGACATTTCACACTTATGCCTACTATAGCTACCATGTTCAATAGCAGGTTACCACCACATTCCATGGCAGGTAATACAACTAAAATCGTACAGGGCTCGTATTGTTTTGTTTGGATTTCCAACAAATGGTCAGGCTAAGGAACTTCCTATTCCACGAAAGAAACGCCTCTGGCGGGACGTTCCGAGAACCAACTGTTCTCTGCCAAACAAGGCCGGCAACCCCTTTTCCCAAGGGATAAAAGAAACCTCAGATATGCCACCCCCGGTCCTTTGGGACCTTTAACCGAGGTACCTCGAAACCAACATCACACGTCATAAATAAAGTGTGTCCACATGAGTAAGTATCTGGGCTCCATACCATGATACTACCCTTTTCCAGAAGGAATGGTCATACCCTAGGGGAGCTACCCCTGAAAACCTTGCCGCACAATTCCTGTTTCGACCATTACCGGGTTGTGAGGCTCGACGAAGTCTCGTCCACAAAGCTACGCTTTTTCAAAAAGCCACGCTTTTGGTCAACAGATGATCAACCTATGATCACAAAGATATAAGATCAAACAAATGATCATATCACAAATGATCAAACACTGATCATCACACAGCAACACTCAGCATGTCACATTACCAAATTGGGATATATCGCTGATAAATTTCAACTACATAACCTCTGAGCTCGTACGTCTCAGAGAAGGGTGTTAAGCTAAGAGAATAAATTCTCCGCCACCAACAGAGATGTATTTGAAAGAAATCGGCTTTATATCTCAAAGTGTAATGTCAGACATGTATCCATACAAGTCTGTTCCGGGTTCGAACAGAACCGAAGGCACTTCTTACGAAGCCCTTGCATTTCCGGGTATTCACAATCCCGTCCGGACTTCCCATCACAAAGGGTGATAAAATCTCTATACCGGGGACCAGTCGGTGCAGAGACATTCGACGAGTTGTCCTTTCGTTTTCGTAAATATCCGGTCTTCAACACCGGTCTTCAAATGCTATCCATATACGACGTTTCACTATTCGGAATGGGTTATATGACACAAATGTCTTTTCCCGGCTAACCCGAATAATGAGCGCAATATTCAAAAATCATATGGATATTGGGGTCTCGGTTAAATCACAGCTTAAAGACCAAAACTTTTCATTCAAATGGTTAAAACAAATTACCATTTTTTAAATCTTTTAAACGAAAAGATTCATTTCACAAAGTTTACTTCGTTTCATAAAGATCTGTTCATAGGTTTCAAAACAATTTCCGTTTCAATTGGATTAACTCGTTAAATCTTTAAAACAAAGATTCAACTTATAGCTTTCAAAACGATTTCATTTCAAAGGGTTTAAACAAATCATCATTTTAAATCTGTTTAAAATAAACAGATTCAATTCATAGCTTTCAAAAACCATTTTATTTCAATGGGTTAAAGTCCTTGAATTATATTCACATTCCAAAATCAATGCTTTTAAAATAGTTTAACCCATATATAACGAGTATAACATCTTTAATCCCTAGTTTCAAATCATAAAATTCAATTTCAAATCTTGAATTTAAGTTTTAAATCAAATTATTTAAATTTCCAAAACTCGATTAAGTTATTCAAAATAACTTTTATCTCTGAAATTCCATTTCAAAAGCTTTTCACTTTTAAACCCAAATTTCTAATTTCAAAATCAATTGAAATTAAAATTTCAATTTCAAAAACATCAGATTTAAATTATCTGTGACTTAACCGATTTCCACGTGAAATCCATATTTGTGTGTGTATAAGTGTAGTCCAGGGTTTTACACACAATAGTGCAACATCAATCATCACAGATATATCGATAAGCGGTATAATCGATAACGCTTATCTTCATTCACAAATCACAGATATAATAAACTTATCGGTCATAAAGATTCACAATTATAATTCGATGTGGGTTTCGGATAACCAACTAGAATCCGACTCCCTGTCGCATCGAAATTCAAGTGTCGTTTTACGGGTCAAGGGTTTTCATATTCACATAGTAATATATCACAGAAATAGAAATCACAGATATATATATCGCAGATAAGTAAATTACCGATCACATCATAAATCAGGGTATATCACAAAGCATCATATATCAGGGATATCAAACAATTCAACATTCACTAGAATCCAACCATTCATAAGTAAGGTCAATTTATTTATCTGATTAAATTAAAGCAGATTAATTACTTACAAATAAATTACTAATCTTGGTTAATTAACATTAATTAATTACAAATCATTCTGATTAATTGTTTTTTTATCATTTACTAATTTATTAACCTTAATTTATAATTAAATCAAACTTAAACAAATAATTATTTTTAAGGGAATTTGTTAAGAAAAGTTTAACTTGGTTTTGTTTAAAGTTTTAAAACTGTAACGTCAAATATTCAAGACAAAACTCGAGCCAACCCGAGTGCTGTCCAAGTTTTTGAATTCATACTTTTAAAATTTAAGTTTAAGTTCTGTTTAAAACTTGCTTCAGATTTTAAAACCAAAAATTTGAATTGGAAATAAACAGATTTCCAGAGGAACCTGTAACCATTTAAAATACCCGAGCCTCCCCTACTATTACTTCGAGTAAAACCCTATGTAACTTCGAGCAAAAACTCGAATTACTCGAGTATAACTCGAGTCAAAAACACAGCAACCCCAAATCTTCCACCTGATACAATTCATTTCACCGTGCATATGCACGGTGGTTCTGGCCACCTCCGGCCACTACCCAGCCAACGAACAAGTCGCCGACCATCCCTGCATCACATCGCGACCATCAAAACTTCACAATCCACTCGAAATCGAATTCGAGTTCCCCCAAACCAACCTGGCAGCAACAGGCACATTCCCACCAAAAACCTGAAAACTCCTCGTCCTCTCTCCTTCGGCCATCGGAAGCGTTGGAACTCCGTCCATCTCTTCCTCAGCACCCAAACTACCATCTCCCAAAAAATTGCAGCACTCGATCACCTATATCCATCATGCCGAACAAAACTGCAGCACCATACAGAAACTAGGTTTAGAAATTTCAAGTTCTTCCCGTCGCCTCCACGATGATCGATAGCGTCTCCGAGTATTTTTCCTAGCAATGCCGATTGCTCCACTATCCCTAGACAAAATCTCGTCACCTCCGATCCCCTAGATCACCAGAGGTTGCTCGAGAATCCTTTTCTGGTCAACCCAGAATTTCTAACCCAAAACTTAATTAAAAATTATGATTTTAATTTTAAAAATCATCATCTTGTGTTACAATTCCAATCATATGCCTGAATTTATGAATTAAGATGTTTGAAATTTGGCTTATATTACATATGCTCAGCTTTTTCTTGATTTCCAGAGAAGTTAGAAGTTGTTTTAACTCACATATAATTTTAAAACTTAATACGTACTGTAACCACCAATTTTTGTTTATAATTTAAGATTCAATGGTTATTAAATCAAAGAACATGAATTTAGTTTGCAAATCTGGAAAAAGCAAGTAACTCATTTTATACAGGCATGCATATATTACATATTCATATATATTAACAGCAACAAGTTCAACACACATATCTTTTAGATATAAACCTGCTACAAATTCAAATACTTTAAGTTTAAGATTGAATGTTACTCACTAGCATCAAGAAAAATCAAAACAGATTAGGCTTTTTAAAATATAGGAGTTGCTCACCTGTAATTAAACAGAGAGGAATGGAGCTTCCTTGTTTTGTTGAAGTTGAAATTGTTGTTGAGTCCTGTGTAACTTGCTTAGTTTTCTTTGAAGAAATGTTTTAAGTTGCCTTTGCCTTTTTTTTTTCTTTTCTTCCTGCTTAGCTTTAATTTTCAAACTTGAAAATGTTTTCTGGTTTCTAGTTTTTGAAGGGACGAGCTGATGATGAATATGATAAATATATAGAAGAAGCTTACAATATATATTATAAATTTGTACAATACAAAGACATTTCTTAGTATGGTGGCTTGAGATGTTCCCCTGTTTTCGGCTAAGATGTTTTAGAGGTATGGCTTGCATTTATTACTTTGTACAATATATTTTATTTTCTTTGCTTTGTTTTGGTGGCTGCATTTATTACTCAGTCTGGTTTTGTAAATATAAAATGTTGCCTTTGTTTCCATTATCATACTCATCTTTGTACATTTGTTCAAACTTGTCTTTGGTAATATTACTTCCCTAGTTACAGCCTACATACTTATGCTTTGATTTTATTTTGTTTGTTACTTTGTATTTGTTTTGCTTTTATATTTTCCCTTCCTTTAGTTGTATCATTTTGGTTTACAGCTTATACTTGTTGTCTTGTTTCCTTTGTTTGTTTTACAAGCTAATAGATATTTACATATCTTTGTTGTAGTGATGCTGCATTTATTAACTTGGTGGCTGCAGCCTTGTGTTTACATACTTTTGTCTTGCTTTTATACATTTGTTCTACTTATCCACTTTAGTTTGTACATTGCTTAATTACTTAGGGATATATACTTTGTTTTGTTTCTATACTTACTTTGTTGTTAAGTTTGTAACAATGGTATTTACTCTAAAATGTTGTTTTAGTTATTTGTATTAGTTTATACTTATCTTATCTTTTGTCTTGGCTTTGAAATTAAAGTGAAGTCCTAGTTAAATCAATTTATTTATTTATTTCTATTCATAACTCAATTATTAAATTTACTTTAATATTTATTATCTTATATTTAATTTATAAATTCAAATTATTATTAACCATAAATTTTATATATGTATTATTATTATTATTATTAAACCATTTAAATTTAGATTTAAACTCGGATTCAATATACATATATTTATATTCACATATATAAAATAATTACTTTATTTATAAAAATAAATGATTTATACAAAATTTATTCAAGACTCGGGGAAACTCGCTATCAATTTATTAATTGATTTTACTATTATTATTCAAAAATTTATTTATTACTCAATTTAATTCAAAAATTCATTTAATTATTAATTTAGATAAATTTAAATTTCGGGGTCGTTACAAGTTCTCTTATCTAGACTACACCTAGTCATGTTTGAATAAAATTATATATCATCTCATTATTGTCATGTTTTATGAATTATCATGTTATAGAAGCATCCTAACATACACATCATTTTATTGTAGCATATTGTACTTTGGTATGGATTTCTATATAAACTGAATAAAAATTAGTTTTCATGACATAGTCGTTTGATGTGTATAAAGTTAAGCACTTAGGTTAGATACTAATTCATCGAGTATTTTTTATTTAACTTTTTGAAGAAATCATCTATTTTATACCTTTTCATGGAATTGATTGGATTTCAATCCAATAGCATATGAAAATATCATCATAACTCTTATAAAAAACTTATTTCTGGTACTCTAGTAACAAGAAAATGTTCTATTTCCTAAGTGCAAACAAATGATATTGCTACATTGGCTTTTTTATGTTTGTCTAAATTATTTATTAAGGAAACATTTCATTTTATGACTAATAATAAGCAAGGTGTCAAATTTGATTTAAATCATAAATCTTAATTTTAAACTTCAAATCAAAAATGAATTTAATTAGTAAATTGTACGTTTAAAAGATTTGTATTATAATGTATATAGACTTGTTCGCAATAAATTTTGAGATATGCAAATTATTGAATGATATACAAGTACATAAAAGCATCGACTCTTCTTTCCTCGGTAGTACGAATCTTGAAAATCGGGTTTCTACATCTGTATCTAAAATTTGGTTTATTCTCTTGTTCCATTTTCTTTTCTTTGAGAGACAATAACATTTTAATTATAGATTCAAATAAACATCTCGATATCCTTTGTTAAAGAATGGACCAAACAATTTTTCTCCACTGCGGTTTGAATTGAGTTTATAATCGGAACCCGATAACCAAATCATAACTAAAGAGATTCAAGTTGAAACAAGATTTGAATCGTACGATATTAAGATTTTGAAAACTATGGCAACAAATATGTATATTCACTTATTTGCTTTAAACTGTCATCCAATGAAGGTTTTGCACGTTTCAATTTGAGTAACAACAAAGTCGTTGTAGTATAGTTGTGAGTATTCCCGCCTGTCATGCGGGTGACCCGGGTTCCATCCCCGGCAACGGCATTGTACTTGTTTTATGCGAAGGAAGTGATAACATTCAACAGTACAGCTAAGGACATATTACTAATTTTTATTCTATGTGTCTATATATCAATTTTTGCTTCTACGGTCAATTTATTTGTACATAGAAACAAACAAGATGTAGAAATGTACATAAAAACGTACAGGTTAGTTTAAACACTTAGAAACAAACAAGATGTAGAAATGCTTTGATTACATATGACTTCGCTTTGTAGATACATCGGTGTACTACTTTGTGTTATGTGTACATTATCTTTGTTCAAATAATAAGCTTGCTAAGTTTTTTCAAAGATAAAATAAATATCTGGACATTATTTATTTGATTTTTTAGGTGCTATGTTGGTAATCCAACCTATTGGACATATTAAAAATGTTATTATCAAAGCTAAAAAAGGATAAACTACCAACAACATAAGTAATAAATTGCTAGAATATTTTCTATTCCATTGTTGGAGACGGTATTGTATTATTACTTTAAGAAAGGAGAAACTACCAATGATTGTTCTGAATACCAAAACCATGGATCAGGCGGCATTGGTCTAATGTTGATCAAACTATCAAAACCATGTTGATTCTATGTCATCGCTATGGTTCGAACATAGTATCTTTCTCTAAACGGTTTGATGCTTAACAACTTAGCAATTTTTGGGGCTTATTTTCAATTTTTCTAGTGTAAGTGTAGATGTATTAAATTTAAACATAGCTTTTAATTAATACACATGCACAGATAAAAGAAATTTGTATTAAAAATATATAATCATAAGCCTTAATATAAATTATATTTTATAACAATTTTAGTATAAAAATGTCACTTTTACGTTACTTTTTATGTAAAAAATTTCATTGGTTCAAACATATGTTAACAGCCACAAATTCATGAATTCCACTGATTTAACCATCTAATTTATTAGGAAACCAAGATGTTATCTTGTAGTTGATAAAAATTTACACACGGCAAACCTTTGGAAACACTGTGCATTGTTATATTAGAAAAGAAAATAATTTAAATGTATGGTGCGAAATAGTTACAGGTTCCAAGTCCCACATCACCTGTCTACAAAGAGTTAGAAAATCAACTATAAAGCATGTTGTGTTGACCATACAAAAGCAAAGTCTCATAGGCTCTTGAAAATAAAATATCAATTTTTTAATACTAGGTAATGTTAGTCCATAGGATAGTAGTTTTGATGACAACAACTATAGAAGTGTTATAAAATATATATGTGCAGGAAATCTATATGCAGGTATCAACAGAAGAAGACTGTACAATAAAGAAAACAAAATTGATGAAGACAAAGATCAAGAGTTCAAGATTGAAGACTCATGAGATTCAAGATTTTCAAGAGTTCAAGACAAATAATATAGTTAGGTTAGATATTTGTTAAAACTCCTTGAAAGCACTATCATTCTTTTTTATCCAATTTACTCATGGAATGGAATCCACTTCGTTCTTGTTAAAGGGATGGAACCCTAGTGAGATGGAACTCACGAAATATCTAGTGGAACGGATTGTAGCCCTATTTTGTTATCCACTAATTTTGATTCAAAATGATTTTCAAAATTATCTCTTGTTTTATAAAATGATTTTCAAATATTCCTTTTCAAAAGAAAAACCTTCGTTCACATTTCCAAAAATGTTTTAGCCTCAAAATCATATTTATCATTTTGTTATATTTTGATTTCAAAATTGTCCTTGATATTTTAGCCTCAAAATCTATTTTAATATTATATTTACTTTAGTTTATTTACTTTGATTTTAAATATATTTTAGTATATATACATATATACATTCATAAGTATTTCTACTTCTAAATACCTTCTACAAATACATAGAGTCCATTTGAATAAAGTTGCATATATTTTAAATCATCATTTTCAAAGTAAAGCAAATCATCACTTTTTACTAGACCATGTCGACATCCTATTTACCTGTCATGTCGACATGCTTCCCGTTACAGCAAAGGTTGTTTTCAAAAGAAGTGTCTATTCGTTTAAACCTCTTCGAATGGACACATCCATTCATTCTCTATAAATAGAGACTGTTATGGACGTTTTCCAGTAACTACTTTCTTTATTTTCTCTCCTCTTTACTCTCTTATCTTATTTTCTAATCATCCTATCCATATTTTGCCGAAATCTTAAGTGAATCAAACCAGAATATCTCTAGTTTGATTCTCTGCCACTCTCTCCAAAGAATCTCAGTGCTTATCAGAGTTATAGATACATTTGTACTCAAAGAAACTTGTGTGGGGTTATAAAGGTGTGATCGTGTCCTTGGAAATCGATCGGGTGAACTTGTGTCCTGTGAATCAAGTGGTTCTACCCAGAGACCTGAGAATCTGGAGGGTGTACCTCGTTGCCTTGGAATCCAGGGATCGTAATCTAGATTATTGTTGAATAGAAAGTCGTACGGGTTGTGCGGGACTGGATGTAGGGTAACACCGAACCAGTATAAAATTCCTGGTGTGTTCTTTCCTTTACTTGCTTTTTATTTATATTTGCATTTGTTTGTGATTCTGTGATTTGATCTGTGATTGTGTATTTGCATTAAGTTAGTTAATTCAATTTAAATCAAAGAAGTTTTAAAGAAATTCTTAAAACACTATTCACCCCCCCTCTAGTGCTAAATAGCCTTAAGATCATCTTCCGCGTCCCTTTCATTTGGTATCAGAGCAAGTTTTTCAAAGTATTCATAACCTGATTTTTGAAAAATAACAATGGCTACCAACACTGGTATTTCTAGTTCAATTGTAGAGGGTCAGTCCACTGCCAGACCACCACTTTTCAATGGCAGTAACTATGCATATTGGGCATGTAGAATGAAGATATATTTACAATCCATTAGTTTAGAAACATGGAATATGACACAAACTGAATACACTGAGCCCACAACTGATTTTGCTCAATGGACGACCGTTCAAAGAGAAGTGGCTCAAAACAATTCAAAAGCCATGAATATTTTATTTTGTTCACTAGATAGAAATGAATTTAATTGGGTATCTGTTTGTAAAACTGCATATGAAATCTGGAAAACTCTGCAAGTTACTCATGAAGGAACAAGCAAAGTTAAACAGACCAAAATTTCTATTCTTACTAATCAATTTCAATTATTTAAGATGTTGCCTAGTGAATCTATTCCAGATATGTATAGTCGTTTTCAGGATATTGTTCATTCACTAGTATCTCTGGGAAAAGCAATCTCCGAAGAAGATCAAGTCAGGAAAATTCTGAATTCACTCACTCCAGAATGGGATTTGAAGACACTGGCGATTGAAGAAGCAAATAACATCAGTACCTTGAAGATTGATGAATTAATTGGAAATCTGATGTCATATGAAGTTCAAATTCAGGGAAGAAGGGAGAATAAGTCATCAGAAAAAAAGTCCATTGCCTTCAATGCACTAACTGGTGAATCAGACTCTAGTGATGATGATGAAGAAATAGCCTTCATGACAAGAAACTTTCGAAAATTCTTGAAGTATAGAAAAATGAATAATCACAAGAGAAAAAGTTTGGAAATAACACTGAATCACTCAACAACATCAAATGCTTCAATTGCAATGAGTTTGGTCATTATCAAAGAGACTGTCCACATCTAGAAAAGCAAACTCCTCAATCAAACAAAGAATATTCAAAGAAAAGAAAGAAAGCATTTGCAGCAACACTGGATGATTCAGATACGTCCTCAAGTGATGATGAACAGAAAACAGAATTGGCAAATATGTGTTTTATGACAACTCAGAATTCAGATAATCAGGATGATATGGAACTCAAACAAGGTACACGTTTACTATTTTAATTGGTTGAAAATTGGTTGCTTAGAATAGTTTATTAGTTAAGTATATAATTGATTTTATTAACTTAAAAAAATTTAAATATCTTTTAAAAATTTTATAAAATATTATTTTTATATATTTTCTGTATAATATATTTTCAAAATATATTCAGACAATAATCATAATATATATAAGTATATATATATATATAAATCTTGTACATGCTTGAAATCATTTTTGCAAAATCTGATGTGCATGTCGACATGGCACTTATTGGTAATGTCGACATACCTGTAGCAAATCAGATTTCTAAATTTGAATTCAAAATTCAAATTTCCCTCCACCTTTTCACTAACTCCTATGTTCTGAATAGTTATGACTCTTTGACCAGAGAATCCACCTATTCAACCTCTTTATATCTATCTTCTATCAACACTTATCTCCATCTTCAATTCAAATTCAAAACAACTTTTATCTTCAAACACTCTTATCTCTTCAAAAATGGCATCCACTAGCAACGTAGCCGGAATGAGGCTATCAAGAGCCACCAAAGATCATCTCTACAATAATAGAGATGCCATACTTGCATACATTAATTATGCAACTTATGGAAAAGTTCATTCGGGTAATTTTGCTATTTTTAATGACTTCGCTTCTTATGAAATTGATGCTCTCTTTAAAAACAATGGTATTCTAAGCTTGGTTGACAATAACCAAAATGATTTTGTTTGCTATCCAAACCTTGTCAAAATGTTTTATGCAAATTTAAATCGTGGTTTTTATAATGGAAGGGATGATGAAGTGTGGAGTAGTGTCAAGGGGACACAAATTGTTTTGGATACCGATGTTTTAGGAACCATACTTGAGTGTAAAAGTACCGGTTCCAATCTTTCTTCTTTTGAAATCGAGGAAACCGATCGTGAAACTTTTCACAATATTTTTGAGGAAGAAATGGATTTCAAAAACAAATTTTTTCGACCAAAAGCTCGTATTGTTAATCTTCTCCTTCAACGCACTATTACTCCGAGATCGGGAAATTACAATAACCCGACTCAAAAAGTGTGTAAGGCTCTTTTTGCAATTTTTGGAAATTATGATATTAATTGGGCACAAGTTATCTTGGATGAATTTCGACACAAAAACTTGGATTCGGGAGAGAATGCATTATATCATGGAATATACTTCACTAGAATTTTTAATTACTTTGGAGTGGATATGAGAGGTGAAGAATTCTTTCCACGAAAGGTTTTTAATCATTCCAATATTTCACTTATGAAAATTCCACACGTGTTTCAACCATACGAAACACTAACGGAAAAAGAAGCACGATTGGGGTATGAGGAAATGCAAGAAGATGAGGAGGAAGAAGAAGAAGAGGAAGAGGAGGAAGAAGAAGGTGAGGAAGAAGAAGAGGAAGAAAGTGAAGAAACTTCCTTAGAGAGTATTGATTTTCCCACACGACCATCAAACAAGACTCTCCTTCACAATCAACGAGTGATTGTGAAAAATCAAAAAGCTCTCAAACACTCCGTAAACAAAAAATTGGACAAAATGTCCAATACTATGAACAAGTTCTTCTCCAAAGTCAGCAAGAAGCTAAATATCTCATCATCTTCATCCTCATCTACTAGTTTCTAGAGTTTACTTTTTGTATATCAATGAAATTTGGTGTGTTGAAAGTTGTATCTTTATGGTTTCTTTATGAAATTCATGTACTTCTCTGTTCTAGTATGAAATGAAGCTTATTCTCTGTTTATCTTACTGTTACTCTTATTTATATCAAGTAATATATATAAACCATATGTATATACACTGAAAATTCAAAAATAAGATGTGCAAAATCTGCTATGTATGTCGACATACTGTATAGAGGTCATGTCGACATATATTGGTAATATTCGGAATGGACATTTCAATTGAAATTCAAAATAACTCCTTATGTCTATTCATTTCAAACGACTTTCCTGTCTATTTAAGTCCTATTTTCTTCCAGAAAACTTCTCATAACTTCTCTCTACTCTTATCTACTTATTTCCTTCTTACTTATCATCAAAATGGCTTCATCCTCTTCAAATCTAAGTGATAATCTTGAAGAGACTCTCAAATCCTTCAAAAATATTCTTACTTTTATTCTACGAAATCAGAGGCACTTAGAACTGAGTCAAATGCAGATGATAAAGGAACAAGAAAGGCATTTCGATGCACTACGATGGATGATCTCCGCTCTCAACAAAGAGGATCTCCAAGTAAATCCACCGAAGACATTGCTCCAGGACGATGAAGATTGGGAAGTAATCAAAGCGGATCCCATCTTTGGAAAAGAGGGATGGGTTGAAGTTCCACGTAACATTTAACTTGTTTGATTTGGTTTAAAATTGATTTGATTTGAAATACTTGATTTGGTTTGGTTTTAAACATGGTTGATTTATGATAACTTACTATATTGATTATGTAATAAGACATAAATAGGTGTGCTTATGTTTGATTGATTTGTCTACTTATTGTATGCATTTTCTTTTCATTTAACAGTTATGAATATAGTGATATGAATAAAATAATTTGTGGTTACACTTATTATTCTCATTCTTATATTACTCATATATATCATTCTGAGTATACAATATTTAGCATTGTTATATCTAGTTTCAGTATTATTAATGATAACACTATCATTAATATCATAGATTTAGGGGGAGTTAGTGTCATTTTTTTGTTGATGACAAAGGGGGAGAAGTATAAAATAGGTTAGTTAGGCATAGATTAAGGGGGGGTTATTAGATTTAGGGGGAGTTATAAGGAGAATATAAATATTTTATAAACAAAGGTTGTCATCATCAAAAAGGGGGAGAATGTTAGTCCATAGGATAGTGGTTTTGATGACAACAACTATAGAAGTGTTATAAAATATATATGTGCAGGAAATCTATATGCAGGTATCAACAGAAGAAGACTGTACAGTAAAGAAAACAAAATTGATGAAGACAAAGATCAAGAGTTCAAGATTGAAGACTCATGAGATTCAAGATATTCAAGAGTTCAAGACAAATAATATAGTTAGGTTAGATATTTGTTAAAACTCCTTGAAAGCACTATCATTCTTTTTTATCCAATTTACTCGTGGAATGGAATCCACTTCGTTCTTGTTAAAGGGATGGAACCCTAGTGAGATGGAACTCACGAAATATCTAGTGGAACGGATAGTAGCCCTATTTTGTTATCCACTAATTTTGATTCAAAATGATTTTCAAAATTATCTCTTGTTTTATAAAATGATTTTCAAATATTCCTTTTCAAAAGAAAAACCTTCGTTCACATTTCCAAAAATGTTTTAGCCTCAAAATCATATTTATCATTTTGTTATATTTTGATTTCAAAATTGTCCTTGATATGTTAGCCTCAAAATCTATTTTAATATTATATTTACTTTAGTTTATTTACTTTGATTTTAAATATATTTTAGTATATATACATATATACTCATAAGTATTTCTACTTCTAAATACCTTCTACAAATACATAGAGTCCATTTGAATAAAGTTGCATATGTTTTAAATCATCATTTTCAAAGTAAAGCAAATCATCACTTTTTACTAGACCATGTCGACATCCTATTTACCTGTCATGTCGACATGCTTCCCGTTACAGCAAAGGTTGTTTTCAAAAGAAGTGTCTATTCGTTTAAACCTCTTCGAATGGACACATCCATTCATTCTCTATAAATAGAGACTGTTATGGACGTTTTCCAGTAACTACTTTCTTTATTTTCTCTCCTCTTTACTCTCTTATCTTATTTTCTAATCATCCTATCCATATTTTGCCGAAATCTTAAGTGAATCAAACCAGAATATCTCTAGTTTGATTCTCTGCCACTCTCTCCAAAGAATCTCAGTGCTTATCAGATTTATAGATACATTTGTACTCAAAGAAACTTGTGTGGGGTTATAAAGGTGTGATCGTGTCCTTGGAAATCGATCGGGTGAACTTGTGTCCTATGAATCAAGTGGTTCTACCCAGAGACCTGAGAATCTGGAGGGTGTACCTCGTTGCCTTGGAATCGAGGGATTGTAATCTAGATTATTGTTGAATAGAAAGCCGTACGGGTTGTGCAGGACTGGATGTAGGGTAACACCGAACCAGTATAAAATTCCTGGTGTGTTCTTTCCTTTACTTGCTTTTTATTTATATTTGCATTTGTTTGTGATTCTGTGATTTGATCTATGATTGTGTATTTGCATTAAGTTAGTTAATTCAATTTAAATCAAAGAAGTTTTAAAGAAATTCTTAAAACACTATTCACCCCCCCTCTAGTGTTAAATAGCCTTAAGATCATCTTCCGCGTCCCTTTCAGGTAATATTTCTTTCTTGTATTAGGCTATTTTATATAGACGTTAACGGATCAAACAGAAGTCACTCGGATGACAAGTGAAAATACTCACTATTATACTAAAAAATTTATATACCTAGTTATCTCCATCTACCTCATTGACTTTTATTTTCATTTAGATCTACAAATTGCCTTACAACATTTATAAACCTCGATTATTAAGTTATTTCTTTAACGTTGTTTTGTTCTCTTATCTAGACTACACCTAGTCATGTTTGAATAAAATTATATATCATCTCATTATTCTCATGTTTTATGAATTATCATGTTATAGAAGCATCCTAACATACACATCATTTTATTGTAGCATATTGTACTTTGGTATGGATTTCTATATAAACTGAATAAAAATTAGTTTTCATGACATAGTCGTTTGATGTGTATAAAGTTAAGCACTTAGGTTAGCTACTAATTCATCGAGTATTTTTTATTTTACTTTTTGAAGAAATCATCTATTTTATACCTTTTCATGGAATTGATTGGATTTCAATCCAATAGCATATGAAAATATCATCATAACTCTTATAAAAAACTTATTTCTGGTACTCTAGTAACAAGAAAATGTTCTGTTTCCTAAGTGCAAACAAATGATATTGCTACATTGGCTTTTTTATGTTTGTCTAAATTATTTATTAAGGAAACATTTCATTTTATGACTAATAATAAGCAAGGTGTCAAATTTGATTTAAATCATAAATCTTAATTTTAAACTTCAAATCAAAAATGAATTTAAATAGTAAATTGTACGTTCAAAAGATTTGTATTATAATGTATATAGACTTGTTCGCAATAAATTTTGAGATATGCAAATTATTGAATGATATACAAGTACATAAAAGCATCGACTCTTCTTTCCTCGGTAGTACGAATCTTGAAAATCGGGTTTCTACTTCTGTATCTAAAATTTGGTTTATTCTCTTGTTCCATTTTCTTTTCTTTGAGAGACAATAACATTTTAATTATAGATTCAAATAAACATCTCGATATCCTTTGTTAAAGAATGGACCAAACAATTTTTCTCCACTGCGGTTTGAATTGAGTTTATAATCGGAACACGATAACCAAATCATAACTAAAGAGATTCAAGTTGAAACAAGATTTGAATCGTACGATATTAAGATTTTTGAAAACTATGGCAAAAATATATATATATTCACTTATTTGCTTCAAACTGTCATCCAATGAAGGTTTTGCACATTTCAATTTGAGTAACAACAAAGTCGTTGTAGTATAGTGGTGAGTATTCCCGCCTGTCACGCGGGTGACCCGGGTTCGATCCCCGGCAACGGCGTTGTACTTGTTTTATGCGAAGGAAGTGATAACATTCAAAAGTACAGCTAAGGAAATATTACTAATTTTGATTCTATGTGTCTATTTATCAATTTTTGCTTCTACGGTCAATTTATTTGTACATAGAAACAAACAAGATGAAGAAATGTACATAAAAACGTACAGGTTAGTTTAAACACTTAGAAACAAACAAGATGTAGAAATGCTTTGATTACACATGACTTCGCTTTGTAGATACATCGGTGTACTACTTTGTGTTATGTGTACATTATCTTTGTTCAAATAATAAGCTTGCTAAGTTTTTTCAAAGATAAAATAAATATCTGGACATTATTTAATTGATTTTATAGGTGCTATGTTGGTAATCCAACCTATTGGACATATCAAAAATGTTATTATCAAAGCTAAAAAAGGATAAACTACCAACAACATAAGTTATAAATTGCTAGAATATTTTCTATTCCATTGTTGGAGACGGTATTGTATTATTACTTTAAGAAAGGAGAAACTACCAATGATTGTTCTGAATACCAAAACCACGGATCAGGCGGCATTGGTCTAATGTTGATCAAACTATCAAAACCATGTTGATTCTATGTCATCGCTATGGTTCGAACATAGTATCTTTCTCTAAACGGTTTGATGCTTAACAACTCAGCAATTTTTGGGGCTTATTTTCAATTTTTCTAGTGTAAGTGTAGATGTATTAAATTTAAACATAGCTTTTAATTAATACACATGCATAGATAAAAGAAATTTGTATTAAAAATATATAATCATAAGCCTTAATATAAATTATATTTTATAACAATTTTAGTATAAAAATGTCACTTTTACGTTACTTTTTATGTAAAAAAATTCATTGGTTCAAACATATGTTAACAGCCACAAATTCATGAATTCCACTGATTTAACCATCTAATTTATTAGGAAACCAAGATGTTATCTTGCAGTTGATAAAAATTTACACATGGCAAACCTTTGGAAACACTGTGCATTGTTATATTAGAAAAGAAAAGAATCTAAATGTATGGTGCGAAATAGTTACTGGTTCCAAGTCCCACATCACCTGTCTACAAAGAGTTAGAAAATCAACTATAAAGCATGTTGTGTTGACCATACAAAAGCAAAGTCTCATAGGCTCTTGAAAATAAAATATCAATTTTTTAATACTTGGTAATATTTCTTTCTTGTATTAGGCTATTTTATATAGACGTTAACGGATCAAACAGAAGTCACTCGGATGACAAGTGAAAATACTCACTATTATACTAAAAAATTTATATACCTAGTTATCTCCATCTACCTCATTGACTTTTATTTTCATTTAGATCTACAAATTGCCTTACAACATTTATAAACCTCGATTATTAAGTTATTTCTTTAACGTTGTTTTGTTCTCTTATCTAGACTACACCTAGTCATGTTTGAATAAAATTATATATCATCTCATTATTCTCATGTTTTATGAATTATCATGTTATAGAAGCATCCTAACATACACATCATTTTATTGTAGCATATTGTACTTTGGTATGGATTTCTATATAAACTGAATAAAAATTAGTTTTCATGACATAGTCGTTTGATGTGTATAAAGTTAAGCACTTAGGTTAGCTACTAATTCATCGAGTATTTTTTATTTTAATTTTTGAAGAAATCATCTATTTTATACCTTTTCATGGAATTGATTGGATTTCAATCCAATAGCATATGAAAATATCATCATAACTCTTATAAAAAACTTATTTCTGGTACTCTAGTAACAAGAAAATGTTCTGTTTCCTAAGTGCAAACAAATGATATTGCTACATTGGCTTTTTTATGTTTGTCTAAATTATTTCTTAAGGAAACATTTCATTTTATGACTAATAATAAGCAAGGTGTCAAATTTGATTTAAATCATAAATCTTAATTTTAAACTTCAAATCAAAAATGAATTTAAATAGTAAATTGTACGTTCAAAAGATTTGTATTATAATGTATATAGACTTGTTCGCAATAAATTTTAAGATATGCAATTTATTGAATGATATACAAGTACATAAAAGCATCGACTCTTCTTTCCTCGGTAGTACGAATCTTGAAAATCGGGTTTCTACGTCTGTATCTAAAATTTGGTTTATTCTCTTGTTCCATTTTCTTTTCTTTGAGAGACAATAACATTTTAATTATAGATTAAAATAAACATCTCGATATCCTTTGTTAAAGAATGGACCAAACAATTTTTCTCCACTGCGGTTTGAATTGAGTTTATAATCGGAACCCGATAATCAAATCATAACTAAAGAGATTCAAGTTGAAACAAGATTTGAATCGTACGATATTAAGATTTTTGAAAACTATGGCAACAAATATATATATTCAATTTAGCTGAACGGATGTTTTGACATCCTTTGTTAAAGAATGGACCAAACAATTTTTCTCCACTGCGGTTTGAATTGAGTTTATAATCGGAACCCGATAACCAAATCATAACTAAAGAGATTCAAGTTGAAACAAGATTTGAATCGTACGATATTAAGATTTTTGAAAACTATGGCAACAAATATATATTTCAAGTATTCAATTTCATTTTATCTTTAAGAAGATAAAATCTCAAAACGTTTCATTTCATTTTGGGAATGCATTTCCATACTTATTTAATAATAAGTATTTCACAAATCATTTATTTTCAACACTTGGAAAATATTCGATATACTTAAATTAAATTATCTTTGTCAAAACATGGATCATATACTTTGTCAAAACATAGATCACCATACCGAGGATCACTCCCAATCCCCTGCAACACAAAGCCGGAACCATCCCTTACTGGATAATTCCGAATAAAATCACCCCACAGATGGCCGTCGCCAACTACACCACTAAGCCGAAATAAAAGAAGGAACTCTCTAGACAGGGATGACCTTACTCTCAGTGGGTGCTACCCACGAAGCCTTGTTGCACCTCCCCTGTTTTAGCCATTCCCGGTTGATGAGGCTTGAGGTCACGATTTACCTTCAAATCAGAACACATCACTTAGAATGCTCATCGTCCGCCTGACGATGTGCTGAAAGCATTCAATCCATACAAGTTCGTTCCGGGTTCGAACGAAACCGAAGGCATTATCTCGTTACACTCGTTTTGGAATCACCCTCAGAGTTAACGACAATAACCCTTGCACTCTGAATCTTCATCTTCACTTGAGATTCACGACCTATCGTAAATTTGGATCGATGTGGTATTCGGGTCTCCAGACCTGGAATCCCGGTATACGGAAACCCGATCCCGGTCTCATCGAAATCCAAAACGTATCTTTTAAGGCCAAGTTGTTTTAAAGTTAAAACAATTCAATTCTTATCTATATACACAAAGATAGATAATTCAATAGATAACCTACATTATCATCCCAAACAGATAATTGTCGTTAACTATATACACAAAGATAGATAATTCAATAGATCACAAAGATAGATAATTCAATATCTTTGTCAAAACATCCGTTGCAACACATGATCCATGTCTGATCATATACTTAAGAAATTTTTCTATCTTAAAGATGTTTGAAAGCTAAAATTTAGCTGAACGGATGTTTTGACATCATTGGATTCCAAAGATAAACGAAATTGAATTTTTGAAATTCAAGTAGAAAATTTCTAAGTGAATCAATTTTTGAAATTTAAGAAATTTTGAAGAAAGGAATTTTTAAAGTATAAAAAGTAAATTTTTATAATCGTATTGAATAAATTCCAGAATCAAGTGAAAATGTTAAATAAATGAATTTCGTATAATAGTGATTTTAAATTGAAAAATTTAATAAAAAATTGGATTTCTAAATAGTTTGGAAAAATAAAGGAATTTATTTTCTTTAAAAGGAATTTATTTAAAAAGAAATAAGTGGGAAGTCCAATTAGAAATTTAACTGGCAAATTGAAACGAATTTGGAAAATCGATATGAAATTTATAGATGTATAAATTGTAAAGTTAAAAAGAATGAAATTTATAGATGTATAAATTGTAAAGTTAAAAAGAATGAAATTTATAGATTTATAAATGGTGAAGTTAAAATGAATGAAATTGTAGAATGGAGGATTTATAAGAAATTAACTTATAAAACTGGATTTTTGCCTTAAATGGGAGTATTGATCGAACTTGTTAATAAAGGGGATTTATAAATCAAAGTTATTGTGAAATATAAGGTTGAATTTATAAACGTTGTTTTATAAATCTGAAATCACTTATTTTAATAAGTGTATTATAGAAATTAATAAAAGGAGATTTATAAACCGAAGTTGTTATAAAACAGAAATGGAATTTATAAGCGTTGTTTTATAAATTCGAAATAAATTGAATTTGATGAATTAAATAGTGAAATGTGATTAGTGAAGTATATTCACGATTTTGGACGGTGAATATATTGTAAGTAAAATGGATATTGTTTGGGAAAGCGACATTATAAATGAAGTTGATTGTTTTTAACAATGTTTTAAAATGTGTTATGAATCGAAAGCATAGATTTCAACATTTATTGTTGAAATAGACGTTTTCGAGAAATATAAGGAAATGGTGGACTATAACACTATTGTTATAGTAAATGATTTCCGAAAGGAAATGTTTTTATCTAGTATTGGGATTTACATATCTATTTTAATCTCGAATCCCTATACTAGTGATTTTTGAGTCGTCGTAACGATGTTTTACGTAACATTCGTTTTGACTCAAATTGATGTTGTTTTAGAAAATAGATTTCCTTAAAGAATGAAATATAGACTTAATTTAATTTAAGTATATCGAATATTTTCCAAGTGTTGAAAATAAATGATTTGTGAAATACTTATTATTAAATAAGTATGGAAATGCATTCCCAAAATGAAATGAAACGTTTTGAGATTTTATCTTCTTAAAGATAAAATGAAATTGAATACTTGAAATCGATTTGAGAATCGTATATCAGTAGATATTTTGAAGATATAAATTCACTATGGAATTTATAAATGGAACGGGAATTTGTTTTAAAAAATCAACGTTGATTTATTTTTAAAGTGTGGAAATTTTATATCTAGTAAAGATATTTTTGAAGATGGAATAATTTGGAAAATTATTTGGAATCTGATGAAGTTACGCATCTTTATTGATAGTTAAATAACCGACTATCAATAATTACCTTTAGATAGGTATTTGTTGTGAATTGGATGAATTTAAATGCCACACTTATTTTTGAATAAATCGCTCACTATTCGGGTTAACCGGGAAAGGACCATGGGGTCGTATAACCCATTCCGAATATGTGATACGTCGTTATGAATCGCATTTGAAGACCGGTGTTGAAGACCGGATATTTTTGAAAACGGAAGGATTACCGTCGAGTTACTCTACACCGACTGATCCTCGGTTTAGAGGTTTTATCACCCTTAGTGACGGGAAGTCCTGACGTGATTGAAAATTATCCGGAAGTGCAAGGGCTTCGTGAGAAGTGCCTTCGGTTCTGTTCGATCCCGGAACAGACTTGTATGGATTGTGTGTCTGACGTTACAATTTGAGATATAAAGCTGATTTCTTTCAAATACATTTCTGTTGGTGGCGGAGAATTTATTCTCTTAGCTTAACACCCTTCTCTGAGACGTACGAGCTCAGAGGTTATGTAGTTGAAATTTATCAGCGATATATCCCAATTTGGTAACGTGGCATACTGAGTGTTGCTGTGAAATGATCAGTGTTTGATCATTTGTGATATGATCATTTGTTTGATCTTATATCTTGGTGATCATAGGTTGATCATTTTGTTTGACCCGAAGCAGGGCTTTTTGAGAAAGCGTAGCTTTGTGGACGAGACTTCATCGAGCCTCACACCCCGGAAATGGTCGAAACAGGACGAATGCGGCAAGGTTCTAGGGAGTAGCGCCCCTTAGTGTATGTCATTCCTTCTGGATAAAGGTGGTATCATGGTATGGAGCCCAGATACTTAACCTCTGTGGTTACTGCATTATTATTATCTATGTGGTTTGTTGGAAATCGGGGATCCTCGGGAAGATCGGTGACGATCGGGGGATGGCATACGCGTGTCAGTAGTTACCTATTTTTGCAGAGGTAACCCGGCCTTGTGTTGGCAGAGATCCAGTTAGGTTCTCGGGTCGTCTATTTCAGGGACGTACCCATCGTGGATAGGAAGTTCCTTAGCCTGACCATTTGTTGGAAATCCAAAGAAACAATACGTGACTTGTACGGTTTTAGTTGTAGAACCTGCCATCTAATATGGCAGCTATAGCAAGCATACTATAATGGTACCTATGCTGGCTAAGATTTATATTCTACTTTCGAAATGTTTTCCACTATGCACTAATAATAATATCAAAAAGAATTTGATTTTTGCGTAGTAAGCATCTTTGACTATCATAAGAAGAAATCTCCTCCAAGTCTGCGTTTGCATTGTGTGTGTGGTGGGAGGTCTTATGGTAGTTTCATTTTCCAAAAGCATTGCGAATTGACTTTAAAATCTTCCTGCTATTTATTTTAAAGAATAACTATTTTACGATCTCACACCAGTCACCATGACTGACTCGGAGTTTATTGTTTCCCTTCTAAACTCTGGGTGCCCACCAATTTCCACACGGGCAGTCTAGAGTTATGTTATCAGGATATTCTGGATATTCTGGAGCTTTGGAGATAAGCTGGATGACGAGACGTAGTATTTGTATCTAATAGTATTTATTCCGCTGTGTATTCTGTATGAGGACAAGTTATATAACTGTCCATTGTTGTACTGAGTTGTATATTGACTCTGATGATTGATGTATGTATAAACTGATATAGTTCTTTGTTTTAAAAGACTATGATTATCTATTATATATTGTTCCGCTGCGATGTGTAAGATTCTGATATTGTTTTCTGTTTCTGTTCTGTGTGTTCTGTTGTTCTTCTTCCTTTCCTTTTTCTTCTCTTTTTCTTCTACTTCTTCTTTTTAAAACCCTCACTATTGGAGTTTCCGGCGTTCGATTTCTCGGCAGTCGATAAAGTGAGTATCGATGTCGAATTTTCGAAAGTCGAAAATTTCGGTTTGTGACACATTTAATTAATTTCTAATTACTAAATTAATTGCTAAATAAACCTTTAATCACTTGATTAATTAAATTATCTAATCATTTATTAAAAATCTATACTTATCTAAATAAATGATTAATCCCAAATTAATTAACCTTAATTAATTAACTTATAATCTTAATTATTTAATTAATTAACACTAAATCATTAATTAATTAAATTATTAAATTATCCTTTTAATTACCTTATTCGTTTAATGACTCCTAATCATTAACCCTTAATTAATCTTTAAATTTAAGTATTAATCCTTTATAACAACTTGAATTATTATTAACAAAAGATTTTAAAACATTTTACTTCTAAATCCTTCTTTTAATTTATTTCAAATTAAAGATTTTAAATTGAATTACAAATTTAACTTTAACAAATTTTAAATCAAATTTACAAAACCTTTTTAATCTAAATGTTAAAGGAACATTTAACATTTATAAAAGAAATTTATAAGATTTTAAACTCATTCATTTAAAATTCAAACCTTTTTAAATTATACTTTAAACATTTTAAATTTGTTTAAACATTATAATTTATAAACTTATTTATTTCCAACTAGAATACAAATTTAAATCTGAATTCATACTTTAAACTTGATTTAAAACTTTGTTTTAAATCCTACTCTACATTTTAAAGTTTAAAACACTATCAGGCTTTAAAATATGCAACCTCCCAACTGACCCGAGCCAAACATCAAAATACCCAAGAAAAAGTTGAAAACCCCCGAGTCCGACTTCGAGTTTTTCCCTTCTTTTTATTTAAACTTTGTTATGATTAAATTTTTAAAAACAACTACAACCCACATGAGTTTTCGCTAAACGAACCCGAGCCAGAACCCTATTTCCTCGAGCATGACTTTGAGCCAAACCCATCCCCTACTCGAGTACAACTACTTCTTCCTCAACTCAAACAAAAACATTGCCGATATCTTGTGCACGTGCATAGGCGACTCGATCGCCTTCGACCACCGATGCCAACGCCGGCACATCGTCTACGACACCCACTAGCGATTCCAATCATCAGAACCACGAACAAACTTCTCAGTCGAATTCGAGCATTACGACCAAACCTGGAACAGAACCCATCATCCAAAACCACCTCGTTTCACCACCTCTGGTCACCAGAAATTCTGATACTCCGATCAAAGCCTCGTCGAAGTCCCAAGCTCCGTTTCCCCCACCTCCAGTCAAGTCCGGTTCACCATTGATTTCGAAATTTTCTCGAGAACAACCACGACAAAAACTGGCCTTAAACCCTAAATTACTCTCGTTCATCCTCCACAATGATTTATAAAATCATCGAGCATTTTTGTGATGATCCCCAATCACTTAGCAAGCTATTACTCCAATCACGAAACCTAAAAACCCACCGATCACCAAAATTTCGACAAAACCCAATTCACGTCCATCTTACTAATTCTCTAGATTTACCCAATTTAAAATCGTGATTTTTCTTTCAAAAATCATTATTTTGTATAAGGAATTAGTTTATAAACCTGAATTGATAAATAAAGATACTTGAATTTTCACTTGTTTAAACATGCACTGTTATTTTCTAGTTTCTTAGAGACATTCATATATATTTTTACTTAATTAAATTTTAAACACTAACCCATGGTTAAACAAACGATTATTGTTTGAATCTGAAATCCTAATAAAGATCAGATAAGGGGATAATGGAATTTCTACAAATTTCTTAACTTAAAAACAGGAATAAGCAAGAACAGACACTCAACAAACACACATATACATCAATAAATACATACAGGAAGGATGCACTTGTACACATTCACATAACATACTCACTTCAGATATCACCCAAGCAACCAGATTTTATATAATTTAGATTTTAAAACAGATGTTACTCACCAATTTTAAGAACAGAGAAATTTTCCAGGCTTTAAATTTTGATCTGGCAATTTCTTTTGATTTAAAACTTGAGTTGCCTTTTGCTTCATCGATTTAAAACTTGCATGTTGCTTGATGTTACTGGATCTTGCATGCATGCCATTATCTTGTTTGTTGATAGGTGTTGCTTAGATCAGGTTTGAGGAAGAAAGTATCCAGGCTTAAAGAAATGCAGACTGGAGTTCCAGATTGCAGAAAGATGTTGAAGAATGGTTACATGCTTTGCCTTTGGAAATGTTTTACAGGTTTGAAGAATTTGTTTTTTTGAGAAATTTTGTTAGAGGAATGTTTGATTACAGATTTAGTTTTTGAGAATTTGTCTCAGGCTGAAGTTCTTAAGTTTTGAAAAGAAGGAGATAGGAAAAAATTATCAAGATAAGAACATATGTATATATAAATAAAAATGTGGTTTATTAAAAATAAAAGAAAAACTAAAATTTAAAACTTGACATTTGTCATTAGAGTTGTTAATCAATTAACACATGTTACTACTTAGCCTTAGGAAATAACACATGTCCCTTTTAATTAATTAATATTTATTTTAAATGTGAATAAACCTCTTTTTCTTTAATTAAATAAATACTTATTACTTATTTATATATATAGATAAAGTATTTTAAAGAAAATAAAACCAATTATGTATATAAATAAAAGCTTATCCATATATTTATACAAATCCAAAACTATTTAAATATTACCTCTCAAATTCTAAATTCAAATTCAAATTAAATTTTAAAAATCTAATTTAAAGTTAATTAAAACAACACATTCAATTTAAAAATAACAATTCTATTTTATTAAATTTTTAAAGTATAAAATTCACTAATTAAATATTCATTTAATTAGATTATTAAACCAATTAAAATTTGTTATCAAAGATTATCAAATCAATTTAATTATTTAAATAGATTATTAAATTGATATTGCCCCAAATTTCCGGGATATTACATTCCTCCCCCCTTAAAATAATTTCGTCCCCGAAATTTAAAACAAAGGTAATTTAATAATCTTTTTAAATCACAAGGATGTATTATCATCCATATGCTAACAATCATAGCAACCAATCATCCAAACAAACAATTCTAACTATCCAGCGAAAAATTCTGAATAGAATTTCCTCGAGTTTCCTCAAGTATATATATATACCGGGATACTCGCTCTACAGAATCCAAACAATCAACACTACTAAGCTATAGAGCTCCTACTCATCTAGATCTACAAAACTAAACAGAATATCAGACTCGTCTCTACAGACGAGTCTGACTCAACAACCAGATCTTCTAGAACTGCCGGTTCCAAAACCAGAGATAAATCAAACATGTACTCCCACAATGAATTCAGTTATCCAAACTGACAATTCAATCCAGTAGATCAAAGCACTTATCCAAATTAGATCACAAAAAAAAAATCCAAAATAACTCGGAGCTAACTTCCCAGACTTACCCAATCTTATAGCTCCCTTTAACCAGAGAAAAACTTCACAACAACGAAGTCTCCAACTTCGAATTTCAAATTCCTTCGTCTTTTATTCACAAAATCCTTCAGACGATCTTGGGCTTCCTACAAATCCTTCTTGATCAACTCAACCTTCGCCAATGCTTCCTTGAAACAAACAGGACTAAAAATAACTCCACACAATGATCTCCTCAAGATCAACCAAGACCAAGAACACCAACTCTACTCACAAACATCAGAAGACCGAACTAACTTCTCCTATCTGGAAAAGACAAACAGGAGCACTCGCCAAACTGCTTCCGTTGCACCACTCTAATCTGGAACAGAATGAAAATGCTGATGAAGAACACGAGCATAGACTGGATAACTCATCCCAGAAAATCTCAGATAACTCAAGAGAATACTCAAACTATCGCAAGTCACTTTTGCGATCAACCCAGTCAAATCCAAAGAAAACTGTTCTCTCTTTATCAATCAGAACAGTCCATACTTAATTATCCAATCCATCGAAGAAATGGATCCACTCTACTGCTTTTGAACTTCACCTTTAGAAAAAATTTCTCAGCCAGAAGACTTCCTGCCAATGCAAAGAATACTCTGAGCTGCACTGCTGCCACAGATGCCAAAGACTTCTCAATCCAAAGCTTCTCGAGAAACTCGATTCCCAAACAGAATCACCATGGTGAACTCAGCCACAACACCGAAGCAGACACACTTCATTAACTTGTTCCAAAGAAAACATCTTCGGGAACATCCATAGTCACTGCATCTCATCACACAGCTACTCTTTCCAGAAGTATCAAGATACCACCACTCGCTTCTGCTCAACCGACAGATCCAACTCTACTCATCCAACTTCAAAGATAAACACTGAATCTTAACAGGTTTCCTTTAGAGATTTAAAAATCCTTACACAACTGCAAAGTTCACTCGAGACGGTATTAGGTTTACAGTCTCGACAAATACACTTCCAACCTCAACACTCAGACTCCTAATCCTAGATGATAAATTATTATCATCTCAACCAATCAATACAAATACCATATACATTTAAAATGATACATTTTTTTTATACATAGAAAATATATCTGGGTAAAATTATTTCACCTTTTTAAAACAATATTGTGTCCGTTGGCCTGGTCCAAGTGTTTAGAGATCCCTATCAATAACGTTAGCTACTCGTATTGACCAGAATCCATATACCACTCAACCGATCAATTAACACAATATAAAACCATTTTATATAACTAACAAATACGCGCTCTCGTATATATATATACACTCGGACTCAAACAGGTTGCTACAGATCCTGTCTCTAATGAACAATCCTTCCGAACCTAGGTATTCACTCAACCTAGTGTTCTGATATTCACTTAACCAAAAGCTTAGGCATTCGCTCAACCTATGCTCTGATACCACTGTAATGACCCGCCACTCATTCTACAGAATGACGTATCATCAATAAGAAAGAAAGGGGTAGAAAATAGAAAAGAAGAGAAGAAAGAAGAAACAACAACAACGATCTCACAGCGGAACGAACAAATTATATTAATAACATAAAGAAACTATTACATAGTATACAACACTTATCAGAGTTTACACAACTATACAACACATACTAGACAGTTATAAACATCTGTCTAGATATTACAACTCAAATACAATACAAGACTCTAACACAGATATCAACACAGCGGAATACTATATCTACGAACGCCGAAGCCTCCTGCTCCATTGCTCCTCCACAATTCGTCAAAGCTAAACCTGAATCCCTTGGCTACTCGTAAAAATTTGAGTACCCAAGAGTTTATAAAACAGAAATAAACAACTTGGGTCAGACATGGGTCTGGTGTGAGTAACAGATTAAACTTGCTTAACTTTGAAACCCATTTCGAAAGAAAAGGTATCTCGTAAGACTTCCCGCACATAAACACGAAAAGTTTTTACCTTACGATAACCAAAATATTTGATAGGAAATTCGATTGTATTATAATAGGGTCTAGGGTTTTCAAATAAATATGAAATAGCCGAAATTGTTACATTATTAAATTCCAGCATACATAAGTATACAATCAAATCCGTTATCACTTATTGGAATTTGGATTTCCATACAATGGCAGGGCTACTGGGGTACCGCCCATCACAGTACGGGGCCTAGATCACCGTACCTGGAATCCCGGTATACGGAAACCCGATCCCGGTCTCATCGAAATCCAAAACGTATCTTTTAAGGCAAAGTTGTTTTAAAGTTAAAACAATTCAATTCTTATCTATATACACAAAGATAGATAATTCAATAGATAACCTACATTATCATCCCAAACAGATAATTCACATTATCATTACAATTCAACCAAACATCCATATCATATATCAATCATATCTCATCAAAGATATCAAACAATGAAATACATTCAATCTCATTCATCCATCCTTAAGTAATGATTTATATAATCTAATTAATTTAAAGTGAATTAAACTAATTACTTCATTCTATAAATCCTGCTTACTTAATTATTAATTAAACCAATTAATTAATCATTACTCTAAGTATCCATCTTAATTAATCATTCCTGATTAATAATCCTTTAATTACTTTAAGTAATTAATACTTAATTAATTTCACAAATTAATTATCTTAAACCATTCAGTAATTAATCTTTAATTACTTCATTAATTAATTAATTATACTTAATTATCTTAATCCTTAATTAATTACAATTAATTAATTACTTTAATCACTTATTATTTATTAATTAATCTTAATTAATCAATTCTTAATTACATCATTAATTTTATTAATTAATGATCCTTAATTACTCTTAATTAATTATCTTATTTAAATTAATTACATTTAATAATTAATTAGTCACATTTATTAATCACCTTTGATTAATCTCATTTAGTAATTAACTTCCCTTAATTACTCCACTTCATAAATTAATTACTCCTTAATTAATTATCTTTTAATTAATCCCTTGATTAATTATACAAAGTAATTAAACTCAATTTACTTTCATTATCTCCATTTAATTACATCCAGTAATTACCTTAAATTACTTTCCTAAGTAATTACACTTCATTAATTACATTTAAGTAATTATCAAATCACCAAATGATTTTCTTAAATTAATTTAACTAATTAATTTAAACTTATCAAATTTATTTTATTTAATTACCTTAAGTAATTAATTCATTTAATTACTTCCATTAAGTAATTATACTTAACCAATTTCATATTAACTAATTAATCTAATTGATTATCAAATTAATCATATTAATTAATTATTTAATAATTCCTAATTAATGAACCCTCATTAATTATTAATCAATTCTCTAATTACTTTCCTTAAGTAATTAAGCTTAAATCAATTATTTATTAATTACAACTTAATAAATTCTTAATTACCCATTTAATTAATTTCTAATTACTAAATTAATTGCTAAATAAACCTTTAATCACTTGATTAATTAAATTATCTAATCATTTATTAAAAATCTATACTTATCTAAATAAATGATTAATCCCAAATTAATTAACCTTAATTAATTAACTTATAATCTTAATTATTTAATTAATTAACACTAAATCATTAATTAATTAAATTATTAAATTATCCTTTTAATTACCTTATTCGTTTAATGACTCCTAATCATTAACCCTTAATTAATCTTTAAATTTAAGTATTAATCCTTTATAACAACTTGAATTATTATTAACAAAAGATTTTAAAACATTTTACTTCTAAATCCTTCTTTTAATTTATTTCAAATTAAAGATTTTAAATTGAATTACAAATTTAACTTTAACAAATTTTAAATCAAATTTACAAAACCTTTTTAATCTAAATGTTAAAGGAACATTTAACATTTATAAAAGAAATTTATAAGATTTTAAACCCATTCATTTAAAATTCAAACCTTTTTAAATTATACTTTAAACATTTTAAATTTGTTTAAACATTATAATTTATAAACTTATTTATTTCCAACTAGAATACAAATTTAAATCTGAATTCATACTTTAAACTTGATTTAAAACTTTGTTTTAAATCCTACTCTACATTTTAAAGTTTAAAACACTATCAGGCTTTAAAATATGCAACCTCCCAACTTATCCGAGCCAAACATCAAAATACCCAAGAAAAAGTTGAAAACCCACGAGTCCGACTTCGAGTTTTTCCCTTCTTTTTATTTAAACTTTGTTATGATTAAATTTTTAAAAACAACTACAACCCACACGAGTTTTCGCTAAACGAACCCGAGCCAGAACCCTATTTCCTCAAGCATGACTTCGAGCCAAACCCATCACCTACTCGAGTACAACTACTTCTTCCTCAACTCAAACAAAAACATTGCCGATATCTTGTGCACGTGCACAGGCGACTCGATCGCCTTCGACCACCGATGCCAACGCCGGCACATCGTCTACGACACCCACTAGCGATTCCAATCATCAGAACCACGAGCAAACTTCTCAGTCGAATTCGAGCATTACGACCAAACCTGGAACAGAACCCATCATCCAAAACCACCTCGTTTCACCACCTCTGGTCACCAGAAATTCTGATACTCCGATCAAAGCCTCGTCGAAGTCCCAAGCTCCGTTTCCCCCACCTCCAGTCAAGTCCGGTTCACCATTGATTTCGAAATTTTCTCGAGAACAACCACGACAAAAACTGGCCTTAAACCCTAAATTACTCTCGTTCATCCTCCACAATGATTTATAAAATCATCGAGCATTTTTGTGATGATCCCCAATCACTTAGCAAGCTATTACTCCAATCACGAAACCTAAAAACCCACCGATCACCAAAATTTCGACAAAACCCAATTCACGTCCATCTTACTAATTCTCTAGATTTACCCAATTTAAAATCGTGATTTTTCTTTCAAAAATCATTATTTTGTATAAGGAATTAGTTTATAAACCTGAATTGATAAATAAAGATACTTGAATTTTCACTTGTTTAAACATGCACTGTTATTTTCTAGTTTCTTAGAGACATTCATATATATTTTTACTTAATTAAATTTTAAACACTAACCCATGGTTAAACAAACGATAATTGTTTGAATCTGAAATCCTAATAAAGATCAGATAAGGGGATAATGGAATTTCTACAAATTTCTTAACTTAAAAACAGGAATAAGCAAGAACAGACACTCAACAAACACACATATACATCAATAAATACATACAGGAAGGATGCACTTGTACACATTCACATAACATACTCACTTCAGATATCACCCAAGCAACCAGATTTTATATAATTTAGATTTTAAAACAGATGTTACTCACCAATTTTAAGAACAGAGAAATTTTCCAGGCTTTAAATTTTGATCTGGCAATTTCTTTTGATTTAAAACTTGAGTTGCCTTTTGCTTCATCGATTTAAAACTTGCATGTTGCTTGATGTTACTGGATCTTGCATGCATGCCATTATCTTGTTTGTTGATAGGTGTTGCTTAGATCAGGTTTGAGGAAGAAAGTATCCAGGCTTAAAGAAATGCAGACTGGAGTTCCAGATTGCAGAAAGATGTTGAAGAATGGTTACAGGCTTTGCCTTTGGAAATGTTTTACAGGTTTGAAGAATTTGTTTTTTTGAGAAATTTTGTTAGAGGAATGTTTGATTACAGATTTAGTTTTTGAGAATTTGTCTCAGGCTGAAGTTCTTAAGTTTTGAAAAGAAGGAGATAGGAAAAAAATATCAAGATAAGAACATATGTATATATAAATAAAAATGTGGTTTATTAAAAATAAAAGAAAAACTAAAATTTAAAACTTGACATTTGTCATTAGAGTTGTTAATCAATTAACACATGTTACTACTTAGCCTTAGGAAATAACACATGTCCCTTTTAATTAATTAATATTTATTTTAAATGTGAATAAACCTCTTTTTCTTTAATTAAATAAATACTTATTACTTATTTATATATATAGATAAAGTATTTTAAAGAAAATAAAACCAATTATGTATATAAATAAAAGCTTATCCATATATTTATACAAATCCAAAACTATTTAAATATTACCTCTCAAATTCTAAATTCAAATTCAAATTAAATTTTAAAAATCTAATTTAAAGTTAATTAAAACAACACATTCAATTTAAAAATAACAATTCTATTTTATTAAATTTTTAAAGTATAAAATTCACAAATTAAATATTCATTTAATTAGATTATTAAACCAATTCAAATTTGTTATCAAAGATTATCAAATCAATTTAATTATTTAAATAGATTATTAAATTGATATTGCCCCAAATTTCCGGGATATTACATTCCTCCCCCCTTAAAATAATTTCGTCCCCGAAATTTAAAACAAAGGTAATTTAATAATCTTTTTAAATCACAAGGATGTATTATCATCCATATGCTAACAATCATAGCAACCAATCATCCAAACAAACAATTCTAACTATCCAGCGAAAAATTCTGAATAGAATTTCCTCGAGTTTCCCCAAGTATATATATATACCGGGATACTCGCTCTACAGAATCCAAACAATCAACACTACTAAGCTATAGAGCTCCTACTCATCTAGATCTACAAAACTAAACAGAATATCAGACTCGTCTCTACAGACGAGTCTGACTCAACAACCAGATCTTCCAGAACTGCCGGTTCCAAAACCAGAGATAAATCAAACACGTACTCCCACAATGAATTCAGTTATCCAAACTGACAATTCAATCCAGTAGATCAAAGCACTTATCCAAATTAGATCACAAAAAAAAAATCCAAAATAACTCGGAGCTAACTTCCCAGACTTACCCAATCTTATAGCTCCCTTTAACCAGAGAAAAACTTCACAACAACGAAGTCTCCAACTTCGAATTTCAAATTCCTTCGTCTTTTATTCACAAAATCCTTCAGACGATCTTGGGCTTCCTACAAATCCTTCTTGATCAACTCAACCTTCGCCAATGCTTCCTTGAAACAAACAGGACTAAAAATAACTCCACACAATGATCTCCTCAAGATCAACCAAGACCAAGAACACCAACTCTACTCACAAACATCAGAAGACCGAACTAACTTCTCCTATCTGGAAAAGACAAACAGGAGCACTTGCCAAACTACTTCCGTTGCACCACTCTAATCTGGAACAGAATGAAAATGCTGATGAAGAACACGAGCACAGACTGGATAACTCATCCTAGAAAATCTCAGATAACTCAAGAGAATACTCAAACTATCGCAAGTCACTTTTGCGATCAACCCAGTCAAATCCAAAGAAAACTGTTCTCTCTTTATCAATCAGAACAGTCCATACTTAATTATCCAATCCATCGAAGAAATGGATCCACTCTACTACTTTTGAACTTCACCTTCAGAAAAAATTTCTCAGCCAGAAGACTTCCTGCCAATGCAAAGAATACTCCGAGCTGCACTGCTGCCACAGATGCCAAAGACTTCTCAATCCAAAGCTTCTCGAGAAACTCGATTCCCAAACAGAATCACCATGGTGAACTCAGCCACAACACCGAAGCAGACACACTTCATTAACTTGTTCCAAAGAAAACATCTTCGGGAACATCCATAGTCACTGCATCTCATCACACAGCTACTCTTTCCAGAAGTATCAAGATACCACCACTCGCTTCTGCTCAACCGACAGATCCAACTCTACTCATCCAACTTCAAAGATAAACACTGAATCTTAATAGGTTTCCTTTAGAGATTTAAAAATCCTTACACAACTGCAAAGTTCACTCGAGACGGTATTAGGTTTACAGTCTCGACAAATACACTTCCAACCTCAACACTCAGACTCCTAATCCTAGATGATAAATTATTATCATCTCAACCAATCAATACAAATACCATATACATTTAAAATGATACATTTTTTTTTATATATAGAAAATATATCTGGGTAAAATTATTTCACCTTTTTAAAACAATATTGTGTCCGTTGGCCTGGTCCAAGTGTTTAGAGATCCCTATCAATAACGTTAGCTACTTGTATTACCAGAATCCATATACCACTCAACCGATCAATTAACACAATATAAAACCATTTTATATAACTAACAAATACGCGCTCTCGTATATATATATACACTCGGACTCAAACAGGTTGTTACAGATCCTGTCTCTAATGAACAATCCTTCCGAACCTAGGTATTCACTCAACCTAGTGTTCTGATATTCACTTAACCAAAAGCTTAGGCATTCGCTCAACCTATGCTCTGATACCACTGTAATGACCCGCCACTCATTCTACAGAATGACGTATCATCAATAAGAAAGAAAGGGGTAGAAAATAGAAAAGAAGAGAAGAAAGAAGAAACAACAACAACGATCTCACAGCGGAACGAACAAATTATATTAATAACATAAAGAAACTATTACATAGTATACAACACTTATCAGAGTTTACACAACTATACAACACATGCTAGACAGTTATAAACATCTGTCTAGATATTACAACTCAAATACAATACAAGACTCTAACACAGATATCAACACAGCGGAATACTATATCTACGAACGCCGAAGCCTCCTGCTCCATTGCTCCTCCACAATTCGTCAAAGCTAAACCTGAATCCCTTGGCTACTCGTAAAAATTTGAGTACCCAAGAGTTTATAAAACAGAAATAAACAACTTGGGTCAGACATGGGTCTGTTGTGAGTAACAGATTAAACTTGCTTAACTTTGAAACCCATTTCGAAAGAAAAGGTATCTCGTAAGACTTCCCGCACATAAACACGAAAAGTTTTTACCTTACGATAACCAAAATATTTGATAGGAAATTCGATTGTATTATAATAGGGTCTAGGGTTTTCAAATAAATATGAAATAGCCGAAATTGTTACATTATTAAATTCCAGCATACATAAGTATACAATCAAATCCGTTATCACTTATTGGAATTTGGATTTCCATACAATGGCAGGGCTACTGGGGTACCGCCCATCACAGTACGGGGCCTAGATCACTGTACCGAGGATCACTCCCAATCCCCTGCAACACAAAGCCGGAACCATCCCTTACTGGATAATTCCGAATAAAATCACCCCACAGATGGCCGTCGCCAACTACACCACTAAGCCGAAATAAAAGAAGGAACTCTCTAGACAGGGATGACCTTACTCTCAGTGGGTGCTACCCACGAAGCCTTGTTGCACCTCCCCTGTTTTAGCCATTCCCGGTTGATGAGGCTTGAGGTCACGATTTACCTTCAAATCAGAACACATCACTTAGAATGCTCATCGTCCGCCTGACGATGTGCTGAAAGCATTCAATCCATACAAGTTCGTTCCGGGTTCGAACGAAACCGAAGGCATTATCTCGTTACACTCGTTTTGGAATCACCCTCAGAGTTAACGACAATAACCCTTGCACTCTGAATCTTCATCTTCACTTGAGATTCACGACCTATCGTAAATTTGGATCGATGTGGTATTCGGGTCTCCAGACCTGGAATCCCGGTATACGGAAACCCGATCCCGGTCTCATCGAAATCCAAAACGTATCTTTTAAGGCCAAGTTGTTTTAAAGTTAAAACAATTCAATTCTTATCTATATACACAAAGATAGATAATTCAATAGATAACCTACATTATCATCCCAAACAGATAATTCACATTATCATTACAATTCAACCAAACATCCATATCATATATCAATCATATCTCATCAGAGATATCAAACAATGAAATACATTCAATCTCATTCATCCATCCTTAAGTAATGATTTATATCATCTAATTAATTTAAAGTGAATTAAACTAATTACTTCATTCTATAAATCCTGCTTACTTAATTATTAATTAAACCAATTAATTAATCATTACTCTAAGTATCCATCTTAATTAATCATTCCTGATTAATAATCCTTTAATTACTTTAAGTAATTAATACTTAATTAATTTCACAAATTAATTATCTTAAACCATTCAGTAATTAATCTTTAATTACTTCATTAATTAATTAATTATACTTAATTATCTTAATCCTTAATTAATTACAATTAATTAATTACTTTAATCACTTATTATTTATTAATTAATCTTAATTAATCAATTCTTAATTACATCATTAATTTTATTAATTAATGATCCTTAATTACTCTTAATTAATTATCTTATTTAAATTAATTACATTTAATAATTAATTAGTCACATTTATTAATCACCTTTGATTAATCTCATTTAGTAATTAACTTCCCTTAATTACTCCACTTCATAAATTAATTACTCCTTAATTAATTATCTTTTAATTAATCCCTTGATTAATTATACAAAGTAATTAAACTCAATTTACTTTCATTATCTCCATTTAATTACATCCAGTAATTACCTTAAATTACTTTCCTAAGTAATTACACTTCATTAATTACATTTAAGTAATTATCAAATCACCAAATGATTTTCTTAAATTAATTTAACTAATTAATTTAAACTTATCAAATTTATTTTATTTAATTACCTTAAGTAATTAATTCATTTAATTACTTCCATTAAGTAATTATACTTAACCAATTTCATATTAACTAATTAATCTAATTGATTATCAAATTAATCATATTAATTAATTATTTAATAATTCCTAATTAATGAACCCTCATTAATTATTAATCAATTCTCTAATTACTTTCCTTAAGTAATTAAGCTTAAATCAATTATTTATTAATTACAACTTAATAAATTCTTAATTACCCATTTAATTAATTTCTAATTACTAAATTAATTGCTAAATAAACCTTTAATCACTTGATTAATTAAATTATCTAATCATTTATTAAAAATCTATACTTATCTAAATAAATGATTAATCCCAAATTAATTAACCTTAATTAATTAACTTATAATCTTAATTATTTAATTAATTAACACTAAATCATTAATTAATTAAATTATTAAATTATCCTTTTAATTACCTTATTCGTTTAATGACTCCTAATCATTAACCCTTAATTAATCTTTAAATTTAAGTATTAATCCTTTATAACAACTTGAATTATTATTAACAAAAGATTTTAAAACATTTTACTTCTAAATCCTTCTTTTAATTTATTTCAAATTAAAGATTTTAAATTGAATTACAAATTTAACTTTAACAAATTTTAAATCAAATTTACAAAACCTTTTTAATCTAAATGTTAAAGGAACATTTAACATTTATAAAAGAAATTTATAAGATTTTAAACCCATTCATTTAAAATTCAAACCTTTTTAAATTATACTTTAAACATTTTAAATTTGTTTAAACATTATAATTTATAAACTTATTTATTTCCAACTAGAATACAAATTTAAATCTGAATTCATACTTTAAACTTGATTTAAAACTTTGTTTTAAATCCTACTCTACATTTTAAAGTTTAAAACACTATCAGGCTTTAAAATATGCAACCTCCCAACTGACCCGAGCCAAACATCAAAATACCCAAGAAAAAGTTGAAAACCCACGAGTCCGACTTCGAGTTTTTCCCTTCTTTTTATTTAAACTTTGTTATGATTAAATTTTTAAAAACAACTACAACCCACACGAGTTTTCGCTAAACAAACCCGAGCCAGAACCCTATTTCCTCGAGCATGACTTCGAGCCAAACCCATCACCTACTCGAGTACAACTACTTCTTCCTTAACTCAAACAAAAACATTGCCGATATCTTGTGCACGTGCACAGGCGACTCGATCGCCTTCGACCACCGATGCCAACGCCGGCACATCGTCTACGACACCCACTAGCGATTCCAATCATCAGAACCACGAACAAACTTCTCAGTCGAATTCGAGCATTACGACCAAACCTGGAACAGAACCCATCATCCAAAACCACCTCGTTTCACCACCTCTGGTCACCAGAAAATCTGATACTCCGATCAAAGCCTCGTCGAAGTCCCAAGCTCCGTTTCCCCCACCTCCAGTCAAGTCCGGTTCACCATTGATTTCGAAATTTTCTCGAGAACAACCACGACAAAAACTGGCCTTAAACCCTAAATTACTCTCGTTCATCCTCCACAATGATTTATAAAATCATCGAGCATTTTTGTGATGATCCCCAATCACTTAGCAAGCTATTACTCCAATCACGAAACCTAAAAACCCACCGATCACCAAAATTTCGACAAAACCCAATTCACGTCCATCTTACTAATTCTCTAGATTTACCCAATTTAAAATCGTGATTTTTCTTTCAAAAATCATTATTTTGTATAAGGAATTAGTTTATAAACCTGAATTGATAAATAAAGATACTTGAATTTTCACTTGTTTAAACATGCACTGTTATTTTCTAGTTTCTTAGAGACATTCATATATATTTTTACTTAATTAAATTTTAAACACTAACCCATGGTTAAACAAACGATTATTGTTTGAATCTGAAATCCTAATAAAGATCAGATAAGGGGATAATGGAATTTCTACAAATTTCTTAACTTAAAAACAGGAATAAGCAAGAACAGACACTCAACAAACACACATATACATCAATAAATACATACAGGAAGGATGCACTTGTACACATTCACATAACATACTCACTTCAGATATCACCCAAGCAACCAGATTTTATATAATTTAGATTTTAAAACAGATGTTACTCACCAATTTTAAGAACAGAGAAATTTTCCAGGCTTTAAATTTTGATCTGGCAATTTCTTTTGATTTAAAACTTGAGTTGCCTTTTGCTTCATCGATTTAAAACTTGCATGTTGCTTGATGTTACTGGATCTTGCATGCATGCCATTATCTTGTTTGTTGATAGGTGTTGCTTAGATCAGGTTTGAGGAAGAAAGTATCCAGGCTTAAAGAAATGCAGACTGGAGTTCCAGATTGCAGAAAGATGTTGAAGAATGGTTACAGGCTTTGCCTTTGGAAATGTTTTACAGGTTTGAAGAATTTGTTTTTTTTGAGAAATTTTGTTAGAGGAATGTTTGATTACAGATTTAGTTTTTGAGAATTTGTCTCAGGCTGAAGTTCTTAAGTTTTGAAAAGAAGGAGATAGGAAAAAAATATCAAGATAAGAACATATGTATATATAAATAAAAATGTGGTTTATTAAAAATAAAAGAAAAACTAAAATTTAAAACTTGACATTTGTCATTAGAGTTGTTAATCAATTAACACATGTTACTACTTAGCCTTAGGAAATAAGACATGTCCCTTTTAATTAATTAATATTTATTTTAAATGTGAATAAACCTCTTTTTCTTTAATTAAATAAATACTTATTACTTATTTATATATATAGATAAAGTATTTTAAAGAAAATAAAACCAATTATGTATATAAATAAAAGCTTATCCATATATTTATACAAATCCAAAACTATTTAAATATTACCTCTCAAATTCTAAATTCAAATTCAAATTAAATTTTAAAAATCTAATTTAAAGTTAATTAAAACAACACATTCAATTTAAAAATAACAATTCTATTTTATTAAAATTTTAAAGTATAAAATTCACTAATTAAATATTCATTTAATTAGATTATTAAACCAATTCAAATTTGTTATCAAAGATTATCAAATCAATTTAATTATTTAAATAGATTATTAAATTGATATTGCCCCAAATTTCCGGGATATTACAGATGCTTAACAACTCAGCAATTTTTGGGGCTTATTTTCAATTTTTCTAGTGTAAGTGTAGATGTATTAAATTTAAACATAGCTTTTAATTAATACACATGCACAGATAAAAGAAATTTGTATTAAAAATATATAATCATAAGCCTTAATATAAATTATATTTTATAACAATTTTAGTATAAAAATGTCACTTTTACGTTACTTTTTATGTAAAAAAATTCATTGGTTCAAACATATGTTAACAGCCACAAATTCATGAATTCCACTGATTTAACCATCTAATTTATTAGGAAACCAAGATGTTATCTTGCAGTTGATAAAAATTTACACATGGCAAACCTTTGGAAACACTGTGCATTGTTATATTAGAAAAGAAAAGAATCTAAATGTATGGTGCGAAATAGTTACAGGTTCCCAGTCCCACATCACCTGTCTACAAAGAGTTAGAAAATCAACTATAAAGCATGTTGTGCTGACCATACAAAAGCAAAGTCTCATAGGCTCTTGAAAATAAAATATCAATTTTTTAATACTTGGTAATATTTCTTTCTTGTATTAGGCTATTTTATATAGACGTTAACGGATCAAACAGAAGTCACTCGGATGACAAGTGAAAATACTCACTATTATACTAAAAAAATTATATACCTAGTTATCTCCATCTACCTCATTGACTTTTATTTTCATTTAGATCTACAAATTGCCTTACAACATTTATAAACCTCGATTATTAAGTTATTTCTTTAACGTTGTTTTGTTCTCTTATCTAGACTACACCTAGTCATGTTTGAATAAAATTATATATCATCTCATTATTCTCATGTTTTGTGAATTATCATGTTATAGAAGCATCCTAACATACACATCATTTTATTGTAGCATATTGTACTTTGGTATGGATTTCTATATAAACTGAATAAAAATTAGTTTTCATGACATAGTCGTTTGATGTGTATAAAGTTAAGCACTTAGGTTAGCTACTAATTCATCAAGTATTTTTTATTTTACTTTTTGAAGAAATCATCTTTTTTATACCTTTTCATGGAATTGATTGGATTTCAATCCAATAGCATATGAAAATATCATCATAACTCTTATAAAAAAACTTATTTCTGGTACTCTAGTAACCAGAAAATGTTCTGTTTCCTAAGTGCAAACAAATGATATTGCTACATTGGCTTTTTTATGTTTGTCTAAATTTTTTCTTAAGGAAACATTTCATTTTATGACTAATAATAAGCAAGGTGTCAAATTTGATTTAAATCATAAAACTTAATTTTAAACTTCAAACCAAAAATGAATTTAAATAGTAATTTGTACGTTCAAAAGATTTGTATTATAATGTATATAGACTTGTTCGCAATAAATTTTGAGATATGCAAATTATTGAATGATATACAAGTACATAAAAGCATCGACTCTTCTTTCCTCGGTAGTACGAATCCTGAAATCGGGTTTCTACATTTGTATCTAAAATTTGGTTTATTCTCTTGTTCCATTTTCTTTTCTCTGAGAAACAATAACATTTTAATTATAGATTCAAATAAACATCTCAATCTCCTTTGTTAAAGAATGGACCAAACAATTTTTCTCCACTGCGGTTTGAATTGAGTTTATAATCGGAACCCGATAACCAAATCATAACTAAAGAGATTCAAGTTGAAACAAGATTTGAATCGTACGATATTAAGATATTTGAAAACTATGGCAACAAATATATATATTCACTTATTTGCTTCAAACTGTCATCCAATGAAGGTTTTGCATGTTTCAATTTGAGTAACAACAAAGTCGTTGTAGTATAGTGGTGAGTATTCCCGCCTGTCACGCGGGTGACCCGGGTTCGATCCCCGGCAACGGCGTTGTACTTGTTTTATGCGAAGGAAGTGATAACATTCAACAGTACAGCTAAGGACATATTACCAATTTTGATTCTATGTGTCTATATATCAATTTTTGCTTCTACGGTCAATTTATTTGTACATAGAAACAAACAAGATGTAGAAATGTACATAAAAACGTATAGGTTAGTTTAAACACTTAGAAACAAACAAGATGTAGAAATGCTTTGATTACACATGACTTCTCTTTGTAGATACATCGGTGTACTACTTTGTGTTATGTGTACATTATCTTTGTTCAAATAATAAGCTTGCTAAGTTTTTTCAAAGATAAAATAAATATCTGGACATTATTTATTTGATTTTGTAGGTGCTATGTTGGTAATCCAACCTATTGGACATATCAAAAATGTTATTATCAAAGCTAAAAAAGGATAAACTACCAACAACATAAGTTATAAATTGCTAGAATATTTTCTATTCCATTGTTGGAGACGGTATTGTATTATTACTTTAAGAAAGGAGAAACTACCAATGATTGTTCTGAATACCAAAACCACGGATCAGGCGGCATTGGTCTAATGTTGATCAAACTATCAAAACCATGTTGACTCTATGTCATCGCTATGGTTCGAACACAGTATCTTTCTCTAAACGGTTTGATGCTTAACAACTCAGCAATTTTTGGGGCTTATTTTCAATTTTTCTAGTGTAAGTGTAGATGTATTAAATTTAAACATAGCTTTTAATTAATACACATGCACAGATAAAATAAATTTGTATTAAAAATATATAATCATAAGCCTTAATATAAATTATATTTTATAACAATTTTAGTATAAAAATGTCACTTTTATGTAAAAAAATTCATTGCTTCAAACATATGTTAACAGCCATAAATTCATGAATTCCACTGATTTAATTAGGAAACCAAGATGTTATCTTGCAGTTGATAAAAATTTACACATGGCAAACCTTTGGAAATACTGTGCATTGTTATATTAGAAAAGAAAAGAATCTAAATGTATGGTGCGAAATAGTTATAGGTTCCAAGTCCCACATCACCTGTCTACAAAGAGTTAGAAAATCAACTATAAAGCATGTTGTGTTGACCATACAAAAGCAAAGTCTCATAGGCTGTTGAAAATAAAATATCAATTTTTTAATACTTGGTAATATTTCTTTCTTGTATTAGGCTATTTTATATAGACGTTAACGGATCAAACAGAAGTCACTCGGATGACAAGTGAAAATACTCACTATTATACTAAAAAAATTATATACCTAGTTATCTCCATCTACCTCATTGACTTTTATTTTCATTTAGATCTACAAATTGCCTTACAACATTTATAAACCTCGATTATTAAGTTATTTCTTTAACGTTGTTTTGTTCTCTTATCTAGACTACACCTAGTCATGTTTGAATAAAATTATATATCATCTCATTATTGTCATGTTTTATGAATTATCATGTTATAGAAGCATCCTAACATACACATCATTTTATTGTAGCATATTGTACTTTGGTATGGATTTCTATATAAACTGAATAAAAATTAGTTTTCATGACATAGTCGTTTGATGTGTATAAAGTTAAGCACTTAGGTTAGCTACTAATTCATCGAGTATTTTTTATTTTACTTTTTGAAGAAATCATCCATTTTATACCTTTTCATGGAATTGATTGGATTTCAATCCAATAGCATATGAAAATATCATCATAACTCTTATAAAAAAACTTATTTCTAGTACTCTAGTAACAAGAAAATGTTCTGTTTCCTAAGTGCAAACAAATGATATTGCTACATTGGCTTTTTTATGTTTGTCTAAATTATTTCTTAAGGAAACATTTCATTTTATGACTAATAATAAGCAAGGTGTCAAATTTGATTTAAATCATAAATCTTAATTTTAAACTTCAAATCAAAAATGAATTTAAATAGTAAATTGTACGTTCAAAAGATTTGTATTATAATGTATATAGACTTGTTCGCAATAAATTTTGAGATATGCAAATTATTGAATGATATACAAGTACATAAAAGCATCGACTCTTCTTTCCTCGGTAGTACGAATCTTGAAAATCGGGTTTCTACATCTGTATCTAAAATTTGGTTTATTCTCTTGTTCCATTTTCTTTTCTTTGAGAGACAATAACATTTTAATTATAGATTCAAATAAACATCTCGATATACTTTGTTAAAGAATGGACCAAACAAATTTTCTCCACTGCGGTTTGAATTGAGTTTATAATCGGAACCCGATAACCAAATCATAACTAAAGAGATTCAAGTTGAAACAAGATTTGAATCGTACGATATTAAGATTTTTGAAAACTATGGCAACAAATATATATTCACTTATTTGCTTCAATCTGTCATCCAATGAAGGTTTTGCACGTTTCAATTTGAGTAACAACAAAGTCGTTGTATTATAGTGGTAAGTATTCCCACCTGTCACGCGGGTGACCCAGGTTCGATCCTTGGCAACGGCGTTGTACTTGTTTTATGCGAAGGAAGTGATAACATTCAACAGGACAACTAAGGACATATTACTAATTTTGATTCTATGTGTCTGTATATTAATTTTTGCTTCTACGGTCAATTTATTTCTCGACCATCCTAGTGTTCAGATATGATATAAGCCTGCTGTATTCTGCAATAGTTGCTAAATTAAACAGTGTACAAAACTTGTTTTCATAGCAGGATAACATTCAACAGTACAGCTGAGGACATATTACTAATTTTTATTCTATGTGTCTATATATCAATTTTTGCATCTACGATCAATTTATTTCTCGACCATCCTAGTGTTCAGATATGATATAAGCCTGCTGTATCTGCAATAGTTGCCAAATTAAACAGTGTACAAAACTTGTTTTCATAGCAGGATAACAATCAACAGTACAACTAAGGACATATTACTAATTTTGATTCAATGTGTCTATATATCAATTTAATGAAAACAAAATTGTGTTTACAAACATGATAATTTTAACCAAACCAGTTCAGTTTCTGTATCTCATGTAACTACGTAGCAGAACTTTTTCTACGAAGCAACTAATCATCCTTCTCATTTTCTAAACATGCTATATTGAAGCTATTATGAACAAATATTTATGGGGGTGGATCTTGTACTCAAATGTTACATGTAACAACCCGGAAATTTCGAACCCGAAAATTCCAGATAGTTAGAAGAAGAAGAAAAAGAGATAGAAGAAAGAAACAGAACAAGACACAGATTCTCACATTCGCAGCGGATCAAAATACAATATCCAATAATAATATCAGTTATACAAAGAAAACTGTATTTGTTAATTACATTTTAATACATCAGAGTTACAACATTTACAAATATACTAGACAGTTAGAATTAACATGTCTATAACAACTATAATATATCACAGCGGAATATACTCCATACGTTCCTACCATACAGCTCGCCTCCTGAGCTCCAGAACGTCCTTACCTGAAATCTGTAATACTCGGTCTGACCCGAGCATTACATCAAAGTAACACCCGGGTCAGGCTGGAAACCAGCATGAGTAAACTCATCTAACATGAAATTTAAATCCATAGAACTTATTTAAACCCGGGTAACTCGTACTTTACTACAAGTGACAACTTATATAGTTAACATTTTATTTTCACAAAACAATATCTAAGTATCCAATTTAGTTTAAATGGTCCATATTATCCCAAACCAGCCTATTGATTTCACAAATCAAATCTATATAAAATTATTGTAGATTACAAATCGAAGTGGTTTCGGGTATTACTGATACCCGACTCCGGTCTCTTCGAATTCAATATCATCTTTAAGCCAAATTGTTTAAGTTTAACAATTTAATTCACAACAGAATGTCATATGCACACAGATATCCATCACAGATATCTAATTAAATCAATGATTTCACATTTATTAACAGATCAAACCAGTCATTCATATCACAACCCATCACATATTATCAGACTAGAGATATTCATCAATCCAAGTATTCGATATACTTAATTATCCATAAGCAAGGTTAATCAATTGTACAACTTCTAATTAATTTAATTAACACAAATGAATTAATTAGTTTTAAATCCCGCTTAATTAACATTAATTAATTACAAATCATTTATTATTATAATTCCAATAAATTCTGAAATTAATCAATTATCCTTTAATTACCTAAGTTCTTTATTAATTTAAGATAACTCAACTTATCTTAATTAATTACTTAATTATCATTTAAATCCTATTTAAATGCTTGAAATTAAATTATTATTAACATATGAAATAGTTAAGATCCTTAAGTTAATTAGTAGTTAAAACAATTCACCTTCTTAATTAACTACTTAATTACACTATTTAATTTTACTTTAAAATAACTTAATAATTAAATAAAGGACATATAATAAAATATCTTAAACTTAATTAAGTTAAAATAGATTATTATATAACTTTAACTAACAATATTAAGTAAGCATTTAAACCTTTAAAAGAATTTGTTGGAAACTTTGCTTGGAAACTTGTTTAAAATCTTTCTTATAAGATCTTGTTGATAAATTTATCTTCTTCGTACAGGCCCAAGGCCCAAATCGAAATCAACGAAAAAAAAACTTCTCCCTCCCCTAACCTTTTCTCTACCTACCAAATCACTCACGTACACCCCGAGCTAAACTCTCACTTTCCCGAGTCCAGCCCGAGTAATCCCCACAAAATCACGAGCCTTCCCCGAACAAACTCAGAACCACTCACGTACAACCACTCGAACTCACCTGCTTCGAGTCGTCACGCAACCCATACGAGACAAATCCCGAGTTCAACTCTTCTTCCCCAAAAACTCAATCAAACTAGATAAACGTGCACGTGGTGCACATACACCAACGTCTCCGACCACTGTAGGTCACCGCAGCGATCCTCGACAATCCTTCATACCCACTCGATCACGAATCCAAACCCAGATCGAACAGAACTCAAACGAAACGAAAACGAGTTGATCTCGCCAAAACTATAATCACCATGGCCGGAAATCTTCACCGTTCTGATGCCTCTGACCTCGAGAAGCCATGCTGACCTGACCGAAGCTTCGCCTCGAACCCATCCATCGATTCCACTCCTCGTGATCGACTCCAGTATCTCCACGAAATTACACGAACCACAAAACTTCAACGAACCAATAACCGGAACAAAACCCTACCTGACCTATTTCCGACAACCACGTTGCACTAAAAATTATGCGATCATTTTTTTCCGTGTCCATCCACCTACCAACCTCCTTCGACCACAAACTCGACACCTTCCACCACATCGATCGCCAGCAATTGGCAATAAACCCAAAAACCCCCAACTCCGATTTTCTCAGTGATTACTAAACTAAAATTTATGATTTTAGTACCTAAATTCATGATTTTGAACATCAATTCAGATTATACAATTCGAAATCTAAATTATTGAAATAAATTTTCACTCAATTTTGATTTTCCACTGTGAATCTAACATTTAAAGTATATTTGTTAAAGATAAATATTTCAATTTATTTTTAAATACTTGATTACTTCCTTATGTTCAAATTCCTTTCAATGTTCAATGATTATTATTGATTAACTTGGGAGATAGGAAGTTTTATCAAAACTGGAACAGGAATAAGAACAGAATTTTTTTTAAATTTGCATTTCTACAGGCATTCACAATCACTGCTATATATATATATATATATATATTTGCATTCATCTTCAACTTCATATATAAACATTTTAATCTATGTAACAGCAATCATTTATCACTGATATAAATTTTGCATCAGATTTTAAAACTGTTTCTAAAATAAAATTTACTCACTTGTTGTAAAACAGAGAACAGAGGCACTCCATATATCTATATATACATGCATCTACACATATGAACACATGCAACCATATTTTACCAAGATTCATCACAGATATTTAAGCAAATTCACAGATTTTAAAAGCTGTTTTTAAAAGAATGTTTACTCACTTGTTAGAGATGTCGAACAGAGTGTTTGAGAAGTTTGAAAACTTTAATCTTGATTAGCTTGATCCAGAACATGAATTTCTTTTTTTAGATTTGAGTTGCTGATTCTTGCAAACTTGAATTTTGTAGAAGAGACTTTGAACTGGTTTGTTATATGTTTGATTTACTTGAATTCTAGAATTTGTTTTGGAAATGTTTTCAGGTTTTGGGTATTTTTTTCTTTCTCTGATTTAAAACATGGCCGTAGCTTGATTTTTAAGGAAATGAGATAGAAAATTGAATGAAGAATAAGAAGTAGTGCTATATAGCTTAAATTTTGATTTATTAAAATTAAAGAAATAAAATAAAAATGTGACACTTGTCACTAAACACATTTGATAAATTTACACATGTTATTAGAGGTGTTTATAAGTTAACACATATATCTCTCATGCATAATTATAATTTTTATTTATTAAATAAAGCTTTTATAATTTATTTTCCTAATAACTAAATGCATATTTTAATTATATAAATGAAAATCTTTTTAAAGAAATAGAAAAAAATCATTTTTATTTGTTTTGGAAAAAAATAAAGTTTGCTAAATTAAATTGTCATATTAATATGTTTACACATATCTATTTATATATTTATTAATTTACTATAAGATTTATCATTTCCAGATATTTAAAATTCAGCATTTATTATAGCTCAAATCCATATATATACATTCAGACATTTTAATTATCAGAATACCATTTGTTCAACTTGTAAATCAGTGTTTTAATAGTTAAAATCAGTTAATTATCAATTAACAGATGTCCGAAAATCCGGGTTATCACATTACACTTGAATTCCACACTTAAGACTTTTATATATTCATAATTCAATTCCCAAAATTTACTCCAACTATGTCTGATAGGTCTTATTACGTTGCTAACTACTTACAAACTTCAACCTATAGCTTTGAGCTTGCAAGTTAATAAACTAACCTTTCTAGCATCAAATGATTTCCTCACAGTAGTAAATGCTTCCTCAGGCAGCATCACTGCATCATACGATGTAAGAAACAACAAGTCGTCAGAGTCAAGACAAAACCTATGCCGAATACAGAACTCGCGAGTACAAAACTAGAGATGGCCCAAGCAACCCAGTCGAATCAGCAAAAGGAACCTTGCCGTGATCTTCCCCGAAAGTAAACACAAGCTTAAACAGTTTCCAAACTCTTATTTCTCAATTTGATACCTATGTTTGAATTTTAGATTGCTGGAAGCTTCTTCTCCAATGTGTACAGGCATCTTCCATTTATTTTTTGGCATCCGATTAGACATTCGGCTTTGAAGTGTGGAAGAGAATTTGCTAGGGTTAGCGATTTAGAAAAAAGGGGCTGGAAATGGCGGGAATGCTTAGAAGTTTGTGGAAGAGAATTTGCTACGGTCAGGGATTTAGAGAAAAAAAGGGTTGGAAATGGCGGGAATTTGGAAGTCAGTACTGAGCAAGGGCAGTGGCTAGATCATGGCCCAATATTGTATGGCCCAAAATATTAAATTTTGCAAAAATGTTTTAATAAGACTTTATAGCCCTTAGTTTCAATTTTTTGTATCCCCTTTTTCCCTTCATACAAAGCCAAAACATGTGTTTCCTCTCATATCCTAACATATTTGAATTGCCAAATCTCTTTATTCTTGGATTATTTTGAATTCTATTCTTTAGATTTTCAAATGACTTTCTTTTTCTCGTAGTTGTGACTTTTCTCAGCGCTATACATTTTCTCTCTAAAAAGATTTCAATAACTTGGTAGATGATTAGAAAATATGTATATATTTAGCATATACCTATATATGTTTTTATATTCATTCGTCTTGTAGCTATTTGTTGAATTATGCATCCACTTTTAAAATATTTGCAAAACCATCTTTATTATTTCAGAAATATAGTTACATGGCATGAATTGTCTGTGATCGTAGAACTCTAAGAGCATTTACAGTGGATTACTTTGCATATCTTAGTATTAAAGCATGCAATCTTGCGGTAATTAGGCAAAAGTGCTCAATAGTTGGATATGTATTCAATACACGCTCAGCAATTGAACATAAAATAAATATACATTCAGAGCGGGACGTGTATATATACATATTCAACAACTGGATGAACATATAATTAACCAACAACTGAGATGTATTTTAGGGGCTGATCGAAAAATAAATACATGCTCAAAGCCGATCGTGTATTGAATGCAATCCTAGTAGCTTGACATGTAATCAATACACATTTGGATCCTGACGTGTGTTAAATGCATTTATACCAATTACGTTTTCTGAATTAGAAATGTAATATTAAGGCACTTTATGTGCCTTTATTCAACTGCTAGGAGCATGTCTTTTCCTCGGTTTTAACTTGACGGTCGTAATTGACCTTTGTTGGAGATGATCTAATAAAATTATTTGGTTTATATGGTGGTATTCTACATGCCAATCTATTGTTAAACTAAGTAAATAGGTTGGTATAAGGGTTGCATTTTTGCCGTATTAATAGGGTAAGCCTATCAATGTACTCTCGAAAAATCTAAAATCAGTCTGCATCAGAATCTGATACACGGATAAATATTCGATATTCGAAAAACAAATATGGACGTGGATATAGAGACATTCGTATTCGAAATTTATCCTTTTGATATTTATCAAGGTTATAATTTATATTTTGTGTATTTTAGTATAATGAATGATATGTATATATTGTTTTATTAAATTAATAGTTATGTTATATGAATTTAATGCATAGTAACTGCTTACAACAATTTATTATCATTGTATTTGTTTATTTTTCATACGTTTACCATCAATGAGATTGAAATTCTTTTATGTTAAACAAAAAAATTCTGTTATTTTTTTGGATTTATCATTCATTAGGAGATCGAATAAATATCCAGCATTCGTCGTATCCGTGGATATTGATATCTAATATTCATAAATGATTTTAGAGGTGGATGTGGATATGACATTATTTGCATCCAAAAGTATCCATTGATAGGCCTACGAAAGGGCGAGGAGAAATAAGAATTTTGAAAGGTGTACGAGAGTGGAAAATTCATCGAAAAGGGAATGCAATTTTGTGTTGCAAAAGGGACCGTAAATGAGGAATGATTGTTTGTATTTTGTTTTTTTAGTTGCTTTAAGTATTACTGATTAAAATGTTAGTACTTAATATTAAAGTGTAAATTGATGTAAAAAAATGTGAAATTAAAAAAGGATAACAATCAACTTAATCTTATTAATATTAATTTATGTATTTTATATCATTTTTTGTTTTCCTATTAAAATTTTGAAAGGGGCATTATTTTTTTAGAAAAATTTGTCACTATGCAAGTTTGCCACTGTAGAAGTGTAAGGTCAACACCCCTAAAAACGACAGTCGACCTGGTCAATCGGATTGCGAGGTCTTAAAGAGTAGTACCACCAAGTGGGTACATGCAGCCCTAACCTAAAAAAACGATATATGTTATCGATATCATTTTTTTATTTTTATGAAAAATATCACATTAATAATAATAATAATATTTTCACTCTTTTTACCATAATAATAATAATAATAATGTTTTATTTTTCATAAACTAGTTATTTCTTAGTTTTTATTGTTATTTTTATAAAAAATAATTAAGTGTTTTTACAAATTACAAGTAATGATAATTTAAAAAAATTATTAATAGTTATTTGTTATTTGATTATAAAATTTTATTATTTATTATTTTTCGATAGAGTTGGCGGTGTGCCCTAGGAGTAATTATGTGATTTATTGCATAAATCAAACTTGATAACTATTCTTTTTCTTAATAAAGGTGCTTGATTTCTATAATATACTTTGTTATATTTGGGTATAACTAAATATGTAATTAATTTAAGGGGATTTTCACTTCAAGGGCTTATTTGTGCAGGGTAATAAGTTTTAAGGACACTAGTTCTGAAAAATTAGTTTTAAGGACATTTTACAGGAAAAAGATAAAAGAATTTATCATCTTCAGTTATACAGAAATAATGATAAAAGGATTTATCATTTTCCTGTATAACTTAAAAAGATAAATGAATTTATCATTATGCTGTAAATTGTCCTTAAAACTAATTATTCAGAAGTGCTGTCCTTAAAACTTATTACCCTGGAAATAGAAGCCCTTCAACCTAATTTCCACTTAATTTAAAGTATATGAAATAGAAAAATCCTTAAATAATATGTTATGTGATATAAATTATAATGTGTTATAATAATAGTAAATTTATCACATTGAAATAATGTAGTATTTGAAATATTCCTAGTCAATATGTTTTGAGACTGGATATAATTACATCAGTTATGGCTAGAATACATAACGCTTTGCTAATGGGTTACGTACTAATAGTTGTTGGATAAATATGAAATGACACACTCGGGAGTTTTTTGTTAGTTAATATAACTAAGGTCAAACTAAGAATCTAGAAGTGATGATATTACACAGTTCTCTTGATTTGAGAATACTGTTAGAACTTCAATGGACACTCTAATTTGATTATAGTAAAATCTGATAAAGCTACGGGTGCGCCCTAAACTCAGTTAAACTCGGTTATGTATTTGTTACATATATCTAACAATTTTGTTCAAAATGACGATATTACTCGGTTCTCTTGACTTGAGAACACTGTTGAATTTCAATGTGGATATTTCACTTTAATTATAGTTAAATCATGCATAGCGTCTAGCGGACGACTATAATTGGGTCTGAGTTGAAGTATTGGAAGTGATACACTATTCGTTAGAGAATTCATCTCTTCGGTTATATGATGTTAGTATCACGGTCAACTGTAGCCAACTCAAAGTCAAATTCTCCAGTCGGAGCAGTAAAGTTGATAATATATATTATTATTGAACTAAGGATTTTATGTTGGACTAATTAAGTTGAATGTGGACGATGTTGAATTTTGACCAAAACTAGTTCTGTAAGTTCTCAAATGATATAGTATCGACGAAGAGAATTAGTGTAAAAAGTCATTACTATCTAGTACCGCTTATAATGCTAAAATTGGATTTACAGAAAAGGGATATATAAGTGATAAATTTGTCCGAAATTTCACAACACTAGCTAAGGTAATGTATGAATGTTAATATTCGAATTGTTCAATATTAATCCCTGACAGAATTCACACCTTTGAGTCACACGACCATAATGATGAATATTCTGAATAAACACATGATTTAATTAATTTATAACCACTGTAAATTTAGTGACTTAATTAATATTCGTGAGATATTAATATTAAATTTTATTTGATTTGTCTGATACCATTAGTATTTAATAAAGTGCGTATATAAAATTTATATATGTACGCATCGATATATGATATGGATAGACATTTAAATTTAATTTAAATCAATCCATTACTAAGTGTTTTGGAAATTTTTGTTTACTCAACAGCCTCCGTCCATGATCAGTCATGCATTTTAAAGGGAGAGGAAATAATGAGAATTAATTAGGAATTATAGAGTGAAGGTTTTAGAGGAGGGAATTGGAAATTGTTGATTGTATTTTTTGTCAATGTAACGACCCGCTTTTTCGATCCTCAAAAGTCAAAACTAATACATTCACAGTATTCGTGTGCCGCCTATCCAAGTACCAAACGGGCAAATTGTTGGGTTGAAAGAAGTTAAAAGATAGAACAGAATCTCACAACGAGACGAGCAATTTATAATATCCAAATTATCTTTACAATGGAAGAACATTGATATTCAAACAATATTATAGTCTAACCTATCAGCCTAGACAGTTATAACGGCATGTCCTTACAAATGCCGATAGATACAAATAAGAAACACAGTGGAAATAAAACATGAATAATATGTTTTAGAGGCATCCAACTTGTCTCCTGAAGTTCCAAAGCATCCAAAGCTAAATTCTGGAAAAATACTCGGGTCTTGATCCGAGTATTATAATAAAATAACGCCCGGACAAGTTTGGTAAAACAGTTTGAGAATCTCAATCACAAAGGTTGTTATATCTTATAAAACCTTTCAAAATAAAGGTTTCTCTAAGACCACGCTGCACATAAACATAGACGGGTTTTACCTTACAATAACCAAAACATTTTATAGGGAATCCAGTGCTATTATAATAATGTCTAGGGTTTAAAATAAATTATGAATATAGCTGGAATGTTTGCATCTCACGTTCCAGCATAATTGAGCATAACTAAGTCCGTACGGCACTTAATGGAGAATGGATTCCATATAATAACAAGGCTATTGGAGAATGTATCAAGGGCCTTACATGGGCACCCGCAAATCAGGACCGACCTACCCCTAACTGGATAGTATCGAATATTTCATTACCCTGGCTGCTTTACAACCTTTTCCCGAGGGCTCTGATGCACAACCAAATCCATCAAAATGTATATCTAAAAGGGTGATGACAATACCCTGATGGGTGCGACCTACATAGCCCTTAAGAATATCCTCTGTTTTAATTATTCCCGGTTATTAAGGCTTGAGGCTACGTTTTACCTTTTTATATAGCAATCCCTCTTGGAATGCTAACACTACCCTTCAAGTGACAATGCAACACTAGCATTCATTCATACAAGTTGTTTATGATATGAACAAACCGAAGGCACTACTTATACTACATCCTTTTTGGAATCACCCTAAGGATTAGTAGCAAGTAGCCCTTATACTTCAAATAGCTTCGTCATCATCTTTAGGATGACTTCATTTCGAATGCTTGAGTTGGTTCGAAGTGTTTTTCGATAATTCATACTTATCTGATCCCGGTCTCTTCGAACCAATATTCGATGGTCTCAGTAAACTCAATTCTGATTCTTTTGAAAATATACAGACAATGCATAAGGGTGGAGATCACCTCCAACCGTTTAAGTAGAAGGATGTCCTTCAGTCTAATTTTTTCCAAAGTTTGTCCTTCTCACTAATTCCCTCTTTTTTTGAGAAAGACGGTTGTGTAGTGATAAACTACACAGTCGGTTAATAATAATAATAGTAGAATAATAGGAAATAAGGTCCGGTTGACAAGCCCAACCGGTGGCCAAAAGAATAGGCTAAGCTAGTTAACATAATAATGTACATAAGAGTTAATGGATTATAGGATGGGACACTATCACCGTAATCGATGATTCAACAGACAAACTGACAGAATCGCTTAGGAGCTGCTACCGTGGGTTGGCGCTGGTGCTGGCCATTGATTCCGCAGAGTCAACAGGAGCGGACCTCAGTCTAAATCTGAAGGGGGCCGAGTTGGTACCTGTCCAGTAATTGAAAAGTTGTGAGATTCGACTACAGATGGCCGTGGTTGAAGATCTAGGTTTGTTGAAGACATATGCATTTCGTTCTTTCCAGATGCACCAACAGTAAATGGTGATAAAGATGTCGAGATTGTGATTTCCGAGGTCTTGCTGCCAGTATTCAAAAAATGAAATGAGCTCCGGAATGTAACCCAACAGATGCGCGTTGGCTGGGGCCTAAATTGCGAAAGAGAAATCACAGTCTAAGAAAAGGTGGGTAATTGTTTCGACTTGAGAGGAGCAAAGTACGCAGAGGGGATCAGTGGGGATGTTTAAGTGAATAAGTCTGTCTTTGGTGTTGATGCGGTTACGAATGATGCACCATTGGAAGAAGAGGAATCTTGGGTGTGAGTGGCAATTCCAAATCCTGCTGTAGGGGAAAAGACGGCCAGGGTGGATGAGGAAAGAGCAGCAAGATGATACGGAGAAGCCTTTGGATGGATTGAGTGCCCAGGTGAAGCGGTCTGGTGAGTGGGATAGGCGAAGGGATAGTAGGATTTTCGAAGCTACGAGAAGCCCATTGAAAGTTTCGATGGAAAAAAGGGAGGGGGGATGAAGGCTACTGGGGCCCAGGTGACACAGGGTAAAGGTGGTGGCAAGTTGTAGATTTGAGGAGGAGAAGAGGTTAGGTAGTGTTTTGGCTAGGGGGAAGAGGCCACCCACGTGTCATGCCAGAATAGGCAGTTGTTGCCATTGCCTATTAAGACTTGAAAGAGGGATTTGACTCGGGGGATGGTGTGGAGGACATTAGACCAGAATGGAGAAGGTCTGCAACTGGGGGGAGGTGTAGGGCTAGGTGTGGATTAGAGTAGTGGTATGAATGTAGGATCCAATCCTTCCAGAGGAAATTATCAGGGGAGAGAAAACGCCAGAGCCATTTTGTTAATAGGGCAGTGTTGAGCGAGGGGAGATCCGGGACACCAAGGCCACCATGGCATTTTGGGAGGCAGACTGAGCGCCAGTTGAAAAGCATTTTGCTTTGGAGCCATTCCATAAGAAGGTCCTGCGAGATTTGTCAATTTTATTGGAAACCCAAGGGGGGAGTTTGTGGAAGGAGATCCAGTAGGAGGGGATGGCAGAGAGGACCGATTTAACTAAGATTAATCTACCAGCTTTCGAGAGGGAAGCAGCTTTCCAGGATGCGAGGCGGGATTCAATTTTGTTGATGAGGGGTAGCCAGTCGGGACGCGTGAGTCTGGTGGGCCGAATAGGTAGACCCAGATAGGAGATTGGAAACTGGGAAAGTTTGCAGTTGAGGACGGCAGCGGTTGCGGGACCAAGGTGGTTGGTATTGCCAAGCATGATAAGGGAGCTTTTGTGGAAGTTGATGGAGAGGCCAGAAATTAATTCGAAAACATAGATGAGAACTTTGAGGCAGTGTAGGTGATTAGGATTGGGTGAGGCAAAGAGGATGGTATCATCAGCAAATTGTAGGTTGGAAATTTGAAGGTTTGATGTAGGGATGCTGATTCCGGCCAAGTGGTTGTTGGAGATGGACAGTTTAATCATGCGGTTGAAGATATCTGCAATAAGAACGAAAATTAGGGGGGAGAGAGGGTCTCCTTGACGTAGACCTCTCGTAGACTTGATCAGACCACCAAGTTCACCATTGACTAATATAGAAGACATGCTGGAGTTCAGGATAGAGGATATCCAGGAGCACTATCTCGGTGGGAAGCCTCTATGTCGTAATAGTGCGAGAATGAAGTTCCAGTTGACTGAGTCAAAGGCTTTAGAGAAGTCAAGTTTAAGTAGGATTCCTGGGGTGTTGGTTCTGTGACAGAAAGACACCACTTCTTGAGTGGCGGCCACACAATCTAGGATATTGCGACCGAGTATGAAGGCCGATTGCTCCAGGCCAACTAGAGGGGATATTACAGCTTGAAGTCGGTTTGCAAGGATTTTTGTAATGATTTTGAAGGTGGTGTTGAGGAGGCTGATAGGTCGAAAGGAATCAAGGGAGGAAGGGTCATCAGTTTTTGGGATGAGGGAAATGATGGCATAATTGATTCGTGCAACCGAGCTGGGATCATTTTGAAATTCGAGGCACATGTCCATAATGTCAGATTTCACTATACTCTAGAAGTGTTTGAAGAAAAGGGGGCCAAAGCCGTCAGGTCCATGAGCTTTATTGTCCGACATATCTTTAACTGCAGTCCAGATTTCTTGTTCCGTGAAGGGGTGATCTACTTGCAGACTTTGAGGGTCAGGGTAAAGGAGACTCTAGTCTATGTCTGGTAGAGGGGTGGAAGGTTTGCGGTGATGGTTGGTGAAGAGGTGGAGGAGATCGGATTGGTCAGAGTAGGTGATGTTGTTGTGTTGAATGTTAGAGATGGTCGAGGATCTGCGCCGCCCATTTGCTAACCTGTGGAAGTAGGCCGTGTTTCTATCTCCTTCTTCAAGCCATTTTGCTCTGGATCGTTGTTTCCAACCAATTTCTTCCTGTTTAAGGAGCCTGTCCAATTCCTTTTCAAGGAGGTTCAACTGTTGTATTTTTGGTTCGATTAGGGGTTGAGATTCCGCGAGGATATTAAGGTTGAGGATTTCATCTTGGATTTGTGAAATCCGAAATTTAAGGGAGCCCCAGATGTATTTGGCCCATGGTCTTATCAATTTTCTGAGCGAACGGAGCTTGGCCACAATACGAGCAGTAGGAGATTCTAGATTGGTGGGTTGAGACCAGGCCAACTTGACAAAATCATCAAAGGATGGCTCTAGAAGCCAGAGTTGTTCGAATCTAAATGGTTTGTGAATGGTGTTCAGAGAGCCAGAGTCAAACAGGAGGGGGCAATGGTCCGAGATCGTGGTTGCCAGTCCCGAGATAGATGAAAGGGGATGTTGGTCTTCCCAGGCTGTGTTGAAGAGGAATCTATCTAATTTGGCCAGGGATGGGTGGTCTCTACGGTTAGACAAGGTAAAGAGGTGGTTACTGATGGGGGGATCAATTAGCACACAAGAACTGATGAGAGCTTGATGCAAATGGCTAAAATATCTTCTGCTTCATATAATTATCAATCAAATAAAAAGTTATTCTATGTATCAATCCTTACATCCCCTACAACTGGTGGAGTAACGACCAGTTTTGGTATGTTGGGTTATTGAAGGCGGTTGAGTCTTGGGAAAGGTTACCAGAGTTTCTTTCAGTGGGGTGTCTAGTGGTGTTAAAGTCTCCGGCAATAATCCATGGGCCATTTATTCGGGCTGCGAAGTCCATGCAATGATCCCACAAGACAGCCCTGCCTTGTGAGTCGGAGGGTCCATACACATTCGAGAAGAAGTAGATTATGCCAGATTCAGAGTTTCGCAGAGCGACATTAAGTATTGAGGGGAATTTGATAATTTGATGAAGGGACCATTTATTTTCATTCCATGCTGTTATGATCCCACCACGGGATCCAATGGCATCAATGTGGGCCCACCCAGATAAAAGTGTACCAATAGTTTGTGTCAAGTGTGATTGTGTGGGGTCAGCTAACTTAGTTTCTTGAAGCATTATAATATCAATTTTGTGGGGGGACAGAATAGTGTTAACAGCGTAACGCTTAGATGGGTCCCCCAACCCACGAACATTCCAAGTGATGAGTTTCATTGGGATTGGGAAATACGCTCTTGTTCTAGAGTTTGCATGCATGTGAAGTGTTCATCGTGCAAACTCACACCCACGCAACGTGATAAAATTTTATTAAGCCTTTTATTTGCGGAGGAAAAAACAACAGGCAATAAAAACTACCAGTTTGTCCAGGATCTGAAGCTGCCCCAACCAATCTGGAGCTACGCCTAACCAGTGCTGGGGAGAAGAATTTCGCTGGGTCTATCTAGGGAGTCTGAACTTCCACGTCTTGATTGAGTTCAAGTGGAGGGGCCACGATTATGGGGGAGGTGACGTCAACGGGGTGTGTGTCGGCTTGGACAGGGGCTGTGATAATGAGGGAGTCAGGGAGGATGAGGTTGGAGGAGGCGAAACCAGGTTCGGGAGGCTGGATAGGTTGTAGGTAAAGAGGGACGGAAAGATCGAGGTCTAACATTGGGTCCCATCTATCGAATTGGGCTGGGATCCCTCTTTTGGGACCTGAAACTTCAAAAGAGGCATCTTGTAGTGGCAAAGCTGGAAGAGTAGGGGGTGGCAAGGTGGCTTCGTGAAACATGGCATCAAATAAGTCATCTTGGTCTAAGAGTATTTCAGGGGTAGACCATTTCTGGTCGAGAAAGTTGAAGTTTTGTTCAAGGTTGTAGTCCAGGCCAAGGTAGGTGGTGTCAGGGGCACGGTTCGGATGAGAGTGTTGCCAGCGGTTAATGGTTAGGAGGAAGTCAGAGTTGTTGAGGGAGGCCACGAAGGAGCAGGGGGTGGAGATGCCCTCGAAGAATTGGAATTTAGCATAGAGAAACCTGTGGTCAATGAAGGCCCAGTCACAGTCATCCAAGGCAATGAATCTGCCCATGGGTTTTAAGGCTTCTCTAATCCCAAGGCAATGTTAGCCACCACCGCCAATGCATAAGGGTGGAGATCACCTCCAATGGTGTAGGGAGGATGAGGTGCTAAATTCCATAAGTGATCCAATTCATTTAAAATCAAAGTTTTATAAGCCCAAGCTTCTTTTTCAAATTCCCAGATCTCTTTCTAATTTATAACTTTAACACCCTTCATAAAAATAAATCTCTTTATAAAACAATTTATTACTTCAAACACCTTTTATTTAATAAATTGATTGCCTTTAAAACTTCCTTAATAAATAATTTTTTAATTTGAAAAACATCATTAGTAAATAATTAATTAACTTTAAAACACCATAACGAATAATTACTGAACTTAATCACCATAAATGATTAATTAACTTAAACCATTGTTAATATATAGTAAATAAATTTCAAAACATCATTATTAAATAATTAACTAATTTAAACATCATTAATAAAATTAATATTAACTTTAAATAAATAAAATAAAATAATTAATTTAATTTAAAATAACTTTATTTATAAATAACTAATTAACTTAAAACATCATTAATAAAATAACTAGTTAACTTTAAAAATATCATTAATAAAATAATATTAACTTAACCATTTAAATATAGAAACCAATTTATTTTGAAATATTGTAGAGTTAAAATAAATTTAAATCCATTTCATTTCAGATTTGGAAAGAGGCTTAGCGACCACAATGACACTTAAATAAGCTACCATTTATTTTCAATTAAACAATCTAAGTCATATCACTGATATTTACACAAGCAACATAAATGTAATTATCTTCCATATCAAACAATTGACAGATAACACATCACTTATCCCAGTCAACTGGCATATAAATAAATGTCCAAATTACTAAAATAGCGGAACATGGATTTATTCTGCTAAACAGATGTCCAATATAATCAATTTAATTTAAATATAGTAGAACGGTGTTTTATTCTACTAACGGAGTGTATTGATAAAATATAATTACGAAGGGACGTAATTATTTTCTATGACTATAAATTTATCAATAATTTACACTTCAACCAATTTTTCAAAAACGTCGAAATCCGCAAGTCAAACATACATCGTAAGGGTGTGTTATCAAATTTTAAAGTTAAAACTAATTTAATAAATAAACCCCCCCCCCACAAAAAACACTTACTCCCAAACTCAACCCGACCCAAGAGCAAGCTCCTTCTTCCAAATTAAAGTTTCCAAAAAACAATTCCAAAATCCATTTCCCTCCCAAAACAAAAACTTAGAACCAACATTCTCGTGCACGCATGCACCTTGCATGCCACCTCCGCCCTCCAACTACCACTGCAACCATCCCTACAAACTCCACCCACCACCCTGGACCTTCTTGACATGACACCGTCCACCCTAGCTAACCAAATCGAAAATCGACTGAACCACCTCAAATCCCAAGCTCGTCCGAGTTCCAAAATCGTCTTGCCAGATCGGTCAATGTTAGCCACCACCGCCTATGTCGTCGTGACTACCTTACCCACGAACTATGAGCTCCACTCTGTCATGCTCAATGCGCCACTCTGTCGCTAGCACCTTAAAAACCCAAACCCAACAAACCACCACCATAAACCCTAACGTGACCTCCTCTAGCCACCACTACACCTCCTTCGACTACCAACACGCCTCTACCTAGACCGAAGGCTCCCTCCAGCATCATCGGCTCCATCCCTCAACCACTGGTTCGTTTGAATTCTAATTTTAAAAAAATAGTTCATCCTATCGTCACGACCCATCCCGACCACCTAAAATCATAGGACTAGCTCCAAAAATCACGAATCCCAACTACAAGTATGATTGTATAACCCATTCGACGATTCTTACTTGTCAAAAGAACTAACCTTGTTCGAGTAGTTACTGTAATTGACAAATCTCCCACCACGTACTCGATGAAAAAACCTGCGAGTATTTTTTTAAAAAAAAAGATAAAGATCTAACCCTACAACTTTACTGTTGAAACCTTTTGCTAATTCTAAACGAGGAAGGACATTGATTTTTGAAGGGAAGGGAAGGGAAGAAGTTTAATTTCATAGGAAACGGAGAGCAAGAAGAAGAAGAAGAGAGAAGAGAAATGTGATTTTACTGTATATGTTCATTTACAGTAAACATGCTTTCCATTTCAAAGAAAAGAACAACAAAATATGATTTTAAATAATATTGTAAACATGTTTTCCATATCAAATAAAAATGACTAACAAATTTACAACATTTATCATTTCATCAAAATACCAAACAAAGATTTAGTATCTCACCTTCCACGTTTACAAATGCAAAAATCCAGATCGAAGCTTAAGTTTTAAAGTTTTGATCCTTGAGTAAAGCAACAATTTTTGAATTAAAAAGGAGTGATTTTTTTTTCAAATAAAAAATAGTGGAGAAAATAGAAAATGAAGTTAAGAAGATGAAGTAAAAAATGAATTGTAGAATGGAAGATGTATATAAATAAAAATAAAAATAAATAAAGGAGGAAAAAGGCCAAAATGCCCTTAAATCTAAATTTTCAACTCTCACATAATTTCCAAGCCTCCATAGTACCAATCATATGAAAAAGATGGTGGAGATTAGGATGATCATGTACTTTAATTATCTTTCATACTTAATGAATCCTTTCATTTCACATCCATCGTTTCTGATTCAAATTTATATTAAATTCTTATTATTGGTTTTTTTATATATTTCAAAATACAAATGTTTTCCTACACATTTTATATACTATTTTTAAAGTATAAACAAGAGTATTACAATCTTTTACAGCTTGTTATTCGATAAAAAGTTGAAAATTCAAAAAAAGGCGTTTTGGTAACGTTTTCTATTTTTTGTTGAACCACCTATTTATGTAAACAGAATTCAAAAATTAATTTTCTATCACTAGCTATTATTTTTAAAGAAGGTCATTTCATTATTAAAACCATAAAATGAATCTATAAAATAAATTAAATATTCACAAATCAAAGCGATAAAATTCCGTGTCGTTACATTTCCCCCTTAAAAGAATTCGACCACGAAATTTTCTCACTATCAAACCAAGAAAGAAATAAGCCCACGTAAATACTTAAAATTTCCATAGGCACGTACAATGTATATAGTCATTCGTACGCAAATATCTGATTCGATTAATTACTTGAATATCTAATCTCTTTACAACAAATATCGCTCACCTGATTCCCTAGTGCGAACTCTGATTAGGCTTCTTGGTTAGAAATGTATGTTCTCCTTACATAGTCATATGCTATGATAGTTTGATTCTATATCAAGAATCCTCACTAAATATTTGCCGTCAAGAATCGAGTAATAAATCCTTATTCGAGTCGATGTGAATTATCTCAAAGTCATGTACTTGACTCTTGGATTAAGAACCGTGCGAAGAAATGATCTACGTATAACCTACGTGCTTATTCTTATTGTTTCTTACTTGTACCAATTTCCTTTACCTCTAAAATTATCTATGAAAACATTTCATAAAAACATAACTTAAAATCTTAAACTTGTATAATACCCTTCTACATCCTAAGGGATACCACTATTTGATTTAATATTTCTATTAGAATTTAACTTGAGAACTAAATAACCGGTTTTTATTTCAAAACCTTTTTTAAATGATATGATATATTGTAATCCATATAAAATATACATGTAGATCGAGCAACGCCAAAATGATACCAAGAAACTGGGTTCTACCAAATAGTATCATATACTCCCTTACCAAGAAGGGTAATACTTAAGAGAAGTATTTACCATCCGAACGTATCTCTTGCCCATTTTTAATCATTTTTGAGCCATTCGAACTAGTTAACATTAAAAAAAATTCGAATCCCATTTTTTTGAAACAATACTTTAGATATCTCCAAACAAATAGTTTTAACAAAATATCTATTACCAATTTGCCTTGGGTTCGTTCGGATTTGAATTTGTTTCGAACGTATAATGATAAAGAGAATAATTTACTAAGTGCATTACAGCATTCGCCTAGGCAAACATTTGATCACCACTAGAAGATTCAGATCGTCACAAAACCAATCAGGGCACATTTCCCGAACCAATCCAAAGAAAATACTCCTTACTTAAAAATTCCCTTTTCAAAATATTTACATAAAAATATTACTACCCCTTTCCATAAAATATTTGAAACCTTCTTCAAGGCTTCGAGATTTGAATCCTCAAAACCATTTATTTATAAAATTCAAATTTCATAAAATCTTTCTCCATAAAATCATTTCAAAATATTTATTTCAAGATATTCAAGCCTTCATTTAATTAATATCTTTTATTGAAATCCAATCTTAACCCAACATTAACATCAAACGCCCTATAGTCAAACTGTGAAACTTAATTCACAAGGTGTTCACTTTCAATGTTCCCACAATTTCTATCTACTCAACCCATGCTTCGAAAAGGAAAATTATTGATAAATCACCAAATAATAGTCAATGCCCCAAAACTAAAAAATCGAACCATTAGGTTATGTTTTCATTTCAAAATTCACCGCACAATTAGTTATAAATTCTACACACAATTAGTTGTAAAGTCGATTTTAACAACTATTTTTTGTTTAGAAGTGGTAATAAATTTCTTTGACAACCTCCTTTTCTTGACCATTGTAAAATAGCAATTATAATAACCTTTATTTATCTTACTCGTAGGTTATAAGTGATCATGTAACCACTTTTGATGAAATGTAATCGACCTAAACAACTAAGGATCTCCAAAATTTAGAAACTAATAAAATAAACCCTTTTTACAGTTTCAAACTTTGAAAAATTTCATGCACTTTAATACACTATAAACTATTTTATTGATTGGCAATTTGAGTAATTTTCTATTTATGTTTTCCCAATAATTTAATTTTTATGTGATTTTGATTTATATTGAAAAGGTTAAAATAGAAAATATTTATTATATGTCATCGCTAATCCACGCCATCCATATATTCATTTTCCATCTGTTTGATCCTATGTTATAATAAACGGTAAGCGAGGCGAGGTCATAGAAGTCTCGCTTCGCTTAATGTCGCTTAAGCGCTGCTTAAATTTTTAGCATACTTTATTCGTACCTATATGAATCTATTATAAAGAGATTATATTAAGTGTATTATCTGTATACAAGTGTAAGATATGTGTATGCACAAATTCAGCACAAAGAAATAAAGTTTAACTTTGAAGTTAACTTGTAAATTTGTAGGTTTGGAAAGTTGGATTTGACTTTCTCTATTCATTAAAAGTTAGCATACTCGAGTTGAGTACAACCTGTTCAAATATGTTAAATAAAATAATCACATCTTAATGGAAATCGATCCATATCATTGAAAATGAGAACATTTTGTTTAGAATGTGGTTTTATGCTATAATCATAATTCATTTTATTTTTAAATAATAACTTTTTTCTAAATATTGCTTAAGCATTGCTTAAATTTAAGCAAAACGTAATCATTTTACTTTTTCAAAAAATTAAGCGTTGTGCTGCATTTAGTGCTTCAGCGACACTTAAGTGCGCTTTTAATAACATAGGTTGGATCAAGTTACTAATCCGTATCCATCGGATTTTAACCTAAAATTTGGATCTGGGAGAAAATTAATAGTCAACATCTGTTTCTAATTTGCTTGTTTTCGTCTCTCGTCTTCTTATTTGCTCATTTTCGTCTCTCGTCTTCTTATTTGCTCATTTTCTTTTAAAAACCAAAACAAATGATTTTCATTGTCCCCCCACTTCGCTTTATACTACTCAAATCCAAGCCATGCAAATTCTAGGGCACTCACCCATACCTTCCTTCAAAGTAGATTCATTTGTTTTCTCTTTTCTTTATTGTTCGAAATTCATTTATTTATCATAAATATTGTATAACTCAAAACGAAAACTCTTTCGATCAGAAAATGGCTTCATGAACATTGTTAAAAGATTTATCACTCTCAAAGGATCCGCTGCAATCATCGGTGAGTTTTTTGGTATTATTCCTCTCTTGGTTTTCTTCTTACCGTATAACTTAGGGGTTTTTAATTTCATTTTCATTTTAATAATGCCTAATGTTGTCTCATGGGTTATGCTGCAAACAAGTGAAAAATAAACATATTTGGTATTCGTTCATTTAATGGTTTACTTTTGACTTGTATTTTGTATCGAATTCTTTGTTAAAATTCAATAGCATTGTTTACAATAGAGGAGTTTACCCTGAAGAAAGTTTTAGTAAAGTAAATATATGGTCTTTCTATGCCCCTGACTCAAGCCGATCGTGTAAAATCATTCATTTCCAGCATCACTTCTCAATTATCAAGCAACCACTTTAATTTATGTTTTCCAAACACTCGATTTGTTGTTATTTGATCTTTGAAATTTTTTTATAGTTGAATATAGTGGCTTGTAGTTGGGAAATTCCAGAGGATTGTTCTTGTAATATTGAGTAGGGCGATTGCTGAAGTCCTTGAGAGATGGAATTTTAGCATCAAAATTGATTCATAAGTTATTATCATAGAGTAAAAATTCAATTGTTTAGTTATGAAATGTTAATGCTGAACAAGGATTTAAGAAAAGGTTCTTAAATTTGTCATGTTCAATCATACATATCAGAGCTGTGAAGGAGAAGAGTGACAAGGAAATAATAAGGGAGATTCAAGCAATCATGCAGCAAATAGCTCCTTGCATTACTTACTTGCCCTGTCTTGATGAACCATGTAATATTTCTTGTACTTTTAAGTAGGACTTTAAGGCTTATAAGTTGTTTGTTTAAATTCCTTTTTATTTTTATTATGAAGGTTTGTTTAATGTGCTTGCGTACACTGATAGAGATATAAAAGTGCCACTTGCTTGGAGGGAAAGTGATGCAAAGTTCATTAAGAATCCTCAAATGGTTAAGTTGCATTCACTTGATACCAATATGATCATTAAGCACCGATTAAGAATTCTAGGCCATGCAAAGTTGATGCATATTTTTTTCATAAGTTTATATATGATATTCGGCTTACTTGAACTTTATTCTTCTTCAAAAAAGTGGTATGTCCAAGCGATGAGGTCTTATATTCATAGCATAGGTTCCTCCTTCGATCTATTTAGTCAAGTCATATTGGACGGTTTACAACAAAATAGAACTTAATATTGAAATTATCAAGAAAACAAGTTACTTAATTAACCCAATAGCCGGAACTTGTGTCATGAATTTATAATTTTCATTATATAGTCATCATTATATATGCTTCTATTTATGTACCATGCTCTACTATTCTCAAAAATGATTAAATATTCCAGTGAAGGTCAGTTTAGATCAACCTAATTCCTATTATTTTGTACAGATTCATGTCTGAAAGTATACTTTATCTGTATTTATAGTTTTATACTGCCACTTCTTATCGAGAACAAAAAAGCTAAATGCATACTCAAGTGCCATCTCTATCAGAAATAAGTAATAACAATTAGTCATTTCCATATGATTTATAAGTTCTAATCAAATTTTCAAATAGCTTTTATATTCTTAATATCCAAAGCCAATCAAAATGATAATTACTTCTTTTGCATGTTCTGATCTCAGCTAACTTTTGGTCCTATTATCAAATATATATGCAATTATACAAAGATTTATTGATACATGGACTATTCCTAATTAGGGTTCTTAACTTGTGAAGTTTGTTTAGATGGAACTCTACCTGGTTACCACCTAGATCGTGGATTTGGATTAGGTAGAAAGAGTTGGCTAGTTAACTTAGAGGTGAGAATTTTCATTTTAAAAATATTATTTTGCCTCTGCTATGAACTTAATGAGTTAAACTAGTGGACAAGCACCATTGTCCAAGTGGTTAAGTGATTCGACTTTGGTGCAAGAGGTCACAAGTTCGAAACTTGCGTAGCGTGATTCAAATATATATTGACATGTGATTTGTGTTATGTTGTCCCAGTGACATCTTGTATCTAAGTACCATTTCGAAAAGAAAAAAAAATGAGTTAAACTAGTGTAAAATGATAGTGACATGTAATATGTGACGGACATCCCTAATCACCACATCACAAATCATTGACAAATTTGAGATGTCCATTTTCATCCACCTATAGCATGATATATTGCTAGAAGATGACTGTGCCATTTTGAATATATTCGATGACGAACCATCTAGTTAACAAAGACCCTATAACAGGAAAACTGCATTTAGATATATTTGTTTCACTATTTTCATATGTATGTCAAGTACATAATTTTGTAAGAGAAGTTATGCGCCTATGTGATTTTGTGGTATAATTCATAATATGTAATTTTAAAATAAAAAGTATGCAATTTTCTGTAATATAAACTAAGAAAGTAATATTGCACTATTTTCAATAGTTTTATGTATCAAATATTGATACTTGAATGATATATGACTGATATCTATACTGACTATTTAGCTACGAAGCCCCTCTCAAATATCTAAAAATATACAATATTATTGACCAATGTTACTTGCTCCAACTAGACATACGTAAGCCTATAACACCAACCACCAAAGTCAAGTTCGACCTCGACTCATCGCATACATAATTAAGACTTCCAATAACATTTGCATATGGCATGCCATCATAAATTCTTTCTTTGTGTATGTACGAGACATCCTCAAAAAGCTTAAACCATGTACTCTATAGCTTTTCGATTTCATATCTAGCGAGAACGTTCTTGATATATTGTTTCCTCACATGTCTATCCTTAGATATCTCAATCACATTTTTCTTCAAATCCTTCGTATCAAACTCTTTATTGAGTTGTGTATTCGACATGTTCACTTTCGCCATCCTAACTAAGACAATCAACATATAGCAACAACTATGTCATGCAGTTGGTCATCTCAAATGTCGAGAAATAATCTTCTCTAAGAGAACATTCCCCTAGCCTTATATCGACTGAAATCTTCTCATACATATGTCCAAGAATGTCTCTCTATAACAGTCTCAGGACCCAGATATGGCTTTCCTCTAAGGCTAAAGAAATTCAAGACACTTTGAAGATTCTAGAGCTGGTGGAGCTAGAACCACTGATGCCCAAAGTCCCACACCACTTCTGGCACTAATCGCTATTTGTTGGAAATGTTCATGGGTGGCGGAACATCTTTTGCGGTAGCTAAATAGTCTTTAAACTGATTAGGCATCTCGAACTGCCTATCCACAGTCAGCCATGTACTCCATAGCTCATATTGATAGCCTAACCAAGATACCTTGACAACTAGGAATAAAATAAATCAAGTCTAGAAGAAATGCGGTGTATGTAGTATAATATAGTATAAAATTACAAATATGCTCTTTCTACGTATCTCCTACTACCAGATTGATTAACTCAAACTGGTCTCTTTAGTCCAAGTGTTGAGCCTAAGCTCTAATACCAAATGTAACATCTCGGCCTACGGGAAAACCGAAAAAGACGGATTGTCGGGTAAAAATTAGAACAAAATACTAAACTAGGATATCAATAAGATCTCACAACGGAATAACAACATATAATATTTTGAATGTACATAGACAGAATAGAATAATAATATATAAGAGATTGCACTATTGGAAGTAACTAATAAATAATTATCAGTATAGAAAGTCAGAATACATCAACCCCCAAACAATAGAGTTCTGAATAAAGATCTGATACAACAGTCTCATATAAAAATAACAAGGCTGCCATATACTACAAATATATAAAAAATACATAGCCGGAGCTCTTTGGAGGCATGGCATCGATATTTTGTGATATGTATATGTTAATCCCCTTTTCGACTCACGACTTAAGGAAGTATGCCGAGTTAAGGTGCTTGCCGACCTAAGGAAGTATGCCGAGTTAAGGTGCTTACCGACCTAAGAAAGTATGCCGAGTTAAGGTGCTTGCCGACCTAAGAAAGTATGCCGAGTTAAGGTGCTTGCCGACCTAAGAAAGTATGCCGAGTTAAGGTGCTTGCCGACCTAAGAAAGAAGACGACCTAACAATTTGAAGGCGTAACCGACTTAAGGAAAGCTCCGAGTTAACAAGATCTCCGACTTAACAGGCTATGACCTAAGGAGAGATCTGACCCAACAGTTGCCGATCTAACTACTGAGAAGAGCTGCCGACTTAAGAGGTGTGCCGAGTTAGGAGCCTGCCGACTTAAGGTAATCTGTGACTCAAGAGCTACGACCTAAGGAAGATTCCGAGTTATGAAAGGCTCCGACTTAAGAAGGTTCCGACCTAACCCTATTCCTTAACTCGCCACCGACCTAACCCTATTCCTTAACTCGCCACCGACCTAACCTTACTCCTTAACTCATCACCGGTCTACCATAGGTCGGCTACGACTTAAATACTTAGAGAAAATTCCTGAGTCCAGATCAGCTCCTATAAATACCCCACCACTTCCAACATGAAGGGGACTTTTGGCAATTCATTTCTCAAGCGCCGTTATTCTGTCGAACTCTCCAATCATTCAGCAAACAAGGATCCTCCAAGCATTCAAGACACTACAACAAACTTCGAGAGAAATTCCTAACATCCGACATGGATTCATCGAGTTTCATCGCCGAAGATTGAGTTAGTAGTCAAGATTGCTTCTTGTGATCGAGTTGTATTGTTTTCATAGAAGATTTGTATCAATTTGTAACCAGATTCAATAATAAAGAGATTCAAAGTGGACGTAGGCTAAATCTCAAGCCGAACCACTATAAATTGCTGTCTTTTACTGCATTTCTGCTATTTTTCTGCTTGATTTCTGTTCCCGTTACACGGGTGGTGCTTTCACAATCTTACTACACACACCGGGTGTTGGCGTTCACATTTTGACGTTAACATTTTGGTGCTTTCACTGAGAACCCAACTCAGGCTGCCACTCACCATTGCTTCTCAGAAGTTTGCTGAAAGAATTTCCCACAAAATCAGAAGTTTATCAGACATAATGGCTCCCGGAAGGAAACGAAAGTCTGTCAGAACTGATGATGACCGTGACAATACTGCCACTTCTCTCTCTCCGAATCAAGCGGCTCCGAGCATCGGTGTTACGCGACAAGAGTTAGATGCTGCTGTATCCGGACTGTACCAGCAGATTGAAACTCAGAATAACCTGATGATGGAAAGGCTGAATGCTCTATTTGGTACGAGTCAAAGACCAGTAAATAATGAGGGAAACTTTGCTAATGCTGCTCCCAATTCCGAGGGAAGAAATGTTCCTCACGGGGGATCAGGTGCTGCCGAAGGGGCACCCCTCCAGGCCGAAGGATCTAGGCCGTCACCAGTTCTTCATGAGCATTTACCTGGACAAACTCCTGAAAAGATGGCTGAGGCCTACTCTGCGAAATCTCTGAATAATGAGGAATATCTCTCTGGTATGATCAAGCAAATAATGAAAGAGAGCATGCAAAGAGATGAAGACGAAAGCGAATGGGGATTCGCACCAAGTAGAACTCCGTTTACCGAGAAGATTCTGAAAGCTGAATTTCCTAGAAAGTTTGTTCCCCCCACTATTCCTGCTTATCGGGGGACAAGCGATCCAAATCAGTTCTTGTATAAATACGACTGGCATATGACCGGCGCGAGGGCGACCGACGAGATAAAGTGCCGATATTTCCCAGTTTATTTAGAAGGAGTGGCGCTTCTCTGGTTTACCAAGCTTCCAGTCCGATCTGTCGATCAGTTTTCCGATCTCACCCGAAAATTCAAAGAACAATTCAGGCTATACGCTTCAAAGGCAAAAGATATAATGTCACTGTCCAGTCTTGAACAGAATCCGGGAGAGCCTATTAAGTCATTCTTGAATCGCTTCAACTTAGCTCTGGCAGAAGTCGATAATGCAGAGCCACGAATGATCTTGACCTATTTGATGCGTGCCGTTGACAAATCGAGCGAATTTGGGAAATGGCTGAAGATGAAAGAGCCAAATTCGCTCGAGAAATTCTACAAAAAGGCTGACGAATTTATACGCCTAGATAATCTTTCCGCACCAGCTAAAGTTGTGACAACGGTGGCGGAAAATAATGCTACTACTCAAAGCAAGAAAGAACCGGCAGATCAGAAAAGGGAAAGTAATGGTGGGAAAAGGCAGAAAGACTTCAAAAAGCCCCGTTTTCTTAAACCATCAGACTTTACTCCTCTGACCGATACCCCGGAAAATATATTCATCGCCACTAAAGATGCTGTTGAATTTCCGAAACCACCGGCCGTGAAAGTTGGGAAGAATGCTGTTCAGAGCGGAAGATTTTGCAAGTTTCACAACCAACCAGGGCATGATACCAATGAGTGCCGCCATTTGAAAAGTCTGATTGAAGAATTGCTAAGAGAGAATAAATTGCAGCAATACGTCAAGAGGAATAGAAAAGACCCATCTTCATCCAGCCAAGGGCAGTTACCTCCAACTAATTCATCTGATTCAGGAGAGAGGCCAGCTGGAAAGGAAAGACCTGTTATTAATGTGATCACAGGGGGGCCTCACCCGGCTGGCAGGAGTTGGGGTGAAATGGAAAGGTATGCAAAAGCTTTGAAGTATGCACCAACCGAAGAAAGTGTCTTAATCCTGGAAGATGTTTCACCTCTAAAGCAGCAAAAAACTTTCCATGATGATATTATGTTCAGAGCCAGGGATTCTGTTAATGTGGAAGCTCCTACTGAGGACCCTATGGTTGTCTCTGTCGGTATTGGGCCGGCTATTGTCAGAAGAGTGTTAGTTGATAGTGGTGCCTCATGCAACATCCTCTTTAAAAGGACATTCGACCAAATGAAAATTCCGATGACTGATGTACATGCTTCTTCACACAAGATCGCCGGATTTACAGGAGAGCTGAAACAGCCGATCGGAACAGTGGACTTGTTTGTTGAAATGGGTGAAGGACCCAAGAAATTGGTTCGGAAGCAAACCTTTGTAATTGTGGACGGATTCTCCGCCTATAACGCTTTCTTGGGCCGGCCTACTCTTGCAGCTTTCAGGGCCGTCCTCGCTCCTTGGTGCTTAACAATGAAATTTCCTACTGATAATGGGATTGCTGTTATCAAAGGAGATCAAAACGCAGGACGAGAATGTTATCTTGTAGAACTCCGAGAGGCTAGGAGAAAAGAAATGGGGAAAGATGCGGCAGCTCCGCTCCGCATCAAGGAACCAACCCTGTAGCAACTACGGAGCGACCCCTGTACTGGCGAACACAGCAACGCGAGAAAAGAAATGGATCCCAGAAAAGCCAGTACAGGGGAGAATAGGGTGGTACCTGTGGAGATAACGGTACCAGTATCTGTAGACCCGAAAGACCCGAATAAAGTGCTCAATGTGGGTTCACAGCTAAGTATAACAGTTCAAAACACACTGATATCGTTCTTGAAAGCCAATCTAGATGTGTTCGCTTGGTGTCATGCTGATATGTGCGGAATTTCTCCAACAATTGCTGTTCACACCCTGAATGTCGATCCGAAATTCACTCCAGTAAAACAGAAAAGGAGAACTCAAGGTCCAGAAAGATCAGCAGCTTTAAAGGAAGAAGTAGATCGCCTCTTAGAGAATAATTTCATCAAAGAATCCACTTATCCAAATTGGGTTTCGAATCCAGTACTGGTTAAGAAGGCAAATGGAAAGTGGAGAGTATGCATTGATTTCTCAGATCTGAACAAAGCTTGCCCCAAAGACTGCTTCCCGCTACCTAGAATCGATCAACTAGTAGATGGGACGGCTGGACATGAGTTGTTATCTTTTATGGATGCCTATTCCGGATACAATCAAATTATGATGAATGAACCGGATCAGGAGGACACAAGCTTTATTACAGATGTGGGACTCTACTGTTACAAAGTCGTGCCATTCGGTTTAAAGAATGCTGGGGCAACATATCAAAGACTTGTCAACGCTATGTTCAAGCCTCAGATTGGCAAAACGATGGAAGTCTATGTTGATGATATGTTAGTAAAGTCAAAGAAAGCAGTAGACCACATGGATCACCTAGCAGAAATGTTCTCAATTCTTCGGAAGTACGGAATGAAGCTTAATCTGTTGAAATGTTCATTCGGAGTAGAGTCTGGGAAATTCCTGGGTTTCATTGTGAGCGCTAGGGGCATCGAGGCCAACCCTGCTCAGATCACAGCTTTAAGAGAGGTTAAAGCCCCTAGAACAAAGAAAGAACTGCAAAGTCTCAATGGAAAGGTTGCCGCTCTTAGTCGCTTTATTTCCAAGGCCACAGACAAATGCATTCCCTTCTTTGATGCTCTAAAGAAAGGAAAGAAAAATTTCGAATGGACTCCTGAATGCCAGAATGCTTTCGATCAACTGATTCATCATATGAGAACTCCTCCGGTCCTTTCCAAGCCTAGTGATGGTGAAGACCTCTTCATCTACCTGGCAATTTCATCCCATGCTTTAAGTGCAGCACTCGTACGAGAAGATATGAAAATACAACGTCCGGTTTACTACATCAGCAAACGGTTCGCTGGGGCTGAAATGAATTATTCAAAGATAGAAAAGCTTGCTTATTGTCTGCTAATCGCTTCCAGAAAGTTGAGGCCTTATTTTCAATCTCATCCTATCAAGGTCCTGACTGATCAGCCTTTGAAGCAAGTCCTGTATCGTCCTGAAACCTCGGGTCGTCTCTTGAAGTGGAACATAGAACTCAGCCAATATGACATCACTTACCATCCCCGAAGAGCAATTAACGGACAAGCTTTAGCAGATTTCATTGCAGAATCCACTGACAAAGGTGACAGTAAGGAAGAAACCACTGACTGCATTCCAATACAATGGAAGTTGTATGTTGATGGCTCAAGAAACGATTATTGTTCTGGGGCAGGAATTGTGCTCGAAACTCCCGAAGGACGATCACTATGTTATGCATTGAGGCTGGAGTTTCCTTCGACAAACAATGAAGCAGAATATGAAGCCCTTATTGCCGGGTTGAAGATCGCCAAGGAATTGAATATCAAAGTGATACAGATTTTCAGTGATTCTCAGCTTATTGTTTGCCAGGTGAAGAAGGAATTTCAGGCCAAGGGAGGCAATTTGCCTACATATTTGACAAAGACTTCCGAACTCCTCAATGATTTAGATCACTACTCAATAAGCCACATACCCCGAGAGGAAAATATGAAGGCGGATTCTTTAGCGAAGTATTCAAGTTCCGGAGAAGCTCAATTACTAGGATTAGTTCCTGTAGAAGTTCTGTCAGCACCAAGCATTGATGAAATGGATGTTGATTGGCTTATGGCTACGTCTCAAGAGCATGAATCATGGATGACCCCAATCAAAGAATACTTACTCAGTGGTTCCCTGCCAGAGAATTCTAAAGAACGTCGAAAGTTATTAAGAAAAGCATCGAGGTATATAATTCAAGATGGTCGATTATACAGGCGGGGATTTTCAACCCCACTACTTCGATGTGTAACTAAAGAAGAAGCCAAGACAATCTTAACAGAGGTGCACGGAGGAGAATGTGGAGACCATTCAGGTGGTCAAACACTTGCAAAGAAAATTCTTCGATATGGATATTTCTGGCCAGATATCAATCGAGATGCTGCAACTTTTTCTAGGAAATGTGACAGATGCCAACGATTTGCAAAAATCCCAAGAGCACCCTCCACTGAACTCACACAAATGGTCAGTCCATGGCCATTTGCCATTTGGGGGATAGACCTAATTGGACCATTACCGATCGCCAAATCAGGAATTAAATATGCTATTGTTGCCGTTGATTATTTCACTAAGTGGGCTGAAGCTGAACCTTTGGCCACCATCACTTCTAAAAAGATGATAAATTTCGTAACAAAGAATATCATTTGCAGATATGGTGTGCCACAGAAGATAATCACCGACAATGGCACTCAATTTGAAAGTGAAGAATTCCAGGATTTTTGCAAACAGTTCAGAATTCGAAAAAGCTTCTCAGCAGTGGCTCATCCGCAGGCAAATGGGCAAGTGGAAGCAGTTAACAAGATCATCAAGTCAACTATCAAAAAGCAACTTGAAAAAGCAAAAGGTGGTTGGGTTGATAAGCTTCCATTAGCACTATGGGCGTACAGAACTACTCACAAAACTGCGACTGGGCACACTCCATTTTCACTGGCATACGGATCAGAGGCAATGATTCCAGTGGAAGTAGAAGTTCCTTCACATAGAAGAGTTCATTTCAATGAAATCGAAAATGAAAGACTGCAACTTGAAGCGCTTGATTTTCTTGATGAGAAAAGAGAAGAGGCTAGGCTCAGAGTTTCAGCTCATCAGCAGAGAATAGCCAGGTATTTCAATTCCAAAGTTCGCCAACGCAGCTTTGAAGTCGGAGACTTGGTTTTGAAAAGGATCATGACAGCAACTGGTGTGTTTGGACCAAACTGGGAAGGACCATATGTCATAGGCACTAAACTTCTCGATGGCACTTTCAAACTCATAACTGTTGAAGGAGATCCGATTCCAAGGGCCTGGAACAGCAATCATTTGCGTCCTTACTTTACCTGAAAAGAGCTCAGCTCAAAATTGTAAAATGATGATGAATGTATCAGTTGTATTGTGAAACATTGTAAATCAGTGTGAATGAATGAAAGCTATAAAGTGGACGTAGGCCCGATTTTTGGCCGAACCACTATAAATCTTGTGTTCTTTACTATTTCATGATGCCTGTTTTATTTTGATATGTAAGTACTTTAAATGTATTGCTAAAATATCAATTCAAAATTGCAGGACATTATAACAAGGCTTGCTCATCACAAAGCTAAGCAACTTTCATAAATCAGCTATTACACGAAAACCAAGCCACAAAAATTTTGTCCAAATTCAAATCCCAAGCAAGGAAAACTTCACATAAAAAGTTGGCGACTCCACTGTGACAAACCTTTGTTCACTAGTTGAGATTGCCGTTGTGAATAGACATCCGACTAGATAACTTGCGTTTGTCTCGTTAAGTCGTTCAACAGTGAAGTCCACTTCTTCGGATAAAGCAATTTACTTGTAAGAGGAAAAGAAGAAGATGTGCTTGGAAACGATAATAAGAGAGCGCTAACAGGCAGATGATGAGGAAAACTCGCCAACAAACCAAAGCCCTCTAACGAGGCACACCAATAAATGGGAGTGCTTTCCTCAACCAAAAAGATCGGTGGGACTACCGAAGGGGCATCTTGTTAATTGATTGCAGTCGTTTGTACAAACAAACATCCAATCAAGCAACTTACACCTGCCCCGCGAACCCATCCGACCATGAGAAAGTAACTCCCAGGCACTCAAAAGCCCTCTTCGGAGGCACAAGCCCTCTTCGGAGGCACATGACCTCTTCGGAGGCAAAAGCCCTTTCCCAAGGCACCACAAGCCCTCTTCGGAGGCACATGACCTCTTCGGAGGCAAAAGCCCTTTCCCAAGGCACCGCAAGCCCTCTTCGGAGGCACAAGCCCTCCTCGGAGGCACAAGCCCTTTTCGAAGGCACAAGACCTGTTCGGAGGCACAACTCTTTAAGAGGAGCCCTCTCCGGAGGCATGTCCCAAAATAGAATGCTTAAACAAAAAGCATCGTCCAGAAGCACAGTTCAACTCCCAAAGGAAGGAAGGACTAACTTGTTCATCTAGAAAGGTTCCTCCATAAAAAAAAAGGGGGGTTGAAAAAGGCTACGAAATTCTTTCAGAAAAAGTTCATTTCACTTCATAGGGAAATTCACTTCTTGATGAATAAAAGTGGTTATCCCCGAAAGTTGAAGCGTTCTTCAGAAAGAGAAAATAAAAATTCTTCTAAAGACTGGATATACTCTATTAAAAGCGGAATAATTGTCCTCTAAAGTAAGAGTATTAGAAAAAAAAAAACTAGGAGTATTGCAATGCACTTATGACATGGGGGCAGTACTGTACAATTCAATTACATTAATGAAAGCAACATGCCACAAGTTCGTCGCAATACCACGGAAAACAGATGTGGAATAAATGCATTCTCAAACGCAGACAGAAAGTTTGCACAAATAAGAAGAATCATTTGTTCTACACTTAAAATAAAAGATAGATCATTCTCACATACACAAGAGTTTGTACAAGTAAAATAATTGTTTTATTTAGTACTATGAAAATTCTTTACATATGCAGATATCTGAAAAAGCAAAAGCGAGGACCGGTACCCGCACAATCCCCGGTCAATATATGCAAAGAGCAAAAATAAAAAGTAGAAAATCCAGCTTGATTACTCCTTCTTCTCACCACCCTTGGAACTCTTTCCCGGTCTGATGATTAGCTTTTGAAGTCGTTGAGAACGGGCAGGGGCAGAAGGAGAAAGCGGTACAGCCGGATCAACTACTGCTTCCTCTTCAGTGGAAGTCTTCTTCTTTTTCCTTACAGCACGCTTCCCCTTCCTCTTTGAAGAAGACTCACTCCCCGGAGTAGTCAGCAATGTTGAAAGCTTTGTATCGTCGTCAAGAGACCGCTCCGGGGTCTTCTCGATGTCTTCAAAATCCTCCGCCTTCTGTTCCTGAGAAGCAGCCGGATCATCCAAGCCTTGAAGAGCTTCGATTTTCTCTGCCTGTGATCCCGGTTGGGAAGCAGAGGGAGGAGTAATTTGGGAAGACAGAGGAACGGCAATCGAAGGAGTGGAAGCTTGTGTTGTGCTTGGTGCCTCCGCTGTAGAAGAAAAGAAGTTAAAATCAGCATCCCCCGAAAATAAAGAAGGCATCGATTCATCAAAGTTTAAGTAACATGTAAGAAGATCATCGAATTCGGCTAAGTCAAATGACTGGTTCATTAGACCCGAGATGACACCAAGAGTACCTGGAGGAGTTGGCTTTACAAGATCCACCTCGAACTTCTCGGCTTCAATATCATCCAGCGCCTCATCTTCAGTAGGAGTAGTTGCAGTCTCCTGGGCAACTTTGGCTAAATGTAGAGAATGAGGGCTGGAATCTATAGTATTAACGTCGGCTGAAGTGGAAGTCTGAACAGGGGCAGCTAAAGGAGCTTTTTCTTTTGGAGGCTCTTCTCCCGCTGTTTCAGCTCGTACTTTGGCAAGTAGCTCCTTCCCCTTAACAAGAGCGGCGCGATCCTCATCATTGAGATAGCGCTCCTCAAGTTCCAGCTCATTATAGCCAGCCCCGCCAAGCATATCCATCGCGACTTCCCACACTTCAGCCAATGTAATTTCATAATCAGGATCAAGAAAAGAGAGGCTCCCACGACCCAGAACGCTGTGTAAATAAAAGTCAAATAAGGTAGAGCTGACGTCTGCTTTCGTCGCCTCATGTGATTGCTCAGCCGCTTCCTTTTTGGCAACAGCAGCGATCCGGCCAGCGGTAGCCTCATCACGCTCTACCTCAACTTTAGCAAGTCGAGACTTTAGTAACTCGATCTCCACGTTCTGGGAGGTGACCTTTTCCCGCAGTTCGGCGTTTTCTGTGCGGTACTTCTCATTAACGTGCTGTTCGGCGGCAAGCTTCATTTCTACATCTCTTTGTGCAGCATGTGCGTCCCGCACTTATTTCTGGAAGACTTCTTCTTTTTGAGTATATGACGCAGAAGAAGAAGCGAGATTTTCCTTAAGCTGCTTAACTTCAGACGCAAGCTTCGCATTGTCATCTGCAATACTCGTCATTTCCGCGTCATGCTGCTTACGCCATTTGTCCCATTCTGCTTTATCATTCTCCATCGTCATCATCGCCTCAAGGTTAAGATGGTTGACCCTTTGAAGTTCATCAACCAACTTCTGCCATCCAGACATTCTTTCAATATCGAGCTTGACAGCGTCGACATTTCTCAGCATTGCCTGCTTATCAATCGGAACTATGTCCAAGTCAAAGCGCACCCCTTTTAGGCACCAATTCGGAAAACGGCTCTGAAGTGTTGGGGGGCCGTCCTTGACTTGATATTGCGGTCTATTAATGATAGTCTGAATGTCAGATTTCTTCAAAGGGGGAGAGCTAGCCAAGATATCAGAAGGAATGGGAGCGTCAGTCTTTTCAGAAATTTCAGACGCGTCAGTCGGTTTAGATCGTTTGCTCGGTTCATCGGCAATCTGAGTTTTTCCCTTATCATCGTAAGACTTCCGCTTATGAGAGTAGTCACTCCTATGCGAAGAGTCATATCGCTCGGCATCTTTTCTTCTTTGCCACTGATCGTAATCCCGCTTCTCCTAGGCTTTCCTTCGAGCCCTCTCTTCATCTGTTTCTTTTGGGGTATCAAGGTACTTCCTAAAGTCATAGGTGCCGCGGCCTCCACGGTACTTGAATGAATCATAATATGAACCTGTACGTCCCATTGGAGAACTTGAAAGCAAAAGAAAGGTAGAATTTAGAAATTTCCAGGAAAAAGAGGATAAATGCTTATAAGTGCTGAAAAGCCCTAAGTGTGTGTGGCGTGCAAACTACATGCGTCAAATTACAGACCACGCTTTGGTGTGGAAACAGAGACGATTGGCGTAGTAGGCATCTGGGTTTGTTTAAGGGTAGAAGTCGCCTCGACAACGGGAGAAGTCGCTTTTTGATTGCTATCCCCGAAAAGCTCTTGAGAAGTAATCATAATGTCACTCAAGCCATCAAAGGTGTCGTCGCCCAAATGTTCGGCAGATTTCTCCTTCTCAACTTCCACATCAATTGATTTTTCAGAAGCTCGAGGATTCTCTTCTTCCTCAATAATTGGGGGAAGTGCCGACTTGCCAGCCAATCCTACAACATTAGTGGATCCAGAGCACTTTATCAAAGCAGTGTCCATGACAAGTGTTTTTGATGCAGCTTCTTCCGCTGAAACTGGGGCATTTGACGCCTCTGCTTGAGAACCCGAAGCAGCCGATGTTTCTGCATCAGAGCTAGGAATTTCATGAATTCGAGTCGACCTGGAAGGGTGCAGAAGCCCAAATTGGTGCAAAAGCTCATCATCTAGTAAAAATTGGATATTCCTCTCCTCTACAGGCACCGCCATAAGCCTCTCGAAAGTCACTTTGTGACTGAGATTTTTAGAAGGTGGAGGAAGTGCTGAAAAAGGAAAAAGAGCGAAGTTAGCACTTGATAATCCGAACTTCGGTAAGTTTGAAAGAACATAAGAAACAAATGCAAGTGATCTTACTCCCTATTCTCCAAATAGCATAAAACCCAGGAGGGCAGCGAACATAGAAGAACGGGCTCAGAAAACTGTGAACACTCTCAAGGAGACCGGTGATCAACTTACGATTTCTCGCACTCCTTACAACTATGATGGAGGGATGATCTTTATTTTTGGCAAAAGTACAAAGATAGCGAATTTCTCCGAAGGTAGGGAAGCGGCCCAGTGTTCTCCTAAAAAGCACGCATAGTCCCAGCAAGATGGCGTAGCCATTGGGATGTAACTGAAAAGGGGAAATAGATAGTTGGAGAAGAAGTTCTCGAATGCAGTCATTGAATGGGGGGATAGCCCCGCTCAAGCACATTTGGCGGTTAACCGCGACAAAGCCATGGGGCGGTCTGTCAGCAGTATCATTTATTTCGGGAAGCAAAGCGTCAGCCTCAGCAATGCCAAACTGGATGCATAGTTGACGAAAGGCCTTATGGTTCAAAGTAGTAGGAGTCCTCTCTGGAGGATCGTTCAGCGGGATAGCAACTGGAAATACATCTTCAGCTTGCTCTGTTCCTTCTTGTGGAGAAGACATTCTACACAATCAGCTGAATGTTCAAATGTGAAGGTGCACGTTCCCTAAAAGTGTGAAGTGTTGTGCAAAAAACTAATGAAAATAAACGACAAGCATAACGGGAATTAAATTAGTTGACAGTCAATCGATTACAAAATTTCAGAACTTGTCAATGATCAAGTGCAGTGTTAATACAGACAAGTCAGTTTCACTTGACTATTACGATTTTGTTTTAATACTTCACTTGAATTAGTTATTGTACAACATCTCGTTCATATTCATTTAATTTAACTTTCTCGTTATCAACTAATCCGTCACTCGATGTGGGCAGTCGGTGATAGTATATTCGTCCCAGTATTCTGTGAATGTTGTATTAAGCAGGATTGTTAGTTTGCAAAATTGAAGCAATGTGTAAAATGCATGCAACACAGTTCATAGTTCAACAGTTCACAGTTCAACAGTTCACAGTTCATAGTTCATAGTTCAACAGTTCGAAGTTCGGGCACAGTTCAAAAATCATCTGTTGGGTGGCCGAAAGTCTAAGTCCTAACTCGGTGACAACCTAAGGAAGGTTCCCTATGAGTCAAAGCCAGGAATCCTCCAAGTCCTAACTCGGAGGCGACACAAAACCTAGGTCGCATGAAACTGCTAAGTCGGCTCCGGCTTAAGTCATGAAAGTCACTGGATCGCGTAAAATCCCTAGGTCGTGACCGAGCCAATACCTTGACTAATTTTCTTCCCTAACTCTTAACCCGTTAACCCAATAGCCTCACAGTCAACAACGATCCTCATTCCATCACACCATTGGACCACCCAAGAAGCCAATTCAAGTCGAATCAAATTTGCTGCGAATCCAATGTATTACTGCCCTATTACGATTACAACACGGTCGATGGCGATTGACGAACAATCAAAAAGTTATGCACAATGAATCGCAGCATCTAAACACAAATGGAAGTCAAAAACTGGGGAGTTATCGATTCGACAGCGAGCATGGGTGAATGATGACCAGATCGACTTACGAAGTATAACAAGAAGATGATCGGCGATTGGATGGTTGGAGTTTATCTCTGAGAGCTCTAAAAGTGCTTCAATGGCAGATTCGAGAAAAGGAACAGATGAGGAAGAGGAAGAAGGATGCAACTATTTATATGCTGGAAGGCGAGTCGACTTGCACGGTGTACGACCTAAGGCATTTGTTAAGTCGGCACCGACCTAACCAAAGAATTAAGAGAATCGAAGCATACGACCTATGGCTTAGGCATATACTTCGAGGGGCAAATGTTAATCCCCTTTTCGACTCACGACTTAAGGAAGTATGCCGAGTTAAGGTGCTTGCCGACCTAAGGAAGTATGCCGAGTTAAGGTGCTTACCGACCTAAGAAAGTATGCCGAGTTAAGGTGCTTGCCGACCTAAGAAAGTATGCCGAGTTAAGGTGCTTGCCGACCTAAGAATGTATGCCGAGTTAAGGTGCTTGCCGACCTAAGAAAGAAGACGACCTAACAATTTGAAGGCGTAACCGACTTAAGGAAAGCTCCGAGTTAACAAGATCTCCGACTTAACAGGCTATGACCTAAGGAGAGATCTGGCCCAACAGTTGCCGATCTAACTACTGAGAAGAGCTGCCGACTTAAGAGGTGTGCCGAGTTAGGAGCCTGCCGACTTAAGGTAATCTGTGACTCAAGAGCTACGACCTAAGGAAGATTCCGAGTTATGAAAGGCTCCGACTTAAGAAGGTTCCGACCTAACCCTATTCCTTAACTCGCCACCGACCTAACCCTATTCCTTAACTCGCCACCGACCTAACCTTACTCCTTAACTCATCACCGGTCTACCATAGGTCGGCTACGACTTAAATACTTAGAGAAAATTCCTGAGTCCAGATCAGCTCCTATAAATACCCCACCACTTCCAACATGAAGGGGACTTTTGGCAATTCATTTCTCAAGTGCCGTTATTCTGTCGAACTCTCCAATCATTCAGCAAACAAGGATCCTCCAAGCATTCAAGACACTACAACAAACTTCGAGAGAAATTCCTAACATCCGACATGGATTCATCGAGTTTCATCGCCGAAGATTGAGTTAGTAGTCAAGATTTCTTCTTGTGATCGAGTTGTATTGTTTTCATAGAAGATTTGTTTCAATTTGTAACCAGATTCAATAATAAAGAGATTCAAAGTGGACGTAGGCTAAATCTCAAGCCGAACCACTATAAATTGCTGTCTTTTACTGCATTTCTGCTATTTTTCTGCTTGATTTCTGTTCCCGTTACACGGGTGGTGCTTTCACAATCTTACTACACACACCGGGTGTTGGCGTTCACATTTTGACGTTAACAGTATACTTGATATATTTGTAGTATATGGCAGACCTGCTATTTGTATATATGAGGCTGTTATTTCAGATATTAATTCTGAACTCCGTTGGAATATCCAATTGAGAGAACACTTTCACATTGTGGAGCTAATCGAATAAGTCATTAATACATGGGAGTAGATACTTATTCTCCCTCATCACCTTATTCAGTTCTCGGTAGTCTTCACACAACCACAGAGAGCAAAGAGCTTACCTTTACCACATCTCAACTTTTCAAGTCCCAGACTCCTACTACCAAGAAAAGAGCTCGGTACCAACCTGAAGTGGTCTGTACCGACTTCTATTGCTTGCCAATTTTTGGCTCTTATCTTTTGATGTCCCTTCCCCGCCTTGTCCTGAACCTTGCCAGAGTTCCATTGCCTTTGCCTCGAAGCATTTTATTTCTACCGACTAGAATTGAAGCTCCTTCCATCGACCAGAATTCAGATCCGCACCGAGATCTAGTTGACCACCCAAATCATCTCTAAATTTTATGCGAGTTGAAGCATAGACTCCTTCCCTCCTCGAGAGCCCCTCCTCAATATCTCATCCCATTTTTAGCAATCTTGACTTCGTTTTGCCCAAATATACGACCGATTCATAATTATCTAAAAACACTAGAAAAACATATCAAAACAAAACATAAAATTGCAGCCATCATTCATATACACTCATTAAATATGAGCAGTCAATCCAAACATGATAACATACAAGATTTAGCCAAGATCCGGTCTTGCGCTAAAATGACAATATGATCTAAAAGGGGTTACAAAATCATTTAAAATCAATTGAAATCTTTTCAAATTCGATGATAAATAATTTAGGGGTTAAACTAAAGTTTAAAATCATTTTAACGTGGAAATCAAATAAAAACATCATTTTTAACTATAAGGACAAGCATAAAATAGTGAAAGATCAATAATCACTTACCTAATACCCAAATTACTGATCTAAATGCTCAAATCTAAAATGAATAGCGGCAAATTCAAATTCAAAGCACTCAAATAATGAATCTAAAGTCCTTTACTAATTGCTTTTCTAGTGATGAATTTGGCTAAGATTAGTATGAAAACGAAAGGTTTTTTGATGAATTTAAGGTTATTAGAGGTTCAAAATTGTTTCGGGAAAGTGGGAAATGACCTATCTCTGTCCCATCACCCCCATTTAGGCATATTTCAAAAAATTAGATAGTGGGACTACGTATATGCTTAGTTTAATTGTCCACTAATCTGTCCAGTAGCAAATAGAACTTAAAACAACCATATCTCCTAAAAAGTAAGTTCGTTCTTATATTATGACCACTCTACCAAAAGCGAAACCAAAGGCCCGATCTAATGAAAGTAGTTTTAGACCCTAATTCAATCCCAATCAAAATTTATAGGCCTTACAAGAATTTTGGGTCTAAACTGTCTGATAAAAATTCTTAAGGTGAAAATTATCCCTAGTAGTGACTTTCCAAAGTTTTAGTGTCATATGACCTCATATGATTTAAATGATAATATTTACGATCCTCTGCGTAAAGTATGGGTCGTTACAAACTGTGTCCATTCTAGGAACATAGCTCCCAAGCTGGCATGTCTCATACTCATAGGATCAACAACTGCATTTCCCTTATAAGGGCTGTAACATTTGTACATCGTTTTAATTAATTTTTATGTTCTAATAAATAATTAAAATTCCATTAAAATTTAAAATCATAATTGTTATTAATTTATAACATTTATCCCCATACTTAGGTATGTCTCCTTATGGTTTTACAAAAAGCAATAGGGGTCTTAGGCAGGGAGATCCTCTATCCGCACATTTATTTGCTATTGCAATAAAGTATTTATCTGTAATGTTTCTAGAACTTTTGGAAGGTAATTTGTTTCCAATTTACAAAATGACCCAGTAAAACAAACTAATTGATAAAGTCAACGTAAGCAAAGTGTTTGGAGTGGAAGATTGTTAAATATAGGCAGAAGATTAGAATTGGTTAAAACGACCATTCATTCCACTATAGCTTATTGGATGTAGGTATGTCAAATGCTAGAAAACACGATAAATTATGTTCAAAGTACTGTGTAGATTTGTTACAACAAGGAAGAAAGCACTTAGTAAATTCGAATACTATTTGCAAACCTAAGGATGAAGGAGACGTGGGACTAAGAAAATTAAATGACAATGCTAGGTTAAATTCATTGAAACTCCTTTGGAATTACTTAGAGGTGAAAAACATATGGTCTAAATGGATGCAACAAAGGTATTGTAGTAGGAAAATTTCTGGATAGTAAGCACGATGTTAACTCATCTTTTATTTGGAAACACCTTTTGAAAACTAGAAGTTTGTGCAATAGCCTAGTTGAAAAGAAGAATTTTTTTTGAAATGGTACTTAGATACAACATGTCACTGGGACAACACAACACAAATCACATGTCAATATATGTTCGAATCATGCTACGCAAGTTTCGAACTTGTGACCTCTCTCACCAAAGCCAAATCACTAAACCACTAGGACAATGGTGCTTGTCAGTTGAAAAAAAGATTGCTACTTGTAAACACACAATTTTGTGGTTCGACCCCTGGTTAAACGGGGAGTCATTGATCGACATAACGGGATGGCAAGCAATGAGCTACATTACATGAGCTAATAAGGAATTGTCTCCATGCACACATTAATAATGCAGAATGATGCCTCAATAGCTCCTATCAACCCTTGACATATGTAATCAAATTGAAAAAGTTCATATACACTACAACATGGCAAACGATTTCTATTGGTGGAAACCCAATCTCAACGCATAACATAGCTTAAAATCTGCATGGAACTATATTAGAGTGAAAGAACCAACTCAAGGCAAAGTTCATCATATATGGAATTCAATTATTGCCCTAAAAATGTCAATGTGTTTATATTTAGAATGGTTAAATAAATTAAATACACTAGACAGAACCAAAAATTGTATACTGATCAATCCACAATTTGCTCTCTCTATGAGAAAGAAGAGGAATTAAATGTTCACATGTTCTTTCTATCTGAATACTCCTGGTAGATTTAGAATTCAATCAAACATAAATTATTGCTACAGAACACTAACATTGACATAGTCGCTAACCTACTTGATTTTCTTGCAAAAATACATCTAAAAATCATTTTCATTCTGATTTAGTTAGTGTATCAATCAATTCAGCAACATGGCACATATGGATCAAACACAATTTTAGAGTCTTTCAAAACAAGCAATTACTAGCCATACTAAGAACAGATCTAATAATACAAGAATGTAAAGTGATGATCTCAAAATCAATTCTTTTCAGATGCATATAATAAAGGGGAAAAGTTATTTAGAAATTTTGAGCTTATCTGATAACAACTACAACATGAATTTAAAGAAGCCCCGATAATGCTCTGTTAGTACTAAACCTTTCAAACTCAAAACAAGTCGGATCCGCAACTTCCTACTCTTGAATATCTTTTGGCTAGCTGCTAGAAATAAAATCTAATGAAGCTTCGGTCCAAAATGTGTAAGAACTTGGTAATTAAGTTAAAAGCTTCTTGGTGCTATCTATCTAATGGTATTATCGAGTCATGCTATGAATCTAGCATAGACTGAGATGTGAACGAAAGTAGGAAGTATAACGAATGTGGTATCTAAAGAAAAAGTTTGCTATTAATTTTTCTCAATTGGAAGGTGGTTAGCGGTAAATGAGTATGGAAATGAAGAGACAAGTCTGAAAGACATCAATGCTCTTCTGTCCTTTATGATTAGCTGGTTTGGCAAAAAATCCATTGCTATCTAGCTCCAACAGTTTACTGATGGCTTACAAGTGTTATTGTAACGACCCATAATTTTGAACACTTCGAATTTAATTAAGTGAATTATTTATATATTTGAATCTTGAATTTAAAGCGATTAAATTGATTTAGTAACCTTATTAATCCCATATTAATTAATAACTAATGATAAGAAATTTATTTTAAAATTTTATTTACAAAAATAAATAGTTCGAATAAATATCGATAATATGACCAAAAATCGTCTTATCGATAAATGGTCTCGAAACGCGAGAAATTATCATCTCGAGGCATTATCTTGGATTTTAATGAAACTAGTGTCATAGGGAATAATAAGATATTGTACATCGACGAGTTTTGTAGCGGTCCAACGCCCTATGTGATCGTACGAGCTCGGAACGTATAACGATTAATTTGAGAAATTAAAATATAATATATGTTATATTATATAGACACCACCATACTCGTTCGCTTCTCTCTCAGAACCTCCCTTTTCTTTCTTTTTTTAACAGTAAACATAGAAGAAAATACATAGCCTTCTTCTTCTTTGAATTGTTTCGGAGCTATGAGCGACGATAGAGCTTGGCGTTGGATCTATTGGGATGGTGGTGAAGAGGGCTTTATATTAGTGTGTGTGATGTTGGGTGCGATAGTACTTAGGGCGGTCGACATTTTTTAGCAACATCTAGGGCTCGGGTAAGGTGGTGCTGGTGGAGGCATGGGGCAAATCGAAGGTCTTCGTTATGTTTCTCTTAAGGAGATGAGTTAATGGTGGGCTTGTAGGGTGGTACAACAATGGATAGTGAACCATGACTTTGTGCTATAGGTCGAGGTGAGGAGTAGGTCAAACTTGAATAGGGAGGCCAGAGGTCGAATTGAAGATGGGGTTGGACTCGCATGGGGAAGAGGAGTTGATTTATGGTGGTTGGAGGCACTTCGGTGCACTGGAGAAATTCACAACCTGACGTGGTCGAGGGGAGGGTAGCAGGTTGCTTTCACCATGGGGTGACCGAGGTTGATGTTTTTGGGTGCATAGCGAAGCACGCGTGGAGAGGAGCGCGACGACGAAATACATTCGTCGATCAGTGGACTGTGGTTCGAGGTTGAGAGGAGAACGTGCATAATGGAAGTAGGTTTGTGCATGTATAGGCTTCGTGCGAATTTAATTAGAGAAGAAGGATTAAGGAAATTAGTAAAGTTAATTAAGTTAATTAATTAACGTTTATGATTCGAATCCTTATAAAATCATTACCTTTTGCACACGATATCCAATCGAGACGTCGTCTTCATTATTGCACTCGTAGTGAGATTTTCTACGATTTGGTTTGGCTTAGAATTGGGTGAGTTTACTCACCATCAAATTGTATGTGTTGTTTATATAATGTTCGTTGTGTTAAATATAAGTTAAAATAGATAACAATGCAAGTTATTACTTTTGGACCCCTCCATGCTTTGAGAAGGAAGTGACAACGTTATATGTAGTATAACTCTTTTGTAACCCTCTAAAACGTGTATCATGGCCAAGACTTGTTGTTTACATGTTAGAAATATTATATGTGAAGTTGAAGTGTGTCGTGAATGGTTAAAGCGAAATAGTCACTATAAACGCACTTTGAAATCCTTTATATTTAATAAAAGTTAAATTGGTTAAAATGTGAATATATTGTGAAAGTATATATTTGGTTGTTTGCTACACATGTTTTGGTGTGTTTGACATGAAGGAATTGATTTGAGAAGTTATAGAAATTGTGAATAGAAGTTGTGAAAGTTAAGAGTGAAAAGGTCACTATGGATGAATTTTGAAAATGCCTTATGTTCGGCAATTTTTAGAGTCAACTTTGAAACATATCCTAGGGCTTCTTTGTATTATTAATAAGTACTGTAAGTGTACTTACTACTAAAAAATATCAAAGTTTAAAAATATTTTTAATAATTATTTTTTGTATTCTAAAGTAATGGATCTAAATTATAAAACAAGCTTTTAATTGTTTTTAATATATTATAAAATAAGTATTTTTAAGCAATATTTTACATAAATATTTGAACTTATTTAAAAGTATTTATATATATATATAAGTTTTGAAAAGTTAAGTTAATTATATTATAAAAGTATAAAAGAAGTTTTGGTTAAATGGTTTTGCAAAGTTATTAACAAGTATATTACATTTTTTAATAAATGTAGACATACTTAGATCTTTAAAAGAATGTTTTAAAAGATAATAAAAAGTATGGAATGGTTTTGGGTTTGTTGGGACAATGTGTTAACAACATTTGTCTTTAACCCTTTTTTATTATACTTAGTAACAAAATTAGATCTTTAAAAATGAATATTTTAAAGATGATTATAAGTGAAATGGTTTCGGTTTGTAGTGATAATGTTTGTGTAACATTTATCTTTAACCATTTGAAGTAGATTTGTGAATGTAATTAGACCTTCTAAATGGATATTTTAAAAGTACTAACAAGTAGGGAATCTTTTGGAAAAAGTTAGAAAACAAGGTTTAAAGTAAGAGGTCTTGTTAATGCTACATGAGTATACTTATTCCATTTGAGATAAATATATAAATATTTTTTGAAGTATTGAAAAGAGTACAAATGAATAGTGAAATAGTAGAATACATGTATATATCTTTTATAAAGGTGTTTTGAAAATATATACAAGTAGAAAAAGGAAGTAGTAATTGATAGATGAAGTTTCATTAGATAAAAGGAGTTTTGCTAATAAAATAAGTTTTAACTAATAAAGGAATTAATTAAATAGAAAGGGGATTAGAAGTCGCTTGTGTGACTTAATCGTGCTTTGTGTGACTTAATCACGCTTTGTGTGACTTAATCGTGCTTTGTATGTTTGCTCGTTTATGGAAAGTAGTCGTATACTTAGCACTAAAAGCCGATGAGGTAGGCTTGTTCTATTTATGAGAGTTAAGAATGATGATTTGATTAGGGTGTTGAAGCAATAGTGCTCTAATCTGCCAGGTGTTACTCTTAACTGAGGAATAGCGGAAGTTGAGAAGTTCAGAAACGTGATAGTATACGAGACTTGGTTTTCATATGCGATCGTTCTCATGTTGTTGAATTTGACCAAATTAACTTAGGAAAGATCTAGAAGAAACATGAGGTGTGACATCCCGGAATTTCTAGCAATATCAATTTAATAATCTGCATTAAAAAATTAAATTGATTTGATAATATTTGTTAATAAAATTTGAACTGATTTAATAATCTTCTTTTAAATAAATATTTAATTGGTGATTTTATCTTTTTAAAAGGCTAATAAATTGTTCTCTATTTATAATGTATATATATTTGTATATATATTACAGATAGAAATCTTTGGTTTGAATTTAATAAATAAATAAATCTTGTTTTCAAATTCTAACATATTTTTGGTAATTTGGAGATTAGGATTTAATATAGAATATATAGTTTTAAAATGTTTAAGATAAATGTTTAATTGATTTAAATATATATCTTAGCTTAAGTTCAAGAATTAAATAAAAAGGTTTGTTTTAAAATATGGTTTAATAAATATGAGATATTAATTCATTTAAATAATAATAGTAAGTTATAATCTCTTTTATAAATTATTTAATTTGACAAATTATTGTTTTCAAACAACATTTAGTAATGTATTGTTTTATATATATAAATATACATAGACTTTAAAATAGAAGTGTTATTTTCAATTAAATATGTTGTTATATATATATATATGTATAAGCTTTTATTTGTAAATATATATACATAGTTTTGTTTTGTTTTCTCTAAAATGTAAGTCATAAATATAAACAATAAATATATGTATAGGGAAAGAAAAGACAATAAAAATTTAAGTTAGAATGGAACATAAGAATAAAGTAGGTAAATTCTAACATCTTATTAAATATAGAAAACTTATCTATATTTCAAAGCATAAGTAAATTGATAGTTCTGGAAACAAATATATGTTGCAAGGCTGTAAGTAAATTGGAAAGGCAAGAATAAACTAGATATACATGTTGCAGGCATAACAAAGCAAAGTAAAGATATGAAATATCTTTGTATACAAAATGGTCCAGAATAACATAAGTATAAAAGGGAAGAAAATATATCTTCATGATGCTTGTACAGGAAGTATTAAACAACTATGTACATATAAAAAGAAAAATATATACAAAGGCAAGTACCATACGAAATTTAAAATATAGGAAGTTGTAGACATAAGGACATAGGCATTTAATGTTAAAACATCTTAGTACATTGTGTAGATCTATCAGCCTCCAAAAGAGATAAAAATCTCTGATCAATTCTTGTACCAGTGAAATAGCCTATAAACATTTTTATATATCAATCTACCTCTTCTCGTTTACAAAGACTTAGCATTTTCATTCTTTCAAAACTGAAGCAAGCTACAACTCAACTATAAACAACAATTCAAACTTAAAAAAATTTCTCAGTTTAAACATCAATAAAAATCAGAGATCTAGAGAAGAAGATTCAAAAGAGGATTAAGTAGCAGCTTCCAGATGTGTTCTCTGTTCAAATCCTTACGGTGAGTAACATCTAATTTAAAAGCTTAAGTAGGAATATTTGGTTGCATGTAGATTTCTGGAAATGAAAGTATGTATAGTGTGGATGTACATGATTGAATTTATTGTGTTTATATGATTATATGGATAAATGCTTGCTGTTGTATTTGTCTCGCTTGTTTATAGTTTTAAAAGCTAAGATTTTGATAAAAATTCATTATCTCTTGTACCAATCACTATTAGGACTTAGGATTCAAACAAATTTGGTTTGTTTAATCATGAATTAAAGTTTAAAATTTTATTTAAATGAATTAAGATTGAATTTCTCTGGAAAATCAAGCAGAACAGTGCAAACTCAAGTTTTGATAAAAACCCAACATCTTAATTCAATTGTTTCAAGCAAGAAATCTGAAACTCCATCCAAAACATGAATTTTAGGAGTGAAATCATAATTTTTAGTATTGAATTATGGGGGCAGTTCGAGTTTGTTCAGTTTTTGCATATGGAGTGGTTTCTGGCGATCAACGCGGTGGTTGGCGTCGAACTTGTGGTCGAAGGAGGCGAACTAGGGTTCGAAAGGGGTGTATTTGGTCGATGGTTTGGGAGCTCAGCGCGTCGACGAACGATCATCGGAAGCAATCGTGATAAGGGCGTTTGATTCATCAGTGTGTGGCAAACTTCCAGACTAGTCGGAAAGTGTTCCTGAGGTCGGAGGCGATGGTCAGGGGAAGATTTTCCGGTCGAGGTGAGTTTCAGGTTTGGGTTATTGACTCGATTTGAATTGAGGATGAGGTGGATGGATCTGGAGATCGAGTGGGTCGGCGAGGCCAGCTATGACTGGTGGTAGCTCGGGTGAGGCGTCGAAGTCGGTCAGGCTAACGTGCATGTGCACGCATGCACGTAATATCTGATGTAGTCTGTTCTTGGGTAAATCTCGAGATGATTTGTTTTTTTTCTCGAAGCATTTTTAACGTGAGAGACTGGGGTTTCAGAGGAGAACGATCTTAGTTGGGCTGGATTTCAAAGTGTTCGAGTTACCTGGTTTTATAGGAATTTAGTGTACCAGGCGCACTTAATGTAAAGAAATTTCAAAAGTTTAAAGCAAACCAAAGTCAAGTTTATTTTTTTTAAAAAAGGCTAAATATTATTAAAATTTCAAGAAAAGTGTTTAAACAAATTTTAAGGTTTTAAAGTTACTAAGATAACTAGTTTCAAAGAAAACTTTAAACAGGTAAAAAGGTTGAAGGTTATGAAAGTAATTTAGCTTAAACTATTCCTTATATAAGTTCCTTTTATAAGTGATAAATATTTCTTTACATTTGCTTAAGAGGTTTGTAAATTGTTTTAAATTTGATAAGTTAAATCATTTTTAAAATCTTAATTAAAAATGGAATTTAAAAGTAGATTCAAAGGTATAAAGTGTTTTAAATACTCATGTTAATGATAATTAATTCATTAATAAGGAAATGATTTATCTTAAAGATAATTAAGGTTTTATTGACAGATTAAGTCAATAAGGTAATTAAGGAATAATTAATTAATTTAATCAATAAATTAATGATTTAGATTAAATTATAATTAGAGGTTAACTAATTTGTTATTAAGGATAAATTAAATTGTAATTAATAATGATTAATCGAAGTTTAATTTCTTAAGAAAAGAAATTAAGAATCGTTAATAGTTAATGAAGGTCATTAACTAAGATTATTTAATAATTAATTAATGTGATTAGTTTTTAATAATTAATTAGATTAATTAATTAAAGATAATCATTTGTGAAATTGTTTAAGTGAAATTACTTATTGAAAGTAATTAAGAAATTAATTACTCATCGTAATTAATTAAGTTTAATCTGAATTGTTTAAGTTAATTAATTAAGTTTAATTAATATAAGATAATCACTGAATGATTTGATAAGTAATTACTTAGTGTAATTAATAAAGTGTAATTACTTAATGAAGTAATTAATGGTAATTACTATATGTAATTAATTGAAGATGATTTAGTATGATAGTAATTTGGATTAAATTACTTTGTGAAATTAATCAAGGGATTAATTGAGATAATTAATTAAGGAGTAATTAATTTATTAAGTGAAGTAATTAAGGGTAGTTAATTACTGAATGGGATTAATCAAGACTGATTAATAAATATGGTTTAGTTAAAGATTAATTACTTAATGTAATTAATTTTAATGGAATAATTAAATCAAGAATGTAATCAGGGATCATTAAATTATATAATTAATGATGTAATTAAGGATTGATTCACTAAGACTAATTAATCAATAATAAGTGATTTTGAGAAATTCATTAATTGTAATTAATTAAGGATAAATGTAATTAATTATGGTTAATTAATAAATAGAGTAATTAAAGTTGATTACTGTATTTGGTTATAGATAATTAATTTGTGGAATTAATTAAAGAATAATTACTTGAATGTAATTAAAAGATAATTAATCCAGGATGATTAATTAAGATGGAAATCTAGAGAATGATTAATTAATTGATTTGTAATTAATTAATGGTTAAGTAAGCAGGATTTATAGAATGAAGTAATTAATTTAATTTACTTTAAATTAATTAGAGATAAGTAATTAATTTAATTCATTTTAAATTAATTATAAATGATGTGTTTATGAATCATTGCTTATGTATTGATGGATGATATTGATTTCCTTGAATGGTTTGAAATCTCAGATATGAGATAAATAATGCTGTGTGATATGGATTGTCTATTTATGATGATATTGTAGATTATCTATCTATGATATGTAGATTATCTATCTGTGATATTGTGAATTATCTATCTGTGTGTATATAGATAATGAAATGAATTGTTTTAACTTTGAAACAAATTGGCCTTAAAAGATAAGGTTTGGATTTCGATGAGACCGGGATCGGGTTTCTAGATTTGGATATCCGAAAACCACATCGATCCAAATTAACGGTAGGTCGTGAATCTCAAGTGAAGATGAAGATTCAGAGTGCAAGGGTTATTGTCGTTAACTCTGAGGATGATTCCAAAATGAGTGTAACGAAATAATGCCTTCGGTTTCGTTCGAACCCGGAACGAACTTGTATGGATTGAATGCTTTCAGAACATCGTCAGGTGGACGATGAGCATTCTAAGTGATGAGTCATGATAAGATAATCGTGACCTCAAGCCTCATCAACCGGGTATGACTAAAACAGGGGAGGTGCAGCAAGGCTTCGTGGGTCGCACCCACTTGAGAGCGAGATATACCCCTGTCTAGATGTCCCTTTTTATTTTCGGCTGTGTGGGCAGTTTTGAGCTCCAACTGCCGGGGTTGTCTTATTTGGGACTGTCCAGTAAGGGATGGTTCCGGCTTTGTGTCGCAGGGAACTTAGGGTGGGTTCTCGGTACGTTGATCTAGGCCAGGTACTGTGACGGGCGGTACCCAGTAGCCCTGCCATTGTATGGAATCCAAAATCCAATAAGTGCCATCGGATTTGATTGTATTACCCACATTGTTGGCTAGTATGCTGTAATCTAATCATGTAACAATTTCAGCTATTTCATATTTACTTGAAAACCCTAGACCTATTATAATATCACTGAATTTCCTATCAAATGTTTGGTTAGCGTAAGGTAAAAACTTTTCCATGTTTATGTGTGGGAAGTCTTACGTGATACCTTTTGTTTTCAAAGAATTTTTAAAGTTAAGCAACTTTAACCTGTTACTCATACCAGACCCATGTCTGACCCGGAGTTTATTTTTGTTTTTCTTAAACTCTCGGGTACTCAAATTTTTACGGGTAGCCAACGGATTCAGGTTAGCTTTGACGAATTGTGGAGGAGCAATGGAGCAGGAGGCTTCAGCGTTGTAGATAGATATAGTGTTCCGCTGTGTTGGTATCTCTGTGTTGTATTGAGTTGTATCGAGTTGTATTAACTAGAGAGGTGTTTATAACTGTCTAGTATGTGATGTATTATCTGTGTAACTCTGATGTATATGATACTATGTAATCTCTTATGTGATATATTATATTTCATTCGTTCCGCTGTTGAGATTCTGATGTTGTTTCTTTTTTCTTCTTTATCTTTTCTATTTCTCACCCCTTTCTTTCTTAAGAATGATGCAACTTTCCGGTAGTAGAAAGTTGGGTCGTCACATGAGGATTATACAATACGCTTAGGATGATATAACCTACGTATAAACTCGTCATGCTAACCTAGGATAAATGATAAGGAAATCCATCTAGATAGGAGATGATCTCCAACCTTATGTATTGTCTGTTTAATTTTGAAAGAACTAGAAGTTGAGTTTACTGGAAGCTTATTGGTTGGTTTTGGAGTGCTCTGTAAGAGGAGGCATGTACTTATATGAGATGACTCAAAACCATAACCACTTCAAAACCATATACGTAACAAATGCTTTGGAAGAGGTCTATGATCTTTTTGAGATGTTGGAATCTGTGTAAAGATTCGTGAACTGTTCGAGATACTGAAATCCATTTGGGGTTTCATGAACCATTCAGGATGTTGGAATCCATGCGTGGTTCTTAGATCTGTTCGAGTTATAGCTCGTGCATTGGGATGCTGAACTTGACTTCATCATCGATAATGACAGAAACCAGAGGTAGGATGCAGAGCCCAGAGGTTTAGCTAATCCATAGGGTGCATGCGACTCCATCTAGTGTTGCTTATAGATATGCATGCAGGAGTGATGCATTTGGTGCCATGAGTGTTTAGGCATGGGCCAACTATGTATTTCCTATGGTACATTCCCTAGAAATGTACACTACTCAGAAGGATATCTTTGATCCTTGCGCTGGAGGACCATTCTCGCTGTATAAAGGGCACCTCCAAGGAAAACCTACATAATTATGTGAACATGCCTTAGCGGTTATTGAGTGTATACCTATTATTGTTGTGGTGTACACATGTTTTTTTATTTATATTCTACACTCTAGACATTATCTATTATATCACATTATGTACTTATTATATGGTGGTTCTTTTGAGAGGATAACCGTTATGACATTTCATGTGGTCTCAAAAGTACTATTATATGCTATACACATATTTATTGAGTTTTTCACACCAGCCTTAGGCCTGACACGTGATTTCAGTTTCCCAAAATTCCATCTGTGCTCTTTCGAGTAGTTTAAGAATGGCAAGTTTTAATTGGATGTTCATTGGGGCTTGAGGAGATGAGCTGGTTGTTTCTCCTACCGTAGTGTTCTTATTTCCACTGCATGACTATATTGTACATATCAGCATTTGTGAGGACATGTTGTTATAACTCTCTAGACTGATGATAATATTTAGAATTGTGTCTTTGAAATGATGTGTATCTTAGAATGATAGTTTGTACTGTCTTTTGATATTATATGTTATCGTTCCGCCGAGAGATTCTGATATTGCATTCCTTCTTTCTTGTCTTGTTTCTTTTTCCTTTTATTTTACCTTAACAATCTGTCTTTCTGGAACTTGGGTGCTTGACATATGAATATTGTGGATGTATTAGTGTTGACATTCGGAGGTTGAAAAGGCCGGTCGTTATACCTGATATAAGAGTTGAAGGTTAAGCAAGAACCTTGGCTTTAGTGGGGTATAACTTTAAGCGATATGGTAATGGAATGCCTTAGGCCTAACACGTGATTTCTGTTTTCCCAAAATTCCATCTGTGCTCTTTCGAGTAGTTTAAGAATGGAAAGTTTTAGTTGGATGTTCATTGGGGCTCGAGGAGATGAGCTGGATGTTTCTCCTACCGTAGTGTTCTTATTTCCGCTACATGACTATATTGTACATATCAGCATTTGTGAGGACAGGTTGTTATAACTCTCTAGACTAATGATAATATTTAGAATTGTGTCTTTGAAATGATGTGTATCTTAGAATGATAGTTTGTACTGTCTTTTGATATTATATGTTATCGTTCCGCTGAGAGATTCTGATATTCCTTCTTTCTTGTCTTGTTTCTTTTTCCTTTTATTTTACCTTAACAATTTGTCTTTTTGGAACTTGGGTGCTTGACACATGAATATTGTGGATGTATTAGTGTTGACATTCAGAGGTTGAAAAGGGCGGTCATTATACCTGATATAAGAGTTGAAGGTTAAGCAGGAACCTTGGCTTTGGTGGGGTATAACTTTAAGCGATATGGTAATGGAATACCCTAGCATTAGCTGAATGTATTATGTATATGAGAGCGTATATGTATTTGATATATATTTGTAATATATAAGTATAAGTTAATAGTGTAGTTGATTTATGTAGGGATTAATGATGTCCATTTATCCCTCATTACAAATCATGCTCGACCAATTTATGAACATTATTATCATTTGTAGAACTATTAACTTAACATTGCTCATCCAGTTTACGAGCATTGTTACCGTTTGTTGACTAATTAGTTTTACTGAATCAGTTTATGAATAGTTTTACCTTTTCGTCGCATGAGTTGGATAGACAGTATTTATGGAACATTGAAAATAACACCTTGTGAATAAGTTTCACAGTTTGATTATTAGTTATTCGATGATAATGTTGGATTAGAAGTTAAATTTAGTAAAAGATGTTTACTATAATCAAAAGAAATTGTACAGTTTCAATATACATCTTGTCGAATGAACTGTAAACCAATTTAAATTAAAATGATATATATTTTTAAATATATGATGGGAATTAAAAGTTAAATTTAAATACAAAAGGGAAATAATTAAAGCTAAACTAGCCTATTGCTTTTCATACTCATTCTCCCCAAACCCAAGCCATACTTTATCCCTATTCCCAGACCCGTTTCCTCTACGCAAATCAAACCGACCCTTTTTGCCCTAATTTCAAAAAATCAAATTCAAGAAAAAAACATCAACGATCGAACCGCGATGGTGACTGGAGACTAGCATGTCGATGGTTAGAGCGGCGAAGTTGCAAGTGGAGGTGCATGTAGTTGATGTAATGGCCCGTTCTTCCGTACCCTTTGAATCGACAATAAACCACACACGTCCAACTCAAATTGCACGAATAAGCGGATCATTAAGGGTAGAAAGAAAATAAAGACAGAACATAATCTCAAACGAATGAAATAACATATATTATTTCAATAATAATCTTTACAGCGGAAAATTTTAAAATACAATATCAGAGTCTAACCTAGATTCAGCCTGGACAGTTATAACACCTGCCCTTATAAATGCTGACAAACAACAAAACAAATGCAGTAGATGTAGCGGATAATAGAATACGTCCATACGATGATGAATCTCTAGCTCTCCTCTGGAAACTCCAACTGTCTTCAACTAAACCTGAAACTACTCGGATCAGACACGAGTATTAAAAATACCCGGATCAGGCTTGATAAACCAACCTGAGATACTCGAAATTTAAAATGACGATCATGACGATGTTATCAAAACCTTTGAAAAGAAGGGTATTTCATAAGACCACGTCCACACATAAACACGGATGATTTTTTACCTTATGATAAGAAAAACACTTTTATACCAAAATACACTTGATATTATTTTTAATGAGATTCTTCTGAAATCACTTTTCAAATAAACTTATTCAAATAAGGTATCAATATCTGGACTAAGTCTAAGGTAATATATCCGGACTAGGTCAACGGAATATACCGAACGGAATATATGATACCAGAAAGAGTAGCTGAAATGTTTGCAAGTCATTACAACTATTTTGGGAATACAATCAAAACCGTAAATCTCGTATTGGGATTGGATTTCCAACATGATAGGGAACTAGTGATCTTTTCTCCAATCCATGCATAACAAACATAGTTCCCACGGTGCCTTAATCGCTTTTCTCAAACTAGTCACTTGGAACTATACTATCTATACTACCACTAATAACCAGTAGTTCCCTGCTTTTCTCAAGCTAACTACTTTATCAAAATGGGGCAATAAATGCCTTGAGGGATGTATCCCCCAAAGGGCCCAACGTATTGGACACCACCATACATACTCACTTATTCCGAATTTATATATGTCAGACCACATAGTATCCCATATCATCTTCCAGTATGTGAGGCTAGTGAGGCTACGCTCAATTTCTTCAAAGCCACGCCGCTTTGATCATAACAAGTTCTACTTTGAATGCCACACTGCCATTCCTTTGATCACTATTTGACTCCCACAAGCATACAACCTCTAAGCTCGTATGTCTCAAAGATGGGTGTTAAGCTAATAGAAGTTGCCTTCTCTGCCACCAAGCAGATGTACATTTGTAAAAGTCAAACGTTGTGTCTCAGAAATGAAATGTCAGACATTCATCCATACAAGTTCGTTGTGGGACTGAACGGAACCGAAGGCACTTTCCTCGGCCATTACTAGGCGAGAAGCCCTTGCAATCCGAAAAAATTTCCACAACGAGGAGACCACTACTATAAATAACTCTATAATGGGAGCGACCCAGAGCATGTCAACAAGCAGTCCTCACGCTATGAAGATCCACGATCTTCAATAATCATCATCTTCAACATGTCTTCACTTTCGAACGTATACATTGGTTCGAAGTGGTTTTCGGATAGGCATTAACCAATTATCGCTTAAAAAAGATGTTAAGTTCATATATGGATACCATCATCAATCAATTACTTAATCTTTTCTTTAAATCAAATATCTTTCTTAGATATATTCTTTTCAATTTATTCCATTTTCCTTTCAAGAGTATATGGAATCATTAATCCTCATTTATCAAATCATTTGGTTTGTTTAAACCTTTCTTAAATCCTGGAATAATTCCAAACCATTCTCTTTTACTTAGGAAAACCTTTCCAAATCATTCATTAAATCTTAATTGAAGATTTCTTTCTTAACTTTTAACTTAGAGAAAATATTCCATTTTTATAATATCACTTTCCAAAACATCCATTTAATTTAAAGGATTATTCACTGTCCAAAATTGCGAATATATTTCCTTTGCCAAATTCATTACTTCTAAATATTTAATTTAAAGGATTATTCACTGTCCAAAATCGCGAATATAATTCCTTTAATAAACTTTTATATTTAACTTATCAATTTAAATTGATTTTAAATTTACAAAACAATGTTTATAAATTCCATTTATATTTTATAAACTTCCATATACAAAATTTCTTTACTAACAAATTCCATTTAAGTGTCATTTATAAGTCAAAATCCAATTATAAGTTAATTACTTATAAATCTCTTATTTACAAATTCAGTCCTTTCAAATCTTATTATTTATAAAATCCATTATAAATTCTTTTCTAAATTTCAATTGCAAATCCATATATAAATTTGATTACAATCCCATTTCTAATATTTATAAAACACTTTTATAATTCCATTACTTTTATTTATAAAATATCAATTTTATAAATCTTATATATAGACCATTTATAATAAATTCAAAGAATTTGTTTCTTTTATTTTATCTTGGAAAAACTTAAATATGATCTTTTAGAGCATCCGGGCTTTCCTTTCGATCTATTCCGCCCCTCGTCTAAAAGATAAAATGAAGGCTAGGTAAGTTCAGGGCACTGGTTGCTCCATTCCTAATCTTAGTTACACATCTTGTTTTACTGTTTATATCTCACAAGCGGGACAAATGTACTAGTCATTTCTGTATACTAAGTTTGTTATTACATTCAATATTCTTCACTTTTTGTTTAAGTGGTATAAACAATCCGTCCTAACCATTTATTCAAACTCTTATTAAAACTTCCAAATCATCTTTCATTACTTAATTATTCCATTAAAATCATTCACAAAAGTTTTGGGAAAGAATTGTTAAGTTTAAACTCATATTCAAAAGGTTATAGAATTCGCAGCATAAAAGTGCTGCGAAAAGTGTTATATAAGCTTATTTGATTTAAACAACTTTTTAATATTTGAAAATTCATATTTTCCATTCAAAATCTCTTTTAAACCATTTTAAAAGATTTATCAAATTTATTTCATATTTTTAATCATTTAAAAATATCATTTATAAAGAAATCCCTTTTTGGATCCGAACTGCAAAACCGCGATGTTTTTAGAAATTGTTTTGGACATATTTCAAACTCTACTTGATGAAATCTTGATTTTATTTCTTCATTGGAAAACCATGGATATAATAGACCGGAAAATTCTTATCTCGAAGAATTCCGAGCTATATTCCACTTTATACACTCATTTAACTTTTATGGCGCGAAATCGTGAATTACCGTTACGAGACGCACCTAGTTTTAACTTGTTTTTCAATTTCTTTTCAAACTTCTTGGAAACACTTTTAATTAAAATCATTTCTAAATCATTTTTAACTCATTTAAAAAAATATTTTTATATTTCAAACTCATATTCCATTTCATATCATATTATATTATTATAGTATCATTTTCAATCTTTTTAGATATTTAAAACCATTAAGAGGCTAAATAATTTCCATACACACATTTATATGGATTTAAAGTCTTATTTAATTAACTATGTTTACTAACCATTTCTCTTATCATTTATCAAACAAGTATCATCCAATAAACAATCATATAATCATCCAATTTCACATCTAAGTTATCAAACATTTAATCATCCAACATATAACAAACTTTTCGTATAATTAACTTGAAATATTTTATGGATTCGTTAGTAAATAAGAGTACTCACCTTTAACCAAATTATTCACTTCATACCGACATTCATTTAATCCAACACTTCACTAAATCATCTTAACTTCACTAAATCTTTTTTGTAGACTTTCCTTTTGATTCCGGCAGCAATTCCTTCTTTTTTTCATGCTCCGGAGCTACTTGAACTTGCTCCTCCTCCTCCATAGGTTCGGCCACACCTTGATCCTCCCCTTCCTCCATCATTTCTTCACTTCTTAGATGCTAAACCATGTTTTAATGGTATTCTAAGGTCTTTGGCAAAGTTTGGTGGTGTTTTGACTTTGTTTGATATTGTTTTGAATAGTTAGCAAGGAAAAGAGAAGAGAAGAAGCCATTAGAGAGTGGAAGAAAAGCTTGAAAAAGGAAGAAGAAGAAGTGAAAAAAGTGAGAAAGTGGATTCTTATTTATAGAAAAAGTTTTGGATTAAAATAATATTTTGTAAAAAGACCAAAATACCCTTTACTTGCTTTTTAAGCAATCTTATTTTTTCAACACTTAACATCACATTTAAAATCATTACTTTATATCATTTTCACTTTAATATTAAGTAAAGAAAGTAATAATTATGTTTGTTTGATTTGATGTTTTACCTTTTGCTTTGAAATGACATGTTTGTCTTTTTGTGCTTACTTTTTGTTAATTATATTCAAAAATTTCTATGTGTGTTTAGTAAAAGTAAACTTGATTAGTAAATTAATTAATACTTAGATTATTTGATTATATGTTCCTATATAAGAAAATAAAGGTGCGACAACGCTGCGATAACTTTTAATCGACAAAACGTTGATTTTCGACAAAATGTTTTACAGTCACATTTGGACGTTTTAGTTAAACTATTTATTTATGTAAACCAAATTTAAAAATAAATTTGTATAATGTTATTTAAAAATATAAACACTCATAAATAAATTAAAATAATTTATTTAACCATGGAAACTTACTTTTCTTAAATCAGCATTTTGTCACTTTTGTCGATATAGGCAAATGTTACTATTTTTGTGTATACTTCTCTTTCCAAATCCTATCTAATTTTGTTTGAATCATATAACCTTACCTATTTTATATTTAAAATCACTTTAAATAGTATATTTTAAAGTGGTCAAATTCTGGGTCGTTACAGTTGATGGCGGTAAGTGCGGATGCGAACAAGATTTTCAAGCTGGAGGTGGCGCTTGGAGCGGGCACATGCGAGCTACATGGGGAGTTGGCGATCAATTATTGAAAGCAGATGATGTTGAAATTGAGGAGCATGAGCTTCAGGTCGATGCGAACTTCATCTCCAACAGCGACTAAGGCTCGTGATCTTGGCTTAGGCACGAGGTTCGAGAGCAGGAGAATGGCCGCCGCGAAGTCGATGTCCTAAGGAAAGACGAGGACAATAGTGTTGGCAAAACTTAATGGTTAAGGTGAGTTATTCTAACTCACACACCTATATCTATATAAGTATATTCCCTTGGCATGCCTTGTTTGAGTTATGAATTTCATTAATTATTGGTAGTGACTGAATGAATTTAGTGAAATACAGTAGCATGTTATGGATTTCCTTGATTTGATAGTCGAATGAGTGCATTGTGTGATTGAAATATTGAATTGGAATTAATGTTCATTAGGCAGTTGCATGCACGTTGGAAACCATGAAAATGTATTTGGTTTTCGTAGTTTAATCATAAGATGATTGTACATTGTTTGTATGATCAGAGTTTTCCAAATAGCAATTTGGATCGTTAAATTAGCTCTATTTGACGAGTAGTATTTTGTGGGCAATTTGAATTTCGATTTTCGACTAATTTGTTGTTTTGATTCATTTTGAATTTTGATGAATGGTTTTGATTGATGGTTTTAATTATTTTTAAATTTTCAAGTGTAAAGTTCTTTATTAAAAATCAATTTGGAAATTGTATTAAACCATTTTAAATTCTTAACTGAATTATTAATTCAAAATTTTGTTTCAAGCTTTTAAACAAAGTTAATTATTCACCAAAATCCTTCAGAAAGCACTAATTCAATTATAATTTTAATTACAAGGTTACTTTAAAGGCAAATAAAATATGTTTTTCTTTTATAAAAAGATATTATAAAAGAAATTATCTTATTGGAGGAAATCATGATTTTAGCAGTTATTTAAATGAGTTCGAAAGAGTTCAAAAGTTTTTGTAAATAAGCAACTCTCCTTTAAAATGAGTTTATGGATTTCAACGTGATTTTGGAAAATTATATCTTTGTATTTTAAAAAAAATAAATTTACTACTCTTTTATTTTATTTATTATTAAATTGAATTTCCATCGAATTTCATGGTTTTCTATAAAACAAAGAATTTTAATAAACAATTGAATTGTCGGATTGGTATGGTACTTTTCGTAAAATTCATTAGTTTATTACTATAATTTGTTAAATAGAGTTCGAGTGAAAATTACTAGCCTTTAATAAATATTTGAATTTACTTTCTGGTATGGGACAGTTAGTTAAATTATTGCAATTACCAGAGCGATGGTAATTAGCACTTTAAAGTTGTATATCTTGGGGTGTTTGGATTTTTAGTATGCCGATGGATCCCTAAGAGACAATGACTCATTTTTCATCGACCTAAGAGTCAATACATTTTTAGATTTGGTTAGGTAGAATGATTTCTTGGGGTTAGGTCTATCCTGGTATAACACGGTTGTCTTTTTTGTTGTTTGGACAGATGTTATATTGCAGCCTATCAATTTATTTACAGTGGACCATGTTTACCTATTTCTTGGGATTAGGTAAATTCACATAGCCAGTCTATTTCTTCGGATTAGACTGTATCCTATTTCTTGTGGTTAGGTATGTGGCGGGGTCTATTTCTTAGGTTTAGACTCCATGTCGTACTATTTATACTGAAAGTTGAGTACCATTATTATTTCACTACTGATGATTATTTCTTTGGAGATTTTGTGATAGATATTTATTATCTTCTAGCTCTGGAGAAATTTTGAATTATTATCGACATATTTTTGATGATAGTCTGTTTGAGACTTGATATGGATTTGTGAAATGGTTATTTGGTTTGATATGTCTTTTATGGATTTTCGGGGTTTTAGGCATATTTTGAGATGACTTATTTTAGAGTTAAGTCATTTATGGATAAAGTGGTGAATTTAATTAATATGCCTTATTATGATTGTTTGTTCGGCATATTTTATTATGGCTTATTATTTTTAGTCATATAGTTATGATATTAGTATCTCACTTTTTTATTTAGATATAGTCTGACCATCTTCTGAGAGAATGTAGCCTTCATTAACTTCTTCATCTTCTCCCATGATTCAATCTTTGACTTTCCCATCCTCTCCCGTGTAAGTTTAGTTTGTTGCCACCATGCCATAGCTCTTCCTCTCAAACGTGTAGCAACCAACTTAACTCTCCGATGCTCGGGAACTTCCTTAAAGTCAAAAATCTCTTCAACATTAGACAACCAATCAAGAAATTCTTCAGGTTGCATACCACCCTTGAATTCTGGAATTTCAGTTTTCATCCCCGATTCCCATCGACGATCATCTTCAACATCCCGATATGCATTTCGCACTTGGTCTTGATCTCGATAATGAATATTACTTCTATCACTCTCTTCATCATAATCAAGTGTATTTCGATATCGATCTCGACCATCAACATCTCTTCGATCACACATGTCCCTTCTACTATGTCTTTCATCATCTCGATATGGCTCATACTCAAACTCACGTTGAGTTCTTCTTTCTTCATCTCAATATTCATGGTGATCTCTTCTCATTGAAACTGATGATTCTCTTCTACCTCTATCAGATTGTGGCGACACCCTCCTCGCTTCCATAACCGATGGTGAAACTCTGTTTCCTCCATAGTTCGAGACTGGCGACCTTCTCCTTTGACCTTGATTCATGTCCATCATCAATTTCTCCAATCTTCCAATACCTTCATCTAACTTCTCATTGAATTTGTTACTAATGCGTTGTTCCATTTGTTCGGCATCTTCTCTCTTGTACAAATCTTCAACATTTTGATGACGGTTAGCTCTTCTCGGCGGCATTGTCAAATGAAACAATCTTCAACTCTCGGCTTGAACAAATAAATGATGCACGGCTTTCACTAGCTCTCGGCTCTAACTCCACTTAGCTCGGCTTTGCTTGATGTAGCTCGGCTTCACTAACTCCTCAAACTCTTCAATAATAATTAGCTCCATGACTCGGCTTAGCTATGATTGGCTAAGTCTAGCTCCGATACCAAATGATGCAGCAGCGGAATAATCAAAATGTATGTGACGATGAAAGTAGCAATCGGTGGATTGAAGAATACCAAAAGGCCCAAATCTGTTGATCCAAAGATACCGGATTCTAGCTACCCCAAACACGTTGATCGCGCACGATACCGTGTTTAAAGATCTACGATTCTTCGACGTTGATCTAGCGTACTAGATTCCGTGAATCGGCTTCAACAATCGTTGATTCGAGCGCACTCGAATAACTGAAGGTGGAGATAGGAGATCACACTCAACTACCAATTTGAGAAAGAAGCACAAAGCACTCAAACAAAATTTTATTCAAAATCAACAACCCCTTACAAATGATACCATCCGCCTATTTATAGGCTTACAACTCACACAACTGAAATCTGGACAACACCTAGGTCGTGAACGACCTAACACCCTGCGAGCTAACAACAGACGACCTAAAAGGGAACAAGCAAATACAATACAACATATACGAGTTACAAACACAAGTTAAACACATAAGCGACTCAAGAAATTACACATAACGAGTTAACATACACGGCAGCAGCGACCTAACCTCCTCCAGCGACTTAAGGTCTTGTGACCTATTCATGAGCGACCTAAAGAAGCGACTTCAGGAAATCTTCGAGCGACCTAAAGTGAGCGACCTAACTTCTCGTGTCATATGGTCGACCGACCTATCTTCCCGCGACTTAACATCCCGCGACCTATCTTCCCGCGACCTAAGATCGAGCGACCTATCTTCCACCAACCTATCTTCCAGCGACCTAACTTATGTCGTAACTTGTCTTTCTTTCCGCAACATAAGGTCGAGCGACCTAATAAAATGCGCGCTGGTTTAACGCTGAATCCATTAACTCGTGAGTGACCTTCACTAGGTCATGAGCGACCTAAGGAATCACTAGGTCGTGAGCGACCTAAAGGCCTTGAACAATTCAAACCAGATGAGCTAGTAGATCGCACTGCATCATCCTCCCCCTGTTCACAAGAATTCGTCCTCGAATTTGCACTTTCCTCTTCCATAACAAGCTCATCTCCGTGATACATAATCAAATATTTGACATTGAAAACATCAGAAGTATGAACATCATCTGGTAATCTCAACTGATATGCATTCTCATTGGTTTTCTTCAAAATTTCCACTGGACCGATTTTTCAAGCTTTCAACTTAATGTACGTTCCCCCTGAAAAACGGTCTTTTGTCAACACGGCGTAAACCAAATCACCTTCTCTGAAATTCACATTCCTTCGCTTCTTATCCGCCAGTTGTTTATACTTCTCGTTTGATGCAAGCAATCGTTCATGAACAGTTCTATGGCACTCCTGCAACTCAGTCACAAAATCACAAGCACGCTTAACAACTCCCTTCTGATATGGCACTGTCATCAATTCCAATGGACCCTTCGGACTTGCTGAGTATACAACTTGGAACGGACTGAAACCCGTACTACGGTTAACAGCGTGATTATGTGCAAACTCTGTCTGACATAATTTCATATCCCAGCTCTTCAAATTATCTTTCACAAGACATCGCAACAAGTTCCCCAATGATCGGTTCACCACTTCCGTCTGCCCATCTGTTTGTGGATGATAGGCGCTACTAAAATTCAGCTTCGTTCCAACCATCTTCCACAAACTTATCCAAAAATGGCTTAGAAATCTAGTATCCCGATCAGAAACAAAGGATTCTCGTAGCCCATGTAATTGATACACCTCTTTAAAGAATAATTCAGCAACACGGACGGCATCAGCTGTCTTCTTACAAGCGATAAAATGTGCCATTTTGGAAAATCTATCCACCACAACAAATATAGAATCATTTCCTCGCTGAGTTCTAGGCAAACCCAAAACAAAATCCATGCTGATATCAACCCACGGTCTAATAGGCACAGGTAATGGCATATACAACCCCGCATTCGTCGCTGTCCCTTTAGAAACTTGACAAATATGACATCTCTCCACAAATCTTTCAACTTCTCTTCTTATAGTAGGCCAAAAATATGACTGCGAAATCAACTGTAATGTACGATCTCTTCCCACATGACCTTCCTCATGCAACTTTTTCACAATCTTCATTCGCAAGCTGCACTCCGGTATACATAATCGATTCCGTTTAAAAAGAAAACCATCCACCAATACAAACTCATCCGTCTTTCCCTCCTTGACTTCTTCTAAAAACTTTGCAAAGTAAGGATCATTAATAAATAATTCTGGCAACACATCAAACCCTGTCACCTCTACCTTCATTGTAGTCAACACATGATTCCTTCTGCTCAATACATCTGCTACTCGATTCGTAATTCCCGACTTATGCTTCACCACAAATGTAAATTGTTGCAAGTATGCGATCCACGAAGCATGCCTGGCTGCAATCTTGTCCAGTCCCTGCATATGCTTCAACGCTTCATGATCAGTATATAAAACAAATTCTTTATGAAACAAGTAATGTCTCCAATGTTTCACAGCTTGCACGATAGCATAAAATTTCACATCATATGTATTATATCTCATCTTTGCTCTTGATTGCTTCTCACTGAAATATGCAATAGGACGACCTTTCTGACTCAACACCCCTCCAATCCCAACCTTAGATGCATCAGTATGTAACTCAAATAACAACTGAAAATCTGGTAATACTAGAATTGGTGCTGTCGTCAAAAGCTCCTTTATCCGTTCAAAAGCAACCCCTGCTTCCTATGACCATGAAAATTGTTTCCCCTTCATACAATCAGTAACTGGTGCCATCACGCTACAGAAGTGTGGAATAAATCTTCGGTAGAATGATGCTAAACCATGAAAACTTCTAACTTCTGTTATCGTCGTGGGTTGTGGCCAATTTCTAATTGTTTCAACTTTATTCTGATCCACCTGTATACCTCCTTCCGATATAACATACCCCAAAAATAATACACTATGCATCATGAACACGCATTTCTTCGTTGCAGCATAAAATTGTTCCTGTCGCAGTATCATCAACACTTCTCTCAGATGTTGCAAGTGTTCTTATGGACTTCCAATATATATCAGTATATCATCAAAATACACCACCACAAAATTCCCAATGAATGATCTAAAGATCTGATTCATCACCCGCATAAAAGTACTAGGTGCATTCGAAAGACCAAACGGCATAACCAGCCATTCGTAAAACCCCTCACGTGTCTTGAACGATGTTTTCCATTCATCTCCTGGTCTGATTCGAATTTGATGATAACCACTCTTCAAATCGATCTTCGAAAATATAGTAGCTCCACTAAGTTGATCCAACAAGTCATCCAATCTAGGCATAGGAAATCTGTATCTCACTGTAATCTTGTTCAGTGTCCGACTATCAGTGCACATCCTCCACGTTCCATCCTTCTTTGGTACTAACAACGCTGGTACAGCGCAAGGAGTTAAACTTTCCTGTACATGCCCTTGTTCAAGCAACTCTTCCACTTGTCTTCTCAACTCCTCATGTTCCTTTGGACATATTCTGTAATGTGGTCTATGAGGCAACACAGCTCCTGGAACAAGATCTATCTGATGTTGAATGTCCCTCAACGGTGGTAACTCCGTTGGCAACTCTTCAGGAAATACATCGTCAAATTCTTCCAGCACTGGCTTCACTTTTTCAGGAATATCAACCACTTCATTACTCTCACGTCCAATCAACAAAAATACTTCAGGCTCCTCTTCGACTTCTTTAACAAACTCCTTCAATGATAGCAAAGTTTTCAGCTCTTCAATCTCCTCCAACTTGTTCTCTTCTTGTTGTCGCTTCTTGGGAACTAAAGTGATTTTAGTACCTTCAAACATGAAACTGTAGCTGTTAGTACGTCCATCATGTTGCACAGCTCTATCATACTGCCATGGTCTCCCCAACAACAAATGGCATACATCCATATCAACCACATCACACCAAATTTCATCTTTGTATTTCTTCCCAATTGAAAAATTAACACAAGCTCTTCGATTAACCTTCACCTCCCCACCTTTCCTCAACCAAGCTAACTTGTAAGGTTTAGGATGCTTCTCAGTCTTCAATGACAACTTCTTTACAGCTTCTGTAGAGATAATATTATCACAGCTTCCCGCATCAATGACAAACTTGCAAACCCTTCCCAAGATAGTGCATGTTGACTGAAAGATGTTACTCCTCAACCAGCTATTCTCTTCCTCCTGCTTCGGTGTCAAGCAATTTCTCCTCATCATCAATGTATATCCATCGTCTCCCGATGGTAACTCTTCCTCCTCAACCGGTAATGAATTAGGACATTCTGCCTCCTCATCCTCATCTTCAACCTCAGCAATCATTGCTCGCTTCTTATGCTTTGGACATTCATTGCTTTTGTGACCAAACTCCTGACAATTGAAACATTGATACCACTATTGACCTTGGTCTTAGCAACTTCACTAACAACTGGTTTTGCAACAGCCTTGGAAACATTCACAGTGCTACTAGCCCCTTTCACTTGATTGTTGGAATTCATAAACACAGCACCACCTCTTCTGCCTTGCTTCTCCCAAGCTAGAGCTTTTTGATGTGCTTCAGCGACAGATCTGGGATCAAACATATTCACCATGTCTTGGATCTGCATTCTCAACCCTCCAACAAATCTAGCTGTCAACTGTTCCTCTGTCTCCATGATATCATTCCTCGCAATCTATTGATAAAATTCATCCGCATAATCATTAACAGTCTTAGTTCACTGTCTCAGATTCTGCAATCGTTGATACATAAGAGATTGATAATTATACGGCAAGAATGTAGCCTTCATTAACTTCTTCATCTTCTCCCATGATTCAATCTTTGACTTTCCCATCCTCTCCCGTGTAAGTTTAGTTTGTTGCCACCATGCCATAGCTCTTCCTCTCAAACGTGTAGCAACCAACTTAACTCTCCGATGCTCGGGAACTTCCTTAAAGTCAAAAATCTCTTCAACATTAGACAACCAATCAAGAAATTCTTCAGGTTGCATACCACCCTTGAATTCTGAAATTTCAGTTTTCATCCCCGATTCCCATCGACGATCATCTTCAACATCCCGATATGCATTTCGCACTTGGTCTCGATCTCGATAATGAATATTACTTCTATCACTCTCTTCATCATAATCACGTGTATTTCGATATCGATCTCGACCATCAACATCTCTTCGATCACGCATGTCCCTTCTACTATGTCTTTCATCATCTCGATATGGCTCATACTCAAACTCACGTTGAGTTCTTCTTTCTTCATCTCGATATTCATGGTGATCTCTTCTCATTGAAACTGATGATTCTCTTCTACCTCTATCAGATTGTGGCGACACCCTCCTCGCTTCCGTAACCGATGGTGAAACTCTGTTTCCTCCATGGTTCGAGACTGGCGACCTTCTCCTTTGACCTTGATTCATGTCCATCATCAATTTCTCCAATCTTCCAATACTTTCATCTAACTTCTCATTGAATTTGTTACTAATGCGTTGTTCCATTTGTTCGGCATCTTCTCTCTTGTACAAATCTTCGACATTTTGATGACGGTTAGCTCTTCTCGGCGGCATTGTCAAATGAAACAATCTTCAACTCTCGGCCTGAACAAATAAATGATGCACGGCTTCCACTAGCTCTCGGCTATAACTCCACTTAGCTCGGCTTTGCTTGATGTAGCTCGGCTTCACTAACTCCTCAAACTCTTCAATAAGAATTGGCTCCAAGACTCGGCTTAGCTATGATTGGATAAGTCTAGCTCCGATACCAAATGATGCAGCAGCGGAATAATCAAAATGTATGCGACGATGAAAGTAGCAATCGGTGGATTGAAGAATACCAAAAAGCCCAAATCTGTTGATCCAAAGATACCGGATTCTAGCTATCCCAAACACGTTGATCGCGCACAATACCGTGTTTAAAGATCTACGATTCTTCGTCGTTGATCTAGCGCACTAGATTCCGTGAATCGACTTCAACAATCGTTGATTCGAGCGCACTCGAATAACCGAAGGTGGAGATAGGAGATCACTGTAAAGACCCAAAAGTTGGCCTTCGAAAATCGGCACCCGTATTTCACTTGTACTCAAAATGCCGTAGATTCAAATGCCAAATCTGGTTCTTCGGAGCTTATAACACAGTTAAGTAAATAACACAGCGGAAGAAAAAAAATAATACATTGATATACAATATCTGATACAACAGAGTGATACAATGAATATCAATATACATCAGAGATATGATACAACAAATAGCAGCGGAAAAGAAAACGATAACAAATATCAGCAGCGAAACAAATAACTCTAAGATAGTCTTCAAGAGAGAACTCCAGCAGTAGCTCGAACTCCCAATAACGATGCACAAAGATAAGCAAGTGCAGTCCGATCCAAAGACTGAACTAGCTCCAGAAAATCTACTAAACTGAATATCTGAAAAAAACCAAACTCTAGACTGCTCGTGTAGAAAATTATGAGCACCCAGAGTTTAGGAAATGAACAATAAACTCCGAGTCAGTCGTGGGACTGGTGTGAGCAACAAAAACAGTTTATCTTTAAAAACAAACAACAAAAGAATTTTAAAGTAAATTCGCAATGCTTTTGGAAAATGAAACTACCATAAGACCTCCTACCACACACACAATGCAAACGCAGACTTGGAGGAGATTTCTTCTTATGTTAGTCAAAGATGCTTACTACGCAAAATCAAATCATTTTGATATTATTACTAGTGCATAGTGGAAAACATTTCGAAAGTAGAATATAAATCTTAGCCAGCATAGGTACCATTATATTATGCCTGCTATAGCTGCCTCCTGAGGAGACAGGTTCTACAATTTGCAATCGTAAAGGCTCGTATTGTTTCTTTGGATTTCCAACAAATGATCAGGCCAAGGAACTTCCCATTGCCACATGGAAACGCCTCTGGAATGACGTCCCGAGAACCTAACCGGATCTCTGCCAACACAAGGCCGGGTTACCTCTGCAAAAATAGGTAACTACTGACACGCGTATGCCATCCCCCGATCGTAACCGATCTTCCCGAGGATCCTCGATTTCCAACAACCACATCGGAATAATAATGCAGTAACCACATAGGTTAAGTATCTGGGCTCCATACCATGATACCACCTCTATCCAGAAGGAATGACATACACTAAGGGGCGCTACTCCCTAGAACCTTGCTGCATCTTTCCTGTTTTGACCATTCCGGGGTGTGAGGCTCGACGAAGTCTCGTCCACAAAGCTACGCTTTGTACACAAAGCCATGCTTCGGGTCAAACAAATGATCAACCTATGATCACAAAGATATAAGATCAAACAAATGATCATATCACAAATGATCAAACACTGATCATCAAACAGCAACACTCAGCATGCCACATTACCAAATTGGGATATATCGCTGATAACTTCAACTACATAACCTCTGAGCTCATACGTCTCAGAGAAGGGTGTTAAGCTAAGAGAATAAATCCTCCGCCACCAACAGAAATGTATTTGAAAGAAATCGGCTTTATATCTCAAAGTGTAATGTCAGACATGTAACCATACAAGTCTGTTCCGGGTTCGAACAGAACCGAAGGCACTTCTTACGAAGCCTTGCAATTCCGGGTATTCACAATCCTGTCCGGACTTCCCATCACAAAGGGTGATAAAATCTCTATACCGGGGACCAGTCGGTGCAGAGACATTCGACGAGTTGTCCTTTCGTTTTCGTAAATATCCGGTCTTCAACACCGGTCTTCAAATGCTATCCATATACGACGTATCATTATTCCGAATGGGTTATATGACACAAATGTCTTTTCCCGGCTAACCCGAATAATGAGCGCAATATTCAAAAACATATGGATATTGGGATTTCAATTAAGTCACAACTTAATAATTCAATTTCTTTTTAAATGGTTTCAATCGATTATCATTTCAAATCTTTTAAACAAAAAGATTTATTTCACAAAGTTCACTCAGTTTTCACAAAGATTCATTTACAGTTTTTCCAAAACAATTTCTGTTTCAATTGGATTAACTCGTTAAATCTTTAAAATAAAGATTCAACTTATAGCTTTCAAAACAATTTCATTTCGAATGGTTTAAACAAAACATCATTCTAAATCTGTTAAAAATAAACAGATTCAATTCATAGCTTTCAAAAATAATTCATTCATAACTTGGAAAACCATCTTTCAATTTATACTTGAAATTCCTTTAAATTGGAATTTCATTTCTTATATATAGGAAAGCTTTTATCATTTGAAAACAAACAGTTTCATTTAAGAAAATCTGATTTATTCATACGAGTTGAAATCCTTGGGTTAAATTCAAATTCCCAAAATTATACTTTTAAAATAGTTTAATTTCATACAACACATTTATCCCATCTTTAATCCCTAGTTTCAAATTATAGAATTCAATTTCAAACCTTGAATTTAAGTTTAAATCAAATTATTTAAACTTCCAAAACTTTATCAAGTTATTCAAAAATAAATTTCATCTTTGAAATTCCATTTCAAAAGCTTTTTACTTTTAAACCGAAATTTCTAATTTCAAAATCAATTGAAATTAAAATTCCAATTTCAAAAACATCAAATTTAAATCATCTGTGACTTAACCGATTTCCACGTGAAATCCATATTTGTGTGTGTAAAAGTGTAGTCCAGGGGTTTAACACACAATAGTGCAACATCAATCATCACAGATATATCGATAAGCGGTATAATCGATAACGCTTATCTTCATTCACAGATTCATAGATGACATAAGTTTATCGGTCACAAAGATTCACTATTACAATTCGATGTGGGTTTCGGACATTCAACTGGAATCCGACTCCCTGTCGCATCGAAATTCAATTGCCGTTTACGGGCCAATGGTTTCATATTCACATAGTAATATATCACAGAAATAAAAATTTCAGATCACAACATAAATCAGGATGTATCACAAAGCATCATATATCAGGGATATTAACGATTCACATTCAATACAATTCAAACATCCAAAGGTAAGGTCAGTATTTAATAATTATTTATAAACAGGATATATCACAAAACATACATATGAGGGATATCAAACAATTTAACATCCAAGCATCCATAGGTAGGATCAATTTAATTATCTGATTGATTTAAATCAGATAAATTTCCTATGAATGAATTTACTAGTTGTGGTTAAATTAATAATTAATTAATTACAAACCATTTAATAAGTTATCTTTTAATCAATCATTACTTAATCTCTAATCACAGTTATAATGTAATTATTCTTAATTACTTTATAGAAATAATTAACTAGTATTAATTATTCAACTTAATTAATCATTTAAAAAAAATCTTTTAAATTTGAAAATCAATTTAATATCAACTACAAACTTAAATGTTAATTAATTTCATACTTAACTTAACTTAATTATTAAATTAAAATGATAATTAAGAGTTTAAAACATCGTTAAGTATTAAATAATTGAAACATTTCTCATAAATAATATTTCTTAATTTCAATTCTTTATTTGATCTTAACTTTCAATTTTAAAACTTTCTTAACATTTCTTAATTTTCTCACTATTAATTATAATCAAAACATTTTCCTTGCATTTAAACAAAAGTCATTTATAACTTTTGAAAATTTCCAGGTTAAACTAAAATTTGATCCGAGGCCAATGTTATTTTTTTTTTACTCGAGCAAGGCTCGAGTCTGCTCCTCTGTTTTCCCGCGTCCCTCCTTTCTTCTGCTCGTGCTTCTTCTTCTCCCACGCTCTCTTTATTTTTTTTAGTTAAGTTAAAAATAAAACTACAGATATAAAACACACTTGTGTGCTCCAGTGAAACCCGAAGCGAGCTTCCCAAATCTCGAGTGTCACTCGAGACGACCTAATCTTCGAATCTGCTGACACACTCACGCGCCACCGTGCACGTGCATGGTGGTTCGCCACCACTCCAGCGACTCTCGTTGCCCCCAGCAAACCACCTCATGACTCTGCACTCTAAATCGAAACCCAGTTCGACGAAATAAATACCAAATCGAAATATGCTCGTTCATATGAACCGTAACTCAAACACGACAAAGGAAAACGCCTCGACCACACACCCTCGACCACCAGCGACAACGCGGTTCTGGCCATATCTCACCTTCATCTTTCTCTACCACCCCCCAAAATCTCATGAAGCTCGGTTGAACCATGGCGACGCAATCATCGAAGATGCAGACCCCAAAAATATTCGAACCCAAACCCTACTCTCGATTCGTCTCATCAAATTTTGCATTAGAAAAATTTTCTGGCATTTTTCCTATATTCGAGAGCCCTCAAGCTAGCTATACAACAAGTTTCAACATTTAAGATTTGTTAAACTGACAGAAATTGACAAGAATGCAATTCTAATTCATCAACGAAGTGCACCTTGTACATTGTTCTAAAAAAAATCATCATTTTTCTTTTTAAAAATCTTAGCTTTGTGTGATAAATCAAGTTATGAAATCGAATCATCAATTTAAAACAATCGAATTTTAACAATTTGATTTCTTTTACTGTAAAATTTAATATACAGTGTTTTATATTTCCAGAACAATACTAAGTTATTTTTAACTTAAACAAGTCTTTAAACTAAAATCTATGATCTAACAAACATGTTTTGTTTAATACTTAAATCCATATATAGATTGGATCAATAGGTAGTGATTTTTGAATAAGCTTTAGCTTGAGGATCTGGTAACAGAGATGTTCCAGACAATAACTTATTCACATACACACACATTCATATATAAGTAGAGAAGTTACTAAATATATCTATATATTCAAAGATACTGGCAAAATGAACACATTTTCATAGCACACTTCAAGTGTAAATCCAGCAATCAATTAAAAGACAGGTTTTTAAGTGAGTTTGCTCACCTGTTTCCTGGAAGAACAAAGAAGAACAGAGTTGCTCTAAAACTTTGAACAGGCTTGAGAGCTTTTAAACTTTAAATTCTTTCCAGGTTTTGTTTTTAAATCTTGAACTTCATTTTTTTTCTCTCTGGGTTTGATTTTTCATTTCTGGTTTTACTCAGCTTGAAAATGAACGAGACTGATATGTATAAAGAAAAGAAGATGATAGGTATGCTATATTTTTGTACAAGTTGTCATTATTTTGTTTGTACAACATCAGAGATTTTTATCTTTGCTTATGGAGGTTGAAGACATTTTTTATACAATTCGAATTGACAAATGTTGCTAGCATTAAATGTATGAGTACTTTATGTCTCTTGCTTTGCCTTTCCATACTTCACCTACAAGATTCTTATTATTTTGCTCATGCCAGGTTATGCTTTCATATATTATACATGTACAAAGATCTTATATTTTACTCTTTTTTTCTCTTGCATTGACTATGTTACATTTGATTTCGGCTGAGATGATATGTTGAAGATCTTAGGTGGCTGAAATGATTTCCAGTAAGTACATATGTTTCTTTCTTTTGCCTTGTTATTTTATAAGTGTTCATATGTGAATGTATTTTATTTTTATAGTTTGATTCTATGTTGCCTTATGACCATCAAATCCAAATTTTTATCACTAAAGTTTACCTTTAAACCACTTAGTTAAAATTTATTCAAACTCAATATATACACATATACCCATATATTCAAATTATTATTAAACAATTTATTTACCATTCAAATTCAAATCAATCGTACGTACCTATATATTCATATATATACAAATCGTTTAAATTCAAATGATTTATATAAAATATATTTGGATATCGGGGAAACTCGCAATAAATTAATCCATTTTATTTTACTATTTTTATTCAAAATTTATTTAATTATCAATTCTAATTCAAAAGTTCAACAAATTATTAATTTAAATTAAATTAAAATCTGGGGTCGTTACAAACTTCCCCCCTTAAAAGAATTTCGTCCTCGAAATTCGCAGGCACGAAAACAACGAAGAGATTGACAGATTCGATCTCCTATACTTCCTCAAACTTACGATATGTATTCCAAACTCAAGTCAGAATATCTCAGAATACATACCAATTTGTCCCTCTTCGGACTTTGGTATAACCAAGAAATTACAATAGAATTTCAAATTTGGTTTTAAACGGTATCGTTTTATTGATACAATTTAAATTTTAGCTTCATATTCTATTAATCAATTTACCTCAAATTAAAATTTCCAATTTCAAATTCATTAAGATTTAAATCAAAAAGCTGATAAAAACCGATGAAGATACGAAGTAAGGATCTTCCACAACGATTCGTAGAGTCGTCATTACACCGAAACTTCTTCTTGTAGCTGGTATGAAGCAATCAAAAGAATTTGGAAACGAATCAAAGAAAATTGATAAGAAGGTTATTTCCACTGTTATAGGGTATTGACCATTTATAGTCGTATTCCCTTATCCCCTATCTCGTCCTCTTCTTGTACTCATATCTACTATCAGTGGATAGTAAGAGAATTTACTGAGACATTCAGGTGGATATCTGAGAATACTCATTCTAGAGTTTACTTCACTCTATCTCTAATGAGCTACTTAACGTGTTATACTCCTGAGCTAAAGTTCAACCTTAGCTCTGATACCACTTGTAAAGACCCAAAAGTTGGCCTTCGAAAATCGGCACCCGTATTTCACTTGTACTCAAAATGCCGTAGATTCAAATGCCAAATCTGGTTCTCCGGAGCTTATAACACAGTTAAGTAAATAACACAGCGGAAGAAAAAAAATAATACATTGATATACAATATCTGATACAACAGAGTGATACAATGAATATCAATATACATCAGAGATATGATACAACAAATAGCAGCGGAAAAGAAAACGATAACAAATATCAACAACGGAACAAATAACTCTAAGATAGTCTTCAAGAGAGAACTCCAGCAGTAGCTCGAACTCCCAATAACGATGCACAAAGATAAGCAAGCGCAGTCCGATCCAAAGACTGAACTAGCTCCAGAAAATCTACTAAACTGAATATCTAAAAAAAACCAAACTCTAGACTACTCGTGTAGAAAATTATGAGCACCCAGAGTTTAGGAAATGAACAATAAACTCCGAGTCAGTCGTTGGACTGGTGTGAGCAACAAAAACAGTTTATCTTTAAAAACAAACAACAAAAGAATTTTAAAGTAAATTCGCAATGCTTTTGGAAAATGAAACTACCATAAGACCTCCCACCACACACACAATACAAACGCAGACTTGGAGGAGATTTCTTCTTATGTTAGTCAAAGATGCTTAATACGCAAAATCAAATCATTTTGATATTATTACTAGTGCATAGTGGCAAACATTTCGAAAGTAGAATATAAATCTTAGCCAGCATAGGTACCATTATATTATGCCTGCTATAGCTGCCTCCTGAGGAGACAGGTTCTACAATTTGCAATCGTAAAGGCTCGTATTGTTTCTTTGGATTTCCAACAAATGATCAGGCCAAGGAACTTCCCATTGCCACATGGAAACGCCTCTGGAATGACGTCCCGAGAACCTAACCGGATCTCTGCCAACACAAGGCCGGTTTACCTCTGCAAAAATAGGTAACTACTGACACGCGTATGCCATCCCCCGATCGTAACCGATCTTCCCGAGGATCCTCGATTTCCAACAACCACATCAGAATAATAATGCAGTAACCACATAGGTTAAGTATCTGGGCTCCATACCATGATACCACCTCTATCCAGAAGGAATGACATACACTAAGGGGCGCTACTCCCTAGAACCTTGCTGCATCTTTCCTGTTTTGACCATTTCGGGGTGTGAGGCTCGACGAAGTCTCGTCCACAAAGCTACGCTTTGTACACAAAGCCATGCTTCGGGTCAAACAAATGATCAACCTATGATCACAAAGATATAAGATCAAACAAATGATCATATCACAAATGATCAAACACTGATCATCACACAGCAACACTCAGCATGCCACATTACCAAATTGGGATATATCGCTGATAACTTCAACTACATAACCTCTGAGCTCATACGTCTCAGAGAAGGGTGTTAAGCTAAGAGAATAAATCCTCCGCCACCAACAGAAATGTATTTGAAAGAAATCGGCTTTATATCTCAAAGTGTAATGTCAGACATGTAACCATACAAGTCTGTTCCGGGTTCGAACAGAACCGAAGGCACTTCTTACGAAGCCCTTGCAATTCCGGGTATTCACAATCCTGTCTGGACTTCCCATCACAAAGGGTGATAAAATCTCTATACCGGGGACCAGTCGGTGCAGAGACATTCGACGAGTTGTCCTTTCGTTTTCGTAAATATCCGATCTTCAACACCGGTCTTCAAATGCTATCCATATACGACGTATCATTATTCGGAATGAATTATATGACACAAATGTCTTTTCCCGGCTAACCCGAATAATGAGCGCAATATTGAAAAACATATGGATATTGGGATTTCAATTAAGTCGCAACTTAATAATTCAATTTCTTTTTAAATGGTTTCAATCGATTATCATTTCAAATCTTTTAAACAAAAAGATTTATTTCACAAAGTTCACTCAGTTTTCACAAAGATTCATTCACAGTTTTTCCAAAACAATTTCTGTTTCAATTGGATTAACTCGTTAAATCTTTAAAATAAAGATTCAACTTATAGCTTTCAAAACAATTTCATTTCGAATGGTTTAAACAAAACATAATTCTAAATCTGTTAAAAATAAACAGATTCAATTCATAGCTTTCAAAAATAATTCATTCATAACTTGGAAAACCATCTTTCAATTTATACTTGAAATTCCTTTAAATTGGAATTTCATTTCTTATATATAGGAAAGCTTTTATCATTTGAAAACAAACAGTTTCATTTAAGAAAATCTGATTTATTCATACGAGTTGAAATCCTTGGGTTAAATTCAAATTCCCAAAATTATACTTCTAAAATAGTTTAATTTCATACAACACATTTATCCCATCTTTAATCCCTAGTTTCAAATTATAGAATTCAATTTCAAACCTTGAATTTAAGTTTAAATCAAATTATTTAAACTTCCAAAACTTTATCAAGTTATTCAAAAATAAATTTCATCTTTGAAATTCCATTTCAAAAGCTTTTTACTTTTAAACCGAAATTTCTAATTTCAAAATCAATTGAAATTAAAATTCCAATTTCAAAAACATCAAATTTAAATCATCTGTGACTTAACCGATTTCCACGTGAAATCCATATTTGTGTGTGTAAAAGTGTAGTCCAGGGGTTTAACACACAATAGTGCAACATCAATCATCACAGATATATCGATAAGCGGTATAATCGATAACGCTTATCTTCATTCACAGATTCATAGATGACATAAGTTTATCGGTCACAAAGATTCACTATTACAATTCGATGTGGGTTTCGGACATTCAACTGGAATCCGACTCCCTGTCGCATCGAAATTCAATTGCCGTTTACGGGCCAATGGTTTCATATTCACATAGTAATATATCACAGAAATAAAAATTTCAGATCACAACATAAATCAGGATGTATCACAAAGCATCATATATCAGGGATATTAACGATTCACATTCAATACAATTCAAACATCCATAGGTAAGGTCAGTATTTAATAATTATTTATAAACAGGATATATCACAAAACATACATATGAGGGATATCAAACAATTTAACATCCAAGCATCCATAGGTAGGATCAATTTAATTATCTGATTGATTTAAATCAGATAAATTTCCTATGAATGAATTTACTAGTTGTGGTTAAATTAATAATTAATTAATTACAAACCATTTAATAAGTTATCTTTTAATCAATCATTACTTAATCTCTAATCACAGTTATAATGTAATTATTCTTAATTACTTTATACAAATAATTAACTGGTATTAATTATTCAACTTAATTAATCATTTAAAAAAAAATCTTTTAAATTTGAAAATCAATTTAATATCAACTACAAACTTAAATGTTAATTAATTTCATACTTAACTTAACTTAATTATTAAATTAAAATGATAATTAAGAGTTTAAAACATCGTTAAGTATTAAATAATTGAAACATTTCTCATAAATAATATTTCTTAATTTCAATTCTTTATTTGATCTTAACTTTCAATTTTAAAACTTTCTTAACATTTCTTAATTTTCTCACTATTAATTATAATCAAAACATTTTCCTTGCATTTAAACAAAAGTCATTTATAACTTTTGAAAATTTCCAGGTTAAACTAAAATTTGATCCGAGGCCAATGTTATTTTTTTTTACTCGAGCAAGGCTCGAGTCTGCTCCTCTGTTTTCCCGCGTCCCTCCTTTCTTCTGCTCGTGCTTCTTCTTCTCCCACGCTCTCTTTATTTATTTTTTTAGTTAAGTTAAAAATAAAACTACAGATATAAAACACACTCGTGTGCTCCAGTGAAACCCGAAGCGAGCTTCCCAAATTCTCGAGTGTCACTCGAGACGACCTAATCTTCGAATCTGCTGACACACTCACGCGCCACCGTGCACGTGCACGGTGGTTCGCCACCACTCCAGCGACTCTCGTTGCCCCCAGCAAACCACCTCACGACTCTGCACTCTAAATCGAAACCCAGTTCGACGAAATAAATACCAAATCGAAATATGCTCGTTCATATGAACCGTAACTCAAACACGACAAAGGAAAACGCCTCGACCACACACCCTCGACCACCAGCGACAACGCGGTTCTGGCCATATCTCACCTTCATCTTTCTCTACCACCCCCCAAAATCTCATGAAGCTCGGTTGAACCATGGCGACGCAATCATCGAAGATGCAGACCCCAAAAATATTCGAACCCAAACCCTACTCTCGATTCGTCTCATCAAATTTTGCATTAGAAAAATTTTCTGGCATTTTTCCTATATTCGAGAGCCCTCAAGCTAGCTATACAACAAGTTTCAACATTTAAGATTTGTTAAACTGACAGAAATTGACAAGAATGCAATTCTAATTCATCAACGAAGTGCACCTTGTACATTGTTCTAAAAAAAATCATCATTTTTCTTTTTAAAAATCTTAGCTTTGTGTGATAAATCAAGTTATGAAATCGAATCATCAATTTAAAACAATCGAATTTTAACAATTTGATTTCTTTTACTGTAAAATTTAATATACAGTGTTTTATATTTCCAGAACAATACTAAGTTATTTTTAACTTAAACAAGTCTTTAAACTAAAATCTATGATCTAACAAACATGTTTTGTTTAATACTTAAATCCATATATAGATTGGATCAATAGGTAGTGATTTTTGAATAAGATTTAGCTTGAGGATCTGGTAACAGAGATGTTCCAGACAATAACTTATTCACATACACACACATTCATATATAAGTAGAGAAGTTACTAAATATATCTATATATTCAAAGATACTGGCAAAATGAACACATTTTCATAGCACACTTCAAGTGTAAATCCAGCAATCAATTAAAAGACAGGTTTTTAAGTGAGTTTGCTCACCTGTTTCCTGGAAGAACAAAGAAGAACAGAGTTGCTCTAACACTTTGAACAGGCTTGAGAGCTTTTAAACTTTAAATTCTTTCCAGGTTTTGTTTTTAAATCTTGAACTTCATTTTTTTTCTCTCTGGGTTTGATTTTTCATTTCTGGTTTTACTCAGCTTGAAAATGAACGAGACTGATATGTATAAAGAAAAGAAGATGATAGGTATGCTATATTTTTGTACAAGTTGTCATTATTTTGTTTGTACAACATCAGAGATTTTTATCTTTGCTTATGGAGGCTGAAGACATTTTTTATACAATTCGAATTGACAAATGTTGCTAGCATTAAATGTATGAGTACTTTATGTCTCTTGCTTTGCCTTTCCATACTTCACCTACAAGATTCTTATTATTTTGCTCATGCCAGGTTATGCTTTCATATATTATACATGTACAAAGATCTTATATTTTACTCTTTTTTTCTCTTGCATTGACTATGTTACATTTGATTTCGGCTGAGATGATATGTTGAAGATCTTAGGTGGCTGAAATGATTTCCAGTAAGTACATATGTTTCTTTCTTTTGCCTTGTTATTTTATAAGTGTTCATATGTGAATGTATTTTATTTTTATAGTTTGATTCTATGTTGCCTTATGACCATCAAATCCAAATTTTTATCACTAAAGTTTACCTTTAAACCACTTAGTTAAAATTTATTCAAACTCAATATATACACATATACCCATATATTCAAATTATTATTAAACAATTTATTTACCATTCAAATTCAAATCAATCGTACGTACCTATATATTCATATATATACAAATCGTTTAAATTCAAATGATTTATATAAAATATATTTGGATATCGGGGAAACTCGCAATAAATTAATCCATTTTATTTTACTATTTTTATTCAAAATTTATTTAATTATCAATTCTAATTCAAAAGTTCAACAAATTATTAATTTAAATTAAATTAAAATCTGGGGTCGTTACAATCACACTCAACTACCAATTTGAGAAAGAGGCACAAAGCACTCAAACAAAATTTTATTCAAAATCAACAACCCCTTACAAATGATACCATCCGCCTATTTATAGGCTTACAACTCACATAGCTGAAATCTGGACAACACCTAGGTCGTGAACGACCTAACACCCTGCGACCTAACAACAGACGACCTAAAAGGGAACAAGCAAATACAATACAACATATACGAATTACAAACACAAGTTACAACACATAAGCGACTCAAGAAATTACACATAACGAGTTAACATACACGGCAACAGCGACCTAACCTCCTCCAGCGACTTAAGGTCTTGCGACCTATCATGAGCGACCTAAAGAAGCGGCTTCAGGAAATCTTTGAGCGACCAAAAGTGAGCGACCTAACTTCTCGTGTCATATGGTCGCGCGACCTATCTTCCCGCGACTTAACATCCCGCGACCTATCTTCCCGCGACCTAAGATCGAGCGACCTATCTTCCAGCGACCTATCTTCCAGCGACCTAACTTAGGTCGAACCTTGTCTTTCTTCCCGCAACATAAGGTCGAGCGACCTAATAAAATGCGCGCTGGTTTAACGCTGAATCCATTAACTCGTGAGCGTCCTTCACTAGATCGTGAGCGACCTAAGGAATCACTAGGTCGTGAGCGACCTAAAGGCCTTGAACAATTCAAATCAGATGAGCTAGTAGATCGCGCTGCATCAATAATATCGGGGCAGCCCAAGACTTTACCGGTTCAGGGACTCATTGACTCTTGGATTTTAGGTTAGCTTTGGAATAGACTATTTTGACAGTTTCAGTTTACTTTATCATTTTGTATATTGACATTTAGTAGTTATGTCATGTATATTATTCAGTAGTCATTTTGTACCTGATATAGTGTATGAGATATGATGTATATTAGAGTGAGTCCAGTATTTGACATTTTGTAGACTCACATCTTATTATGAAATATGTTGTATAGTAATCCGCTGAAATCTGTGATTCTAATTCTGATTTATCCATATATATTGTTCTGAATATTTTTTAGGGTAAGTTTGGCTCACATCCCTAATAAGTTTTAAAATAAACAAAACATCCTTCACATACAAAACTTACATTTCCGCCCCCTATTTTCAAATTCGCACAAGCAAAAATACACAAATACCCTTTATGTTTTTAACATTTCAAACGCGTATAACTTTATGTACAAAAACCGGATCAACATACCATTTTTACCAAAAAATCACAAATTTTATGATCTTTGAAATGAGATCCATTGTTGATACCAAAAATTCATATTTGTAGTAAAGGTGCAATTATTTCAAATATTTGCAGACAATTCAGCAACTTTTAAACCTTTTTGATTTTTTTTTCAAATTTACAAAATTTGCAAATAATTGCAGATATTTCTGCAGCTATATGGTATAGTTGCAGAAATTTATGCAACTATATGGTATAGTTGCAGAAATATCTGCAACTATTACATATAGTTGCAGACATTTCTGCAACTATTGCATATAGTTGCAGAAATGCAACTATTGCAAATAGTTGCAGATGCAACTATTGAAAATAGTTGTAGAATTTTCTGCAACTATTGCAAATAGTTGCAGAAATGTCTGCAACTATTGCATATAGTTGCAGACATTTCTGCAACTATTGCATATAGTTGCAGAAATGCAACTATATGCAATAGTTGCAGACATTTCTGCAACTATTTGGTATAGTTACAGAAATGTCTGCAACTATTGCATATAGTTGCAGACATTTCTGCAACTATTGCATATAGTTGCATTTCTGCAACTATTGCATATAGTTGTAGAAATGCAACTATATGCAATAGTTGCATATATTTCTGCAACTATTTGGTATAGTTACAGAAATGTCTGCAACTATTGCATATAGTTGCAGACATTTCTGCAACTATTGCAAATAGTTGCAGAAAACGAACTTACACAGTACTTCAGTAAAAATCTTTTATTACAAACAGATAAATCATTAAGTAAGGATAATTTCATTGTTCAATATAAATCAAATAATCATAGATAGAAAAAATGAAGCACAATATAAACGAGGGTATTTATGGAAAAGAATTAAGCTGAAACAAAAATAGGGACCAGATTTATAAAGTTTCGCACGGAAGGAGTTTTTATGAATTACGTTTGGTTTTAAGGATGTGACCCTAATTTTCACTATTTTTAATCGGTGTGTTTATTACTTTATATTAACACTACACATGTGAAATTTTCAATTCAGATCTTCAAAAAGGTAAATAAGACGTGTCGATGTTAGTATAAAGATATATTCACATTCGATCGCCCTTAGCCAACTGTATTCTCCAGATTAGCAGACGATATTACTTTTAATATTCTTTGCTAAACTGGGCATAGCGGTAGGGTCGTCACAGCTTGGTATCAGAGCTGGATTCAGAACATTATAGAATATTAATTGTACATAGTCGAGATCTAAACCTAGATGATCTAGAGTCCCGTCCCTTGGGTGTGTAGTAGCTAGTAATTTAATTAACTATTTAGGAATAGGAATATAAATGATTATTGGGAATAATCACTGGGGCGTATTTGAAAAATCTTCTGATAATACTATAACTTATTGTTATGAAAATATTAGAACATACTTTTATTAAAAGTAAGATTTGAGAAATAAATATGATTAGACCTTAGATGGCTTAAAATTGAATTGTAGTGTCCTAATCTATTAATGATCAAAGTTGCGCAGCGGGAATAGAAGGACTGCTTTTCCACTGAGCGTTTTAAGAAGTTATAATTAAATAGGTTTGATTGGTTAATGGATGTTTGATTGTTTTGAAAATTCTTAATAATTATGGAATTAGTATTGAGTAGGAATTTTCATCTAAAAATTTATAACCTGCTCGATATTAGTTATTAAACATTACGTTATCTTCATTAGTGTGGTTACCATAAAGGAAATTAAAAACTTTGTTTTTATATAAAATGAAATTGTAATTATTGGTACAACCGAATAAATACCAAGATGCATAGTGGAATTGAAATTTGTTAAGAATTATTTTATTTAAATTTTGAAATGGATTGAATAACTTTTATAAAAGCAAATATTAAATTGATCAAATTTAGTGATAAAGGATATATATGAATAACATTGATTATGTTATTTTAAGCAAGCAATATTTGGTGAAAGTGTAAAATACCAGAAGGTATATGTATAACTTATAGAAAATAATTTGTGTTAAATTGCCCGTTGAGTGCTTTAAGAATTCTAATCGATGCGCCTGATCAACGTTATCGATAAGGATTTATAAATACTAGGATGAGACATTCGAACACAGTGTTTGTAATGGCTCGCAAATCCATACCCCTTGAATTGACATTAATCTCCGTTAAACTCAAGAAGAACGGAAATACGAACCATTTGTGTTAAGAAGAAGAGGTAGAAGAAGAAAATAGAAAACAACAACATCAGAGTCTCACATCGCAGCAGAATAAAATATAATAGATAACAACTGATCTTTACACAAATTAAAACTATATCCGTTTACACAATACATCATCAGAATACTCATAACATACAACTGGACAATAATCATATCATGTCCTCAATACAACTGAATGTACAACAATCTGCACAGCGGAATATACATACACAAATACGGGAGATACGTCTCGCCAACCAGCTCATCTCCTGAGCTCCACAACATCATATCATGTATCCTATAATACTCGGTCTGACCTGAGCATCATATAAAACAATACCCGAGTCAGTCTGGAATACCAGCGTGAGAAAATCACACTCAATTTATTATTAAAGTTTCAAAAAATCCTTTGAAACAAAAGCATCTCGTAAGACCACGCCATAAATAAACATGTCGAGTTTTTCCCTTACGATAGCTAAAACATTTTCTTATCAAATCCTCTGATATTATAATAGTGTCTATATACAAATACTTATTCAAATAGCTGAAATTGTTACATCTATTAAATTCCAGCATACTAGCCACAAAGTGGGTAATACAAACAAATACCGTACAAGGCACGTAGGGAGAATGGATTTCCATCAATGACTAGGCACTGGGGTACCACCTGTCACAGTACGTGGCCTAGATCACAGTACCGAGGTGTACTCCCACTCCCCTGCAACACAAGGCCGGAACCATCCCTTACTGGACAGTTCCGAATAAAATCACCCCACAGTTGGGATCAGCAACCGCACCACTAAGCCGAAATAAAAAGGGACATCTAGACAGGGATGACCTTACCCTCCAGTGGGAGCTACCCACGAAGCCTTGCTGCATAACCCTTGATTTTCAGTCATTCCCAGTTGATGAGGCTTGAGGCTAAGCGTTACCTTTTAGAACATATCCCATAGAATGCCCATCGTCCGCTGACGATGTTCCGAAAGCATTCATCCATACAAGTCCGTCCCGGGTCCGAATGGAACCGAAGTCACTACCCCTACTACATCCATTTTGGAAATATCCTCAGGATTAGTAGCGACTAGCCCTTGCACTTCACTACTCCATCTTCGACTCCGAAATCGTTTCCGCGAAACGTACAAACCGGATCGAAGTGGTTTTTGGGAAATTAATCTCAATCCCGGTCTCTTCGAAACGATCAGCGCATTGGCCAATATTGATAGTCGGTTATTTAACTATCAATTAACATTCACAAACATCCATCAAACAATAAATAATTTTCCCACATTATTTATTTGCCTCGAATATCCTTTCAAGATATATTTCCAAATTTTCAAAACTCATTTGAAACAATTTCAAACAGTTTCCACTTACGGAATACATTCCCCAAATATTTATTTCCTCTGAACACCAAGTACCAAAATACTTTTAGATTCGAAAATAATTTAAAAACACTTTACTATAAATATACTTTATAACATTGAAATTTTAAAACTACTTTAATACTTTATTTAAAATATATACTTTAAGAATATTTAAAATAAAACCACTTTATAAATATAAACTAAATTTCTCTTTTTAAAACATAATACCAAATCACTTTTATATAATCATTACAATAATAGATTTTGAAAATACTTACTTTGGAAATTAACATTAAAAAAACAAATTTTCTAAAATATGCTTTTTTTAAAACATACTTAAAACTTTTAACTTATATTTCAAATTGCTTTGAAAACGTACTTGGCTATCCAAGGAAATCCACTTCTCTTCACATCTTTTAAAAATAAAACAACATTTGTTTTTAAACCAATTCATATCCCTTTATAAATTTCCACCCTGAATTTATCCTTTCAAATATCCATTGATATTTTATTTTACTTTATAAACCCAGTTTTATAAATTCCAAAATCTCACTTCACTTCAAAATTTCAATTCCAAATTCTTTAATCAATTTACAATTGATTTCCCACCCACTTCACTTGAAATAATTTTCTTAACTTGCTTCATTTATTTCAAAATATATTAACTTTTAGATCTATTTCTTTATTTTAAGTTAAAACCCCTTTTAACTAAAAATACCAATTTCAAATTTCCAAAACTCCTTATTTATCCTTTAATTAAATTTAATCCTTAAATTCAAAAATATGTTCTTTATTCTTAATATCACTTTAGTTTTAAAGTTTAAAATTTCCCTTGTTAATTCAAAATCCCCTTTTCCATATTTGTTAAAAGTTTGAAATCGCTTTTATCTCTTTTACAATTCACTATTTAATTTATTCAAATTCACTAGATAATTTTACTCAAATTTTACTCTTTTATTTCTTTCCAAAAATCCAATTTAATACATTTTGATAACTTCTTTTACTGAAGTATTCAATCCAATCATATCATCCAATATTTCAATTACCAATAAAATTATCACAGGATATCAATATTAATAAAAGACACACTATCCCTCTTATTAACATCCCAAACTTATCCATAAGTTTCAAACAATATTACTTACTTAACAATTCAAAATTTAAATTTGAAGTCAAATTTGAATTATCAAAATTTCTCAAAAATTTTCTAACTCCCTAAATTTCCAAAATTTTTTGCCAGCGTCTCCTTTGCGCGGCTAGCTCGGTACTACTACAATATTGCCTCTACGGGCCCCCAGATTCCAAAAGAAAACAAAAAGCCAAGTGGCTAGATCCAACTCCAATCAAATTTCATACAGAAATTCAAATACATACCTTTTTTGTTGGGCCATTTAAATTTATCTTCTGAAATCAAAAACATCCATTTATCCTTTGTCTTAACATACCTGTATATCCTGTTTAGCAAGAATGTCCAATTACAACATTCAAAGTCATTTGCATTTCTTTTCAAAATTTACAACATTTGCTTCACTTAAGCCCGTACGATGCACATATATCATCCGTACGCAATTTCAAATTCGATCGCTCACTCGATCACACAATTTCACTTCCGAACTAGTATCGTTCACCCGAATTCCTAGTGCGGACTCTGATCTGGTTTCATGATCAGAAACCGTCATTTGCATAGTCACCAACTATGATAGAGAATATCCAGAATCAATCAAAATCCATATCCTGGGTTCGCCGTCGAAAATCGAGTGAAAAATCCTAACTCGGATCGATACAACTACCTCGAAATTCTGTGCTCGAATCTGGATCAAACCATTTATGCGAATAAAATAATATATGTACATCCTACGCAATTAGCCCAATTGATTTAAGCTATACCAATTCTCTTTTATTCACATTCATTTGGATTTTTATTCACCTTTCCACAATTATCTCATTTACAACTATCAGTTTTGATCTTCATTCAATTATTCACTTAGAATTATTTCCTCAATACCACATTTACTTAAGAATTTCATTTTTCATTTCTTAAATTTAATATAAATATTTTGTACACTCCTTACATTAATTTTCACTTTACTATTGAAGTTTATTTTCATTTCTATTCACTTCGCCCTTACAATCCCATTAGAATTCAATTTGGTTTCAAACCCTGAATACTGAATTTTATTCATCTTATCTCAATCAATATTTAACTGACCATTTTCTTTAGTAGCTTCACTTGCTAATTTGTTTTCATATCTCAAATAAAAGTTTGTTTGCAAACTTTTTCTTTCTTCAATTTCTTTGATTTCACCTTACTTTATATACACACTTCAATTAGATTTCCATATTCAGTTCAATTCTTTATGCTTATCAATTTTAAATCATTTATCGTTAATGAAAATTTTCAAACATTTCAAAAAATTCCAACTCCCAAAATTTAAGAAAAAATTTGGCAAAGTCTCCCTTGTACGGAGGGACTTCTGCGATATCGCAGGATGCACAAATATATATATACATCGGCCTCAGGCCGGAAATCACAATATATATCAATATATGCAGTTCATATCTCCTATTTTGAATTTTTGCGTAAGCATACCTTATTTTAGCATTTTTAAGCAAGCAGCTATTTATTTTAGCAAATTTCGCAATCAAATCCAGCCAAACGGCTTCCCGGTACGTGTACAAACTCAACTAAAACAGGTAAGTGACCAATATACAAAGTTTATTAACATTTCACTTAATTACAATAGCTAAACACATGTATTTCTTAAGTAATGTCTGCAATGTATATTCTTAAATACATATGCAAGGTTTCAACACTAGTTTTAAATTGTTTGAAATCAATTCACATACCATTCCATTTAATTCGAACAGTTTCCAACTTAATTCTTTACATTAAATTCATTTTTAAACGAAATGAACACATTTATTTCAATTGATTTCAAAATCAATTTATTAAACTTCTAACAAGCCATAGAATTTTAATCACTTCCGTTCTCGACAAGCGACGATCTATCCTATGCAAATTTGTCGATATCCATGCATTTAAACAACCACTCTGTTTTATCATTTTAAATCGATTCCAACTCAAGTTATATTAAATTTCACTCCATTCTAGTTCATTTCCAACTTTATACTTACAATTTCATTTTATAATTCAAGATTGGATTTTTATTCTATTCACCCAAAATGTCAAGCAATTTTATTTAGGCCTTTATTTTCTCGGTTATTAGTCATACACTTATATTCTTTTCAGAAACTCTAACTTCTATAAGCCATCGAAATTTATTTATTCCAGTTTAAAATTTTTATTTAACTTACTTCCAGTTAAATTTGAACTTCTTACCATTCTTTTAATTTCATATGAATAAGAATCCAATTCTATTTTATAATCTCTATACTCACTGAATTTTAATTCAATTCAATTTTATTTTAACACAGCACCGCTTATCTTAATTCATTATCAACCAAGTCGAATTCTATTCATAATTCGAGTTTATTACCAAACTCCATTAAATTTTCCTGAATTCGATTTTATTTCCAAAAATTACTTCATTTCATATCATTAACAACTCATTTGAATTCCATTCAATTTACTTCTATTCCAATTTAATTTAAATACACTTGGATTTTATTTTCAGTTTAATTCAATAAATCCCAATCCAATTAAATTTTATCTCCTGATGATCTTTAAATTATTTAAATAAGGATTTGCAAGATTTTTAAACACCTGGCTTTTGTTTTCAAATCATTTCGAAATCACCATTATCTAAAAAATCACACTTCTCAAATTTCTAAACCAATCCTGGCTTTATTTCCAACAAATTTCTTTGGAAATTTCAAAAAAAAAACAAATTTCTCTGAATAAATCAATTTGGCAGCAATCCGTCACTCAGCAGTTCGAAAATGAATTCTGAAGATGCAGCCGTCATCCTCCGAATTATTTTCCAGCGATTGAAGTGAATTCATTGCTATATCCCTTCCAAAAATTTATTTGAAACAATTTCCCTTCCGAAATTCTTCCCAAAATAATAATGCTACTATTTATCTTCAAAACACTTCGAAAAACACTTCGAAAATCTCCCGGGGTTTTAAATTTCCAAATTCTGGCTTAAATAAGATTTTAACTATCATCCATTTGCATAACACTTGCTCATACAAATTTTTATTTGATTTTACAAATCATACCAAATTTTCTTATTTGTTTAGAATATTATCATCCAAACATCCAAGCTATATAATAATTTTTAAAAAAATATTTCTTTTATAACAAAATACATTTTTGGATAAAATTATTTAATTTACCCATTTTCAAAAACAATATGGTGTCGAATTATTCTATTCAAGTGTTTAGAAACCCCTTCGATACAGTTGTCCAGACTGTGCCGACGAAGGTTCATATGCCACTCAATAAATCAACCAACACAATATAAAACCATTTTTTTTATATCCAGTAACAAATACGCTCTTCTATCTATTCATACACTCAAAATTTCCACCATAGCCAAGGTTATCGCCAACCTTTGCTCTGATACCAGTGTAACAGCCGCGAGGCAGTGGCGATCGGTAGGCTTTGCAACCATCCCAGACCCACCGTGGCATACAGTAATACCTCGAATTTGCTTTTACGGCCAGCCTCTCGACTTGCAACCAACCCAGGGCCTTCTTACCCAAAAGGGACATGTAACGGCCCGCAAATCCGTACCCCTTGAATTGACATTAATCTCCGTTAATGAACTCAAGAAGAACGGAAATACGAACCATTTCTGTTAAGAAGAAGAGGTAGAAGAAGTAAATAGAAAACAACAACATCAGAATCTCACATTGCAACGGAATAAAATATAATAGATAACAACTGATCTTTACACAAATTAAAACTATATCCGTTTACACAATACATCATCAGAATACTCATAACATACAACTGGACAATAATCATATCATGTCCTCAATACAATTGAATGTACAACTATCTGCACCGTGGAATATACATACACAAATACGGGAGATACGTCTCGCCAACCAGCTCATCTCCTGAGCTCCACAGCATCATATCCTGTATCCTATAAAAGGACATTAAAATTTCACATTTGCTATAAAACCTAATACAGCTAGGGTTAGCCGTCGTTTGTGATTAATGGCCGATATCTTTCGAAACTTCCTCCTTATTTTTTGGCCAATCCATCAGCAATTAGAAAAAACTTCCAACACGAAAGATGAAGAGCATCGTGAGATCTTCCAATCTATACGTAGATGATCGAGTTTAGTGGAGTAGTCTGGCGGCAAATCGAGGTTTAACGTTGTACGTTCACACACGAATTCCGAGGCCATAAGGGGGCCGAGCTCCATGAGATCGTGGCCGATGGAGGGGCTCACGTAGGCGCATGGATGGGTGTTGATGGATCGTGTTCTCGACGTCGTTGGTGGCTACGAAAATTCAATTAAAAGTGGCGGCTCTATGGGTTTAAACATACGAAGAAGAACGTGATTTTCACGTTGATGAGGAAGAAGCAAAAGCGACGGCCATGATGCTAGGGTTCGAAATCTAACGGCCCAGGATTGACGTAGGTTAAAAAAATAAATAAAAACTGTAAATTTTATTATATATAATTCGTACAAACTTTAAAAATACGTAACTTCTTCATACGAGGTCCGTTTTTGACGAAACGAATTGCTTTCGGTCCGTATTGACGAGCACTACATTTTAGAGCTGGTTTGGAGTTGATTGGAGCTAGTGTGAATTTTGAGTAAAATTAAACGGCTGTTTAATTTTATTCGGAATAAAACACTACGACTGCTTTTGGAAGCAATGTGAGTACAACTCACTCTTTCTGACTCACTGATATTTTTATATAAGTGAGACATAATATTATTTATGATGATTGATGATTGTTTGGATGATATATGATATATTGATTGGTATTTGGATATATACCTGCCTAGTGGAGCAGATGACCCTATACGTTCCCGTGTATGAGCGGATGATCCTTTGTACGCGCGTCTACCTTGAAGCGGACATTGTACACATATTCTTTTATGTATATTTGTTGCAGGTGACAGGTTGGAGGGATCCAACTGGATTCCTCACCAGTATTGATTTATTTACAGATATTGATATATATGCTGTTATCATATGATATATGATGTTTTGATTGCCGTGATTGATGTATTTGGTGCCGTTGCAGCATTGGGCCTATTTTTGGTAATTAAAAAATGTTAAAGTGATGATTTCGAATTTAAAAGGATTTTAAAAGTGATTTTAAAATATATTTTTTGAATTGTTATAAAGGAAGGAATTTATTTCAAATAAATAAAATTGATAATTTTTATGTTATAAATATTATGATTTTTGTGAAATAAAATCAAAATGTGATTTTTGAAATATAAAGTTGATTTTTTTGTTAAGTGGTTTAAATTGAGATTTTTGATTTATTATAAATGGTTTATATATATAAGATTTGTAAAATTGAATTTTTATAAATCAAAATAATTGAATTATAAAGGAGTTTTGAAAGTGTTAAAATGAAGTTATAAATGGGTTTTATAAATAAGTAAAATTTATAGATTTATGAATTTGTGAAGTTATAAAAAGGATGATTTTGTAAAATAAGAGAATTATAAGCAATTAACTTATAAATTGGAAAAGGAATCAATTGAATTTGATAAGTTAAATTGTGAAAGCTTATTAAAGGGATTATATCCACGATTTTGGACAGTGGATAATCCTTTAATTAAATGTGCGATAGTAATGAATTTGGAAAAGGAATTATATCCACGATTTTGGATAGTGGATAATCTTTTAAATAAATGAGTAGAAATATTGAAATTGGCAAATGGATTATATTCACGATTTTGGACAATGAATAATAATTTAAATTAAATAAATGTTTTGGAAAGTGATATTTTAAATGGAGTTAAATGATTTTAAGTTGTTTTAAAATGTGTTGAGTATCGAAACCATAGATTTCAACATTCATTGTTGAAATAGACGTTTTCGAGAATTAAGGAAATGATGGACTATAACACTGTTGTTATAGTAAATGATTTTCGAAAGGAAATATTTTGTACAGTATTTGGGATTTATATATCTATCTTATTTTCGAATCCTTATAATAGTGATTTTGGGTTATCGTAACGATGTTTTATGCAACATTCGTTTTGACCCAAATAAATGTGTTTAAAGAGAATGTTTTCCTTAAAGAATGAAATATATACTTAATCGTGATTTAAGTATATGGAATATTTTCCAAGTGTTGAAAATAAATTGATTTGTGAATTACTTATTGTTAAATAAGTATATGGAAATGTTTCCCAATATTGAAATGGTTTTGAGATTATACCTTTTTAAAGATAATTTGAAGTGAATATTTGGCAAATGATTTAATTAATAAAAGATTAATTAGAAGGGCCTAGTGATTGTATATGGTGCTAAATATTTGTTTGTTTGCTTTGATAGTTAAATAACCGACTATCAAATTTGGCCATTTTAGTTCCTCGACTTGATGTGGGAACTATTTAGTCGTACACTTAGTACGTAGCCTTCTATGTAGGCTTGATTATCGTTTGTGTTGAGGATGTTGATTCGTTAGTGTAGAGTATTACTCTAGTCTATCGAGCTTCCTTCTTGGCCCGAAGGATAGCAAGTTGAAAGTTGGAGACGTGATAAGTCTACGAGACTTAGTTGCTATGTGAGGTTGGGAAACGTTTTTGCATTGTTGGTGCGAAGAGACTGGGATCAGATTTATCTGAAAACCACTTCGGACCAACGTATATGCGACGATTGTGCAGGTTGCTTGTGATGATATTCATATTTTTGGAGTTTCATAGTGGGGGACTGCTTGTTGATTGTTTGGGGTTAAAATCTCAATATACATCCAGTAGCAGTGGTCTCTTCATTATGAAATATCTAATGCAAGGACTATTCGCTACTAATCCAAGGGATTTCCCGACAGGATGTGGTAGGAAAGTACCTTCGGTTTGTCCTGTTCCTGGAAAACTTGTATGGATGTTTGTCTGACATTGCATTTCTACAGATTACATACATTGGTTTTTACAAACGTATGTCAGTGGTGGCGGAGAAGGCAACTTCTCTTAGCTTAACACCCTTCTTGAGACGTATGAGCTTAAGGGTTGTATTTTTGTGGAAGGCAATTAGTAGTGAACGGAAATGGCCATGTGGCATTCAAAGTGATGTGATTGTGATTGTGAAAGGTAATTGTTACCTCTCTGGCCTCATCAACCGAAAATGACCAAAACAGGGTTAGATGCAGCAGGGCTAAGTGGGTCGCTCCCATTAGGGCATGATCATCCTTTTCTAGATATATCTTTACATGCTATGACGTCGTGTATCTTATTATTGTGGTTTGTATGCTAGAGGGCCCTCGGTAAAGGTCGGTAATGACCAGAGGATGACATATTCGGTACCATCTAGTTATAGAGGTGGGCCGGTCTTGTGTTGGTAGAGGGCAGATGTTCTGTGCCTCGGGACATCCATCTAGAGGTGTACCCCTTCGGAAGGTAGTCCCTTCACCTGGTCATTTGTATGGAAATCCAAACTCCACTACGTACATGCTATTTTGATTGTATTACCCAATTGGGCTATATGCTGGAATTTAATCAATGTAACAAATTCGCCTATGATTAATATTATTTGTATACTAGACACTAGTATAATATAACATGAATTTGATATGAGATGTTTTAGTTATCGTAAGGTAAATACATGTTTGTGTTTATATGTGGACTTGTCTTACGAGATACTTTTGTTTTGATAAAGGAAAAGTTTGGTAATTTAATAAATTCAGTTGAGTGTGTTTCTCACGCTGGTTTACCAGACTGATCCGGGCGTTCTTCCCTTTCAATGCTCGGGTCAGACCAAGTATATTTACAGGTTCAGTTTTGGTGCTTTTGGAGCTTCAGCAGGAGAGCTGGAGATCTTCATTTCGTATACACGTATCTATTTTGCTTGATTATCCGTTGTGCTTAGTAATTGTATATTGTCGGCAATTGTGAGGACAGGTTATTATAACTGTCTAGGCTGATAACTATTGATTGATTGTTGAACTCTGATTGATGTATGTATATACAGTTTCTGTTCTGTAAAGATCATTGATATGATATTATATGTTTTCTGCTGCGATGTGAGATTTTGTATTGTTCTGTTTGGTTCTATCTTCTCTCTTTCTTCTCTTCTCTTCTTCTCTCTTCTTTTCTTTCTCTTAACTTTCCGTCAGTCTGTGCTTTTTGTATCAGACATGTGTGGATCATTGTCGATTCAGAGGGTATGGATTTGCTTGTTCGTCACATCCATCCTCTAAATTAGTATAGTAATGTCAATAGACGATTCTGTCCATTCAATTAATTGTAAACATATTACTTTGTTTGCTTATTTTCTCCTCTCCCATTTTGTTGATCATCATAGTGATGATATTGAATATTTATAACAGCTAATTCCCAACAACTTTTGTACGAATTTCCATTTTTGTTAAATAAAATTTGTGTGCTCTCCTCGTATGAGGAACACTCTTTCATCAAAAAAATAGTAATTAGTGGAAAAAAGCATAAATCTGTAATTATTCTATCCATCACTTCTTTTTATTCATAAAGGATGATCTGTTTTAGTTTCTAAGAATAGTATATTTCAGTTAATAATCCATTTGTGTTTTTTTAACAACTAAATTTATCATACCAAATGCAACAAACTTCAAGTCTCTAACATAAGTTGTAACATTAACAAATGAAAAAACTGGATGAGAAAGAATTCTCGAAATATGACAACTTTATCACGACCTACCTAAAGTACTTAATGAATGAATGTGCAAACAAAAGATAAACTAAGTAGACATAAAAATTTATTAATCATGCCACCATAGTGTACATTTACAAATCGTGCATGATTTTTCTAAATGAATAACTAAGTTACCTAAACTGACAAATCATTAAAAAGTATGTAATTACCATTTTCTAATTAGATTTAAAGTTGTATTTTTCTACATGGAATAAAATGACTTCAACCATCACAAACTAATGGAAAGGATAGAGATGTAACGATTAGGATTTTCGACGCTCGAAGGTCGACATTAATATGTCCACTGTATCAAATGCCGCGCAATCGAACGCCGGAAAATCGAACCATTAGGGTTAAAAAGAAGAGGTAGAAAAAGACAGAAGAAAAATAAAGAAGAAGAAACAGAAACAGAAACAATATTAGAATCTCACATATCGCAGCGGAACAACATATAATAGATAGATGAATAATCTTTAAATCAAGAACTATATCATTTTATACATTACATCATCATCAGAGTTTACAACAACAATATACAACATTGGACAGTTATATAAACTTGTCCTCATACAGAATACACAGCGGAATAAATAATATCATATACGAGTGATACGCCTCGCCATCCAGCTCGCCACTGAGCTCCACAGCATCTCCTGAATCCAGAATGACCTGATAACCTGACTCTAGGCTACACGTGTGGAAAATGATGGGCACCCAGAGTTTAGGAAGGGAACAATAAACTCCAGGTTAGTCATGGTGACTGGTGTGAGAACTAAAAATAGTTATTTTCACAAAGAAAATAAAACGGATTCGCAATGCTTTCGGAAAATGAAACTACCATAAGACCTCCCGTCACACACAGAATGCAAAACGCAGAATTGGAGAAGATTTCTTCTTATGATAGTCAAAAATGCTTACTACGCAAAATCATTCGATATTATTATCATTAGTGCATAGTGTCGAAAACCATTTCGAAAATATAATATTAATCTTAGCCAGCAAAGACATTTCGCACTTATGCCTACTATAGCTACTATGTTCAATAGTAGGTTATCGCCACATTCCATAGCAGGTAATACAACTAAAATCGTACAAGGTTCGTATTGTTTCTTTGGATTCCCAACAAATGGTCAGGCAAAGGAACTTCCTTACACCGAAATGGAAATGCCTCTGGAAAGACGCCCCGAGAACCTAACCGGATCTCTGCAAACACAAAGCCGACGCTACCTCATGCTGTACAGCTGTAACTAGGTAACTAACACACTGACGCTACCTCACGCTGTACAGCTGTTACCAGGTAACTAACACACAAGTATGTCATCCCCCCGGTCGTTACCGACCTTTATCCGAGGATCCTCAACCACAAAGTATAATAAATTTGCAGCATCAACATAGGTAAACTATCTGGGCTCCATACCATAATATCACCTTTTATCCAGAAGGAAATGACATACCCTAGGGGCGCTACCCCTAAAAACCTTTGCCGCAACATTCCTGTTTCGACCATTACCGGGTTGTGAGGCTCGACGAAGTCTCGTCCACAAAGCTACGCTTTTTCACAAAGCCACGCTTTTTCACAAAGCCACGCTTTTTCACAAAGCCACGCTTTTTCACAAAGCCACGCTTTTTCACAAACCCACGCTTTGATCAACAAATGATCAACAGCACTTCGTATGCCACATTACCAAATTGAGAATGTATCACTAGTAACCATCAACTACATAACCTCTGAGCTCATACGTCTCAGAGAAGTGTGTTAAGCTAAGAGAATAAATTCTCCTCCACCAAAAGAAATGTATTTGATAGAAACCAACTTTACATCTCAAAGTGTAACGTCAGACACACATCCATACAAGTCCATTCCGGGATCGAACGAAACCGAAGGAACTTCCAAAGAAGCCCTTGCAATTCAGATAATTTCTAATCACGTCCGGACTTCCCATCACAAGAAGACTGATATAAATCTCTATACCAGAGCAACTCGGTGCAGAGACATTCGACAGGTTGTCCTTTCATTTTCGAAAATGCCCGGTCTTCACACCGATCTTCAAATAATGTCCATTCACGACGTATCACTATTCGGAATGGGTTATATGGCACAAAGTCTGTAACGACCCAGAATTTTGAACAAATTAAATTGAAAATATTTAATTAATTTTAAATATTTGAACGACGATTTAATTTGAATCCCCGATATAACTCTGAATTTGGCGATTAAATTATAGAATTTAATCTGTTGATAGTTGAATAAAAATTTGAATCTTCGTTTTTAAGCTGAAGAAAAATATTTCGAAAGCTTTTAAAATTCGTATTGATATTATTGAAGATAACAGAAGCTTAGGAATCGAATTTGAAAATGGTTTGTTCAGTTTTGAAATTTAATCGTTCAAATCGAATTTTAAAAATAGCCGTCCGAGGCACAGTCTCGGAACTCGACGAAACCAGTTCCATTGGGTACGTAATATTGAATTATTACCGGATTTCAAATTTCGTAATTTTCAGAACTATTGTGTGATTGTACGAGATAAAAACGTCTGGACAGTAATTAATCGATTTAATTTAAATATAACTTTATACACTCAAATCAACAGACACCCTATTATCTGATTTGCGTCGACCTATTCCCTGAAACATCGCGTACTCTTGTCTCCTCCTCGTTTCTTTTTAAAATCCCACGCAACTTCATTCCAAAGCAAAGAAAAATTATAATGGCCGAACAAAAAAAATTTCTCTCCCTCTTCATAAATCATAACGAAATCAGTTCGTTCTGGCCAGAGAAAAAAAAATCTATTTTTGCTCAGTTGAATCATGGCCGAGCCTTCATCTTTATATTCTTCGATTCCTCTCTCCACTTTCATTTTTCGCAAATGAAATTTAAAGCTCAGATCGATTCACATCGCTCGTATAAAGAAATAAAGGAAAATTCACGAAATCGAATTCGTTCGTTTTCCTGAGATTCGACTTCAATCTGGGTCGCGACTCGAGGGGGCTAGCGCGTGCTGAGGGTCGCGATTCGAGGACGTTGGCGACTGGTTTTAATTGGGATTTTCATCATCTTCGAACGTGGTTAGGGAGGAGGCCAGCAGTCGCGTGCGACTCGAGTTCACAGGAGGTAGGGTTTTAACTCGAGGGGATGGCGGCGATCAACGTTGTGGAGGCTCGCGATCGAGCAGGAGCGGCGCTTGCTGGGGTTTGGTACATCGGTGGCAACACGCGCGCGTAGGCGCGAGGCGGTGGCGACGCCGTGTAATCTCGAGTTGATGATAGGGTCACGGCAGTTAGGAATTCTCGATGTCGAAGTCAAGGCCGGAGACGAGTTCGTCTAAGTGGTGTAATCTGCGATTTCCAGTGAGGTATTAAAAGTGAGTTTCTTTTATTTATAAATCTCATAAAAACACCTGTATATATATACACACATATATATATATATGTAGATGCAAAATAAAACATTTACAGTGAGGTATATAAAATTCACTCAGTTCAATTTAAATTTGAATATGAAGTTAAATTGTACAGGAAAAAGATTTCTATTTCACTAGATTTTAAAATACATATATATGTATGTATTTAGATTCAAAAAGGAATTTTACAGTAAAACATAAAAATACTTCTGTTTTGAATATTTACATATACAAGTTGAAGGGGAAAATTTTCAGTTAAAATGAAATCTATTTCAAAGAAAATATTTTTGTTAAAAGAAATTAGTTTAAAAGTCAAATTTCAATTTTTAAAATTAAAATCATTGTATAATTGAAACTTATCAAGTAGAAATTGAGTTGTTCGATTTAATTCAAATATTAATAAATTGTATAAATGTTATACAAGGTCAAAATTGCAAAAGGAGATAAGCCGAAAATGGAAAATGGATCGCAAATAAAAAGCTAAGGTGAGATTTTTCTCACTCAAAATAAATTTGGATTGCAGTTATTGATTGTTTAATATGATTGCTATTTGGATGTGATATTAGATATAGTAGGATATATATCTATATATATAGCAATATATACATATTGGCATATGTATACATTGGATTGATTGATTTCCCACCTCGTATAGCGGATGAGACCCTATTGCGCCGTTAGTAAGCGGATATTTTTATAAAACCCATATACCGCGATATTCCACCTCGAAGTGGAATTGGTATTGTGCTAACATCTGTGGATGCAGGGAAACAGGTTGGAGGGATTCAACTGGATTCCTCACCAGTATTTATTTATTTACAGATATTGATGTATATTCTGTTACCATATTGATATATGATATTTGTTGTTGTGATTGACTAATTGATGTTGTTGCATCATCGGATTCAGTTTTGAAGTTTAAAAATAACGACTTTTACTTTAAAAAAAAGATTTTAAAGTAATTTTTGAAAGTAGACATTTTATTGAATTTTTGAATTGATTTATTTCAAATAAATAAACGTCTAAAATTTTAAAGTTATAAAAGTTAAGATTTTGGTGAAATAAAATCAAAGTGCGATTTTTGAAATAAAAGTTAAGAAATTTATGAAATGGTTTAAATTGGGATTTCTAAAGTATTATAAACGGTTTATTTAAAAGATGTACAAAAATGGATATTTATAAATTTGAAAAATTGGGATTATAAGACAAGTTTCTATAAGTGTTAAAATGAATTATAAATTGGGATTTCATGAGTTAATGGAATCTGAAAGTTTTAGATTTTGTGAAGTTTAAAAGAACGATTTCTTTTAAAATAAATGAATTGTAAGTTATTAACTTATAAGATGGACCTTTGGTATATACATTGAGTTATAAATTGAATAGGTCATTAAAGAAGATTTATAAATCGAATTGTTAATAAAGGAGATTTATTAAATTGAAGTTGTTAGAAAATAGAAATAGAATTTATAAACGTTGTTTTATAAACTCGAAATCAATTGGATTTGATAAATTAAATATAGAAGGTTGTTAAAGGAGATATATTCGCGATTTTGGATAGCGAATTATTATTGAAATAAAACGTGTAGAAAATAGTGAAATGTGGTTAGTGAAGTATATTCACGATTTTGGACAGTGAATATATTTTTAAGTAAAATGGATATGGTTTTGGGAAAGTGATATTTAAGATGAAGTTAATTGTTTTAACGATGTTTTAAAATGATTAAATATCGAAATCATAGATTTCAACATTCATTGTTGAAATAGACGCTTTCAAGAAGTAGAAGGAAATGGTGGACTATAACACTGTTGTTATAGTAAATGATTTCCGTAAGGAAATGTTTTTATGTAGTATTGGGGTTTATATATCTATCTAAAATCCGAATCCCTATACTAGTGATTTTGAGTTGTCGTAACGATGTTTTACGTAACATTCGTTTTGACTCAAATAAATGTTGTCAAAGTAAATGATTTCCTTAAAGAATGAAATATATACTTAATTTTGATTTAAGTATATAGAATATTTTCCAAGTGTTGAAAATAAATGTTTTGTGAATTACTTATTATTAAATAAGTAGGGAAATGCATTTCCAATATGAAATGAACTGTTTTGAGATTTTATCTTCAAAGATAAAATGAAATGTGGAAATTGATTTGAAATTGTTTTCAAATGGTTAAGTGTGGAAATTATATATATCTTGTAAAGATATTTTTGGGAAATAAATAATTTGGAAAATTATTTGGAATCTGATGATGTTGCGCATTTTTATTGATAGTTAAATAACCGACTATCAATAATTACCTTGAATGGTATTTGTTGTGAATTGGATGAATTTGAATGCCACACTTGTTTTTAAATAAACGCTCACTATTCGGGTTAGCCGGGAAAGGACCATGGGGTCGTATAACCCATTCCGAATATGTGATACGTCGTTATGAATTGCATTCGAAGACCGGTGTTGAAGACCGGATATTTTTGAAAACGGAAGGATTACCGTCGAGTTACTCTACATCGGCTGATCTCCGATTTAGAGGTTTTATCACCCTTAGTGACGGGAAGTCCGGACGTGATTAGAAATTATCCGGATATGCAAGGGCTTCGTGAGAAGTGCCTTCGGTTCTGTTCAATCCCGAAACAGACTTGTATGGATTGTATGTCTGACGTTACAATTTGAGATATAAAGCTGATTTCTTTCAAATACATATCTGTTGGTGGTGGAGAATTTATTCTCTTAGCTTAACACCCTTCTCTGAGACGTACGAGCTCAGAGGTTATGTAGTTGAAATTTATCAGCGATATACTCCCAATTTGGTAACGTGGCATACTAAGTGTTGCTGTGAAATGATCAGTGTTTGATCATTTGTGATATGATCATTTGTTTGATCTTATATCTTTGTGATCATAGGTTGATCATTTGTTTGACCCGAAGCATGGCTTTGTAGAAAGCGTAGCTTTGTGGACGAGACTTCGTCGAGCCTCACACCCCGAAAATGGTCAAAACAGGAAGGATGCAGCAAGGTTCTAGGGAGTAGCGCCCCTTAGTGTATGTCATTCCTTCTGGATAGAGGTGGTATCATGGTATGGAGCCCAGATACTTAACCTATGTGGTTGCTGCATTATTATTATTATGTGGTTTGCTGGAAATCGGGGATCCTCGGGAAGATCGGTTACGATCGGGGGATGGCATACGCGTGTCAGTAGTTACCTATTTTTGCAGAGGTAACCCGGCCTTGTGTTGGCAGAGATCCGGTTAGGTTCTCGGGACGTCATTCCAGAGGCGTTCTATTCGTGGAATAGGAAGTTCCTTAGCCTGACCATTTGTTGGAAATCCATCTTCCAATACGAACTTTGTACGGTATTAGTTGTAGAACCTGCCATCTAATACGGTAGCTATAGTAGGCATAGTATAATGGTACCTATGCTGGCTAAGATTGATATTATACTTTCGAAATGTTTTCTACACTATGCACTAATAATAATATCAAAAAAAAAATTGATTTTGCATAGTAAGCATCTTTGACTATCATAAGAAGAAATCTCCTCCAATTCTGCGTTTGCATTGTGTGTGTGGCGGGAGGTCTTATGGTAGTTTCCTTTTCCAAAAGCATTGCGAATTTGTTTTACTTTCTTTGTGAAAAATAACTGTTTTATGATCTCACACCAGTCACCATGACTGACTCGGAGTTTATTGTTCCCTTCTAAACTCTGGGTGCCCACCAATTTCCACACGGGCAGTCTAGAGTTAGATTATCAGGATACTCTGGATATTCTAGAGCTTTGGAGATAAGCTGGATGGCGAGACGTAGTATTTGTATCTGATAGTATTTATTCCGCTGTGTATTCTGTATGAGGACAAGTTTATATAACTGTCCATTGATGTGCTGTGTTGTATTGAGTTGTATATTGACTCTGATTTATGTATGTATAAACCGATATAGTTCTTTGTTTTAAAAGACTAGTGTTTATCTATTATATATTGTTCCGCTACGATGTGTAAGATTCTGATATTGTTTTCTGTATCTGATGTTATTCTGTTGTTCTTCTCTTTTTCTTCTATCTTTTCTTCTACTTCTTCTTTCTAAAACCATCACTATTCGAGTTTCCGGCGTTCGATTTCTCGGCAGTCGATAAAGTGAGTATCGATGTCGAATTTTAGAAAGTCGAAAATTTCGGTATGTGACAAAGTGGTATCAGAGCATATGGTTAAGCGACAACCCTGCTCTATTGGGTGTTACTCATTAGAGATAGAGTCAGTAGTACTCTAGAATGAGTTGAGTGTAATAATAGATATGAGCGCGTATTTGTTATTGAATATAAAAAAATTGTTTTGTATTGTGTTGACTTATCGGTTGATTGTTTATGAATTCTGGTCGGAACAGTCTAGCTAACTGTAATCGATAGGGGTTTCTAAACTCTAAACAAGATAAACTGACACAGTATTGTTTTAAAATAGGGTAAATGAGATAATTTTACCCAAAACTATTTTTGTATATAAAAGAAATGGTTTTTCTATGAATTACTATAGTATATGGTTGCATGGATGTTAGGAAAGTGATAATGTTAAAATGTTATCATTATTATATGAAATTGAATAAGAAATTGAAATCGTAACTCCAAAGTTAAGAAATTAATCCATATACAAATGAAATTTAAGAATGTAAATTATAAATGTGATTTGTAATTGGAAGTAGAATTCCAGAGAAGTATTTGGAAAGGTTTTGAAAAGAATTTGAAAATTTTGGGGATTTGGAAAGTTTAAATTCCTTTTTGATTTGAAAATGAATTTCAAAGGTTTTGAAAAATGTTCTGAAAGGATGGAAGCTCTAAACTCTTTTCGGTCGCTGGAAAATAACTTCGATGATGACCGCGGCATCGTTGGTGTTCATTTTCGGGTTTCCAAAAGAGGAATTGTTGCCAAATTGTTTTAAATGGAAGTTGTTTGAAAAATTTGGGTTTTTGTTTTGGAAATTCAAAGGATAATTTGAATTGTTTTCAAAAATGATTTTTGAAATGTTAGTAAAACTCTGGAATACTATATAAGAATATTTATGGAATATTAATGAGTTGATAACCTATACAAATTGAATTTTGATAGAATAAATCTAACTTAAAGGATGGAGTTAAATTAAAGTAAGTATAAGTGAATCAATTAAATAAAGTGAAAGGATTACTTAAAGAAAATTTATTAAGTTGAAAATAAATTTGGAGTAGTAACAAATAACTGGAATTGAAACTTGTTGAAGACAAATTTGAATAAATGAATTAGAATTTGTGATGAATTAGTAACTGGAACTAATTTAAAATAGTATAGTTGTAAAGGAAAGTAAATCGATAAAATTCAATATTCAGAAGTTAAATAGAATTCAAATTAGATTGGAATTGTGAATTGAATTCAAATGAGAAATTGAAATGTAAAATTGAATGAAAATAGATATGTAACTTCAATAGTGAAGTAAAAATGTATAAGTAGTTTATATTGAAAATTTTGTAATAGAATTTGCAAAATGGTTTGAATGTGTAACTAGATATTATGGCTAGTAGGACATACAGGTGTTATAAAAGGAATTGGAATTTTGATTTCGAAGATAATTTGAATTGCTCGAAAAAGGTATGTATTTAAATTTGAATATGAGATTTGATGACTTATTTCTCTAGCCGCTTGGCTTTTTCTTTTTCTTTTTGAAATCTGAGAGTCCGTAGGGACGTTTTGTAGTCGTGCCGTATTAGCCGCGCAAAGGAGACGCTGGCGAAATTTTTCGGAAATTTAGAGTGTTAGAAAATTTTTGAGAAAATTTTGAAAGTTTAAAATTTGAATTTAAATTTAAATTTGAATTGTTAAGTAAACAAAGTTGTTTGAAACTTATAATTGAAGTTGGAAGTTAGTTGAATTAATAACGAATCTTTAGTAGAAAGATTTGTTTTGACAAATTGATAAAACTGTTGGACTGTGAAAAATAGTAGACGAATTAAGGACTTTTTTTCCTAACTTGTAATTTCGAGGACGAAATTCTTTTAAGGAGGGAAGTTTGTAACGACCCAGAATTTTGAACAAATTAAATTGAAAATATTTAATTAATTTTAAATATTTGAACGACGATTTAATTTGAATCCCCGATATAACTCTGAATTTGGCGATTAAATTATAGAATTTAATCTGTTGATAGTTGAATAAAAATTTGAATCTTCATTTTTAAGCTGAAGAAAAATATGTCGAAAGCTTTTAAAATTCGTATTGATATTATTGAAGATAACAGAAGCTTCAGAATCGAATTTGAAAATGGTTTGTTCAGTTTTGAAATTTAATCGTTCAAATCGAATTTTAAAAATAGTCGTCCGAGGCACAGTCTCGGAACTCGACGAAACCAGTTCCATTGGGTCCGTAATATTGAATTATTATCGGATTTCAAATTTCGTAATTTTCAGAACTATTGTGTGATTGTACGAGATAAAAACGTCTGGACAGTAATTAATCGATTTAATTTAAATATAACTTTATACACTCAAATCAACAGACACCCTATTATCTGATTTGCGTCGACCTATTCCCTGAAACATCGCGTACTCTTGTCTCCTCCTCGTTTCTTTTTAAAATCCCACGCAACTTCATTCCAAAGCAAAGAAAAATTATAATGGCCGAACAAAAAAAATTTCTCTCCCTCTTCATAAATCATAACGAAATCAGTTCGTTCTGGCCAGAGAAAAAAAAATCTATTTTTGCTCAGTTGAATCATGGCCGAGCCTTCATCTTTATATTCTTCGATTCCTCTCTCCACTTTCATTTTTCGCAAATGAAATTTAAAGCTCAGATCGATTCACATCGCTCGTATAAAGAAATAAAGGAAAATTCACGAAATCGAATTCGTTCGTTTTCCTGAGATTCGACTTCAATCTGGGTCGCGACTCGAGGGGGCTAGCGCATGCTGAGGGTCGCGATTCGAGGACGTTGGCGACTGGTTTTAATTGGGATTTTCATCATCTTCGAACGTGGTTAGGGAGGAGGCCAGCAGTCGCGTGCGACTCGAGTTCACAGGAGGTAGGGTTTTAACTCGAGGGGATGGCGGCGATCAACGTTGTGGAGGCTCGCGATCGAGCATGAGCGGCGCTTGCTGGGGTTTGGTACAGCGGTGGCAACACGCGCGCGTAGGCGCGAGGCGGTGGTGACGCCGTGGAATCTCGAGTTGATGATAGGGTCATGACAGTTAGGAATTCTCGATGTCGAAGTCAAGGCCGGAGACGAGTTCGTCTAAGTGGTGTAATCTGCGATTTCCAGTGAGGTATTAAAAGTGAGTTTCTGTTATTTATAAATCTCATAAAAACACCTGTATATATATACATATATATATATATGTAGATGCAAAATAAAACATTTACAGTGAGGTATATAAAATTCACTCAGTTCAATTTAAATTTGAATATGAAGTTAAATTGTACAGGAAAAAGATTTCTATTTCACTATATTTTAAAATACATATATATGTATGTATTTAGATTCAAAAAGGAATTTTACAGTAAAACATAAAAATACTTCTGTTTTGAATATTTACATATACAAGTTGAAGGGGAAAATTTTCAGTTAAAATGAAATTTATTTCAAAGAAAATATTTTTGTTAAAAGAAATTAGTTTAAAAGTCAAATTTCAATTTTTAAAATTAAAATCATTGTATAATTGAAACTTATCAAGTAGAAATTGAGTTGTTCTATTTAATTCAAATATTAATAAATTGTATAAATGTTATACAAGGTCAAAATTGCAAAAGGAGATAAGCCGAAAATGGAAAATGGATCGCAAATAAAAAGCTAAGGTGAGATTTTTCTCACTCAAAATAAATTTGGATTGCAGTTATTGATTGTTTAATATGATTGCTATTTGGATGTGATATTAGATATAGTAGGATATATATCTATATATATAGCAATATATACATATTGGCATATGTATATATTGGATTGATTGATTTCCCGCCTCGTATAGCGGATGAGACCCTATTGCGCCGTTAGTAAGCGAATATTTTTATAAAACCCATATACCGCGATATTCCACCTCGAAGTGGAATTGGTATTGTGCTAACATCTGTGGATGCAGGGAAACAGGTTGGAGGGATCCAACTGGATTCCTCAACAGTATTTATTTATTTACAGATATTGATGTATATTCTGTTATCATATTGATATATGATATTTGTTGTTGTGATTGACTAATTGATGTTGTTGCATCATCGGATTCAGTTTTGAAGTTTAAAAATAACGACTTTTACTTTAAAAAAAAGATTTTAAAGTAATTTTTGAAAGTAGACGTTTTATTGAATTTTTGAATTGATTTATTTCAAATAAATAAACGTCTAAAATTTTAAAGTTATAAAAGTTAAGATCTTTGTGAAATAAAATCAAAGTGTGATTTTTGAAATAAAAGTTAAGAAATTTATGAAATGGTTTAAATTGGGATTTCTAAAGTATTATAAACGGTTTATTTAAAAGATGTACAAAAATGGATATTTATAAATTTGAAAAATTGGGATTATAAGACAAGTTTCTATAAGTGTTAAAATGAATTATAAATTGGGATTTCATAAGTTAATGGAATCTGAAAGTTTTAGATTTTGTGAAGTTTAAAAGAACGATTTCTTTTAAAATAAATGAATTGTAAGTTATTAACTTATAAGATGGACCTTTGGTATATACATTGAGTTATAAATTGAATAGGTCATTAAAGAAGATTTATAAATCGAATTGTTAATAAAGGAGATTTATTAAATTGAAGTTGTTAGAAAATAGAAATAGAATTTATAAACATTGTTTTATAAACTCGAAATCAATTGGATTTGATAAATTAAATATAGAAGGTTGTTAAAGGAGATATATTCGCGATTTTGGATAGCGAATTATTATTGAAATAAAACGTGTAGAAAATAGTGAAATGTGGTTAGTGAAGTATATTCACGATTTTGGACAGTGAATATATTTTTAAGTAAAATGGATATGGTTTTGGGAAAGTGATATTTAAGATGAAGTTAATTGTTTTAACGATGTTTTAAAATGATTAAATATCGAAATCATAGATTTCAACATTCATTGTTGAAATAGACGCTTTCGAGAAGTAGAAGGAAATGGTGGACTATAACATTGTTGTTATAGTAAATGATTTCCGTAAGGAAATGTTTTTATGTAGTATTGGGGTTTATATATCTATCTAAAATCCGAATCCCTATACTAGTGATTTTGAGTTGTCGTAACGATGTTTTACGTAACATTCGTTTTGACTCAAATAAATGTTGTCAAAGCAAATGATTTCCTTAAAGAATGAAATGTATACTTAATTTTGATTTAAGTATATAGAATATTTTCCAAGTGTTGAAAATAAATGTTTTGTGAATTACTTATTATTAAATAAGTAGGGAAATGCATTTCCAATATGAAATGAACTGTTTTGAGATTTTATCTTCAAAGATAAAATGAAATGTGGAAATTGATTTGAAATTGTTTTCAAATGGTTAAGTGTGGAAATTATATATATCTTGTAAAGATATTTTTGGGAAATAAATAATTTGGAAAATTATTTGGAATCTGATGATGTTGCGCATTTTTATTGATAGTTAAATAACCGACTATCAATAATTACCTTGAATGGTATTTGTTGTGAATTGGATGAATTTGAATGCCACACTTGTTTTTAAATAAACGCTCACTATTCGGGTTAGCCGGGAAAGGACCATGGGGTCGTATAACCCATTCCGAATATGTGATACGTCGTTATGAATTGCATTCGAAGACCGGTGTTGAAGACCAGATATTTTTGAAAACGGAAGGATTACCGTCGAGTTACTCTACATCGGCCGATCTCCGATTTAGAGGTTTTATCACCCTTAGTGACGGGAAGTCCGGACGTGATTAGAAATTATCCGGATATGCAAGGGCTTCGTGAGAAGTGCCTTCGGTTTTGTTCGATCCCGGAACAGACTTGTATGGATTGTATGTCTGACGTTACAATTTGAGATATAAAGCTGATTTCTTTCAAATACATATCTGTTGGTGGCGGAGAATTTATTCTCTTAGCTTAACACCCTTCTCTAAGACGTACGAGCTCAGAGGTTATGTAGTTGAAATTTATCAGCGATATACTCCCAATTTGGTAATGTGGCATACTAAGTGTTGCTGTGAAATGATCAGTGTTTGATCATTTGTGATATGATCATTTGTTTGATCTTATATCTTTGTGATCATAGGTTGATCATTTGTTTGACCCGAAGCATGGCTTTGTAGAAAGCGTAGCTTTGTGGACGAGACTTCGTCGAGCCTCACACCCCGGAAATGGTCAAAACAGGAAGGATGCAGCAAGGTTCTAGGGAGTAGCGCCCCTTAGTGTATGTCATTCCTTCTGGATAGAGGTGGTATCATGGTATGGAGCCCAAATACTTAAACTATGTGGTTGCTGCATTATTATTATTATGTGGTTTGTTGGAAATCGGGGATCCTCGGGAAGATCGGCTACGATCGGGGGATGGCATACGTGTGTCAGTAGTTACCTATTTTTGTAGAGGTAACCCGGCCTTGTGTTGGCAGAGATCCGGTTAGGTTCTCGGAACGTCATTCCAGAGGCGTTCTATTCGTGGAATAGGAAGTTCCTTAGCCTGACCATTTGTTGGAAATCCATCTTCCAATACGAACTTTGTACGGTATTAGTTGTAGAACCTGCCATCTAATATGGTAGCTATAGTAGGCATAGTATAATGGTACCTATGCTGGCTAAGATTGATATTATACTTTCGAAATGTTTTCTACACTATGCACTAATAATAATATCAAAAAAAAATTTGATTTTGCGTAGTAAGCATCTTTGACTATCATAAGAAGAAATCTCCTCCAATTCTGCGTTTGCATTGTGTGTGTGGCGGGAGGTCTTATGGTAGTTTCATTTTCCAAAAGCATTGCGAATTTGTTTTACTTTCTTTGTGAAAAATAATTGTTTTACGATCTCACACCAGTCACCATGACTGACTCGGAGTTTATTGTTCCCTTCTAAACTCTGGGTGCCCACCAATTTCTATACGGGCAGTCTAGAGTTAGATTATCTGGATACTCTGGATATTCTGGAGCTTTGGAGATAAGCTGGATGGCGAGACGTAGTATTTGTATCTGATAGTATTTATTCCGCTGTGTATTCTGTATGAGGACAAGTTTATATAACTGTCCATTGATGTGATGTGTTGTATTGAGTTGTATATTGACTCTGATTTATGTATGTATAAACTGATATAGTTCTTTGTTTTAAAAGACTAGTGTTTATCTATTATATATTGTTCCGCTGCGATGTGTAAGATTCTGATATTGTTTTCTGTATCTGATGTTATTCTGTTGTTCTTCTCTTTTTCTTCTATCTTTTCTTCTACTTCTTCTTTCTAAAACCATCACTATTCGAGTTTCCGGCGTTCGATTTCTCGGCAGTCGATAAAGTGAGTATCGATGTCGAATTTTCGAAAGTCGAAAATTTCGGTATGTGACAAAGTCCTCTCCTGGCTTAACCGAATAATGAGCATTTGTTTTAAAAACAAATCAAGTGCCATTTCAAAGGCAAATATTGATAGTCGGTTATTTAACTATCAACAACATCCACAACAATCAACCAATTTAAATAATTTTTCCCAAATTATTAAATTTCAAAATATCTTCACAAGATATATAATTTCCACACTTCAACATTTGAAAACCAATTTCAAATCACATTTTCACACTTCATCACTTTGAAAACAATTTCAAATCAATTTCCCTACACGGGATATATTTCCAAATATTTATTCATTCTCACTGGAAATCTGCCAAGTTCAAATAGTTTAAAATGATTTATATCACTATCCAAAAATATATTTGGAAAACATTTTCTCCGAAATATTCCTTTCAAAAACCAACTTTAGAACCATAAATTTATATTTTAAAAGCTACTTTGGAAATATACTCGGCTTTATAATGAGAATACACTTTCACTTCAAAATGGTCCATTTAAACCAATTTAATAAATCCTTATCGATTTATTTCAAATTTACATTCCAAATTGTAAATTTATTTCCATACTTTAAAAATAAATCAGTGTTTATTTTTAAAACAAATTTCCCTTTCCTTTATAAATTCCATTTTGAATTTACATTCCCAAATATCCACCTTTATACGATTTTCAAATCGATTTCTCAAATATTCACTTTCAATTCCAAATCAATTTTTCAATTGATTTCCAAATTTATTTCAAAACCCAAATCAAATCCCAAATTGATTTCAAAATTTACTTCAGCACCAAATCAATTACAAATTGATTTCAAAATTCATTTCAACACAAATAAATTTTTCATTCAATCATCAAATAAATTTTCATATCGATTTCCCAAAGATTTATTTTCAAATACCAAATCAATTATAAATTGATTTCTAGAAATTAATCAACTTTTAAAATAACGCCATTTATCTCTTCCAAACCATTTAAAATTCCATTTTAAAGAAATTTTCCAACTTTCGAATAATACTATCCAAAATCCATTTATAAAAATATTTTACCATTTTTTAGAAATAATTCGATAAGATTTCGAAAATCAACTCTATGCTTTTAAAATTCCTTCTTTTAAATTCACCCAATTCTTTCAAAAGAATTTACTTAAAATTTCATACTTTAATTTTAAAAATCCAATTTTTATTTATTTTCGGTGTCCAACAATTCCAAAAATACATTCGGCTATATTATAGCCTTCAACAAATTCAATCACAGATATAATCATACACAGATTATAAATAAATTATCACACAGCATATGAAACAAATTCATACAACATATGAAACAAATTCATATAATTTGAGGAAACCAGTTGTATCCCTCCAACCTGTTTCCCTGCATCCACAGATGTTAGCACAATACCAATTCCACTTCGAGGTGGAATATCACGGTATATGGGATTTATAAAATACTATCTTCTATTATGCGGTTCAATAGGGTCGCATCCGCTATATAATGCGGGAAATCAACTCCGAATACATATATAATATCAATTCCACTTCAGGATGGAATTATCACGGTATATGTTTTTAATAAATAACCTCCGCTTAATATGCAGCGTATAGGGTCTATTTCAACACAATAGATAACAACCATAAATCAATTCACACAATCAAGCAATTTTAAATTTAACTATTTAAAATTTAAATCGAAACAATTCGATTGAGTGAGGATTTCTCACCTTGCTTTTTAGAATGTCGAGCGCTCAATTTTTTTTCAAATTAAATCGAACGCCTTCGATTTAATCAAAAATTCTTGCTTGCACAAAACGTGCCTAGATCTGGGCTGCAGCGTATATCTCGTCGCTGCGATTCCAACGCTTCTTGTTTCATCGAATTTCGACAACGTATGCAAAAGTTATGACCTTTTAAACATTATACGAATTTATATAAAATTAATTTACATTTTCTTTTTAGTTCCAAACCCTAGAAGTGATATGAGCCGTTGATTTTCTTTGGAACGTAACAGGCCGCGTGCGATTTTCTTCTTCCTTCCAACGTGAAAAACTCAACAAACACCCATAGCCGCCACTTCCTTCTCCAATTATCGAGCCTCCAACGACGACTTCAACGATGATCAGGAACCACCACCACGTAGCTCGTGCTCCACTCCACCACCGCTTGAAGAATAGGCGAGCTCGGCCCCCCATTTCTCTTGAAAAACGCGTGCGAACCCCCTTAGAACGCGAGCCATTATCTTCCTCCACGTCGTGTTTTACGATGACCCACCGTATGGATTCGAAGATCACACTATGCTCTTTAATTTGTTAGTTGGAAGTTTCGGCTAAATGTTTACGGATTGGAAGATATTAGAGAAGAAAATTTTGAGCTTCCATGGCCATTGGAATAGAGGTGGCGGCCTGACCTAGGGTTGTTAGGGTTTGTGCAGAATGGAGAAAGTTAGGGGCTTTTATAGAAAATTGACGACACTATTCATCTCCGTATTTTTTGAACTCGAAATCAAACATGCCGGCTGGCGTTTCTAAGGTTTACCCTGCATTCCGAACACAATGGGATGTGTTTCGGGAGCTAATTCGATCATATGCGCGAATTACGGAAATAAACGATCAAATTAAAATTAAACCGATTAAAACGATTTCGATGCGTTTTGGCTCGCCCTGGACAAAGGGTAAATCCAATTGACACAAAAATTGAAATCTTACAATAATATAACATTATGGATCCGATGAAACTAGTTTTGTCGAAATCCGAGACTGTTTGAAAAATGACTATTTTTAGTCGTCAATTAAATATTAAAATATTCAATTTTCACAATTTAACTTTTAAATCAATTTTAAAAGTACTATAACATCATTATAACTCCAATATGATTTAATATAACTTTATAAATCATTTTCATTCAATTCAGATTCCAATTATTTTTGGAATTTCAGATATTAAATTATCGATCTAATTATACAATTAAATCCTTATATTCAAAATTAAATTCATTCGACTTACAAATCTTACTTATTAATATTTAAAATCAATTAAATATCTGAATTTCAAATGACAGAAATTCTGGGTCGTTACAGACTTCCCCCCTTAAAAGAATTTCGTCCTCGAAATTGCCAAGTAAGAAAAATGCCCCAAATCCATTAACTTTTCAAACAATTCATTCAAATCAGATTTCAAAATTACTTAAGTGTAAAACTTCCCCAAAATCTAATAGTTAAACTCTTTCAAAAACTTTACTAAGTTTTCAAATCCATACTTAGTTATACTTTCCAAAACAAACTATATCGTTTAACTTTTTACTCCAAATCCAAAATTTGGTTTTCACAAATTTTCCAAAATTTCCCAAAAATTTTCTAACGCCTTAAATTTTCAGAAAAATTCGCCATAGCCTCCTTTGCGCGGTTCGATCGTAGTAGGATCACAATAGACATAAATATATATACATCGACCCTGTGGCGACCTAGATTCTTAACATGTGTCGATTGGGTGATTAACTAAATTTAATCATTGGGAATATTGAGTTTATAAGTCGAACAAATAAAATTTTGATAATTAAATAATCTGGATAGATATAAATTGGTTTGAGACCTATAATAAATATATTGAATTAGGGAATCCCTAGCTATGAAATCTCATAGAAAATAAATAATAAACTCCATCGTTTAAATTAAGATAAAATAACCACAATAAAATATAAAATAATTAATAAATAGGAAATCAAGTGTTGGATGGTTAAACTTTTAAAAAAAAGAAAGAAAATAAATGTTTTGAATAAATTTATAGTTATGTAGTTATGAAATAAACACTTCGAATGATTCTCAAATTTAATATGATACATGAAGCTATAAGAAGTGAAATAAGTCAATTCTATCAATATTAAATATAAGTATAAAATATATATATGAAGTGTATATGCTTGTAAACAAAAAGGGGTAAGCATGACAAAGTAAGAATGTATATTGTATACATATGATGAGAAAAAAAATATAAGTGAATATAGGTGTAAGGCATATATCCATTTAAACAATGGAAAAAGGTACGTATATATATATATATATATGCATGAGGATATATATCAACAAATGTATATGCAGACACTTAAGGGGACAAAGAAATTAATGCATATCATCTCAAGCAAGCAATATATCATATCAGGTCACAAAACTTCAGGGCAAAGAAATGCAAAGGATAAATACATATAAAAAAAAGTAGCTTGCTGTGTACAACAAAATAGAATGTAGTACACTTTCGTATATTTTTATCTCCACTCTGTTTTCATTTTTTTCTTCCATTCGAAACTAGCTAAGTAAAAACAAAGAAAAAAACATTACTGCATTTCACAAACTAAATGATCAAACAAGACAAATCTACAGGAGGATCAAAATCAAACTAGAGCAAGCAGCAGTTTTTCAAAAACTATTGTTCTCTGTTCCAAACCTTTATCTGTGAGTAAAAGCTAACCCATTTAAACTCGAATCTGTTGATATCTGGATGTTGTGAGTATATTGAAGTATAGTAGTGATAAGTTCTTGCATGAAGATAAATATTATTGTATATATGTGTGTGTAAATAGATCCATGTCTGGGAAACAGGGAAGAAATGTTTTGTTTAAAATTTAAAGGTTTAAAAACCAGATCAAAAATCAAATACATCTAACTAAACAATTTAGACTCAAATTTCTGAATGAAAAGTAGTTGTATATGTATAACTTCATTTATACAAATAGATTCAAGGGAAAATATTGGGTAAATATCCTGAAAATGGAAGTATACGTTGTGATATCGAAGATAATTCAAAAAATCAATGTCCATAATTTTGAGTTTGGATTACTAAATCAAGTTTGTATTAGAAAATAATGATTTTTGGTATTAAGATCTTGATTTTAGGCAAGTGTATGTTGTGATATATCGAGATGATCAGAGAAGCTGTTTACGACGATTCTCGACGTTAGATGTCACATACCGAAATTTTCGACTTTCGAAAATTCGACATCGATACTCACTTTATCGACTGCCGAGCAATCGAGTGCCGGAAACTCCAATAGTGAGGGTTTTAAGAAAAAGAAAAAGTAGTGGAAGAAGGAGATAGAAGAAAAAGAGAAGAAAGAAAGAAGAAGAACAACAGAAAACACATCAGAACAGAACAGAGACAATATCGGAATCTCACATATCGCAACGGAACAATATATAATAGATAAATGAATAATCTTTAAAACAAAGAACTATATCATTTTATACATACATCAATCATGAGAGTCAATATACAACAGTGGACAGTTATATAACTTGTCCTCATACAGAATACACAGCGGAATAAATACTATCAAATACAAATACTACGTCTCGTCCTCCAGCTTATCTCCAAAGCTCCAGAATATCCAGAATATCCTGATAATATAACTCTAGGCTGCCCGTGTGGAAATTGGTGGGCACCCAGAGTTTAGAAGGGAACAATAAACTCCGAGTCAGTCATGGTGACTGGTGTGAGATCGTAAAACAGTTATTTATCTTTAAATTTAACAACATAAATATTTTTAAAGTCAATTCGCAATGCTTTTGGAAAATGAAACTACCATAAGACCTCCCACCACACACACAATGCAAACGCAGACTTGGAGGAGATTTCTTCTTATGATAGTCAAAGATGCTTACTACGCGAAAATCAAATTTTTTTTTGATATTATTATTAGTGCATAGTGTAGAAAACATTTCGAAAGTAGAATATAAATCTTAGCCAACATACGACCAGTATCGTATGCCTACTATAGCTACCATCCAAACAGTGGGGCGCCACCATAAGTGAATGGCAGGTTCTACAACTAATACCGTACAAGGCTCGTATTGTTTCTTTGGATTTCCAACAAATGGTCAGGCTAAGGAACTTCCTATACACGATGGGTACGTCCCTGGAATAGACGACCCGAGAACCTAACCGGATCTCTGCCAACACAAGGCCGGGTTACCTCTGCAAAAATAGGTAACTACTGACACGCGTATGCCATCCCCCAATCATCACCGATCTTCCCGAGGATCCCCGATTTCCAACAAACCACAAAGTAATAATAACTGTGCAGCAACCACAGAGGTTAAGTATCTGGGCTCCATACCATGATACCACCTTTATCCAGAAGGAATGACATACACTAAGGGGCGCTACTCCCTAGAACCTTGCCGCATTCGTCCTGTTTCGACCATTTCCGGGGTGTGAGGCTCGACGAAGTCTCGTCCACAAAGCTACGCTTTCTCAAAAAGCCCTGCTTCGGGCCAAACAAAATGATCAACCTATGATCACAAAGATATAAGATCAAACAAATGATCATATCACAAATGATCAAACACTGATCATTTCACAGCAACACTCAGTATGCCACATTACCAAATTGGGATATATCGCTGATAAATTTCAACTACATAACCTCTGAGCTCGTACGTCTCAGAGAAGGGTGTTAAGCTAAGAGAATAAATTCTCCGCCACCAACAGAAATGTATTTGAAAGAAATCAGCTTTATATCTCAAATTGTAACGTCAGACACACAATCCATAAAAGTCTGTTCCGGGATCGAACAGAACCGAAGGCACTTCTCACGAAGCCCTTGCAAATCCGGATAATTTTCAATCACGTCAGGACTTCCCGTCACTAAGGGTGATAAAACCTCTAAATCGAAGATCAGTCGATGTAGAGTAACTCGACGGTAATCCTTCCGTTTTCAAAAATATCCGGTCTTCAACACCGGTCTTCAAATGCAATTCATAACGACGTATCACATATTCGGAATGGGTTATACGACCCCATGGTCCTTTCCCGGTTAACCCGAATAGTGAGCGATTATTTAAAACAAGTGTGGCATTCAAATTCATCCAATTCACAACAAATACCTACTCAAGGTAATTATTGATATTCGGTTATTTAACTATCAATAAAGATGCGCAACATCATCAGATTCCAAATAATTTTCCAAATTATTTTATCTTCCAAAATATCTTTTACTAGATATAAAATTTCCACACTTAATCATTTGAAAACAATTTCAAATCAATTTCCACATTTCAATTTATCTTTAAAAGATAAAATCTCAAAACAGTTTATTTCATATTGGAAAAACATTTCCATACTTATTTAATAATAAGTATTTCACAAATCATTTATTTTCAATGTAACGACCCGGAATTTTGACCAAATTAAATTTAGAATATTTAATTTATTTTAAATATTTGAACGACAATTTAATTTGAATCCCCGATCTAAATTTGAATTTGGCGATTAAATTATAAAATTTAATCGATTGGAAGTTGAATAAAATTTAAATCTTCAATTTAAAGTTGAAGAAAAATATTTCGAAAGCTTTTAAAATTCGTATTGATAATACCGAAGCTAATCGAACTGTCAGGATTGAATTTGAAACTGTCTGTTCAGTTTTGAATTTAATTGTTCGAATCGATATTTAAAATAGTCAATTTTCAGACTGTCTCGGAATTCAACGAAACCAGTGCCGTTGGGTCCGTAATATCGAATTATTATCGGATTCCAAATTTCGTATTTTTCGGAGTTCGTATGTGAGAATACGACACGAAAACGCATTGAAGTTTTTATCGAGATTTAAATTTAAATTTATGGTCAAAATCAAAAACCACGTTCTCTTCCCTTAATTTCAGCCGAGAATCACGAGAAAAATCAGGCAACCCATCCCTCCATCTCATTTTAAAAAAAAATCACCACGCCACTATCCTCAGTTCAAAACAAAAATCTCGTATTCAAAAGAAATAAAATGGCGACCGAGCATTTTTAAATCGAAAATCGCGATTTCGATTCGAGGTCGCGCACGCGAGGCGGACCGGAGGCAAGGCAAGCTCGGAGACGAGGGGAAGGGCTGGCATACGCATACGCGTGGAGCGGGTCGATGGCAGAGGGGTTCGTGGTGGTCTCGATTTGGGAGTTCGCGTTGATAGGCGGCGCGTCGCGATGGAATTAGGGGATAGGCCGGGGTCGAGTTCGATCTGGAGGGGCGATGCTCGCGTGGTGGAGGCTCTGAGGGAAAGCCGTGAAGTAGGGTTCGCGAGGGCGAACGCGTGAGGTAGATTTCGGGGACAAGGACGAGGGGGGTATGAAATGTTGAGTATGATCATGGTTATCTATTGGTAGTCGCGACTGGAAGGGCTGTTAATCGATCAAGTGAGGTATCTCGTTTTGTTGATTTTTGTGTTTTACAGTTAGTTAACATAACACCAGTTGCAACTGTAAGGAAATTACACGTTTTTTTTATAGTAAATTGCATGAATAAATTTTGCAGAAAATAGAATTAAGAAATCATCTGGATATATGATATATATATATTTTGATTTCTATAAAAATCTATATAGATTGTTTTATAAACAGTTTCAGAAAAAAATTATAAGTATAAAAGTTTTAGTTTGCTTTAAAAAATGATGTTAGTGGATAGATAATTAAATTTACTTATTAAATTTATTTTAGTCAGTAAAGGATATTTTTAAAATGGAAGTTTTATAAGTTAAACTAAAAAGTAGATTTTTAAACAATAAATTTATTTAAAGGAGAATTGGTTTAAATAAAACTATCAGTTAATTCGACTATTAAACGGAAATTAATTATTCAGTTGATTCAAATATTAATAAATGGTGTAAATATTTATACTAGGTCAAAAGGTCGTGAAAAACAAACTGGAGTTGAAATTGGATTGCAAATATAAAAAGTAAAGGTGAGATCTTCTCACTCGGATTTAATTTTGAATTGCAGTTATTGATTGATTTGTTTGAATGTGCTATTAGATATGATAGGATATATCTATATATATAGCAGTATATACATATTGGCATATGTATATATTGGATTGTTGATTTCCCGCCTCGTATAGCGGATGAGACCCTATTGCGCCGTTAGTAAGCGGATTTATAAAAACCTATATACTGCGATAATTCCGTACTGGAGCGGAATTGGTATTGTGCTAACATCTTTGGATGCAGGGAAACAGGTTGGAGGGATCCAACTGGACCCCTCACATTGATTGAATTTATTTCTATTGTGATATGAATCTGTGAATGATTATAGTGATGCTATTAATCATATTGATATCTGGAAATTGTTTGAAAGCTAAAATTTAGCTGAATGGATGTTTTGACATCATTGGATTCCAAAGATAAACGAAATTGAATTTTTGAAATTCAAGCAGAAAATTTCTAAGTGAATCAATTTGTGAAATTGAAGAAATTTTTAAGAAAGGAATTTTAAAGTATAAAAAGTGAATTTTTTTTAATCGTATTGAATAAATTCCAGAATAAAGTGAAAATGTTAAATAAATGGATTTCGTAAAATAGTGATTTTAAATTGAAGAATCTAATGTAAAATTTGAATTTATTTAGTAGTGATAAATAAAATTAGAAATCAATCTGTAATTGATTTAATATTGGAAATGAATTTTTGAGAAATTAGTATGGAATCTTTTATTTAATGTTGAAAATAAATTCAGAAATCAATATTGAAATTGAATTGGGATTGAAGTTTTTATAAATAGAATTGGAATTTTTAAAAGTTGTTTATAAATCCGAAAATCACTTATTTTGATAAGTAAAAATATAGAAGTTGATAAAAGAAGGTTTATAAGTCGAAGTTGTTATTAAAAAGAGAAATAGAATTTATAAACGTGCTTATAAATTCGAAATAGATTGAATGTGATAAATTTAATATAGAAGATTATTTAAGAAGATATATTCACGATTTTGAATAGCGAATTTTTATTTGAAATAAAAATGTGTAGAAATGATTGAAATGGGGTTAAGTGAATTTTATTCACGATTTTGGACAGTGAATATATTGTTAAGAAAAATGGATTCATTTTTGAAGAAGTAATATTTTTAAAATGAAGTTAAACATTTTAAAGGTGTTTTAAAATGTGTTATGAATCGAAAGCATAGATTTCAACATTTATTGTTGAAATAGACGTTTTCGAGAAATATAAGGAAATGATGGACTATAACACTGTGGTTATAGTAAATGATTTTCGAAAAGAAAATGTTTTATGTAGTATTGGGATTTTTTATATATCTACCTTAAAATTTCGAATCCCTATACTAATGATTTCGAGTCGTCGTAACGATGTTTTACGTAACATTCGTTTTGACTCAAATAGATGTTAGAATAAATGATTTCCTTAAAGAATGAATGTATACTTAAATTGATTTAAGTATATCGAATATTTTCCAAGTGTTGAAAATAAATGATTTGTGAATTACTTATTTTAAATAAGTATGGAAATGCTTTTCCAAATGAAATGAACGTTTTGAGAATTAACTTCTTAAAGATAAATTGGAATTGAATATTGAAAACGATTTGAAAATCGAATATCAGTAGATATTCGAAAGTATAAATTCAATACGGAACTTATAAAAGAAAGCAAAGTTGTTTAAAAATAAATATTGATTTATCTTTGAAGTGTGGAAAATTGATTTGAAATTGTTTTCAAATGGTTAAGTGTGGAAATTTTATATCTAGTAAAGATATTTTGGAAGATAAAATAATTTGGAAAATTATTTGGAATCTGATGATGTTGCGCATTTTTATTGATAGTTAAATAACCGACTATCAATAATTACCTTTAGATAGGTATTTGTTGTGAATTGAATGAATTTGAATGCCACACTTATTTTTGAATAATCGCTCACTATTCGGGTTAACCGGGAAAGGACCATGGGGTCGTATAACCCATTCCGAATATGTGATACGTCGTTATGAATTGCATTCGAAGACCGGTGTTGAAGACCGGATATTTTTGAAAACGGAAGGATTACCGTCGAGTTACTCTACACCGACTGATCTTCGGTTTAGAGGTTTTATCACCCTTAGTGACGGGAAGTCCTGACGTGATTGAAAATTATCCGGAAATGCAAGGGCTTCGTGAGAAGTGCCTTCGGTTTTGTTCGATCCCGGAACAGACTTGTATGGATTGTGTGTCTGACGTTACAATTTGAGATATAAAGCTGATTTCTTTCAAATACATTTCTGTTGGTGGCGGAGAATTTATTCTCTTAGCTTAACACCCTTCTCTGAGACGTACGAGCTCAGAGGTTATGTAGTTGAAATTTATCAGCGATATATCCCAATTTGGTAACGTGGCATACTGAGTGTTGCTGTGAAATGATCAGTGTTTGATCATTTGTGATATGATCATTTGTTTGATCTTATATCTTTGTGATCATAGGTTGATCATTTTGTTTGACCCGAAGCAGGGCTTTTTGAGAAAGCGTAGCTTTGTGGACGAGACTTCATCGAGCCTCACACCCCGGAAATGGTCGAAACAGGACGAATGTAGCAAGGTTCTAGGGAGTAGCGCCCCTTAGTGTATGTCATTCCTTCTGGATAAAGGTGGTATCATGGTATGGAGCCCAGATACTTAACCTCTGTGGTTACTGCATTATTATTATCTATGTGGTTTGTTGCGAATCGGGGATCCTCGGGAAGATCGGTGACGATCGGGGGATGGCATACGCGTGTCAGTAGTTACCTATTTTTGCAGAGGTAACCCGGCCTTGTGTTGGCAGAGATCTAACCGTAACGTTAGATTCTCGGGTCGTCTATTCCAGGGACGTACCCATCGTGGATAGGAAGTTCCTTAGCCTGACCATTTGTTGGAAATCCAAAGAAACAATACGTGACTTGTACGGTTTTAGTTGTAGAACCTATCATTCACTTATGGTGGCGCCCCACTGTTTGGATGGTAGCTATAGTAGGCATAGTTCGAAATGTCTATGCTGGCTAAGATTAATATTATACTTTCGAAATGATTTCTACACTATGCACTAATAATAATATCAAAAATGATTTGATTTTTCGTAGTAAGCATCTTTGACTATCATAAGAAGAAATCTCCTTCAATTCTGCGTTTGCATTGTGTGTGTGGTGGGAGGTCTTATGGTAGTTTCATTTTCCAAAAGCATTTCGAATTGACTTAAAAATTATTTTTGTTGTTATAAAGAATAACTGTTTTACGATCTCACACCAGTCACCATGACTGACTCGGAGTTTATTGTTTCCCTTCTAAACTCTGGGTGCCCACCAATTGTCACATCCCGAAATTTTCGACTTTCGAAAATTCGACATCGATACTCACTTTATCGACTGCCGAGCAATCGAGTGCCGGAAACTCCAATAGTGAGGGTTTAAGAAAAAGAAATAGAAGAAAAGATAGAAGAAAAAGAGAAGAAGAAGAGAAGAACAACACAGAACAACATCAGAACAGAAAACAATATCAGAATCTTACACATCGCAGCGGAACAATATATAATAGATAATTGAATAATCTTTAAAACAAAGAACTATATCATTTTATACATACATCAATCATCAGAGTCAATATACAACAATGGACAGTTATATAAACTTGTCCTCATACAGAATACACAGCGGAATAAATACTATCAGATACAAATACTACGTCTCGTCATCCAGCTTATCTCCCAAGCTCCAGAATATCCAGAATATCCTGATAATATAACTCTAGGCTGCCCGTGTGGAAATTGGTGGGCACCCAGAGTTTAGAAGGGAACAATAAACTCCGAGTCAGTCATGGTGACTGGTGTGAGATCGTAAAACAGTTATTCTTTAAAATAAACAACAGGATAATTTTAAAGTCAATTCGAAATGCTTTTGGAAAATGAAACTACCATAAGACCTCCCACCACACACAGAATGCAAACGCAGAATTGGAGGAGATTTCTTCTTATGATAGTCAAAGATGCTTACTACGCAAAAATCAATTTCTTTTTGATATTATTATTAGTGCATAGTGTAGAAAACATTTCGAAAGTAGAATATAAATCTTAGCCAGCATAGACATTTCGAACTATGCCTACTATAGCTACCATCCAAACAGTGGGGCGCCACCATAAGTGAATGATAGGTTCTACAACTAAATCCGTACAAGTCACGTATTGTTTCTTTGGATTTCCAACAAATGGTCAGGCTAAGGAACTTCCTATCCACGATGGGTACGTCCCTGGAATAGACGACCCGAGAACCTAACCGGATCTCTGCCAACACAAGGCCGGGTTACCTCTGCAAAAATAGGTAACTACTGACACGCGTATGCCATCCCCCGATCGTCACCGATCTTCCCGAGGATCCCCGATTCCAACAAACCACATAGAAAAATAATGCAGTAACCACAGAGGTTAAGTATCTGGGCTCCATACCATGATACCACCTTTATCCAGAAGGAATGACATACACTAAGGGGCGCTACTCCCTAGAACCTTGCTGCATCCTTCCTGTTTCGACCATTTTCGGGGTGTGAGGCTCGACGAAGTCTCGTCCACAAAGCTACGCTTTCTCAAAAAGCCCTGCTTCGGGTCAAACAAAATGATCAACCTATGATCACAAAGATATAAGATCAAACAAATGATCATATCACAAATGATAAAACACTGATCATTTCACAGCAACACTCAGTATGCCACGTTACCAAATTGGGATATATCGCTGATAAATTTCAACTACATAACCTCTGAGCTCGTACGTCTCAGAGAAGGGTGTTAAGCTAAGAGAATAAATTCTCCGCCACCAACAGAAATGTATTTGAAAGAAATCAGCTTTATATCTCAAATTGTAACGTCAGACACACAATCCATACAAGTCTGTTCCGGGATCGAACAGAACCGAAGGCACTTCTCACGAAGCCCTTGCATATCCGGATAATTTTCAATCACGTCAGGACTTCCCGTCACTAAGGGTGATAAAACCTCTAAATCGGAGATCAGCCGATGTAGAGTAACTCGACGGTAATCCTTCCGTTTTCAAAAATATCCGGTCTTCAACACCGGTCTTCAAATGCAATTCATAACGACGTATCACATATTCGGAATGGGTTATACGACCCCATGGTCCTTTCCCGGCTAACCCGAATAATGAGCGTTAATTCAAAAATAAGTGTGGCATTCAAATTCATCCAATTCACAACAAATACCTATCTAAAGGTAATTATTGATAGTCGGTTATTTAACTATCAATAAAGATGCGCTACATCATCAGATTCCAAATAATTTTCCCAAATTATTTATCTTCAAAAATATCTTTTCTAGATATAAAATTTCCACACTTAAAAATAAATCAATGTTTATTTTTAAACAACTTCTTTTTTTTTTTATAAATTCCATAGTGAATTTATATTCTCAAATATCTACAGATATACGATTCTCAAATCGATTTCAAATATTCAATTTCATTTTATCTTTAAGAAGATAAATTCTCAAAAACATTTCATTTCATTTTGGAAAAGCATTTCCATACTTATTTAAAAATAAGTATTTCACAAATCTATTTATTTTCAACACTTGGAACATATTCGATATACCTAAATCCAATTAAGTATATATTTCATTCTTTAAGGAAATCATACATCTTAACATCTATTTGAGTCAAAACGAATGTTGCGTAAAACATCGTTACGACGACTCAAAATCAATAGTATAGGGATTCGGAATTAAAATAGATATATAAACCCCAATACTACATAAAAACATTTCCTTTCGGAAATCATTTACTATAACAACAGTGTTATAGTCCACCATTTCCTTTTTCCTCGAAAACGTCTATTTCAACAATAAATGTTGAAATCTATGATTTCGATAGTTCACACGATTTAAAACATCTTTTAAAACAATTAACTTCCTTTATAATATCGCTTTCCCAAACATAACCATTTTTTCAATAATATATTCACTGTCCAAAATCGTGAATATACTTCAATAACCAAATTTCGATCTTTTCTACACATTTATTTCAAGAATTACCCATTGTCCAAAATCGTGGATAAAATCCCCTTTAACTTTTTAAATTTATCAAATCCAATTGATTTCGAATTTATAAAACAACGTTTATAAATTCTATTTCTATTTTCTAACGACTTCAATTTAATAAATCTTCTTTATTAATAATTCGATCAATATCTCATTTAAAGGCAACAATCCATGTTACAAGTAAATTTCTTATCAGTCTTTATTCTACAACTTCATTCATTTTATAACTTCATTCATTTTATAACTTCATTCATTTTATAACTTCATACTTTATAAATCTATAAACTTCAATCTTTATAAATCTATAATTCTATAAATCTCATGTCTTCACAATTTATAATTCTATAAATTTCTAACACTTATAGAAACTCGTTTTAAAATTCCAATACTTTTAATTGATAAATATCAATCCTGTACATCTTTTATACACATCATTTTTAAATAATTCAAAAGAAATCCAACTTAAATTATTTAATTTATCACTTGACTATTTATTTCAAAAATCACCTTTCAAGTATATTTCACAATTTAAAATTTTCATAACTTTAAATTTATAACATTTATTTATTTAAGATAAATAAATTCCAAAATTTAATAAATCGTATACTTTCCAAAAATCACTTCAAAATCCCTTTTAAAGTAAAAATCGTTTATTTTTAAACTTTAAAATTGAACCCGATGATGCAACGCATCAATTAGTCAATCACAACAGTCAATATCATATCTCAACATATGATAACAGAATACATCACAATATCTGTAAATAAATAACTACTGGTGAGGAATCCAGTTGGATCCCTCCAACCTGTTTCCCTGCATCCACAGACGTTAGCACAATACCAATTCCGCTCCAGTACGGAATTATCGCGGTATATAGGTTTTTATAAATCCGCTTACTAACGGCGCAATAGGGTCTCATCCGCTATACGAGGCGGGAAATCATCAATCCAATATATACATATGCCAATATGTATATACTGCTATATATATAGATATATCCTATCATATCTAATATCACATCAACATAGCAATCATATCAAACAATAAATAACTGAAAATTCCACTTCAATTTTGAGTGAGAAAAATCTCACCTTAGCTTTTTAATTTGCCATCCATTTCCATTCTCGGCTTGATTTCTTGATTTTAAACCTTGTATAAATGATTATACAATTCGTCAATATTCGAAATAAATCGAACGATCAATTTCTTTTTAATAGTTTTGATTAGCTGATAATTTTATTTAAACCAAATTTCTCCTTTAATAAAATATCTTTTAATCACAAAAACAAACAAATCAATTTCTGACTTTCAATTATACAATGATTTTAATTTTAATTTACTAACATTTTGATTTAAACTATCTTTCTTATAAATATTTCCTTTCTGTAGTTATCAAATTCAATCTATTTTCGAATTTTTCTCGTTCAGACTGCACATAAATTAAACATAGGTATTTATAAAATTTCTCTTTTCCTTTTCTGAAAAATAAAACAGTAATTTACTTTACTATATGGTTTCTTAAAACATATTTCCTTTTCAAAACCCTGCTGTAAAATAAATCAATTTATAAAGAACGATATACCTTACTGACATTCACTGTCTCGAACTCGAACGTGCACGCAGCCACGCCAATCACGCATCGCCGACCTTCCACGCATTCGCGAGCTCGAGTCTCTCCATCCCCTGTCGATCGCTAGCTCGACTTTGACTAGCTTCTTCCCCAACGATCTAAGGCGCTTCGCGAGACGCTCCATCACCCCACGCGAACGACTCCAGATGACATCCCACCTGACACTCGAGACCCCAATTTCGCCACATGTGCCATCGCCTCCAACATCGCCCCTGCTCTCCAGCCTGGATTGCACTGACGCCGAGCCACCGACCACGATCTCGTCGAACCCTAGACCTTGCGAAGCTCGTCGCGATACGAACGGCAGTGGAGAATCGCGAGTACCCTTTGCATATCGACCCATAGAATAGAGGAAGGGAAGATGCCGTTCGATCTGCTTGTGGATTGAATTCGATTTTAAATCGATTTTGGACGTGTTTCGCGAGCGAGAGGAAATTTGATTTCCGTTTATTTTGATCTGAGTGTCGGCCATTTGATTTTTTTTTTCTTTGCTTTGGTTTGAAACGAAAAGGAATGGAGGAGGACCATTATTTCAAACGAGAAGGGTACGCTATCGTGATTTTAGGCAGAGACAACGGGGCGTGTTTTAAGGGAGAAAGGAAAACTGATGTTGACCAATTTTGAATTTTTAAAATTAAATTTGAATTCGATTTAAATCTAACTGCGTTTACTTACCGTTTGCTCACGTACCACTCCGGAAATTACGAAATTGGAAATCCAGTAATAATACAAGATTACGGACCCAATGGAACTGGTTTCGTCGAATTCCGAGACTGCGCCTCGGACGGCTATTTTTAAAATTCAATTTAAACGATATAAATTCAAAACTGAACAATTCACTTCCAAATTCGTTTCTGAAGCTTCTATTATCTTCAACATCGTCTATATGAATTTTAAAAGCTTTCGAAATATTTTTCTTCAGCTTAAAATTGAAGATTCAAATTTTTATTCAACTCTCAATCGATTAAATTTCACAATTTAATTGTCAGTTTCAAAGTTATATCCGGGATTCGAATTAAATTACCGTTCAAATATTTAAAATAAATTAAATATTCTCAATTTAATTCGTTCAAAATTCCGGGTCGTTACAGACTTCCCCCCTCAAAAGAATTTCGTCCTCGAAATTACAAGTTAGGAAAAGTGGTCCTTAACTCGTCTATTATTTTTCAATATTCAATAGTTTTATCAATTCTTCAAAACAAATCTTTCTACTAAAGATTCGTTATCATTCAACTAAATTTCCAACTTCAATTATAAGTTTCAAAACAACATTGTTTAACTTCAAAATTCAAATTCGAGTTTAAATTCAAATTTTAAACTTTAAAAATTTCTCAAAAATTTTCTAACGCCCTAAATTTCCGAAAAATTTCGCCAGCGTCTCCTTTGCGCGGCTAATACGGCACTACTACAAAACGTCCCTACGGACTCTCAGATTTCAAAAAGAAAAAGAAAAAGCCAAGCGGCTAGAGAGAAATCATCAAAAACTCATATTATAATTCAAATACATACCTTTTTCGAGCAATTCGAATTATCTGTGAAATAAATTTTCCAATCCCTTTATACACCTGTATATCCTACTAGCCATAATATATAGTTACATATATTCAAACCATGTCGTACATTCAATTACAAAATTTTCAATATAACTGCTTATATCATCATTACTTCACTATTGAAGTTACACCTATTCAATTTTGTTCAATCTTTACATTTCAAACTTCATTTGAATTTACTTTACCATTTCAATTCAATTCAATTTGGATTCTATTTATCTCCTGAATATTGAATTTTATCGATTAGTTTCAATTACTAATTCATTTCTAATTCTAATCCACTTACAAATTCAAATCTGTTTTCAACATTCAGTTTCAATTCCAGTTTTATCTTCATTCAATTAGCTTCACTTACTAATTTTAGTTTAATACTTCACAATCCAATTCAAATTCAGTCTTACACTCTTACAAATTCAAAATGAATCTTAACATTTCAATTTTACTCTCTTGCACTTACAATTGCAATTTTATTTGTTTGTTCTCACATTCTTTCATTTTCAATTCGAATCCCAATTTTATTCTTTTGTTCAATTATCAACTTAGAATAATTTCAATATCAAGTTTCACTTAAAGAATTTCACTCTTCATTTAATTGATTCACTTATACTTACTTTGATTTAACTTCATTCCTTAAGTTAAATTTATTCGATCAAAATTCAAATTGTATAAGTTATCAACTTAGTTATATTTCATAGTATTCCAGAGTCTTAGCAACATTTCAAAAAAATCATTTTGAAAACAATTCGAATTATCCTTTGAATTTTCAAAACAAAACTCAATTTTCCAAACAACTTTCATTTAAAACGATTTGGCAGCAATTCCTCTTTTGGAAACCCGAAAATGAGTTCTAATGATGTGGCCACCATCATCAGGATTATTTTCCAGCGACCTAAAAGAGTTTAGAGCTTTTCATTTCTTCAAAACACTTTCCAAAACCTTTTGAAAATCATTTTCAAATCTAAAAAAGATTTAAACTTTCCAATTCTCCAAAATTTCCAATTCTTTTCAAAACATTTCCAAAACTTCTCTGGAATTCCGTTTTAAATTATAAGTCACAATTATAATTTACATTCACAAATTTTTTATTCATATATGAATTCATTTCTTAACTTTGGAGTTATATTTTGAATCTCTTATTCAAATTCATATAATAATGATAACATTTCAATGTTATTATTTCCCTAACCACCATGCAACCATATACTATTATAATTCATAGAAAAATCATTTCTTTTCTATACAAAAATAGTTTTGGGTAAAATTATTTCATTCACCCTATTTTAAAACAATACTATGTCGTCTTGCCTCGTTTAAGTGTTTAGAAATCCCTATCGATAATATGGCGTCCCACATACCGACCAAAATTCACAAACATCTCAACGGATAAGCAAACACAATATAAAACATTTTTATATTCACTAACAAATACGCGCTCATATCTATTATTACACTCAACTCATTCTAGAGTACTACTGACTCTATCTCTAATGAGGAACACCCAACAGAGCAGGGTTGTCGCTTAACCATATGCTCTGATACCTAGGCTCTGGAGTGGTGTCTATCCTGAGAGAGCGTACTTGTAATTTTTATCTATATATATATATATATATATATATTTCTACCTGTCGGTTGGGATACCCGTTCGGGTTTTCCAATATAAGTATAAAGGTAGATAGGGTAATGGTGTGTATAACACGACTACCAATGGTTAGGAGTGTATCTACCGAGACGGTATTGGGTCTATAGTCTGTCTCGAGTGAGCTTTGTTTGATGTAAGGATTTTATTGATCTCTGAAGGAAATCTGTTAAGGATTCGGAGTTCATTATTAAAGTGCAAGTTTGATCGCACTCGTGTGAGCGGATTTTTGAGAGTTTGGATCTGTCGGTTGGACAGAAGTATGTCATGATATCTTGATAACTGAGGAGATAGTAACTGTGTGATGAGACGCAGTGACTATAGATGTTTCCTTCGGAACAAGTTAAGGAAGTGTGTCTGCTTCGATGTTGAGGCTGTTTTACAGGGTGTTTCTATATGGTTTGAAGTTCGAGTTTCTCGAAGAGCTTTAGATTGGGAAGTTTTGACATCTGAGTCAGCGGTGTAGCTTGGAGTGTTCTATATGCCGTCTGAGAAGTCTTCTGGCTAGGCAAATTTTCTTGAGGTAATTTCAGAAGCAGCAGAGTGGTTCCGTTTCTTCGATGGATTGACTTCAAAAGCTTAAGCTGTCTGATTGGTAAAGAGAGAGCAGTTTTCTCTGGAAATTGGTCAGATTGTTCGCAGAAGTGACTTGCGACAGTCTGAGTGTTCTCTTGGGTTGTCAGGAATTTTTCTGGGTGTCTTCTGGAAGTCAGAGTTTTGTCAGCATCTGGAGATGAAGATGGTATCTACTGGATTCCAGAAGTGGTACCGATGGTTTCTTAGGAGTTTCGGTGTAGCATGTGTGTTTTCTTCTCTGTATCTAGTTTGAGTTTCTTCTAGCTAAGGGTAGCTGAAGACAGTACCCTTGACGGAGAACTCATCTGTTTCCTGGAGCAGTTCATTTCCGAGTGTGGTGGATCTGATGTTGTGTGTACAAGAGGTGTTGGTTAAGATTTTTGTTCGAGTTCATCGACATTTTTATCTACCTCGAATTAGAGTTGTGCAGCGGAAGCATGGTGGCAGCTATTCTAGAGTGGAAGCAACCGGAGGTTGTAGTGTTCTGAGATTAGTGAGTAAACTTTTTAAACTAAACTAAAATAATCTGGAAGTCTCTGAGTTAATGTTGTTATATGTATGTGTTTGTGCAAGTTTCAGTGCAATTATGAAAGTGTGTATATCTGTTGCTTTTAATATCTCAGATCTTAGTCAAGTCTCTAACTTTAAAACTGAAAATGTAGACATACTTCTGTTTTAATGCATGTGACTTATAGCTTAAGAAAACTTGAGATATATCTATGGAAATGTGTTTGTATGTTTGTTTTTAAACTCTGGAACATGTGAGCAGGTCTAAATGAATACAGTGTTCACCTCTGTTTTGACTACAGAGATGTAAAATTTAGTTCAACTTCCAATTTCTTCTTGCTCTAATCTTCTTTAGGCTTAGGTAATTAAAACGAAGTTGGTTGTTTAAAATTTAACTAAGTTTTAAAAATATTTGAAATAATTATAGGTAGTAAACATTGTCTGGAAGCAAAGAAACACAGAGGAACTTGAAAAATGTTAAAAACAAAATATTGAAATTAGTTGATACAATTATATATCTGGGATAGTAGATGGAGGATAGGCCTCTGTTTTTTTTTTAAAACTGTAAATTTTTTTTCAAGTTTTGTAAAACCAGGGGAAAATGGGAGCAGACTCGGGATAGACCCGAGTATCCTTCGGGTAGGACCCGAAGTGAGAAGAGAACCCAGTTTTTGTGAAGGTTTTAAAAATAAGGTTTTTGGAATTTAAAAACAAATCTTGTTAAAACTTTCTTTATAACATTACTTTCTAAATATCAAATGGTTTCTTAACATTGTTAAAGAGTTTTAGAATTTATTTAATCTAAAATTTGTTTAAGTTAATTTTAAAGATAAAAGAGTTTTAAAGTGTAAATGGTAAGTAATATATTATAAGATAATGTTATCTTAAGTTAAAAGAGTTTTATTATCTTAGAAATTACTTTAGTTAATTAGGAAATTAAGTATAATTGGTAAGTTAATTAATTAAAGATAAAGGTTAATTAAATGGTTAATGTAAGGATAATTAAGTAATTTAATTAATTAATGGTTATAATTGATTTACTAATAATTAGAGATTAATAAATTGGAAATTTATTAATCAAGGAAATTAAAGGTTGATGAATTGTAATTAAGAAGTACTTAGTTTGAAATTGAGTTTTAATTGATAAATAATTTTGGTTTTTTAATTAATAAATGAATAAGAAATAATTGATCTATAAAGATTAATTAAGAATTAATTAATCTGTTATTAAGTTTATTAATTGATAATTAAGGTTTATTAATTAAAAATTTAAGGATAATTAATCTACAGTTAAGATTAATTCATTTGTTTTAAGTTAATTAAGAAATGAATTACAATTGTAATGAATCAAATGAATATGATTGATTCAGGATAATTTGTAATTAATGTAAAGATAATCATTTGATGATTATTAAGTATAAATACTTAATGAAATTTGAATAGAGTAATTACTTGGCAAAGTAATAAATGAATAATTACAGGATGTAATTAGTTAAAGGAAATTACTTAAAGGAAGTAATAAAGGTGTAATTACTTAGGAGAAGTAATTAAAGATTTATTATTTGGTGTAATAAATCAGAAGGGTCTATATAATTAATTAAGAAGTTAATTAATTAAGATAAGTAATTTCAAGATGGAAATTTCTGTATATGATTTAGGTTGATAAATGGAAGAGAATAAATTAAGTTAATTAATTTACGTAATTAATTAAGGTTTAATGTAATTAATTAATTAATGAGAGTAATTTATTAAAGATCATTAATTAATGAAATTAATGAAGTAAAATGGTAAATTACTGTGAATGGTTAAGATAATTAATTTGTTAAATTAATTAAAGAATAATTACTTTAATGTAATTAAAGGTTAGTTAATCAAGATGATTAATTAAAATGGAAATTGGAGATTGATTAATTAATTGATTTGAAATTAATTAATAATTTGTAAGCAGGATTTATAAGATGAAGTAATTAATTTAATTTACTTTAAATTAATTAGAGATGAAGTAATTAATTTAATTCATTTTAAATTAATTAGAAATGAGATAATTAATTTAATTCATTTTAAATTAATTATATATGGTGTGATTATTTATCCTTGCTTATGTATGGATGGATGATATTGTTGCCTTGAATGGTTTGAAATCTCGGATACGAGATAAGTAATGCTGTGTGATTTAGATTATCTATTTCTGATGATATATGGATTATCTATCTGTGATGTTGTGAATTATCTATCTTTGTGTATATATAGATAATGAATTGAATTGTTTTAACTTTAAAACAACTTGGCCTTAAAAGACACGGTTTGGATTTGATGAGACCGGGATCGGGTTTCCAGATTTGGATATCCGAAAACCACATCGATCCAAATTAACGATAGGTCGTGAATCTGAAGTGAAGATGAAGATTCAGAGTGCAAGGGTTATTGTCGTTAACTCTGAGGGTGATTCCAAAATGAGTGTAACGAGATAATGCCTTCGGTTTCGTTCGAACCCGGAACGAACTTGTATGGATTGAATGCTTTCAGCACATCGTCAGGTGGACGATGAGCATTCTAAGTGATGAGTTCTGATAAAGGTAATCGTGACCTCAAGCCTCATCAACCGGGAATGGCTAAAACAGGGGAGATGCAACAAGGCTTCGTGGGTAGCCCCCACTTGAGAGTAAGGTCATCCCTGTCTAGATGCCCCTTTTATTTCGGCTTAGTGGTGCGGTTGAATGATCACAACCGTGGGGTGATTTTATTCGGAACTATCCAGTAAGGGATGGGTCTGGCCTTGTGTTGCAGGGGACTTAGGGTGGGTCCTCGGTACGGTGATCTAGGCCACGTACTGTGACGGGCGGTACCCCAGTAGCCCTGCCATTGTATGGAATCCAAAATCCAATAAGTGCCATCGATTTTGATTGTAAACCTAGTATGCTGGAATTTAATCATGTAACAATTTCGGCTATTTTCTATTTACTTGAAAACCCTAGACACTATTATAATATCACTGGATTTCCTATTAAATGTTTTGGTTAGCGTAAGGTAAAAACTTTTCCATGTTTATGTGTGGGAAGTCTTACGTGATACCTTTTGTTTCCAAAGGATTTTTAAAGTTAAGCAACTTTAACCGTTTACTCATACCAGACCCATGTCTGACCCGAAGTTTATTTCTGTTTTTCATAAACTCTCGGGTACCCAAATTTTTACGGGTAGCCAAGGGATTCAGGTTAGCTTTGACGAATTCTGAAGGAGCAATGGAGCAGGAGGCTTCAGCGTGTATATATATATATATATATTGGTTCCGCTATGTAGTGTTGTCCGTGTATTTCCGCTGTGTTGTATCTCTGTGATGTGTGCGTTGTATTAACTAGACAAGTGTTTATAACTGTCTAGTATGTGCTGTGTGAACTATGTAACTCTGATGTATATGATACTATGTAGTCCTTTATGTGATATATTACAGCAATTGCTGCCAAGTATCTCTGTGATTGTTTTCTATTTATTTATATATATATTTGTATATATTGTAAATAGTCAATGTCTGTTTTAAATTTGATTTAAATTCTATATTAAATAAATACACTTATGTTAAGGGTAGGATTAAATACTAAGTTTTAAAAATTTATAACAGGATAACATAACCATAACCACCTTTAAACAAAAATATTAGTCAAATATTATTTAATCTATAGCAAAACTTAGGATCAGGCAAGGAAGTTTATACCATAACAAAACTTTAAATTTAAAACTTAAGTTAAATATACTTTCAGGCAAGTAAAAGAATACAAGCATCTTACAAATAAACAAAGTAAAAATATAATACACTTATGTTAGAAACTAGAAATAAATAACAAGCTAACTATAACTATAACTATAACAATTACAAACTAAAAACTTATGTGCAGGCAAGAAAGTTTTACTCTATGGCAAAATATTCTTGCAGGCATTAAAATCACCTAAGTATAAGATGATAGATAAGGCAAGTAAATTATTTTGTACACTTTGGCAATGTACAGGTGCACGCAGAAATCATTTCAGTACATACGAATGAAGATAGGGTAAGTATGCTTATTGCTTAGCATCTAAGGCAAACAAAAATGAACTTGTGTAAGATTTCTAAGTACATAAAAGAATAAAATAATGGGTAGTGTAAACTAGATAAGGATCAAGACATTAAATGCCATCTCCTCTAGTACACGAGACATTTCATTTCAGCTTCCTTTTAGATAAAAATCTCTGAAATGTTGTGTACTTGAACAATAAACAATATTGTATACTTGTTTTATTTATCAACCTTGCCTCATTATTATTCGTATACAAAAAGCTTAGCATCTAAGGCAATCTCTGGGATGTGACAGGTGTTTATAACTGTCTAGTATGTGCTGTGTGTTGTAAACTCTGGGTGCCCACCAATTTTCACACCAGTCTTGCTATATTACAGCATGATAGGGGATTCTCGCTTCGCAGTTTGGTGGCGAACGGGAGACTCTTACCCCTACATGTCCCTGAGAGGGATGGGTTGGTTAGGCAGAGGCCGTGACAGTCGAGAGGCTGGCCGTAAAAGCAAGTTTGGGGTACCATTGTCAGCCACGGTGGGGCCGGGATGGTTGAAAAGCCTACCGGTTGTGACCGCTTACTTCGGTATGTGACAAAGTGGTATCAGAGCATATGGTTAAGCGACAACCCTGCTCTGTTGGGTGTTACTCATTAGAGATAGAGTCAGTAGTACTCTAGAATGAGTTTGAGTGTAATAATAGATATGAGCGCGTATTTGTTATTTGAATAAAAAAAAAATTGTTTGTATTGTGATGATTGGTTTATTGAGTGGTATATGAACCTTCGTCGGCACAGTCTTGCAAAACTGGATCGAAGGGGTTTCTAAACGCTCGAATAGAACAGTTCGGCACAGTATTGTTTTAAAATAGGGTAAATGAAATAATTTTGCTCAAAACTATTTTCGTATAGAAAAGAAATGATTTTCTATGAATTATCATAGTATATGGATGTTTGGTTGTTAGAAAGTGATAATATTGAAATGTTATCATTATTATATGAAATTGAATACGAGATGGAAATCGTAACTCCAAAGTTAAGAAATTAATTCACATACTAATGAAATTTGAGAATGTAAATTTTAAATGTGAATCGTAATTTAAGATGAAATTCCAGAGAAGTTTTTGAAGATTTGGAAAGTTTAAATCATTTTTTGATTTGAAAATGGATTTCAAGGGTTTTGAAAAATGTTTTGAAGGAATGAAAAGCTCTAAACTCTTTTCGGTCGCTGGAAAATAACTTCGATGATGACCGCGGCATCGTTGGTGTTCATTTTCGGGTTTCCAAAAGAGAAATTGCTGCCAAGTTGTTTTAAATGAAAGTTGTTTGAAAAATTTGGGTTTTGTTTTGAAATTCAAAAGATAATTTGATTTGTTTTCAAAATGGCCTTGAAATGTTGGTAAACTCTGGAATGCTATATAAAGATATTTATGAAATATTACTAAGTTGATAACGTATACCAATTGAATTTTGATAGAATAAATTTAACTTAAAGATGAAGTTAAATAAATGTAAGTACAAGTGAATCAATTGTGATTTAATGAAAGCGAAATTGAAAGTTAAATTAGTGAAATTAAACCTTGAATTGTGAACTAAATGAAAGAATGGTTCGAAATTGCAAATAAATTCAAGTAAGTAGAAATAAATTTCAAATGAACGGAATTTACAATTGTAAGTGAATGAAGTATTAAACTGAAAGTTAGTAAGTGAAGCTAATTGATTATTGACCAAATGGACAAGGTTTGAACGAGTTAAATTCAATGATCATAAATGAAGATAAATTGAGTTCCAATAGAATTGAAAATGTGAATTATAAGTTCAAATGAATGTGAAATGAAAAATTGAACGAAATTGAATATGTAACTTCAATAGCGAATTTAAAGATGGTATAAGTAGTTTATATTGGAAAATTTGTAATCAAATTTGCAAAATAGTTTGAATGTTGTAACTAGATATAATGGCTAGTAGATATACAGGTATAAAGGGATTGGAAAATTTATTTCACAGATAATTTGAATTGCTCGACAAAAGGTACGTATTTGAATTATAATATGAGTTTTTGATGATTTCTGGTCTAGCCGCTTGGCTTTTTCTTTTTCTTTTTGAAATCTGAAAGTCCGTAGGGACGTTTTGTAGTCGTACCGTATTAGCCGCGCAAAGGAGACGCTGGCGAAATTTTTCGAAAATTTAGGGCGTTAGAAAATTTTTGATAAAAAATTTGAAAGTTTAAATTTGAATTTGAAATTTAAATTTGAATTGTTAAGTAAAACGATGTTGTTTTGAAACTTAGAATTGAAGTTGGAAAAATTTTAGTTGAATGATAACGAATCTTTAGTAGGAAGATTTGTTTTGATAAGTTGATAAAACTATTTGGATTTTGAAAAATAGTAGACGAGTTAAGGACCCTTTTTCCTAACTTGTAATTTCGAGGACGAAATTCTTTTAAGGGGGGAAGTCTGTAACGACCCGGAATTTTGACCAAATTAAATTTAGAATATTTAATTTATTTTAAATATTTGAACGACAATTTAATTTGAATCCCCGATCTAAATTTGAATTTGGCGATTAAATTATAAAATTTAATCGATTGGAAGTTGAATAAAATTTAAATCTTCAATTTAAAGTTGAAGAAAAATATTTCGAAAGCTTTTAAAATTCGTATTGATAATACCGAAGCTAATCGAACTGTCAGGATTGAATTTGAAACTGTCTGTTCAGTTTTGAATTTAATTGTTCGAATCGATATTTAAAATAGTCAATTTTCAGACTGTCTCGGAATTCAACGAAACCAGTGCCGTTGGGTCCGTAATATCGAATTATTATCGGATTCCAAATTTCGTATTTTTCGGAGTTCGTATGTGAGAATACGACACGAAAACGCATTGAAGTTTTTATCGAGATTTAAATTTAAATTTATGGTCAAAATCAAAAACCACGTTCTCTTCCCTTAATTTCAGCCGAGAATCACGAGAAAAATCAGGCAACCCATCCCTCCATCTCATTTTAAAAAAAAAATCACCACGCCACTATCCTCAGTTCAAAACAAAAATCTCGTATTCAAAAGAAATAAAATGGCGACCGAGCATTTTTAAATCGAAAATCGCGATTTCGATTCGAGGTCGCGCACGCGAGGCGGACCGGAGGCAAGGCAAGCTCGGAGACGAGGGGAAGGGCTGGCATACGCATACGCGTGGAGCGGGTCGATGGCAGAGGGGTTCGTGGTGGTCTCGATTTGGGAGTTCGCGTTGATAGGCGGCGCGTCGCGATGGAATTAGGGGATAGGCCGGGATCGAGTTCGATCTGGAGGGGCGATGCTCGCGTGGTGGAGGCTCTGAGGGAAAGCCGTGAAGTAGGGTTCGCGAGGGCGAACGCGTGAGGTAGATTTCGGGGACAAGGACGAGGGGGGTATGAAATGTTGAGTATGATCATGGTTATCTGTTGGTAGTCGCGACTGGAAGGGCTGTTAATCGATCAAGTGAGGTATCTCGTTTTGTTGATTTTTGTGTTTTACAGTTAGTTAACATAACACCAGTTGCAACTGTAAGGAAATTACACGTTTTTTTTTAGTAAATTGCATGAATAAATTTTGCAGAAAATAGAATTAAGAAATCATCTGGATATATGATATATATATATTTTGATTTCTATAAAAATCTATATAGATTGTTTTATAAACAGTTTCAGAAAAAAATTATAAGTATAAAAGTTTTAGTTTGCTTTAAAAAATGATGTTAGTGGATAGATAATTAAATTTACTTATTAAATTTATTTTAGTCAGTAAAGGATATTTTTAAAATGGAAGTTTTATAAGTTAAACTAAAAAGTAGATTTTTAAACAATAAATTTATTTAAAGGAGAATTGGTTTAAATAAAACTATCAGTTAATTCGACTATTAAACGGAAATTAATTATTCAGTTGATTCAAATATTAATAAATGGTGTAAATATTTATACTAGGTCAAAAGGTCGTGAAAAACAAACTGGAGTTGAAATTGGATTGCAAATATAAAAAGTAAAGGTGAGATCTTCTCACTCAGATTTAATTTTGAATTGCAGTTATTGATTGATTTGTTTGAATGTGCTATTAGATATGATAGGATATATCTATATATATAGCAGTATATACATATTGGCATATGTATATATTGGATTGTTGATTTCCCGCCTCGTATAGCGGATGAGACCCTATTGCGCCGTTAGTAAGCGGATTTATAAAAACCTATATACCGCGATAATTCCGTACTGGAGCGGAATTGGTATTGTGCTAACATCTTTGGATGCAGGGAAACAGGTTGGAGGGATCCAACTGGACCCCTCACATTGATTGAATTTATTTCTATTGTGATATGAATCTGTGAATGATTATAGTGATGCTATTAATCATATTGATATCTGGAAATTGTTTGAAAGCTAAAATTTAGCTGAATGGATGTTTTGACATCATTGGATTCCAAAGATAAACGAAATTGAATTTTTGAAATTCAAGCAGAAAATTTCTAAGTGAATCAATTTGTGAAATTGAAGAAATTTTTAAGAAAGGAATTTTAAAGTATAAAAAGTGAATTTTTTTTAATCGTATTGAATAAATTCCAGAATAAAGTGAAAATGTTAAATAAATGGATTTCGTAAAATAGTGATTTTAAATTGAAGAATCTAATGTAAAATTTGAATTTATTTAGTAGTGATAAATAAAATTAGAAATCAATCTGTAATTGATTTAATATTGGAAATGAATTTTTGAGAAATTAGTATGGAATCTTTTATTTAATGTTGAAAATAAATTCAGAAATCAATATTGAAATTGAATTGGGATTGAATTTTTTATAAATAGAATTGGAATTTTTAAAAGTTGTTTATAAATCCGAAAATCACTTATTTTGATAAGTAAAAATATAGAAGTTGATAAAAGAAGGTTTATAAGTCGAAGTTGTTATTAAAAAGAGAAATAGAATTTATAAACGTGCTTATAAATTCGAAATAGATTGAATGTGATAAATTTAATATAGAAGATTATTTAAGAAGATATATTCACGATTTTGAATAGCGAATTTTTATTTGAAATAAAATGTGTAGAAATGATTGAAATGGGGTTAAGTGAATTTTATTCATGATTTTGGACAGTGAATATATTGTTAAGAAAAATGGATTCATTTTTGAAGAAGTAATATTTTTAAAATGAAGTTAAACATTTTAAAGGTGTTTTAAAATGTGTTATGAATCGAAAGCATAGATTTCAACATTTATTGTTGAAATAGACGTTTTCGAGAAATATAAGGAAATGATGGACTATAACACTATGGTTATAGTAAATGATTTTCGAAAAGAAAATGTTTTATGTAGTATTGGGATTTTTTATATATCTACCTTAAAATTTCGAATCCCTATACTAATGATTTCGAGTCGTCGTAACGATGTTTTACGTAACATTCGTTTTGACTCAAATAGATGTTAGAATAAATGATTTCCTTAAAGAATGAATGTATACTTAAATTGATTTAAGTATATCGAATATTTTCCAAGTGTTGAAAATAAATGATTTGTGAATTACTTATTTTAAATAAGTATGGAAATGCTTTTCCAAATGAAATGAACGTTTTGAGAATTTATCTTCTTAAAGATAAATTGGAATTGAATATTGAAAACGATTTGAAAATCGAATATCAGTAGATATTCGAAAGTATAAATTCAATACGGAACTTATAAAAGAAAGCAAAGTTGTTTAAAAATAAATATTGATTTATCTTTGAAGTGTGGAAAATTGATTTGAAATTGTTTTCAAATGGTTAAGTGTGGAAATTTTATATCTAGTAAAGATATTTTGGAAGATAAAATAATTTGGAAAATTATTTGGAATCTGATGATGTTGCGCATTTTTATTGATAGTTAAATAACCGACTATCAATAATTACCTTTAGATAGGTATTTGTTGTGAATTGAATGAATTTGAATGCCACACTTATTTTTGAATAATCGCTCACTATTCGGGTTAACCGGGAAAGGACCATGGGGTCGTATAACCCATTCCGAATATGTGATACGTCGTTATGAATTGCATTCGAAGACCGGTGTTGAAGACCGGATATTTTTGAAAACGGAAGGATTACCGTCGAGTTACTCTACACCGACTGATCTTCGGTTTAGAGGTTTTATCACCCTTAGTGACGGGAAGTCCTGACGTGATTGAAAATTATCCGGAAATGCAAGGGCTTCGTGAGAAGTGCCTTCGGTTCTGTTCGATCCCGGAACAGACTTGTATGGATTGTGTGTCTGACGTTACAATTTGAGATATAAAGCTGATTTCTTTCAAATACATTTCTGTTGGTGGCGGAGAATTTATTCTCTTAGCTTAACACCCTTCTCTGAGACGTACGAGCTCAGAGGTTATGTAGTTGAAATTTATCAGCGATATATCCCAATTTGGTAACGTGGCATACTGAGTGTTGCTGTGAAATGATCAGTGTTTGATCATTTGTGATATGATCATTTGTTTGATCTTATATCTTTGTGATCATAGGTTGATCATTTTGTTTGACCCGAAGCAGGGCTTTTTGAGAAAGCGTAGCTTTGTGGACGAGACTTCATCGAGCCTCACACCCCGGAAATGGTCGAAACAGGACGAATGCAGCAAGGTTCTAGGGAGTAGCGCCCCTTAGTGTATGTCATTCCTTCTGGATAAAGGTGGTATCATGGTATGGAGCCCAGATACTTAACCTCTGTGGTTACTGCATTATTATTATCTATGTGGTTTGTTGCGAATCGGGGATCCTCGGGAAGATCGGTGACGATCGGGGGATGGCATACGCGTGTCAGTAGTTACCTATTTTTGCAGAGGTAACCCGGCCTTGTGTTGGCAGAGATCTAACCGTAACGTTAGATTCTCGGGTCGTCTATTCCAGGGACGTACCCATCGTGGATAGGAAGTTCCTTAGCCTGACCATTTGTTGGAAATCCAAAGAAACAATACGTGACTTGTACGGTTTTAGTTGTAGAACCTATCATTCACTTATGGTGGCGCCCCACTGTTTGGATGGTAGCTATAGTAGGCATAGTTCGAAATGTCTATGCTGGCTAAGATTAATATTATACTTTCGAAATGATTTCTACACTATGCACTAATAATAATATCAAAAATGATTTGATTTTTCGTAGTAAGCATCTTTGACTATCATAAGAAGAAATCTCCTCCAATTCTGCGTTTGCATTGTGTGTGTGGTGGGAGGTCTTATGGTAGTTTCATTTTCCAAAAGCATTTCGAATTGACTTAAAAATTATTTTTGTTGTTATAAAGAATAACTGTTTTACGATCTCACACCAGTCACCATGACTGACTCGGAGTTTATTGTTTCCCTTCTAAACTCTGGGTGCCCACCAATTTCCACACGGGCAGCCTAGAGTTATGTTATCAGGATATTCTGGATATTCTGGAGCTTTGGAGATAAGCTGGATGACGAGACGTAGTATTTGTATCTGATAGTATTTATTCCGCTGTATATTCTGTATGAGGACAAGTTATATAACTGTCCATTGTTGTATATTGACTCTGATGATTGATGTATGTATAAACTGATATAGTTCTTTGTTTTTAAAAAGACTAGTGATTATTTATTATATATTGTTCCGCTGCGATGTGTAAGATTCTGATATTGTTTTCTGTTGCTGTTCTGATGTGTTGTTCTTCTTTTCTTTTTCTCTTCTTTTCTTCTATCTTCTTCTTCTTCTACCTTTTTCTGCTATTTAAAACCCTCACTATTGAAGTTCCGGCATTCGATTGCTCGGCAGTCGATAAAGTGAGTATCGATGTCGAATTTTCGAAAGTCGAAAATTCTAGGATGTGACATTCAACATTTGAAAATATTCGATATACTTAAATCAATATTAAGTATACATTTCATTCTTTAAGGAAATCATAAATTTTAACATCTATTTGAGTCAAAAACGAATGTTGCGTAAAACATCGTTACGACGACTCAAAATCACTAGTATAGGGATTCGAAATTAAAATAGATATATAAATCCCAATACTACATCAAAACATTCCCTTTCGGAAATCATTTATTATAACAACAGTGTTATAGTCCATCATTTCCTTAAATTTCTCGAAAACGCCTATTTCAACAAGAACTGCGGAAATCTCTGCTTTCGATTTATAATACATTTTAAAACATCTTTAAAATGTTTAACTTCATTTTTCAATATCACTTTCCCAAAACAGTATCCATTTTACTTAACAATATATCCACTGTCCAAAATCGCGGATATATCTCCTTTATTAAACTTCTATGTTTAACCTATCAATTTCAATTGGTTTTGGATTTATAAAACAATGTTTATAAATTTCACCTTTTATATTTTATAACAACTTCGATTTGTAAATCTCCTTTATTAACAAATTCGATCAATATTTCATTTGTAGGCAAAAATCCAATTTATAAGTTAATTCCTTATAAATCTTCTATTCTACAATTTCATTCATTTTAACTTCACAATTTATAAATCTATAAATTTCATTCTTTTTACTTACAGTTTATACATCTATAAATTTCATATCGATTTAACTTTATAATTTATACATCTATAAATTTCATATCGATTTTTCCAAATTCGCTTCAATTAGCCAAATAAATTTCTAATTGGACTTCCCACTTATTTCTTTGTCTCTTTCAATCTATTTAAAAATCCAAATTTAAATTAATTTCTTCAATTTAAAATCACTGTTTTATGAAATCCATTTATTTAGCATTTTCACTTTATTCTGGAATTTATTTGATAAGATTTTAAAAACAGCTTTTATACTTTTAAATTCTTTTCTTCAAAATTTCTTCAATTTCAAAAATTGATTCACTTAGAAATTTTCTACTTGAATCTCAAAAATTCAATTTCGTTTATCTTTGGAATCCAATGATGTCAAAACATCCATTCAGCTGAATTTTAGTTTTCAAACAATTTCCAGGCATCAATATGATCAATAGCATCACTATAATCATTCACAGATTCATATCACAATAGAAATAAATTCAATCAATGTGAGGGGTCCAGTTGGATCCCTCCAACCTGTTTCCCTGCATCCAAAGATGTTAGCACAATACCAATTCCGCTCCAGTACGGAATTATCGCGGTATATAGGTTTTTATAAATCCGCTTACTAACGGCGCAATAGGGTCTCATCCGCTATACGAGGCGGGAAATCAATCAATCCAATATATACATATGCCAATATGTATATACTGCTATATATAGATATATCCTAAAATATCTAATAGCACATCCAATAACAATCATCAATCAATAACTGTAAAAATTCCACATTCAATTTGAGTGAGAAGATCTCACCTTAGCTTTTAATTTGCCATCCATTTCCATTTCTGCTTTGATTTCTTTATTTAAGACCTTGTATAAACAATTTATACAATTTATCAATATTCGAATAAATCGAACAACAATTTCTTTACAATGGATTAAATTGTCTAACAATTTTAATTTGAACTAATTTAACCATTAATTTCCATTTAATAGGTTTAAATTTTTAACTAATAATTTTACTTTAAATTAATATTTTTAAATCAATTTCTTTTAATAAAATTTGTTAAACTAAAAATTTACTCTAAAACTAAATTTCCAGCTAATATACATACTTATTCCTTTTTTAAATAAATATTTCACTTCATAAACTATATTAGTTTTGATTTATAAATAACTACTTAACATTTTAAAATTCCTAATTAACTTCCAAAATATTATACTTATCTCTTTACATCTATATTTTTTTCTTATTTGGTTTTCATAGACAGAAAATTATAAACTAGGTTAAATTGGGTAAAAATGAGAATACCATATGCTATGAAGTCGCCTCCATCTCAAAATCGAGATCGAACTCCCATCATTGCCGCCTGAATTGCCTGCTCGACTTCGAGCCTTCCCCCAACGACGAAATCCTCACGGTCCCACTGCCGAGACCAACGCCTGCGAACATCGACCACCATCGGCCTCGCGTGACTCAGTCCCCACATCGACAAACCCAAATTCGAGCAATACTCCAAATCGCGCACGCGTCCCTTGAATCACGTCGCGCTCCCTCCTCCTTCGCTCGCGACAAGCTCGCTTTCGTTCTTCTCTGCTTCGATTTGCTGTCGAATACCGCGATGCTCGAGCTCGAGCACGAGGTCGCTCTCCCCTTCGAACTGAAACGCCACGCACCAGAATCGACGACTAGGGTTCCGTCCTTCCTCCCCTTTGCGCGAGCACGCGCGCTTGCCCCAGTCGAGCTTATACGAGTTGATCTCGATTGTTAGGGACGCTCAGTTAATTTTTTTTTTTTCGCGTGGAAGTGGACGAGGAGGGAAAGGCTTGAGTGAATGCGGTCTCGCCTGAATAATAGGAAGGGAAAATGGATTGATTTTTTTTTTCTTTGAATTCAATCTAGGGGTTTCGTGAATGAATTAGAGGAGAGGGGGAAACTCGGCTGCCATTGATTTTGTCTTGTGAACGAGAGTTTTTACATTTGAACGAACTAATTTTCTTTCGTGTATTTTAACAGAGAAGGAAGGAGAGACAAGAGTACGCGACATTTCAGAGAGTAGGTCGGCATTGAAATGAAATGGAGCCAGGAATCTCTGCTGCGTTGACAAAATTTAAATTTTAAATTTAAATTGAATTTGATTTAATTTCAATGCGTTTACTCACCGTGTGCTCACACAACAACTCCAATCAATACGAAAATTGAAATCCGGTAATAATACAATATTACGGATCCAATGGAACTGGTTTCGTCAAATTCCGAAACTGTGCCTCGGACGGCTAATTCTTAAATATCGATCGAACGATATAAATTTCAAATCTGAACAGTTTGTTTCCCAAATCAATTTCTGAAGCTTCTATTATCCTCAGTATGATTAAATAAAAATTTACAAATCATTTTCAATCATTTTAAACTCGATTTTTAATTATCTCTGGAATTTCACTATTTAATTTATCGATTTAATTATCAAATTAAATCCAATATTCGAAAAATAAATCATTCGACTTCTAAATTCCATTTATTAATATTGAAAATCAATTAAATATTCGAATTTTAATTATCAAAAATTCTGGGTCGTTACAGACTTCCCTCCTTAAAAGAATTTCGTCCTCGAAATTACAAGTTAGGAAAAGTGGTCCTTAACTCGTCTATCATTTTTCACAATCAATAGTTTTATCCAATTTTCAAAACAAATCTCTCTACTAAAGATTTGTTATCCATTCCACTAGCTTTCTAACTTCAATTATAAGTTTCAAATAGCATTGTTTACTTCAAAATTCAAATTCGAGTTTAAATTCAAATTTTAAACTTTCAAAATTTTCTCAAAAATTTTCTAACACTCGAAATTTTCGAAAAATTTCGCCAGCGTCTCCTTTGCGCGGCCAATACGGTACGACTACAAAACGTCCCTACGGACTCTCAGATTTCAAAAAGAAAAAGAAAAAGCCAAGCGGCTAGAGAGAAATCATCAAAAACTCATATTCGAATTTAAATACATACCTTTTTCGAGCAATTCGAATTATCTGTGAAATAAATTTTCCAATCCCTTTATACACCTGTACATCCTACTAGCCATTATATCTAGTTACACATTCAAACCATTTTGCAAATTCTATTACAAAATTTCAATATAAACTACTTATATCATTTTTAGTTCACTATTGAAGTTATATCCATTATCTTCAACTTTACATTTCACATTCATTTGAATTTAATTCACATTTTCAATTCTATTTAAATTCAATTCACCATTTCAATTTCAAAATGAATTTTAACATTCAATTTCACTTTCTGGCACTTGCAATCGCAATTTATTCATTCATTCACTAATTCATTCGTTTTTCAATATGAATTTCATTCTAATCAAATTTCAATATTCTATAAGTTATCAACTTATTAATATTTCGTAAGTATTTGAAATAGGATTCCAGAGTCGTTTCCACTTTTTCAAAACCATTTGAAAACAATTCAAATTCCATTTGAATTTCCAAACAAAAACCCAAATTTTCAAACAACTCCTATTTAAAACAATTTGACAGCAATTTCTCTTTTGGAAACCCGAAAATGAATTCTGATGATGTGGCCATCATCATCAGGATTATTTTCCAGCGACCTAAAAGAGTTTAGAGCTTTTATCTCTCCAAAATACTTTTCAAAACCTTTGAAATTCATTTTCAAATCAAACAGATTTAAACTTCCAAATCTCCAAAATTTTCAAATTCTTTTCAAAACATTTCCAAATACCTCTCTGGAATTCCGTTTCAAATTACAAATCACATTTATAATTTATATTCTTAAATTTCATTTGTATATGGATTCATTTCTAAATTCTTTATTTTTTTTATTTCAATTTCATATATAATTTTTCACATATATGTATCAATGATGATAATTAACATCATCACTCCCTAACAACCATGCATCCATATCATAATAATTTACAGAAAATCATTTCTTTTATATACAAAAATAGTTTTTTTTTTGGGTAAAATTATTTCATTCACCCTATTTAAAACAATACTGTGCCGAACTGTTCTATTCAAGTGTTTAGAAACCCCTTCGATACAGTTTTGCAAGACTGTGCCGACGAAGGTTCATATACCACTCAATAAACCAATCATCACAATATAAAACAATTTTATATTCACTAACAAATACGCGCTCATATCTATTATTACACTCAACTCATTCTAGAGTACTGCTGACTCTATCTCTAATGAGTAACACCCAACAGAGCAGGGTTGTCGCTTAACCATATGCTCTGATACCACTTTGTCACATACCGAAATTTTCGACTTTCGAAAATTCGACATCGATACTCACTTTATCGACTGCCGAGCAATCGAGTGCCGGAAACTCCAATAGTGAGGGTTTTAAGAAAAAGAAAAAGTAGTGGAAGAAGGAGATAGAAGAAAAAGAGAAGAAAGAAAGAAGAAGAACAACAGAAAACACATCAGAACAGAACAGAGACAATATCGGAATCTCACATATCGCAACGGAACAATATATAATAGATAAATGAATAATCTTTAAAACAAAGAACTATATCATTTTATACATACATCAATCATGAGAGTCAATATACAACAGTGGACAGTTATATAACTTGTCCTCATACAGAATACACAGCGGAATAAATACTATCAAATACAAATACTACGTCTCGTCCTCCAGCTTATCTCCAAAGCTCCAGAATATCCAGAATATCCTGATAATATAACTCTAGGCTGCCCGTGTGGAAATTGGTGGGCACCCAGAGTTTAGAAGGGAACAATAAACTCCGAGTCAGTCATGGTGACTGGTGTGAGATCGTAAAACAGTTATTTATCTTTAAATTTAACAACAGAAATATTTTTAAAGTCAATTCGCAATGCTTTTGGAAAATGAAACTACCATAAGACCTCCCACCACACACATAATGCAAACGCAGACTTGGAGGAGATTTCTTCTTATGATAGTCAAAGATGCTTACTACGCGAAAATCAAATTTTTTTTTTGATATTATTATTAGTGCATAGTGTAGAAAACATTTCGAAAGTAGAATATAAATCTTAGCCAACATACGACCAGTATCGTATGCCTACTATAGCTACCATCCAAACAGTGGGGTGCCACCATAAGTGAATGGCAGGTTCTACAACTAATACCGTACAAGGCTCGTATTGTTTCTTTGGATTTCCAACAAATGGTCAGGCTAAGGAACTTCCTATCCACGATGGGTACGTCCCTGGAATAGACGACCCGAGAACCTAACCGGATCTCTGCCAACACAAGGCCGGGTTACCTCTGCAAAAATAGGTAACTACTGACACGCGTATGCCATCCCCCGATCGTCACCGATCTTCCCGAGGATCCCCGATTTCCAACAAACCACAAAGTAATAATAACTGTGCAGCAACCACAGAGGTTAAGTATCTGGGCTCCATACCATGATACCACCTTTATCCAGAAGGAATGACATACACTAAGGGGCGCTACTCCCTAGAACCTTGCCGCATTCGTCCTGTTTCGACCATTTCCGGGGTGTGAGGCTCGACGAAGTCTCGTCCACAAAGCTACGCTTTCTCAAAAAGCCCTGCTTCGGGTCAAACAAAATGATCAATCTATGATCACAAAGATATAAGATCAAACAAATGATCATATCACAAATGATCAAACACTGATCATTTCACAGCAACACTCAGTATGCCACATTACCAAATTGGGATATATCGCTGATAAATTTCAACTACATAACCTCTGAGCTCGTACGTCTCAGAGAAGGGTGTTAAGCTAAGAGAATAAATTCTCCGCCACCAACAGAAATGTATTTGAAAGAAATCAGCTTTATATCTCAAATTGTAACGTCAGACACACAATCCATAAAAGTCTGTTCCGGGATCGAACAGAACCGAAGGCACTTCTCACGAAGCCCTTGCAAATCCGGATAATTTTCAATCACGTCAGGACTTCCCGTCACTAAGGGTGATAAAACCTCTAAATCGAAGATCAGTCGATGTAGAGTAACTCGACGGTAATCCTTCCGTTTTCAAAAATATCCGGTCTTCAACACCGGTCTTCAAATGCAATTCATAACGACGTATCACATATTCGGAATGGGTTATACGACCCCATGGTCCTTTCCCGGTTAACCCGAATAGTGAGCGATTATTTAAAACAAGTGTGGCATTCAAATTCATCCAATTCACAACAAATACCTACTCAAGGTAATTATTGATAGTCGGTTATTTAACTATCAATAAAGATGCGCAACATCATCAGATTCCAAATAATTTTCCAAATTATTTTATCTTCCAAAATATCTTTTACTAGATATAAAATTTCCACACTTAATCATTTGAAAACAATTTCAAATCAATTTCCACATTTCAATTTATCTTTAAAAGATAAAATCTCAAAACAGTTTATTTCATATTGGAAAAACATTTCCATACTTATTTAATAATAAGTATTTCACAAATCATTTATTTTCAACATTTGAAAATATTCGATATACTTAAATCAATATTAAGTATACATTTCATTCTTTAAGGAAATCATAAATTTTAACATCTATTTGAGTCAAAAACGAATGTTGCGTAAAACATCGTTACGACGACTCAAAATCACTAGTATAGGGATTCGAAATTAAAATAGATATATAAATCCCAATACTACATCAAAACATTCCCTTTCGGAAATCATTTATTATAACAACAGTGTTATAGTCCATCATTTCCTTAAATTTCTCGAAAACGCCTATTTCAACAAGAACTGCGGAAATCTCTGCTTTCGATTTATAATACATTTTAAAACATCTTTAAAATGTTTAACTTCATTTTTCAATATCACTTTCCCAAAACAGTATCCATTTTACTTAACAATATATCCACTGTCCAAAATCGCGGATATATCTCCTTTATTAAACTTTTATGTTTAACCTATCAATTTCAATTGGTTTTGGATTTATAAAACAATGTTTATAAATTTCACCTTTTATATTTTATAACAACTTCGATTTGTAAATCTCCTTTATTAACAAATTCGATCAATATTTCATTTGTAGGCAAAAATCCAATTTATAAGTTAATTCCTTATAAATCTTCTATTCTACAATTTCATTCATTTTAACTTCACAATTTATAAATCTATAAATTTCATTCTTTTTACTTACAGTTTATACATCTATAAATTTCATATCGATTTAACTTTATAATTTATACATCTATAAATTTCATATCGATTTTTCCAAATTCGCTTCAATTAGCCAAATAAATTTCTAATTGGACTTCCCACTTATTTCTTTGTCTCTTTCAATCTATTTAAAAATCCAAATTTAAATTAATTTCTTCAATTTAAAATCACTGTTTTATGAAATCCATTTATTTAGCATTTTCACTTTATTCTGGAATTTATTCGATAAGATTTTAAAAACAGCTTTTATACTTTTAAATTCTTTTCTTCAAAATTTCTTCAATTTCAAAAATTGATTCACTTAGAAATTTTCTACTTGAATCTCAAAAATTCAATTTCGTTTATCTTTGGAATCCAATGATGTCAAAACATCCATTCAGCTGAATTTTAGTTTTCAAACAATTTCCAGGCATCAATATGATCAATAGCATCACTATAATCATTCACAGATTCATATCACAATAGAAATAAATTCAATCAATGTGAGGGGTCCAGTTGGATCCCTCCAACCTGTTTCCCTGCATCCAAAGATGTTAGCACAATACCAATTCCGCTCCAGTACGGAATTATCGCGGTATATAGGTTTTTATAAATCCGCTTACTAACGGCGCAATAGGGTCTCATCCGCTATACGAGGCGGGAAATCAATCAATTCAATATATACATATGCCAATATGTATATACTGCTATATATAGATATATCCTAAAATATCTAATAGCACATCCAATAACAATCATCAATCAATAACTGTAAAAATTCCACATTCAATTTGAGTGAGAAGATCTCACCTTAGCTTTTAATTTGCCATCCATTTCCATTTCTGCTTTGATTTCTTTATTTAAGACCTTGTATAAACAATTTATACAATTTATCAATATTCGAATAAATCGAACAACAATTTCTTTTCAATGGATTAAATTGTCTAACAATTTTAATTTGAACTAATTTAACCATTAATTTCCATTTAATAGGTTTAAATTTTTAACTAATAATTTTACTTTAAATTAATATTTTTAAATCAATTTCTTTTAATAAAATTTGTTAAACTAAAAATTTACTCTAAAACTAAATTTCCTGCTAATATACATACTTATTCCTTTTTTAAATAAATATTTCACTTCATAAACTATATTAGTTTTGATTTATAAATAACTACTTAACATTTTAAAATTCCTAATTAACTTCCAAAATATTATACTTATCTCTTTACATCTATATTTTTTTTCTTATTTGGTTTTCATAGACAGAAAATTATAAACTAGGTTAAATTGGGTAAAAATGAGAATACCATATGCTATGAAGTCGCCTCCATCTCAAAATCGAGATCGAACTCCCATCATTGCCGCCTGAATTGCCTGCTCGACTTCGAGCCTTCCCCCAACGACGAAATCCTCACGGTCCCACTGCCGAGACCAACGCCTGCGAACATCGACCACCATCGGCCTCGCGTGACTCAGTCCCTACATCGACAAACCCAAATTCGAGCAATACTCCAAATCGCACACGCGTCCCTTGAATCACGTCGCGCTCCCTCCTCCTTCGCTCGCGACAAGCTCGCTTTCGTTCTTCTCTGCTTCGATTTGCTGTCGAATACCGCGATGCTCGAGCTCGAGCACGAGGTCGCTCTCCCCTTCGAACCGAAATGCCACGCACCAGAATCGACGACTAGGGTTCCGTCCTTCCTCCCCTTTGCGCGAGCACGCGCGCTTGCCCCAGTCGAGCTTATACGAGTTGATCTCGATTGTTAGGGATGCTCAGTTAATTTTTTTTTTTCGCGTGGAAGTGGACGAGGAGGGAAAGGCTTGAGTGAATGCGGTCTCGCCTGAATAATAGGAAGGGAAAATGGATTGATTTTTTTTTCTTTGAATTCAATCTAGGGGTTTCGTGAATGAATTAGAGGAGAGGGGGAAACTCGGCTGCCATTGATTTTGTCTTGTGAACGAGAGTTTTTACATTTGAACGAACTAATTTTCTTTCGTGTATTTTAACAGAGAAGGAAGGGGAGACAAGAGTACGCGACATTTCAGAGAGTAGGTCGGCATTGAAATGAAATGGAGCCAGGAATCTCTGCTGCGTTGACAAAATTTAAATTTTAAATTTAAATTGAATTTGATTTAATTTCAATGCGTTTACTCACCGTGTGCTCACACAACAACTCCAATCAATACGAAAATTGAAATCCGGTAATAATACAATATTACGGATCCAATGGAACTGGTTTCGTCAAATTCCGAAACTGCGCCTCGGACGGCTAATTCTTAAATATCGATCGAACGATATAAATTTCAAATCTGAACAGTTTGTTTCCCAAATCAATTTCTGAAGCTTCTATTATCCTCAGTATGATTAAATAAAAATTTACAAATCATTTTCAATCATTTTAAACTCGATTTTTAATTATCTCTGGAATTTCATTATTTAATTTATCGATTTAATTATCAAATTAAATCCAATATTCGAAAAATAAATCATTCGACTTCTAAATTCCATTTATTAATATTGAAAATCAATTAAATATTCGAATTTTAATTATCAAAAATTCTGGGTCGTTACAGGCTTCCCTCCTTAAAAGAATTTCGTCCTCGAAATTACAAGTTAGGAAAAGTGGTCCTTAACTCGTCTATCATTTTTCACAATCAATAGTTTTATCCAATTTTCAAAACAAATCTCTCTACTAAAGATTTGTTATCCATTCCACTAGCTTTCTAACTTCAATTATAAGTTTCAAATAGCATTGTTTACTTCAAAATTCAAATTCGAGTTTAAATTCAAATTTTAAACTTTCAAAATTTTCTCAAAAATTTTCTAACATTCGAAATTTTCGAAAAATTTCGCCAGCGTCTCCTTTGCGCGGCCAATACGGTACGACTACAAAACGTCCCTACGGACTCTCAGATTTCAAAAAGAAAAAGAAAAAGCCAAGCGGCTAGAGAGAAATCATCAAAAACTCATATTCGAATTTAAATACATACCTTTTTCGAGCAATTCGAATTATCTGTGAAATAAATTTTCCAATCCCTTTATACACCTGTATATCCTACTAGCCATTATATCTAGTTACACATTCAAACCATTTTGCAAATTCTATTACAAAATTTCAATATAAACTACTTTAGTTCACTATTGAAGTTATATCCATTATCTTCAACTTTACATTTCACATTCATTTGAATTTAATTCACATTTTCAATTCTATTTAAATTCAATTCACCATTTCAATTTCAAAATGAATTTTAACATTCAATTTCACTTTCTGGCACTTGCAATCGCAATTTATTCATTCATTCACTAATTCATTCGTTTTTCAATTTGAATTTCATTCTAATCAAATTTCAATATTCTATAAGTTATCAACTTATTAATATTTCGTAAGTATTTGAAATAGGATTCCAGAGTCGTTTCCACTTTTTCAAAACCATTTGAAAACAATTCAAATTCCATTTGAATTTCCAAACAAAAACCCAAATTTTCAAACAACTCCTATTTAAAACAATTTGACAGCAATTTCTCTTTTGGAAACCCGAAAATGAATTCTGATGATGTGGCCATCATCATCAGGATTATTTTCCAGCGACCTAAAAGAGTTTAGAGCTTTTATCTCTCCAAAATACTTTTCAAAACCTTTGAAATTCATTTTCAAATCAAACAGATTTAAACTTCCAAATCTCCAAAATTTTCAAATTCTTTTCAAAACATTTCCAAATACCTCTCTGGAATTCCGTTTCAAATTACAAATCACATTTATAATTTATATTCTTAAATTTCATTTGTATATGGATTCATTTCTAAATTCTTTATTTTTTTTATTTCAATTTCATATATAATTTTTCACATATATGTATCAATGATGATAATTAACATCATCACTCCCTAACAACCATGCATCCATATCATAATAATTTACAGAAAATCATTTCTTTTATATACAAAAATAGTTTTTTTTTTTGGGTAAAATTATTTCATTCACCCTATTTAAAACAATACTGTGCCGAACTGTTCTATTCAAGTGTTTAGAAACCACTTCGATACAGTTTTGCAAGACTGTGCCGACGAAGGTTCATATACCACTCAATAAACCAATCATCACAATATAAAACAATTTTATATTCACTAACAAATACGCGCTCATATCTATTATTACACTCAACTCATTCTAGAGTACTGCTGACTCTATCTCTAATGAGTAACACCCAACAGAGCAGGGTTGTCGCTTAACCATATGCTCTGATACCACTTTGTCACATACCGAAATTTTCGACTTTCGAAAATTCGACATCGATACTCACTTTATCGACTGCCGAGCAATCGAGTGCCGGAAACTCCAATAGTGAGGGTTTTAAGAAAAAGAAAAAGTAGTGGAAGAAGGAGATAGAAGAAAAAGAGAAGAAAGAAAGAAGAAGAACAACAGAAAACACATCAGAACAGAACAGAGACAATATCGGAATCTCACATATCGCAACGGAACAATATATAATAGATAAATGAATAATCTTTAAAACAAAGAACTATATCATTTTATACATACATCAATCATGAGAGTCAATATACAACAGTGGACAGTTATATAACTTGTCCTCATACAGAATACACAGCGGAATAAATACTATCAAATACAAATACTACGTCTCGTCCTCCAGCTTATCTCCAAAGCTCCAGAATATCCAGAATATCCTGATAATATAACTCTAGGCTGCCCGTGTGGAAATTGGTGGGCACCCAGAGTTTAGAAGGGAACAATAAACTCCGAGTCAGTCATGGTGACTGGTGTGAGATCGTAAAACAGTTATTTATCTTTAAATTTAACAACAGAAATATTTTTAAAGTCAATTCGCAATGCTTTTGGAAAATGAAACTACCATAAGACCTCCCACCACACACACAATGCAAACGCAGACTTGGAGGAGATTTCTTCTTATGATAGTCAAAGATGCTTACTACGCGAAAATCAAATTTTTTTTTTTTGATATTATTATTAGTGCATAGTGTAGAAAACATTTCGAAAGTAGAATATAAATCTTAGCCAACATACGACCAGTATCGTATGCCTACTATAGCTACCATCCAAACAGTGGGGCGCCACCATAAGTGAATGGCAGGTTCTACAACTAATACCGTACAAGGCTCGTATTGTTTCTTTGGATTTCCAACAAATGGTCAGGCTAAGGAACTTCCTATCCACGATGGGTACGTCCCTGGAATAGACGACCCGAGAACCTAACCGGATCTCTGCCAACACAAGGCCGGGTTACCTCTGCAAAAATAGGTAACTACTGACACACGTATGCCATCCCCCGATCGTCACCGATCTTCCCGAGGATCCCCGATTTCCAACAAACCACAAAGTAATAATAACTGTGCAGCAACCACAGAGGTTAAGTATCTGGGCTCCATACCATGATACCACCTTTATCCAGAAGGAATGACATACACTAAGGGGCGCTACTCCCTAGAACCTTGCCGCATTCGTCCTGTTTCGACCATTTCCGGGGTGTGAGGCTCGACGAAGTCTCGTCCACAAAGCTACGCTTTCTCAAAAAGCCCTGCTTCGGGTCAAACAAAATGATCAACCTATGATCACAAAGATATAAGATCAAACAAATGATCATATCACAAATGATCAAACACTGATCATTTCACAGCAACACTCAGTATGCCACATTACCAAATTGGGATATATCGCTGATAAATTTCAACTACATAACCTCTGAGCTCGTACGTCTCAGAGAAGGGTGTTAAGCTAAGAGAATAAATTCTCCGCCACCAACAGAAATGTATTTGAAAGAAATCAGCTTTATATCTCAAATTGTAACGTCAGACACACAATCCATAAAAGTCTGTTCCGGGATCGAACAGAACCGAAGGCACTTCTCACGAAGCCCTTGCAAATCCGGATAATTTTCAATCACGTCAGGACTTCCCGTCACTAAGGGTGATAAAACCTCTAAATCGAAGATCAGTCGATGTAGAGTAACTCGACGGTAATCCTTCCGTTTTCAAAAATATCCGGTCTTCAACACCGGTCTTCAAATGCAATTCATAACGACGTATCACATATTCGGAATGGGTTATACGACCCCATGGTCCTTTCCCGGTTAACCCGAATAGTGAGCGATTATTTAAAACAAGTGTGGCATTCAAATTCATCCAATTCACAACAAATACCTACTCAAGGTAATTATTGATAGTCGGTTATTTAACTATCAATAAAGATGCGCAACATCATCAGATTCCAAATAATTTTCCAAATTATTTTATCTTCCAAAATATCTTTTACTAGATATAAAATTTCCACACTTAATCATTTGAAAACAATTTCAAATCAATTTCCACATTTCAATTTATCTTTAAAAGATAAAATCTCAAAACAGTTTATTTCATATTGGAAAAACATTTCCATACTTATTTAATAATAAGTATTTCACAAATCATTTATTTTCAACATTTGAAAATATTCGATATACTTAAATCAATATTAAGTATACATTTCATTCTTTAAGGAAATCATAAATTTTAACATCTATTTGAGTCAAAAACGAATGTTGCGTAAAACATCGTTACGACGACTCAAAATCACTAGTATAGGGATTCGAAATTAAAATAGATATATAAATCCCAATACTACATCAAAACATTCCCTTTCGGAAATCATTTATTATAACAACAGTGTTATAGTCCATCATTTCCTTAAATTTCTCGAAAACGCCTATTTCAACAAGAACTGCGGAAATCTCTGCTTTCGATTTATAATACATTTTAAAACATCTTTAAAATGTTTAACTTCATTTTTCAATATCACTTTCCCAAAACAGTATCCATTTTACTTAACAATATATCCACTGTCCAAAATCGCGGATATATCTCCTTTATTAAACTTCTATGTTTAACCTATCAATTTCAATTGGTTTTGGATTTATAAAACAATGTTTATAAATTTCACCTTTTATATTTTATAACAACTTCGATTTGTAAATCTCCTTTATTAACAAATTCGATCAATATTTCATTTGTAGGCAAAAATCCAATTTATAAGTTAATTCCTTATAAATCTTCTATTCTACAATTTCATTCATTTTAACTTCGCAATTTATAAATCTATAAATTTCATTCTTTTTACTTACAGTTTATACATCTATAAATTTCATATCGATTTAACTTTATAATTTATACATCTATAAATTTCATATCGATTTTTCCAAATTCGCTTCAATTAGCCAAATAAATTTCTAATTGGACTTCCCACTTATTTCTTTGTCTCTTTCAATCTATTTAAAAATCCAAATTTAAATTAATTTCTTCAATTTAAAATCACTGTTTTATGAAATCCATTTATTTAGCATTTTCACTTTATTCTGGAATTTATTCGATAAGATTTTAAAAACAGCTTTTATACTTTTAAATTCTTTTCTTCAAAATTTCTTCAATTTCAAAAATTGATTCACTTAGAAATTTTCTACTTGAATCTCAAAAATTCAATTTCGTTTATCTTTGGAATCCAATGATGTCAAAACATCCATTCAGCTGAATTTTAGTTTTCAAACAATTTCCAGGCATCAATATGATCAATAGCATCACTATAATCATTCACAGATTCATATCACAATAGAAATAAATTCAATCAATGTGAGGGGTCCAGTTGGATCCCTCCAACCTGTTTCCCTACATCCAAAGATGTTAGCACAATACCAATTCCGCTCCAGTACGGAATTATCGCGGTATATAGGTTTTTATAAATCCGCTTACTAACGGCGCAATAGGGTCTCATCCGCTATACGAGGCGGGAAATCAATCAATCCAATATATACATATGCCAATATGTATATACTGCTATATATAGATATATCCTAAAATATCTAATAGCACATCCAATAACAATCATCAATCAATAACTGTAAAAATTCCACATTCAATTTGAGTGAGAAGATCTCACCTTAGCTTTTAATTTGCCATCCATTTCCATTTCTGCTTTGATTTCTTTATTTAAGACCTTGTATAAACAATTTATACAATTTATCAATATTCGAATAAATCGAACAACAATTTCTTTTCAATGGATTAAATTGTCTAACAATTTTAATTTGAACTAATTTAACCATTAATTTCCATTTAATAGGTTTAAATTTTTAACTAATAATTTTACTTTAAATTAATATTTTTAAATCAATTTCTTTTAATAAAATTTGTTAAACTAAAAATTTACTCTAAAACTAAATTTCCTGCTAATATACATACTTATTCCTTTTTTAAATAAATATTTCACTTCATAAACTATATTAGTTTTGATTTATAAATAACTACTTAACATTTTAAAATTCCTAATTAACTTCCAAAATATTATACTTATCTCTTTACATCTATATTTTTTTTCTTATTTGGTTTTCATAGACAGAAAATTATAAACTAGGTTAAATTGGGTAAAAATGAGAATACCATATGCTATGAAGTCGCCTCCATCTCAAAATCGAGATCGAACTCCCATCATTGCCGCCTGAATTGCCTGCTCGACTTCGAGCCTTCCCCCAACGACGAAATCCTCACGGTCCCACTGCCGAGACCAACGCCTGCGAACATCGACCACCATCGGCCTCGCGTGACTCAGTCCCCACATCGACAAACCCAAATTCGAGCAATACTCCAAATCGCGCACGCGTCCCTTGAATCACATTGCGCTCCCTCCTCCTTCGCTCGCGACAAGCTCGCTTTCGTTCTTCTCTGCTTCGATTTGCTGTCGAATACCGCGATGCTCGAGCTCGAGCACGAGGTCGCTCTCCCCTTCGAACTGAAACGCCACGCACCAGAATCGACGACTAGGGTTCCGTCCTTCCTCCCCTTTGCGCGAGCACGCGCGCTTGCCCCAGTTGAGCTTATACGAGTTGATCTCGATTGTTAGGGACGCTCAGTTAATTTTTTTTTTTCGCGTGGAAGTGGACGAGGAGGGAAAGGCTTGAGTGAATGCGGTCTCGCCTGAATAATAGGAAGGGAAAATGGATTGATTTTTTTTCTTTGAATTCAATCTAGGGGTTTCGTGAATGAATTAGAGGAGAGGGGGAAACTCGGCTGCCATTGATTTTGTCTTGTGAACGAGAGTTTTTACATTTGAACGAACTAATTTTCTTTCGTGTATTTTAACAGAGAAGGAAGGGGAGACAAGATTCGCGACATTTCAGAGAGTAGGTCGGCATTGAAATGAAATGGAGCCAGGAATCTCTGCTGCGTTGACAAAATTTAAATTTTAAATTTAAATTGAATTTGATTTAATTTCAATGCGTTTACTCACCGTGTGCTCACACAACAACTCCAATCAATACGAAAATTGAAATCCGGTAATAATACAATATTACGGATCCAATGGAACTGGTTTCGTCAAATTCCGAAACTGCGCCTCGGACGGCTAATTCTTAAATATCGATCGAACGATATAAATTTCAAATTTGAACAGTTTGTTTCCCAAATCAATTTCTGAAGCTTCTATTATCCTCAGTATAATTAAATAAAAATTTACAAATCATTTTCAATCATTTTAAACTCGATTTTTAATTATCTCTGGAATTTCACTATTTAATTTATCGATTTAATTATCAAATTAAATCCAATATTCGAAAAATAAATCATTCGACTTCTAAATTCCATTTATTAATATTGAAAATCAATTAAATATTCGAATTTTAATTATCAAAAATTCTGGGTCGTTACATTAGACGAGGAGATGGCCATCGAACTTTGGGGCTGAAGGTAGCTGGGTGAGTGGTGATTGCAAGGAAATTAGTCTTGAGATTTCTAGATGGTGGGGAAAGGCGGAAAGAAGTAATCTAGGGTTTTGGTGAAGTATTTTGGACGCTGAGGTTTCCAGGCCATTGCGACACCAATGGTTGGCTGGAGGAAGTCACTCCGGGGGGATTAGTCTCGTCGTGAGGTGGGATAGATTTGGATTGGTCGGTGGGTGACCCGATGGTCGGAGGCGTGTGTTTAAGTGAGTTTTTCGTCGATGTAGTGGATCCAGTATTTGGTCGCCATGCTCGATTTGTGCCATAGGGAAATCAACGAAGTTCGAGAGTCAGATGAGTTGGGAAGATAATCGCCGACTTGCTGATGACCATGGCGAGGAATGGAGGCGGTCTGATGATCAGGACATGTGCACGTGCACGTTGTATCAGGGAAGTTGGAGTTTTGGGGAAGGAGCAGGTCACTCGGATTTTACTCGAGCGCGATAGGGGATTGTCTCGAGATCACAGTGGTGCATGAATGAATCACTTTGGCTCGAGAAAACTTTGAAGTGATCCGGGGTTTTGATGATTTTAAACCCTGGTTGTTTCCTTTACTGCTTCCTGTTTGGGATTTTAAATATAATATGTTCATGTTGTTAAATTCAAATGATATCGGATTTCCAGAAAAGAAAATATTTTGGAACATAATAAAAACCAGTTTTTCCAAGTCAAGTTCTTTATTTAAAACTTCTAATGGAAGGATGTTTTAAACTGACCTTTGTGAAAACACGTTTGGAATTTAAATAATTTAGTTTTCAAGGATAATTAGTTGTTATTGAAAACTAATTAATGATGAGAAATTAAAAAGGGTATTTAGTTAATTTAGTATGAGTTAATTAATTAGAGACTTATTAATTCGTATTAAAGAATAAATTAATTAATTTGAGATTAATTATTTAAATGATAATTACTTAATATATGTAATTAAAGGACGAATTTGTGGAAAGTCAATTAATTTAATTAGAAAATAAAGGTCAAATTAATTAATGATTAAGGTTAATAAATTGAGGATAGTTAACCAATAGGATAATTACTTAATGAGATAAATCAAAGGTAAATTACTTAAGATAAGTAATTAAGAATTAATTAGTTGGTGTAATTAATTAAAAGATTGTTTGATTAAGGAAATTAATTAAGAGTTAGAATAATTAATCAATGTAAGTGATTATAAGATAATTAATTTGAGTAATTAACGAGAATGGGTGAAGGTTAATTAATTTTTGTAATTAATTGAGAGTTAATTACTTATAGTAATTAAAGTATAATTAATCAAGGATGATTAATTAAGGTGGATAATTAAAAAATGATTAATTAATTTGTTTGTAATTAGTTAATGTTAAGTAAGGATAATCTAAGTGATTTAAAGATTAGTAATTAATTTATTTAAATAAATTTTGGAAGTGATCAGTCTTGCTTATGAATGATTGAATGTGTAAATGCCTTGGATTAGTTGATATCTCTAATATGAAATGTTTGTGATATTATATGATTAGTTGGACAGTGGTGATGTAGTTATTCATCGATGATAAATTGTTGTGTATAAGTGACATTCTATTTAAAATTAAATTTTATTTCACTTGAATTCAAGTTACCCGAAACCACTTCGATTAGAAATTTGCAATAATCCTTTATATGTGTAATTAATAGACTGGAATGGAATGATTTAGGTAAATTGAATTATTTAATCTAAGTTTCGGTACTTAGAAATTGATGTGTGAAATAAGTATTGTCTTTAACAAATTGTGAACTTGTGGATTGATATGAGTTACCCGGGTTAAGTAAGTCCTTTGCATTGGAATTTCATGTTAGATAAGTTTACTCATGCTGGTTTCCAGCCTGACCCGGGTGTTACTTTGATGTAATGCTCGGGTCAGACCGAGTATTACAGATTTTCAGGTAAGGACGTTCTGGAGCTCAGGAGACGAGATGGATGACAGAATCGTATGGAGTGTTTCCACTGTGATATTATTTCTGTTTATCTGGGACATGTGATTTGTCCAGTGTTTGTGTATGTGTGTAACTCTGATGTAAAAATGTAATTGACAGATACAGTATTCTTTTGTAAACTGTTATTATTTGATATTGTATTTGATCCGCTGCGATTTGTGAGAATCAGTGCTGTATTTCTGTTTTCTTCTTCTTCTATCTCTTTCTTCTTTTTCAACGATCTGGAATTTTCGTGATTGAAAATTTCAGGTCGTTACAGACCCACCCGGTCGGAAAAGCAGAAAAATAGTTCATATTTCCTATTTTTATTGCGTAGGCGTACCTTTTTAGCATTTTTAAGCAAAGTAGTTATTAATTAGCTTATTATCGCAATCAAACCAACCGAACGGCAGCCACGGCACCTGTACTTACTCAATTTAAATATGCAAGTGACATATATACAAAATTCATTTACATCTCATTAATTTTCAATAACAAACACAAAGTTTCCATAAGCAATCCAATCTTCCTGTGACGACCTGGATTTTTAACGAATGATAATTGGATGATTAACTGAATCAATCAAAATTTCATAGAAAATAAAATGATAAATTCCATTGTTTAAATTAAAATAATATATATATAAATTTAGTAGTGATAGTTTAAAATTAAATAGAAATAAATGTTTCAAAACAAATTATGGTTATGTAAAAATACGAAATAAACACTTAAGATAATTCTATAAATGTATATATTAATTATGCAAAGACATGTATATATAGGTATGTAAATAGATAAGAAAATGTCACGTACCGGAATTTTCGAATTTCGAAAATTCGACATCGATACTCACTTTATCGACTGCCGAGCAATCGAGTGCCGGAAACTCCAATAGTGAGGGTTTTAAGAAAAAGAAAAAGTAAAAGAAGAAGAAGATAGAAGAAAAAGAGAAGAAAGAAAGAGAAAGAAGAACAACACAGAACAACATCAGAACAGAAAACAATATCAGAATCTTACACATCGCAGCGGAACAATATATAATAAATAAACACTAGTCTTTTAAAACAAAGAACTATATCAGTTTATATATACATCAATCATCAGAGTCAATATACAACTCAATACAACAATGGACAGATATATAACTTGTCCTTATACAGAATACACAGCGGAATAAATACTATCAGATACAAATACTACGTCTCGTCATCCAGCTTATCTCCAAAGCTCCAGAATATCCTGATAACATAACTCTAGACTGCCCATGTGGAAATTTGTGGGCACCCAGAGTTTAGAAGGGAACAATAAACTCCGAGTCAGTCATGGTGACTGGTGTGAGATCGTAAAACAGTTTATCTTTAAAATAAACAACAGGAAGATTTTAAAGTCAATTTCGAAATGCTTTTGGAAAATGAAACTACCATAAGACCTCCCACCACACACACAATGCAAACGCAGAATTGGAGGAGATTTCTTCTTATGATAGTCAAAGATGCTTACTACGCAAAATCAAATCATTTTTGATATTATTAGTGCATAGTGTAGAAAACATTTCGAAAGTATAATATTAATCTTAGCCAACATACGATCAGTATCGTATGCCTACTATAGCTACTATGTTCAATAGGAGGTTACCGCCACATTCCATAGCAGGTAATACAACTAAAACCGTACAAGTCACGTATTGTTTCTTTGGATTTCCAACAAATGGTCAGGCTAAGGAACTTCCTATCCACGATGGGTACGTCCCTGGAATAGACGACCCGAGAACCTAACCGGATCTCTGCCAACACAAGGCCGGGTTACCTCTGCAAAAATAGGTAACTACTGACACGCGTATGCCATCCCCCGATCGTCACCGATCTTCCCGAGGATCCCCGATTCGCAACAACCACAAAGTAATAAATTTGCAGCAACCACAGAGGTTAAGTATCTGGGCTCCATACCATGATACCACCTTTATCCAGAAGGAATGACATACACTAAGGGGCGCTACTCCCTAGAACCTTGCTGCATCCTTCCTGTTTCGACCATTTCCGGGGTGTGAGGCTCGACGAAGTCTCGTCCACAAAGCTACACTTTCTACAAAGCCATGCTTCGGGTCAAACAAAATGATCAACCTATGATCACAAAGATATAAGATCAAACAAATGATCATATCACAAATGATCAAACACTGATCATTTCACAGCAACACTCAGTATGCCACGTTACCAAATTGGGAGTATATTGCTGATAAATTTCAACTACATAACCTCTGAGCTCGTACGTCTCAGAGAAGGGTGTTAAGCTAAGAGAATAAATTCTCCGCCACCAACAGAAATGTATTTGAAAGAAATCAGCTTTATATCTCAAATTGTAACGTCAGACACACAATCCATACAAGTCTGTTCCGGGATCGAACAGAACCGAAGGCACTTCTCACGAAGCCCTTGCATATCCGGATAATTTTCTAATCACGTCCGGACTTCCCGTCACTAAGGGTGATAAAACCTCTAAACCGGAGATCAGCCGATGTAGAGTAACTCGACGGTAATCCTTCCGTTTTCAAAAATATCCGATCTTCAACACCGGTCTTCAAATGCAATTCATATCGACGTATCACATATTCGGAATGGGTTATACGATCCCATGGTCCTTTCCCGGCTAACCCGAATAGTGAGCGCTTATTCAAAAATAAGTGTGGCATTCAAATTCATCCAATTCACAACAAATACCTATCTAAAGGTAATTATTGATAGTCGGTTATTTAACTATCAATAAAGATGCGCAACATCATCAGATTCCAAATAATTTTCCCAAATAATTTTTATCTTCAAAAATATCTTTTACTAGATATAAAATTTCCACACTTTAACCATTTGAAAACAAATTTCAAATATTCACATTTCATTTTATCTTTGAAGATAAAATCTCAAAACAGTTCATTTCATATTGGAAAAGCATTTCCATACTTATTTAAAAATAAGTATTTCACAAATCATTTATTTTCAACATTTGAAAATATTCGATATACTTAAATCAATATTAAGTATATATTCATTCTTTAAGGAAATCATTCTCTTTAAACACATTTATTTGAGTCAAAACGAATGTTACGTAAAACATCGTTACGACGACTCAAAATCACTAGTATAGGGATTCGAAATTAAGATAGGTATATAAATCCCAATACTACATAAAAACATTTCCTTTCGGAAATCATTTACTATAACAACAGTGTTATAGTCCATCATTTCCTTATTTTTCGAAAACGTCTATTTCAACAATAAATGTTGAAATCTATGATTTCGATAATTCACACGTTTTAAAACATCTTTTAAAACAATTACTTCATTTTATAATATCGCTTTCCCAAAGCATATCCATTTTATTTAATAATATATTCACTGTCCAAAATCGTGAATATACTTCAATAACCAAATTTAAATCTTTTTTACACATTTATTCCAAGAGTTATCCACTATCCAAAATCGTGGATAAAATTTCCTTAATAACCTTCTATATTAAATTCATCAAATTTGATTGATTGATTTCCGAATTTATAAAACAACGTTTATAAATTCCATTTTCTATTTTCTATAACAACTCCGGTTTATAAATCTCATTTTATTAACTTCTAAAATTCACTTATAAGAATAAGTGATTTCGGATTTATAAACAACGTTTATAAATCGCATTTGTACTTTATAACGATTTCAACTTTTAAAAGAATCATTTATGAACAAATTCGATCAATATTCCATTTAAAGGCAAAAATCCAAGTTATAAGTAAATTACTTATAAATCCTTTATTCTACAACTTCATTCATTTTTAACTTCACAATATAAATCTATTAATTTCATTCACTTATGAAATCCATTTATACTTCTTTTTAACACTTATAAAATTCGTTTTATAAGTCCAATATTTTGATTTATAAAATATCAATTTTATAAATCTTTCTATACCAATCGTTTATAGTTATTCAAGAATCCCAACTTAACCCATTTTATAAATAAATCGACTTTTATTTCAAAAACGACACTTCGGTTATATTTCACTAAAAATTATAACTTTTATAACTTTAAAATTTTACGTTTATAAATCGATTCAAAAATTCCATAAAACGTATATTTTCAAAAATCACTTTAAAAACCCTTTTAAAGTAAAAGTCGTTATTTTTACATTTCAAAACTGAATCCGATGATGCAACAACACCAATTAGTCCATCACAACAGTCAATATCATATATCAATATGATAACAGAATATACATTAATATCTGTAAATAAGTAAATACAGTTGAGGAATCCAGTTGGATCCCTCCAACCTGTTTCCCTGCATCCAAAGATGTTAGCACAATACCAATTCCGCTCCAGTACGGAATTATCGCGGTATATGGGTTTTATAAAAATATCCGCTTACTAACGGCGCAATAGGGTCTCATCCGCTATACGAGGCGGGAAATCATCAATCCAATATATACATATGCCAATATGTATATATTGCTATATATATAATAGATATATCCTACTATATCTAACATCACATCCAAACAGTCAATCAATCAATCGATAATAACTGTAAAAGAAAATCCACTTTCATTTGAGTGAGAAGATCTCACCTTGATTTTCCGATAGCAATTCGTAGCGATTTATTTCGAATAAAATTAAACGGACGTTTAATTTTACCCGAAATTTTCGCTAGCTCCAAAAATCCCCAATCCAACCCCATCGCGTAGTATTCGTCAATACGGTTCCAACGCAACTGGTTTTGCAATTTTCCGACCTCGTATCAAGCAGATATGATATTTCAAAGTTTTAAACAATTTAATATAAATCGATTTACATTTTTCTTTTATTTTCTCAACCTTTAAATCTCGGCCGTTTGTTTTAATTTGATGAGATCTGGCCGTTTGGCCCCTTCTTCTTTCCCTCCCAGGCTACGTGAATAATCACGTACGAGAAACCCATGTGTGCCGCCCCCAAACCCTAATATCGCAACCCCCTACCATCGTCCAGACACCATCACTCCACCGCCATACGAACAGCCTCCATGAGAGCCTCCCACGGCTGCGACATGGTGGAGCTCGGTCTCTTCTTTAGCTCGAGAAACGTGCGCGAACTTCAGTGCTTCAAACTGAAATTGCCGTCGATCCAAAACACTAGAAACGATCATAGCCGTTGGATGTCTAGCTCGTACTGTGCTCTACAACTTTCGTTTAGAAAGTTTTGCGAATTGGTTAGTGGATTGCAAGAAATTTAAGGGAGAAGAAAGAAGCATTTCGGCCATTGATAGTTATCACTGGCGGCTGAAGCAGATAGCTAGGGTTAGGGTTTAGTTTTAACGCAAATGAAAATAGTTAGGTCCTTTTATAGAAAAAACGACGAACACTATTCATCCCGAAATTTACGAACTCCGATTTACGCGCGGTGACTGGCGTTTCTGGGGTTTACCCCGCGTTCCGGACACAATGGAACAGGTTTCGGAAGCTAATTCGATCGTATGTGTGAGATATGGCAATAAACGATCAATTTAAATTAAACCGATTTAAATCGATTTCGAGACGTTTTGATTCGTACCGGACAAACGGTACATCCAAAAATTATGAAATTTGAAACCATGCAATAATGTCACATTACGGATCCGATGAAACTGGTTTCGTCGAAATCCGAGACCGTTTGAAAAATTACTATTTTAACTCGACGATTTAAAATTAAAACGATATCGATGCGTTTCGAGTTGCCACGGTCAAACGACAACTCCGATTGCTACGAAAATTTAAATCCGATAATAACTAACTATTACGGATCCAATGGAACTGGTTTCGTTCAATTCTGAGACTGTTCGAAAATTGGCTATTTTTACAGTCGATAATTAAATATTAAAATATTCAATTTTCACAAATTAACTCCAAATTCGATTCTGAAAGTTCTATAACCTTTCTATAACTCCAGTATGATTAAATAAAATTTTCCAAATCATTTTCAATCATTTTAAACTCGATTTTCAATTATCTCTGGAATTTCAATCATTAAATTATCGATTTAATTGACCAAATTAAATCCAATATCCTTTAAATAAATTATTCGACTTATTAAATTCATTTTTTTAATATTTAAAATCAATTAAATATTCGAATTTTAATTATCAAAAATTCTGGGTCGTTACAGAAAAAAAATATACAAGTTTGTACATACAAAATCAAAGGCAAAGAGTATATGTAAACATGATGAGGAGCCACTGTAATCAAATACTATCATCTTTGTACAAACAAAGGTCATTTCAAAATGTATACAATATCATTTCAGCCTTCAATACACATAAAAATCTCTGCTCAACATATAAACAAAACATTTTCTAGTAAAAAAAATCAAAGGATAAGTATTTGTAGACTTGGAAAGAGACCATTGCATTAAATGCCATCATTTCAAATTGCTAAAACAAATCATGTCAGCCTCCATAAGATAAAAATCCCTGATCTATAAAAAAATCTATACAAGGCATCAGCCTCTATGGCTTACCCTGTAATCCTTCCTCCCTATATACATCTACTTGGCTTCACTTTCTGATTCGGAAAAAAAAAGTGTCAAAAAAAAAAAAATACAAACTACCATTACAAAACATTCAAGGAAAACAGGAAGCAACAACAAAGTAAGCAGCATTTGTCAAAAACAGTACCCAGTTCAAAGAAGATCGGTGAGTATAACACTTCATATCCAACTGATTTATGTACATATAACAGTGATTGATAATTTAAAACAAGCAGCAGTTTTCAGGACCCTTTGTTCTTTGTCCAAAACAATAGTCAGTGAATAACCCTCACGCAACTTATCTCTAATCTAAAATGAATGTTTATGTATTGAAATCTATTTAATGCTTCTTTGAATTATTTTGTATATACTGAGGCTTCAATTTGTTGTTGATAAAACATGGTTTCAACTAGTAAATGGGAAATTGCCACTTGAACGGTGAGTAAACTTTTAAGGAAAAAAATAAATCTATTGCATGTGATTTCAGAGATAAATTTTTGCCTACATGTTTTTTTTTATGAAATCTCTGTGTATATGGAAGTTGATTGAACTGGGCATGATGTTTAGCTTGCTCTTCTCAGTCTCCAGATTTTAGAGCTGATAAACAATTCAAACAAAAAAAAAAAAGAAATTCAAAACCTCTTTGTCTAATCATGGTTTGGCTTTGTGATTCAAACAAAATATGATTGATAAAACATAAAATATGGTTTAAATTTATATTATAACAAAATAGTTCTGTATATCTCCTGAAATAAAGTAAAACAGTAAGATTTTAGAAGAAACGATAAAAATCAAACAATTTAATTTGTGGATTCCAGTATGCAACATGAACCGTCACTGAAAAATTTGATTTTTAGAACAAAATTCATGGATTTTAGTTTGTGTTTGAAGTAGCTTTTCGGTGATGACCAGAATTATGATTTTGAGCAAATTCCGATGACTGGGTGATCATTGGACGTCAGGGTCTTCGTTGAAGTTTGGTTGTCGTCTGGGAAGGTCGGGAAAAATGGTGAAGGAGGTGATCGTTTGTTGTGGCGTTGGCAGTTGATGGAACTAGGGTTTTAGACCCCAAATGAGTCGAGGTCAGGTTGTTAGGCCGTTCGCCGTCATCGGAGCATCGAGTCAGGCGTGACGTGGAGGAAAGGTGTTGGTGACATGGACAAAGACGTTGGCGAAGTTGCGGTGGTTCCGGTGGTCAGAATGACCTTGTCGAGGCGATTTCAAATGTGGATGGTTTCTAGTTTTCAACTGGAGATGCTCGATATTGTTTTGGGCTTCGCAACGAATGATCGAGGGTCGGAAACGATCAGGGGGTTTAGTGTTGATGTGTGGAAGGTATCGTCGGTGAGCGGCGACGCATCGATGATCTGTACACGTGCACAAGGGACGATCTATGCACGGTAGTTCACTTGTAATACTTTGAATAGATAGGTGGAGAAGAAAGAAGGAGAGTGGAAGCATCGGGCTGGATGTGTTTGGGCCGAGTGGGCTTTCGTTTTCGTAACAGTGTATTGTTTTAAAAAAAAATCTCTCTAGTGAATGTTTAACAAGTTTAAAAAGCATGGAAATGAAGGTTTCAAAGTAAATAAATGTTTTTCAAAGTTTCAAAGTTAAATATTAAGCAGGGTTTAAATATATATATATATATATATATATATATATATATATATATATATATATAAAGGTCTAACGTTTAAATCGTTTTGATTTAATACAATTACATAAGTGGTAAATTACTTAAGTATATTTTAAGTACATCAAAAGGAGTATATTAACGATAGTTAAAGTGGCTTTATAAGATTAATGGTTTACCTTAAAGAATAATCAGGGTCTTTAGTAATTAAAGATAGATTATTGATTAATTGATTAATAATTAAAGAGTAATGAATTAATACCTAAGGAATAATTAATTTATGAGTTTAAGTAATGGTTAATTAAGGTAAAATTAATCAGGGTAAGTAATTAAAGTCAATTAACTAATTAAGATTAATCAACTAAGTAAGTATAGTTAATTAATGGAAGTAATTAAGGGATAGTTAATTAATGAAGGTAATTAAGGATGGTTAATTAATTAATGACAAATTGTTTAACTTTTGTAAATTAAGCTTGGATAAGAAATTAATTAGTAATGAATTTAATCGGTTAAATTAAGCTGATTAGAATTATGTGATGAATTAACCCAATTTAGGAATAATGATGAATTGAATAAATGTTTGGGTTGATAAATACATGTGGTATGTTATGTTGAGTCACGGATTCTATGAAGTTTTGATTTCTGACAAAGAAATAAAGGCGATCGACAAAACGAAGACATCATGGCTATAAAGAGGCACAAAAGAGCTACATATGGTACTCTAGATTATAGGTTGATTATTTGATGTTGTAATAGTGTTAAACTTGTTAAAATCTATCCTCAAATAATCATGCACCTCAATATAATCAATATATATACACGTTTGAATGGCATTGCACATTCATTGTGCAATTTTACAGGGACCGGTCGACCGGTAATAAACCATGCGGTCGACCGTCTCTGTGTAAAATGCACACATGCACATAACGTCTATATATTTGAAATCCTGTCTACCAGCCATTTTTAACCTGTCGACTGTTTTTAAACAGAGAGCAACCTTTCCCAAAAGACACTTCTTTCTCCAATGGTTGCATCTCTTACCTTTCATCAATGATCATATCTATTAATGGCTACTCTTCACAAAGAGTTACAACCATTTATTCTCTATATAAACACGTCTAAATCATTGATTCAATATAAGAATTCTTACTCTAATTTCTGATCTTACTTTCTAAATATTCTTGCATTCTAAAAGGCTCTCAAACATTTCAATTGCTTATTGAATCATTGAAATTATTTCATATCTTTTGATTCAATAAGTAATATACTTCCTTCAATCTTCACAAACATCATTCACATATTTTGAGGATAAGATTATAGGAAGGGTGTACTACAAGTGACAAATCCGTGTTATCAAGAGCACAAGTTGTCAACGGTAATTGTATTTGTTTTTGTTGAAGTCCTCGGTGTTGTAAGAGGCACGAAATCCCGTTCGGCTGTTCGGGTGTTGTAAACCTGTTCCTCCGGGTGAAGCGAGGTAGTTGGTTGTGAAAATCCAGATAGAAGTCTGGGACTGGACGTAGGACGGGAGGTTCGAACCAGTATAAAAATCCCTGGTGCGATTTTTACAGTTTACAGCATTTACTATTCTATATCTGTGAATTGCTATATAGTTAGTCTATTGAATTTTTACTTGTATAGCAATTGTAAATAACATTCCGCATATATTGTTAGTCCATATTACACGATCCATAATTAGTGTGCACAAGCGTACACATTCTCATGTTAATCTGTGATGATCTGTGGTGGTGAAATACTTTGGACATAATGGTGATAAACGTAAGTTATTTATTTACCTATGATTGAGTTGCTAAGTGAATACAAATGTTCTGCAGTGAATTAAATTGTTTAACATTAAAATAACTTGGGTTAGAAATGACACTGGTTTCGATGAAACCGGGAACAGATATCAGAAAATACCTGAAACCTCTTCGTCTAGTAACCTTCAACAATTCTTTATAGATTTAGAAGGTGAGGTTAAATAGGCTAGAATGAAATAAAGTAAGTAATAAAACATGACTGTTTGATCTAGGTAACTGTGGCTTGAAATAAGTAATTGGCTTAAATAAGTAATGAACTCGTAGTGAAGTACGAGTTAACCGGGTTTCCTTTTATGATCTGACCTTAGTATTTAAACTTTATGGGTTTACTCACGCTGGTTTCCAGCCTGACCCGGGTGTTACTTTGATGTAATGCTCGGGTCAGACCAAGTGTTACAGATTTCAGGTAAGGACGATCTGGAGCTCAAGAAGCGAGTCGGATGGCAGGATGTATAGAGTGTTTCCGCTGTGACTACTATTTCTGTTTATCTGAGACATATTTGATTTGTATATGTCCAGTGTTTGTATATATGTGTAACTCTGATGTATTATAATGTAATCGAAGGATATAGTATTCTTTTGTATAAAAGTTATTATTTGATATTATATTTCGATCCACTGCGAATGTGAGATTCTGTGTTTTTTTTTTGTTTCTTCTTCTATCTCTTTCTTCTTTCCCTAACTATCTGGAATTTTCGAGATCGAAAATTCCGTGTCGTTACAGTTGGTATCAGAGCGAAGGTTAGCGAGAACCTTGGCTTTGGTGGGGGATACTCATTAAGGATAGGGTTAGTAGTACCCTAGAATGAGTTGAGTGTATATATATGAGAGCGTACTTGTTATTTTCTTATATAAAGATTTTAAAATGGTTTTAGAAAATAAAAGATTTTTATATAAGTTTATCTTTTGATATATAAAGAATTTTTTTTCTAATTGTTAAATATATTAAAGAAAATTGTTGTTGAATCATCGGTATTAAATAAAATAATGAGAATTAAGTGGTATATATATATCCAAATAGGAATTGAATAGAATGAACCATACAAATAAGATGAATTAGAATTGGTTTCAAACCAAAATATAGAATGGTTATTGTGTTTAATAATGGGATGATTGTTTTTCCAATAATAATTATTGATAAAACAAAATGAAAGTTTTAAGGAAGTAAACTTTTAAATGAGTATGACTTGTAAATTAGAATGGATTTAAATAGTGAAGTTTTGAATTCTAAGTCTAGAAACATTTGAAATTGTTTTCAGAATATTAAAAGAAATAATAAATAATATTATTCAGAATATTTTTGAATGTGATCTTATTTTAAAATAAGAGTTGTTTGAAAGCATTAAATGAAACTGTTTGAATTGAAACCCAAAGTGGTTTAAAATTTAAGGATAACTTAGAGTGTAAAGGAAATAATATGTATATATGAGGAATACAAACAATATAAAAAATGATTGGAAATAAACTCTAAATGTTGAGTTTTAAATTTGAAATGAGATGTGATATCCAAGGTGATAAGTTTTTGAACTTATAAGATCATTAATGTGAAGTTTAAAATTTTAAATGGGAATTCAAATTGGGTAAGGTTGTCTAGATTAAGAAAATTGAATTTAGCTTTGGGAAAGTGAAATAAGTTAACAAGCAACCTGAATTGGAAATTTCAAGATGAATTTAGGTTTAACTTGGGAAGTTAAATGGTTAATTTGAATTGGGAGTTTGTGTGATCTCAAAATGGGTTTGAGATCTGGAAATTGGAAATGGATGGATGTTTTGGAATAAATTAGATGATGTCATCCTATTGTTATTAAGAATCCTTACATTGTGAATTGGATTTGTTTAAATGAATGAAGAAATGGATTATGGTGAGATATCCATTATTAAAAAAAATTAAATTTTAATTTGAAATTAAGGATATGGAACTACTTTGAACTGAAATTTTGAATAATTGAATTTGTAAATTAAAATTTGTTTAAAAACTGGTTTTAAAACTGGAAGATAAAATTGGGTAATAAATTGAATTTTTAAGATAAAATTGTTTTGAACTCTTATTTGAACCTAGAAATAAGTTAATGTAGAAGTAAAGGTAAATTAAAATGGAATTTTGAAATTTGAACTCAGAATTAAATAGTTAGGCTGTTAAATTAAAAGTAAAGGTTAATTTGATTTATGGGATTAAATCAACATTTTAAATAATAACTCGAATTTGTATAATTCGAGATGGTTTAAAGTGAAATGAAATTGAAAGTTAATTGGAAATTGGCAATTGATTGGAAATGGAGATTGGGAAGTTGTACAGTTTGACTCTGAGACTATTTTCAAATAAATTGTTTTAATATAAACTATTTTCTTAAGCTATTTATTATACAACCCTTCTTTTTAAAACCCAAACTATTTTATATTTATCTTACAATTATTTTGAAAACTAATTACTATTTTATATTTGTTTTACAAACTAATCACTATTTTTTTACTACTTTATAACTAATTACTATTTTACAACTATTCTGAAATTATCTTACTATTTTACAACTATCTTAAAACTACTTAACTATTTTACCATCTATTTTTCAACTACTTATCTATTTTAAAAAATATTCAAGCTATTTTCTATGTATAAAATGGTCGGAGTTCAAACTGTTATTGATTAAATACCCAAGCGAGATAAGAATTGAAGTGATAATCCAAATGGGGATTAAGGCAAATCTGAATAAGTTAATAAATCCAAAGTGAGGATGAATAGAAGGGAATTGATTTGGCTAATGATCAATGAAGTTAAATACGTAGGATGTACGTATATTATTCTATTCGCATAGTGATTTGATCCAGATTCAAGCACGGAATTTCGAGATAATATTATCGATCCGAGTTGGGATTTTTCGCTCGATTTTCGACGGCGAACCTGGATATAGATTTTTGATTGGTTCTGGATATTCTCTATCATAGTTGTGACTATGCAAGGAGAATAACGGTTTCTGATCAAGAAACCAGATCTGAGTCCGCACTAGGAAGTCGGGTGGACAATACTAGTTCGGAAGTGAAATTATGTGATCGAGTAAGCGATCAGATTGATATTGCGTACAGATGATATGTGGACATCGTACGAGTTTGAATGAAATTGTTATTGAATTGGAGATAAGGACTAGAATATGATTTTTGAAATGGAACTAAATTTTGAGAAATATACAATAAATAAAAGTGAAAATGGAATATCTTTATGGTTAAAATTTACTTTATCAAAGTAAATAATTTGGCAAATTACTTTATAAGTAATCTAATTTGAATATTTGATTTGGAATAAACAAAGTTATATATCTTTGTTATATATGGTAAACTCCCCTTAATGAATCAATTGCCAGGAGAAAATGATTTTTGAAAGTATTTGAAGTATAAAAATGAATTTATACAAGTATGAATTGAATCAAAGATTTTCCAAGATTATTATATATATGTATATATAAAAAGGAATTGTGGAAATGATTTTGAGGAAAGGTTTTGAGAACCTATGGCATTTGTAAAGGCTTTTGATTTTTGGGTAAAATCAATATTGGAATTTGGAAAAGCCAATATGAGAATTATCGATTTTGGAAATCGATTTTGTAAAGGAGCTTTATATGAATTCATACTAGGTGTATGATTTGGAAAATACTATATGTATATAGTATAAAGTGTTTTGAGATTGGCATTGGGGAAAAAGGCGCTCCCTTAAAATGAACTTCTCAGGAGTGCCACAGGGTTGTACTGCCTTGAGCCTCTAAGGGGGAGGTTCTAAAGTTGATCTTGTGAGGAGTCCGAACAAAACTAGTTCCTGAGGATTATTTGTGTAGCGAAAGTCGAGGGGCTGGTGCCCACAGAGGCATTTGGGTTATGCTGTGACGACAATGTAACTCAATGTCACTGTGATCTACTGCAGACCATAGCAAAAGTCGTGTGTACCACTAAGAGCCAACAGTCTACGTTTGATTTTATATCGGTAGACTACGACATTATGGTAACATAGCGAAAGTCGTGTGTGCCACTGAGAGCCAACAGTCTATGTTTGATTTTATATCGGTAGACTGCGACCTATGTAAGAGTGGAGAAGTTTCATTTTGACAGCGAAATTCGTGTGTGCTGCTGAGAGCCAACAGTTACATGGACTTTTGCTGCGACGGCAACGCAACCCTGGAATGTAACTACGATCTGTTGTGGGTTCCATGGCGTAATCGAGGGGCACGGAGACCTACAATTACATGGACTTTTGCTGCGATGGCAACGTAACCCAAGATGTAACTGTGACCATGGATGGGGGTGATGATTTCCAGAGCATTCTCACCAAAGATATTTCCTCTATTTTCAAAAATGTTTTCGATATTTTCAATAAAATTATTTTTCAAGTATTTTCACTGGGTGTTGAAAACGAGTTTACCAAGTACTTATAGATTTTCAGTCCTACGCCTGATCAACGTATGACCAAATTTCTATGAGAACAAGGATGGACTTGTCGAAACATCGAGTTATAAAAGTAATTTTATAAAAACTACTTTGGAATAGTATTATATAGATGTTAAAACAAAAGTATTTTACGAATGATCAAAGAATATTTATCTGGTTTTAAGCATTTTAATAATTCTGGCTCTGTTCCTTTTCGAGGACGAAAAGTTTTAAAGGGGGGAGGAATGTGACGACCTGGATTTTTAACGAATGATAATTGGATGATTAACTGAATCAATCAAAATTTCATAGAAAATAAAATGATAAATTCCATTGTTTAAATTAAAATAATATATATATAAATTTAGTAGTGATAGTTTAAACTTAAATAGAAATAAATGTTTCAAAATAAAATTATGGTTATGTAAAAATACGAAATAAACACTTAAGATAATTCTATAAATGTATATATTAATTATGCAAAGACATGTATATATAGGTATGTAAATAGATAAGAAATATATATATATATATATATACAAGTTTGTACATACAAAATCAAAGGCAAAGAGTATATGTAAACATGATGAGGAGCCACTGTAATCAAATACTATCATCTTAGTACAAACAAAGGTCATTTCAAAATGTATACAATATCATTTCAGCCTCCAATTCAAATAAAAATCTCTGCTCAACATATAAACAAAACATTTTCTAGTAAAAAAATCAAAGGATAAGTATTTGTAAACTTGGAAAGAGACCATTGCATTAAATGCCATCATTTCAAATTGCTAAAACAAATCATGTCAGCCTCCATAAGATAAAAATGCCTGATCTATAAAAAATCTATACAAGGCATCAGCCTCTATGGCTTACCCTGTAATCCTTCTTCCCTATATACATCTACTTGGCTTCACTTTCTGATTCGAAAAAAAAGTGTCAAATAAAAAAATATAATAATAATACAAACTACCATTACAAAACATTCAAGGAAAACAGGAAGCAGCAACAAAGCATGCAGCATTTGTCAAAAACAGTGCCCTGTTCAAAGAAGATCGGTGAGTATAACACTTCATTTCCAATTGATTTATGTACATATAATAGTGATTGATAATTTAAAACAAGCAGCAGTTTTCAGGACCCTTTGTTCTTTGTCCAAAACAATAGTCAGTGAGTAACCCTCACGCAACTTATCTCTAATCTAAAATGAATGTTTATGTGTTGAAATCTATTTAATGCTTCTTTGAATTATTTTGTATTTACTGAGGCTTCAATTTGTTGTTGATAAAACATGGTTTCAACTAGTTAATGGGAAATTGCCACTTGAACGGTGAGTAAACTTTTAGGGAAAAAATTAAATCTATTGCATGTGATTTCATAGATAAATTTTTGACTGCATGTTTTTTTTATGAAATCTCAGTGTATATGGAAGTTGATTGAACTGGGCATGATGTTTAGTTTGCTCTTCTCAGTTTCCAGATTTCAGAGCTGATAAACAATTCAAACAAAAAAAAAGAAATTCAAAACCTCTTTATCTAATCATGGTTTGGCTTTGTGATTCAAACAAAATATGATTGATAAAACATAAAATATGGTTTAAATTTATATTATAACAAAATAGTTCTGTATATCTCCTGAAATAAAGTAAAACAGTAAGATTTTAGAAGAAACAATAAAAATCAAACAATTTAAGTTGTGGATTCAAGTATGCAACTTGAACCGTCACTGAAAAATTTGATTTTTAAACAAAATTCATGGATTTTAGTTTGTATTTGAAGTAGCGTTTCGGTGATGACCAGAATTATGATTTTGAGCAAATTCCAATGACTGGGTGATCATTGGACGTCAGGGTCTTCGTTGAAGTTTGGTTGTCGACTGGGAAGGTCGGGAAAAATGGTGAAGGAGGTGATCGTTTGTTGTGGCGTTGGTAGTTGATGGAACTAGGGTTTTTGATGCAGCAGCAGATAATCAAAATGAATATGATGATGAAAGTAGCAATCGGTGGATTGAAGAATACCAAAGGCCTAAATCCGTTGATCCAAAGATACCGGATTCTAGCTATCCCAAACACGTTGATCGCGCACGATACCGTGTTTAAAGATCTACGATTCTTCGACGTTGATCAAGCGCACTTGATTCCGTGAATCGGCTTCAACAATCGTTGATTCGAGCGCACTCGAATACCGAAGTTGGAGATAGGAGATCACACTCAACTACCAATTTAAGAAGAGGCACAAAGCTCTCAAACAAAAGTTTATTCAAAATCAACTAACTATTATAAATGATACAACCCGCCTATTTATAGGCAGTTTACAACTCTACACTTACATCACAACACATAGGTCGTGAACGACCTAACACAGACAAACGACTCAACATACACGACCTAACATTGGTCGCGACCTACGACCTATCATATTACAACATACGCGACTTACCATATCACGTTACACGACCTAAGAACAATACATGTTACAACAAGCGACATAAGAAAATACAAATACAAATACAAACGACATACGACCTAAACATCATACGACTTAGAACACATAGCGACCTGAAATACACGGCAGCAGCGACTAAGGCCTCAACGACCTAAGAAAATAGCTTCTGGAAATCTTCACTGTTAGGTCGTTCGCGACCTAAAGAAAGCGGTATAGGAAAATCTGCTTCAGCGACCTAAAGGCTGCACGACTTAAGATAGGTCGTTCGTGACCTAAAACTTCTGGAGCGACTTATGGTCGAGCGACCTAAGGAAATGTTTTCTGGAATCCTCCACGCAACCTATAACAGAGCGGCATAATGTTGTTGAGCGACTTAACTTGCTAGATCGTGGCTTAGTAGTATTAGGTCGGTCGGAGCGACCTAAAGAAATGAGAGGCTCGTTAGGTTGTTTGAGCGCCTTATCTTTTAACTCGTTAGCTCGCACGCGACTTATGTGTTCGCTAGGTCGCTTGCGATATAAGGTAACATCAGGTTGGGCTGCATCATCCTCCCCTGTTTGGGAAAAATTCATCCTCGAATTTGCACCCTCCTCTTCCACAACAAGCTCATCCCCATGATACGAAATCAAGTATTTGACGTTAAAAACGTCTGCAGTGTGAATATCATCCGGCAATTTCTACTGATACGCATTATCATTGATTTTCTTCAAAATTTCTACTGGACCGATTTTTCGAGCTTTCAACTTGTTGTAAGTTTCAACAGAAAAACGATCTTTTGTCAACACGGCATAAACCAAGTCACCTTCTCTAAAATTCACACTCCTTCGCTTTTTATCTGCCAGTTGTTTATACTTCTCATTTGATGCAAGCAATTGTTCATAAACAGTTCGGTGGCACTCCTGCAACTCAAACACAAAATCACCAGCTCACTTAACAACTCCCTTATGATATGCCACTGTCGTCAAATCTAACGGTCCCTTCGGAATTGCTGAATATACAACTTGAAATGGACTGAATCCAGTATTTCGATTAACAGCATGATTATGTGCAAATTCCGCCTGACACAACTTCATATCCCAACTCTTCAAATTATCCTGCACAAGACATCTCAACAAATTTCCCAACGATCTATTCACCACTTCTGTTTGCCCATCTGTTTGCGGATGATAGGCGCTACTAAAATTCAGCTTCGTTCCAACCATCTTCCACAAACTTAACCAAAATGGCTTAGAAATCTAGTATCCCGATCTGAAACAATGGATTCAGGTAGCCCATGTAATCGATACACCTCTTTCAAGAACAATTGGGCAACACAGACGGCATCAGCTGTCTTTTTACAAGCTATAAAATGTGCCATTTTGGAAAATCTATCTACCACCACATATATGGAATCATTCCCCCGTTGAGTTCTTGGTAACCCCAAAACAAAATCCATACTGATATCAACCCATGGTCTAGTAGGCACAGGTAATGGCATATACAATCCCGCATTCATCGCTGTTCCTTTGGAAACTTGACATATATGACATCTTTCCACAAATCTATCAACCTCTTTCTTCATAGAAGGCCAAAAATATGATTGCGAAATCAAATGCAATGTACGGTCTCTCCCCATATGACCTTCTTCATGCAACTCCTTCACAATCTTCATTCGTAAGCTGCACTCCGGTATACATAATCGATTCCCTTTAAAATGAAAACCATCCACCAACACAAACTCATCCGTCTTCCCTTCCTCGACTTCATCAACCACCTTGACAAAGTAAGGATCATCAACAAACAATTCTGGCAACACATCCAAACCCGTTACTTCAACCTTCATTGTAGTCAACAAATGATTCCTTCGACTTAATGCATCTGCCACTCGATTCGTAATTCCCGACTTATGCTTCACCACAAATGTAAATTGTTGCAAGTAAGCGATCCACGGAGCATGCCTGCCTGCAATCCTATCCTGTCCCTACAAATGCTTCAACGCTTCATGATCAGTATATAAAACAAATTCTTTATGAAACAAATAATGTCTCCAATGTTTCACAGCTTGCACGATAGCATAAAATTCCACATCATAAGTATTATATCTCATCTTTGCTCCTGATAGCTTCTCACTGAAATATGCAATAGGTCGACCTTTCTGACTCAACACCCCTCCAATTCCAACCTTCGATGCATCAATATGTAACTCAAACAACAACTGAAAATCTGGCAATACTAGAATTGGTGCTGTCGTCAAAAGTTCCTTGATCCACTCAAAAGCAAATCCTGCTTCCTCTGACCATGAAAATTGCTTCCCGTTCATACAATCAGTAACTGGTGCCATCACGCTACTGAAGTGTGGAATAAACCTTTGGTAGAATGACGCTAAACCATGAAAACTTCTAACTTCTGTTATCGTCCTGGGTTGTGGCCAATTTCTGATTGATTCAACTTTATTCTGATCCACCTGTATACCTCCTTCTGATATAACATATCTAAAAAATAAAACACTATGCGTCATGAACACGCATTTCTTCGTTGCAGCATAAAATTGTTCCTGTCGCAGTATCATCAACACTTCTTTCAGATGTTGCAAGTGTTCTTCTGCGCTTCCACTGTATATCAGTATATCATCAAAATACACCACCACAAACTTCCCAATAAATGGTCTAAATATCTGATTCATCACCCGCATAAATGTACTAGGTGCATTCAAAAGACCAAACGGCATAACCAGCCATTCGTACAACCCCTCACGTGTCTTGAATGTTGTTTTCCATTCATCCCCTAGTCTAATTCAAATTTGATGATAACCACTCTTCAAATCAATCTTCGAAAAGATAGCAGCTCCACTAAGTTGATCCAACATGTCATCTAATCTAGGCATAAGGAATCTGTATCTCACTGTAATCTTGTGACTATCAGTACACATCCTCCACGTTCCATCCTTCTTCGGCACTAACAATGCTGGGACTGCACAAGGACTTAAACTTTCCTGTACACGCCCTTGTTCAAGCAATTCTTCCACTTGCCTTCTCAACTCCTCATGTTCCTTTGGACTCATTCTGTAATGTGTTCTATGTGGTAACACAGCTCCAGGAACAAGATCAATTTGATGTTGAATGTCTCTCAATGGCGGCAACTCCGTTGGCAACTCTTCAGGAAATACATCTTCAAATTCTTCCAGCATTGGCTTTACTTCTTCAGGAATTTCAACCACTTCATGACTCTCCCATCCAATCAACAAAAATACTTCAGGCTCCTCTTCTACTTCCTTAATAAACTCCTTCAAAGATAGCAAAGTTTTAAGTTCTTCAATCTCCTCCAACTTGCTTTCTTCTTGTTGTCGCTTCTTGGGAACTAAAGTGATTTTTGTGCCTTCGAACATAAAACTATAGTTGTTAGTACACCCATCATGTTGCACAGCTCTATCATACTGCCATGGTCTCCCCAGCAACAAATGGAAAACATCCATATCCACAACATCACACCAAATTTCATCTTTGTATTTCTTCCCAATCGAAAAATTAACACAAGCTCTTCGATTAACCTTCACCTCCCCACCTTTCCTCAACCAAGCTAACTTGTAAGGTTTCGGATGCTTCTCAGTTCTCAATGACAACTTCTTTACAGCTTTTGAAAAAATGATATTATCACAGCTTCCCGCATTAATGACAAACTTGCAAACCCTTCCCAAGATAGTGCATGTTGACTGAAAGATGTTACTCCTCAACCAGCTAGTCTCCTCCTCCTGCTTTGGTGTTAAGAAATTTCTCCTCATCATTAATGTATATCCATCATCTCCCGACAATAATTCTTCCTCCTCAATCGGTAGTGAAATAGAACATTCTGCCCTCCTCATCCTCATCCTCAACCTCAGCTACCATCACTCGCTTCTTTGGCTTCGGACATTCATTGCTCTTGACAATTGAAACATTTGATACCACTATTGACCTTGGTCTTAGCAACTTCACTAACAACTGGTTTTGCAACAGCCTTGGAAACATTTACATTGCTACTAGCCCCTTTCATTTGATTGTTTGAATTTGTAAACACACCACCTCCTTGTCTACCTTGCTTCTCCCAAGCTAACGCCTTTTGGTGTGCTTCTGCAACAGATCTGGGATCAAACAAATTCACCATATCTTGAATCTGCATTCTCAACCCTCCAACAAATCTAGCGATCGGTTGTTCCTCTGTCTCCATGATGTCATTTCTGGCAATCAATTGATAAAATTCATCCGCATAATCATTAACAGTCTCCGTCCCCTGTCTCAGATTCTGCAAACGTTGATACATAAGAGACTGATAATTATAAGGTAAGAAAGTAGCATTCATCAACTTTTTCATCTTCTCCCATGACTCAATCTTTGACTTTCCCATCCTTTCTCGTGTAAGTTTTGTTTGCTGCCACCATGCCATAGCTCTTCCTCTCAAACGAGTAGCAACCAACTTAACTCTCCGATGCTCAGGAACTTCCTTAAAGTCAAAAATTTCTTCCACATTAGATAACCAATCCAAAAATTCCTTAGCTTGCATACCACCCTTGAATTCTGGAATTTCAGTTTTCATCCCCGATTCCCATCGACGATCATCTTCAACATCCCGATATGCATTTCGAACCTGGTCTCGATCTCGATAATGAATATTACTTCTATCACTCTCTTCATCATAATCACGTGTACTTCGATATCGATCTCGACCATCAACATCTCTATGATCACGCATGTCTCTTCAACTATGTCTTTCATCATCACGATTTCGCTCATACTCAAACTCACGTGGAGTTCTTCTTTCTTCATATCGATACTCATGGTGATCTCTTCTCATTGAAACTAATGATTCTCTTCTACCTCGATCAGATTGTGGCGACACCCTTCTCGTTTGCGTAACCGATGGCGAAACTCTGTTTCATCCATGGTTCGAGACTGGTGACCTTCTCCTTTGATTTTGATTCATGTCCATCATCAACTTCTCTAACCTCCCAATACCTTCATTCAACTTCTCATTGAATTTGTTACTAATGCGTTGTTCCATTTGTTCAGCATCTTCTCTCTTGTATAAATCTTTAACATTTTGATGACGATTAGCTCTTCTCGGCGGCATTGTCAAATGAAACAATCTTCAACTCTCGGCTTTGAACACACAAATGAACTTCAACACTTTAACTCGGCCTTGATCTTCAAATATGATGCACGGCTTCAACTGGCTCTGCTCTAACTTCAAACTCTTGGCCTTGAACAACAAAGTGATGCACGGCTTGAACTCTTGAATAAGAATTGGCTCCAAGACTCGGCTTAGCTATGATTGGCTAAGTCTAGCTCTGATACCAAATGATGCAGCAGCGGATAATCAAAATGAATATGATGATGAAAGTAGCAATCGGTGGATTGAAGAATACCAAAGGCCCAAATCCGTTGATCCAAAGATACCGGATTCTAGCTATCCCAAACACGTTGATCGCGCACGATACCGTGTTTAAAGATCTACGATTCTTCGACGGTGATCAAGCGCACTTAATTCCATGAATCGGCTTCAACAATCGTTGATTCGAGCGCACTCGAATACCGAAGGTAGAGATAGGAGATCACACTCAACTACCAATTTAAGAAGAGGCACAAAGCTCTCAAACAAAAGTTTATTCAAAATCAACTAACTATTACAAATGATACAACCCACCTATTTATATGCAGTTTACAACTCTACACTTACATCACAACACATAGGTCGTGAACGACCTAACACAGACAAATGACTCAACATACACGACCTAACATTGCTCGCGACCTACGACCTATCATATTACAACATACACGACTTACCACATCACGTTACACGACCTTAGAACAATATAGGTTACAACAAGCAACATAAGAAAATACAAATACAAATACAAACGACATACGACCTAAACATCATACGACTTAGAACACATAGCGACCTGAAATACACGGCAGCAGCGACTTAGGCCTCAGCGACCTAAGAAAATAGCTTCTGGAAATCTTCACTGTTAGGTCGTTCGCGACCTAAAGAAAGCGGCATAAGAAAATCTGCTTCAGCGACCTAAAGGCTGCACGACTTAAGATAGGTCGTTCGCGACCTAAAACTTCTGGAGCGACTTATGGTCGAGCGGCCTAAGGAAATGTTGTCTGGAATCCTCCACGCGACCTATAATAGAGCGGCATAATGTTGTTGAGCGACTTAACTCGCTAGATCGTGGCTTAGTAGTGTTAGGTCGGTCGAAGCGACCTAAAGAAATGAAAGGCTCGTTAGGTCGTTTGAGCGCCTTATCATTTAACTCGTTAGCTCGCACGTGACTTATGAGTTCGCTAGGTCGCTCGCGATCTAAGGTAACATCAGGCTGGGCTGCATCATTTTTATACCCCAAACGAGTCGAGGTCAGGTTGTTAGGGCGTTCGCCGTCATCGGAGCATCGAGTTAGGCGTGACGTGGAGGAAAGGTGCTGGTGACGTGGACGAAGACATTGGCGAAGTTGCGGTGGTTTCGGTGGTCGGAATGACCTTGTCGAAGCGATTTCAAATGAGGATGGTTTCCAGTTTTCAACTAGAGATGCTCGATATCGTTTTGGGCTTCACGACGAATGATCGAGGGTTGGAAACGAATAGGGGGTTCAGTGTTGATGTGTGGAAGGTATCGTCGGTGAGCGGCGACGCATCGATGATCTGTACACATGCACAAGGGACGATCTGTGCACGGTAGTTCACTTGTAATACTTTGAATAGATAGGCGGAGAAGAAAGAAGGAGAATGGAAGCATCGGGCTGGATGGGTTTGGGCCGAGTGGGCTGTTGTTTTCGTAACAGTGTATTGTTTTAAAAAAAATCTCTCTAGTGAATGTTTAACAAGTTTAAAAAGCATGGAAATGAAGGTTTCAAAGTAAATAAATGTTTTTCAAAGTTTCAAAGTTAAATATTAAGCAGGGTTTAAATATATATATATATAAAGGTCTAACGCTTAAATCGTTTTGATTTAATACAATTACATAAGTGGTAAATTATTTAAGTATATTTTAAGTATATCAAAAGGAGTATATTAACGATAGTTAAAGTGGCTTTATAAGATTAATGGTTTACCTTAAAGAATAATTAGGGTCTTCAGTAATTAAAGACAGATTATTGATTAATTGATTAATAATTAATGAGTAATGAATTAGTACCTAAGGAATAATTAATTTATGAGTTTAAGTAATGGTTAATTAAGGTAAAATTAATCAGGGTAAGTAATTAAAGTCAATTAACTAATTAAGATTAATCAACTAAGTAAGTATAGTTAATTAATGGAAGTAATTAAGGGATACTTAATTAATGAAGGTAATTAAGGATGGTTAATTAATTAATGACAAATGGTTTAACTTGTGTAAATTAAGCTTGGATAAGAAATTAATTAGTAATGAATTTAATCGGTTAAATTAAGCCGATTAGAAATATGTGATGATTAACCCAATTTAGGAATAATGATGAATTGAATAAATGTTTGGGTTGATAAATATATGTGGTATGTTAATCTGTGATGATCTGTGGTGGTGAAATACTTTAGACATAATGGTGATAAACGTAAGTTATTTACTTACCTATGATTGAGTTGCTAAGTGAATACAAATGTTCTGCAGTGAATTAAATTGTTTAACCTTAAAATAACTTGGGTTAGAAATGACACTGGTTTCGAAGAAACCGGGAACAGATATCAGAAAATACCCGAAACCTCTTCGTCCAGTAACCTTCAACAATTCTTTATAGATTTAGAAGGTGAGGTTAAATAGGCTGGAATGAAATAAAGTAAGTAAGAAAACATGACTGTTTGATCTAGGTAACTGTGGCTTGAAATAAGTAATTGGCTTAAATAAGTAATGAACTCGTAGTGAAGTACGAGTTAACCGGGTTTCCTTTAATGATCTGACCTTAGTATTTAAACTTTATGGGTTTACTCACGCTGGTTTCCAGCCAGACCCGGGTGTTACTTTGATGTAATGCTCGGGTCAGACCGAGTGTTACAGATTTCAAGTAAGGATGATCTGGAGCTCAGGAGGCGAGTTGGATGGCAGGACGTATAGAGTGTTTCCGCTGTGACTACTATTTCTGTTTATCTGAGACATATTTGATTTGTATATGTCTAGTGTCTGTATATATGTGTAACTCTGATGTATTATAATGTAATCGACGGATATAGTATTCTTTTGTATAACAGTTATTATTTGATATTATATTTTGATCCGCTGCGAATGTGAGATTCTGTGTTTTATTTTCTATTTCTTCTTCTATCTCTTTCTTCTTTCCCTAACTATCTAGAATTTTCGAGATCGAAAATTCTGGGTCGTTACAATTTCCATAAGCAATTTATATGGTTTCAAAACGAATTTGAATGCTTCCAACAAAATTTTCAAACCATTCATGTATTCATTTTCAATTAGTCCACATTCACTAATTTACATTCATATTAGTTCACTTTCAGTTTTTATCAATTCAATTTCATTAACATTTAATGAATTATACTATATACAATCAACTAACAACCATCTAACAATCAAATCATAACCAACACAACCAAATTATTAAATTTACATTCAATTTGGTTTAACACTTTTAATTCCAATTGGTTTAATATTAAACTGACTTCCATTCAATTTTCAATTTATTAGCTTTTAATGAATTAACACTCATATCCATTATTCCATATCAATTTATTCACATTCGATTGATTAACATTCAATCCATTAGTTCAATTCAATCGCTAATTCATTTTACCACAAAAGTTGAATTTCATTACATAACTCAAGTTTATATCCTTAATGACTTCATTTCATTAATTCAATTATTAATTTACTTCGATACCAAAATCAACTTCATTTAACATCACTTAAGTTATATTCCATTTCAAATTTCCACTTATAAATTCAATTCAGATTCCAATTCTAAAATAAATTCTATTTAACTTTTACCAAAGTCAAATTTCATCAATTATTCAAATTCATATCTCATTTTGCTTAACAAAATTGTTTAACCACTTTAATAATTGGTTTCACTTACCTTTACTCATTCTATAAGTTATACAACTTATATATTTAAACTTCCAAATTCATATTATAAGTTCAAAACTCATTTCACTTATATTCATCAATTACAACTTGGATTTTAATTTTAATCTTGTTTATCACAACAAAACTTCAATTTCCAATTTATTATGGTAGCAAATCAATCACACAGAAACTCGAAAATGATACTGATGATGCTGCAGTCATCACCCTTATTATTTCCCAGCAACACTAGTGAATTCAGTGTTTTAAATTCTTTCAAAATTTCCTTTTATTTATAAATCACATTTGTAAATCTTTTTCTCATATAATTCACTATTCAACTTTACTTATACGAGATTATTTCACAATTGCAAATCATACTAATTATAATTCCATACTTAATAATTCATTTGCTTATATACTTTGTTCTTTTACAATGGTTGTTTTTATTTAGATTATTCAAACAACTTTTATTAACTCATATATATTCTTACATTTTCAACAACCAAACAATCAATATACATACACTTTAATGATTCTGAAAGAATTATTTCCTTTATATACAAAATATAATCGAGGTAAAATTATTTCATTTACCCAATTTAAAATGATACTGTGTCGGTTCATCTTGTTTAAGAGTTTAGAAACCCCTATCGATTACAGTTAGCTAGACTGCACTGACCAGAATCTATAAACAATAAACCGATAATTCAACACAATACAAAACAATTTCATATTCACTAACAAATAAGCGCTCATATCTATTATTACACTCACACTCATTCTAGAGTACTACTGACTCTATCTCTAATGAGTAATTCCCAACAGAGGCAGGGTTGTCGCTTAACCAACAGCTCTGATATCACATGTAATGATCAGGATTTTCGACGCTCGAAGGTCGACATTAATACGTCCACTGTATCAAATGCCGCGCAATCGAACGCCGGAAAACCGAACCATTAGGGTTAAAAAGAAGAGGTAGAAAAAGACAAAAGAAAAATAAAGAAGAAGAAACAGAAACAGAAACAATATCAGAATCTCACATATCACAGCGGAACAACATATAATAGATAGATGAATAATCTTTAAATCAAGAACTATATCATTTTATACATTACATCATCATCAGAGTTTACAACAACAATATACAACATTGGTCAGTTATATAAACTTGTCCTCATACAGAATACACAGCGGAATAAATAATATCATATACGAGTGATACGCCTCGCTATCCAGCTCGCCACTGAGCTCCACAACATCTCCTGAATCCAGAATGACCTGATAACTTGACTCTAGGCTGCCCGTGTGGAAAATGATGGGCACCCAGAGTTTAGGAAGGGAAGAATAAACTCCAGGTCAGTCATGGTAACTGGTGTGAGAACTAAAAAAAGTTATTTTCACAAAGAAAATAAAATAGATTCGCAATGCTTTTGGAAAATGAAACTACCATAAGACCTCCCGCCACACACACAATGCAAAATGCAGAATTGGAGGAGATTTCTTCTTATGATAGTCAAAAATGCTTACTACGCAAAATCATTCGATATTATTATCATTAGTGCATAGTGTCGAAAACCAGTTCGAAAATATAAAATTAATCTTAGCCAGCATAGAAATTTCGCACTTATGCCTACTATATCTACTATGTTCAATAGTAGGTTACCGCCACATTCCATAGCAGGTAATAAAACTAAAACCGTACAAGGTTCGTATTGTTTCTTTGGATTTCCAACAAATGGTCAGGCAAAGGAACTTCCTTACACCGACATGGAAACGCCTCTGGAAAGACGCCCCGAGAACCTAACCAGATCTCTGCAAACACAAGGTCGACGCTACCTCATGATGTACAGCTGTAACTAGGTAACTAACACACTGACGCTACCTCATGCTGTACAGCTGTAACTAGGTAACTAACACACAAGTATGTCATCCCCCCGGTCGTTACCGTCCTTTATCCGAGGATCCTCAACCACAAAGCAACAACCACAAAGTAAAATAAATTTGCAGCATCAACATAGGTAAAATATCTGGGCTCCATACCATAATATCACCTTTTATCCAGAAGGAAATGACATACCCTAGGGGCGCTACCCCTAAAAACCTTTGCCACAACATTCATGTTTCGACCATTACCGGGTTGTGAGGCTCGATGAAGTCTCGTCCACAAAGCTACGCTTTTTCACAAAGCCACGCTTTTTCACAAAGCCATGCTTTGATAAACAAATGATCAACAGCACTTCGTATGCCACATTACCAAATTGAGAATGTATCACTAGTAACCATCAACTACATAACCTCTGAGCTCATACGTCTCAGAGAAGTGTGTTAAGCTAAGAGAATAAATTCTCCGCCACCAAAAGAAATGTATTTGATAGAAACCAACTTTACATCTCAAAGTGTAACATCAGACAAACATCCATACAAGTCCATTCCGGGATCGAACGAAACCGAAGGAACTTCTAAAGAAGCCCTTGCAATTCGAATAATTTCTAATCACGTCCGGACTTCCCATCACAAGAAGACTGATATAAATCTCTATACCAGAGCAACTCGGTGCAGAGACATTTGACAGGTTGTCCTTTCATTTTCGAAAATGCCCGGTCTTTGTTATCCCACCTTTTGGCAAGGCCGTGACACCAAAAAGTTGACCGGAAAACTAAAGATAGTTCGTCTCAAAGACTGGCTGGACATTGCTTCACCATGGATATCGACGAATTTTGTCCAAAGCTCGAATCAAGCTGCAATTGATAGGACACGGCAAGCAAAGTCATGGGAGCCAGCGTTTCAAATTTCAGGATAATCGGAGTTCGTATGAATGAGATATGATCGATACAAGTTAGAAAAAACATGCTGGTTCGTATCCACCAGGTTCGAATCGATGGCGTTCGCATCGATCAATCACCACTACTTCGCATCCATTGGTGCACCCTACTTCGAATCGATCGGTTTCGTATCCATCCCCATGCACTACCTCGCATCAATCGACCTCGCATCCATCATCAGTGGCAAGTCACTGTTTCGTGTCCACGAAACCTGCCCTGTTCGTATCCATTCGACTCGTCTCGATCTAGTTCGTATCGATCAATGATTCGTATCCATCGGTTCAAACTGGGTCGTGAGACTTGATGCGAAAAGGCGAAATTCATGGATACGAAGCGGTCAACTCGGAGCAAAGGGTGGATCGATGCAAGATATGCGCGCCACGTTGTCTCGAAGACACGTGCATAAATCGATTCGAAGGCGTGGAGTCGATGTGATCGAGTCGAAACGAACAGCCAACCCGGAAACCCTTACTCGTATCGATCATATCTCCCAATCTACAAATCCAGATGCTATGAAATTTTCACAGTAGCTTCCACACAAGGTAAAGAATGTTCCTGCCAAGTTTCAGCTCGATTGGACTAATCCTTGATGGATACGAAATCACTTCGTATCGATCGCAGATCAAGTCGAAACTTGGTGGGACCGGTCGCGTGGGCCCACTCACATGCCAGAAAAAGTCTCCTAAAGTTTGGGCGAGATTTGGGCCTCCTACACCTATAAATAGCCCCCTGAAGCCTACAGAAAAGGGATCTTTTTTTGGGCGATTCAACGTCCAAACTCTGCCGGATTCAACTCTACTCCTCTCCATTGCTGTCATATTCAGATTCATTCATTGTATTTGCTGTAATCATCTGTAATCAGCAAAGAATATCAATAAAAGATAAAAATCCTTGAAGTGAACATAGGCCGGAGATAGCCGAACCACTATAAATTGTGTGTCACTGTTCATTATTTCTGGATTGTTGTTTGCTACTTGCTTAGATCTGATGTTAACTCCTTTATTTCAGCGACCTAACACTCTGCGACCTAAGAATGTTGCGACCTAAGGAAAAGCTACGACCTAAGAATGATGCGACCTAAGAATGTTGCGACCTAAGGAAAAGCTACGACCTAAGAATGTTGCGACCTAAGGAAAAGCTACGACCTAAGAATGATGCGACCTAAGAATGTTGCGACCTAAGGAAAGGCTACGACTTAAGAGGCTCAGCGACCTAAAGGAGCTTGCGACCTAAGAAAAACCTACGACCTAACTACATAGCAATCTAACTGAGAAAGTCCACGACTTATCAAGATAAGAAGTTAGCGACCTAATTTCTTCGCGACCTAAGATCCAGAAGGCCTTGCGACCTTGCAGCGGAAAGGATTGCGACCTATGGAACTCAACGACCTAAGGTAGCTAGCGACCTAAAGGACTTAACAACCTAAGGTAGTTAGCGACCTAAGGGACTTGACGACCTAAAGAGGTTAGCGACCTAACTATTAAAGCAGGTCCAGCGCCCAACGACCTAGAGCTCCTACAGCTATTCTGTAACTCGCGTGCGACCTACTACTTGATCAAATGAAGCCAAGTACAGTCCTACTAAGCTAACTCCTGAAGCCGCAAGGGGATAGCGACCTAGCTTAGGTCGCTTGCGACCTACGACCTAACTAAGGTCGTGCGCGACCTAAGACTTAGGCAAATTTCCTGCCCAGAAATCAGCTTCTATAAATAGGACATCACTTCCAACATGAAGGGGACTTTTGGCAAATCATTTCTACAGCGCTGTTACTCCGTCGAACTCTTCATTCATTCAGAAATCAAAGATCCTTCAAGCATTCACGACACCACAACAAGCTTCGAGAGAAATTCCTTACATCCGAGATGGATTCATCGGGTTTCACCGTCGAAGATTGAGCTAGTAGTCTAGATTGTTTCTTGTGATCGGATTGTACTATTTCTTGAAGAGATTTGTATCAAATTGTAACCGAATCAGCAATAAGAGACTATAAAGTGGACGTAGGCTCAATTACGGGCCGAACCACTATAAATCTGTTGTTCATTTACTGCTTTTCTGCTACTTTCCTGCTTAATTTCTGTTCCCGTCACATGGGTGGTGCTTTCACGATCTTATTTCACACACCGAGTGTTATCGTTCATATTTTAACGTTAACATTTTGGTGCTTTCACTGAGAAACCAACTCAGGCTACCACTCACCATTGCTTCTCAGAAATTTGCTGAAAGAATTTCCCACAAAACCAGAAGTTTATCAGACATAATGGCTCCTGGAAGGAAACGAAAGTCTGTCAGAACTGACGATGACCGTGACAATACTGCCACTTCTCTCTCTCCAAATCAGGCAGCCCCAAGCGTCGGTGTTACGCGACAGGAGTTAGATGCTGCTGTATCCGGACTGTACCAGCAGATTGAAACTCAGAATAACCTGATGATGGAAAGGCTGAATGCTCTATTTGGTACGAGTCAAAGACCAGTAAATAATGAGGGAAACTTTGCTAATGCTGCTCCCAATTCCGAGGGAAGAAATATTCCTCACGGGGGATCAGGTGCTGCCGAAGGGGCACCCCTCCAGGCCGAAGGATCTAGGCCGTCACCAGTTCTTCATGAGCATTTACCTGGACAAACTCCCGAAAAGATGGTTGAGGTCTACTCTGCGAAATCTCTGAACAATGAGGAATATCTCTCTGGTATGATCAAGCAAATAATGAAAGAGAGCATGCGAAGAGATGAAGACGAAAGCGAATGGGGATTCGCACCAAGTAGAACTCCGTTTACCGAGAAGATTCTGAAAGCTGAATTTCCTAGAAAGTTTGTTCCCCCCACTATTCCTACTTATCGGGGGACAAGTGATCCAAATCAGTTCTTGTATAAATACGACTGGCATATGACCGGCGCAAGAGCAACCGACGAGATAAAGTGCCGATATTTCCCAGTTTATTTAGAAGGAGTGGCGCTTCTCTGGTTTACCAAGCTTCCGGTCCGATCTGTAGATCAGTTTTCCGATCTCACCCGAAAATTCAAAGAGCAATTCAGGCTATACGCTTCAAAGGCAAAAGATATAATGTCACTGTCCAGTCTTGAACAGAATCCGGGAGAGCCTATTAAGTCATTCTTGAACCGCTTCAACTTAGCTCTGGCAGAAGTCGATAATGCAGAGCCACGAATGATCTTGACCTATTTGATGCGTGCTATTGACAAATCGAGCGAATTTGGAAAATGGCTGAAAATGAAGGAACCAAATTCGCTCGAGAAATTCTACAAAAAGGCTGACGAATTTATACGCTTAGAGAATCTTTCCGCACCAGCTAAAGTTGTGACAACGGTGGCGGAAAATAATGCTACTACTCAGAGCAAGAAAGAACCGGCAGATCAGAAAAGGGAAAGTAATGGTGGAAAAAGGCAAAAAGACTTCAAAAAGCCCCGCTTCCTTAAACCATCAGACTTTACTCCTCTGACCGATACCCCGGAAAATATCTTCATCGCCACTAAGGATGCTGTTGAATTTCCAAAACCACCGGCCGTGAAAGTTGGGAAGAATGCTGTTCAAAGCGGAAGATTTTGCAAGTTTCACAACCAACCAGGGCATGATACCAATGAGTGCCGCCATTTGAAAAGTCTGATTGAAGAATTGCTAAGAGAGAATAAGTTGCAGCAATACGTCAAGAGGAATAGAAAGGACCCATCTTCATCCAACCAAGGGCAGTTACCTCCAACTAATTCATCTGATTCAGGAGAGAGGCTTGCTGGAAAGGAAAGACCTGTTATTAATGTGATCACAGGGGGACCTCACCCGGCTGGCAGGAGTCGGGGTGAAATGGAAAGGTATGCAAAAGCTTTGAAGTATGCACCAACCGAAGAAAGTGTATTAATCCTAGAAGATGCTTCACCTCTAAAGCAGCAAAAGACTTTCCATGATGATATTATGTTCAGAGCCAGGGATTCTGTTAATGTGGAAGCTCCTACTGAGGACCCTTTGGTTGTCTCTGTCGGTATCGGGCCGACTATTGTCAGAAGAGTGTTAGTTGATAGTGGTGCCTCATGCAACATCCTCTTTAAAAGGACATTTGACCAAATGAAAATTCCGATGACTGATGTACATGCTTCTTCACACAAGATTGCCGGATTTACGGGAGAGCTGAAACAGCCGATTGGAACAGTGGACTTGTTTGTTGAAATGGGCGAGGGACCCAAGAAATTGGTTCGGAAGCAAACTTTTGTAATTGTGGATGGATTCTCCGCCTATAACGCTTTCTTGGGCCGGCCTACTCTTGCTGCTTTCAGGGCCGTCCTCGCTCCTTGGTGCTTAACAATGAAATTTCCTACTGATAATGGGATTGCTGTTATTAAAGGAGATCAAAACGCAGGACGAGAATGTTATCTTGTTGAACTCCGAGAGGCCAGGAGAAAAGAAATGGGGAAAGATGCGGCAGCTCCGCTCCGCATCAAGGAACCGACCCTGTAGCAACTACGGAGCGGCCCCTGTACTGGTGAACACAGCAATGCAAGAAAAGAAATGGATCCCAGGAAAGCCAGTACAGGGGAGAATAGAGTGGTACCCGTGGAGGTAACGGTACCAGTATCTGTAGACCCGAAAGACCCAAATAAAGTGCTCAATGTGGGTTCACAGCTAAGTATAACAGTTCAAAACACACTGATATCATTCTTAAAAGCCAATCTAGATGTGTTCGCCTGGTGTCATGCTGATATGTGCGGAATCTCTCCAACAATTGCTGTTCACACCCTGAATGTCGATCCGAAATTCACACCAGTAAAACAGAAAAGAAGAACTCAAGGTCCAGAAAGGTCAGCAGCTTTAAAAGAAGAGGTAGATCGTCTCCTAGAGAATAATTTCATCAAAGAATCCACTTATCCAAATTGGGTTTCAAATCCAGTACTGGTTAAGAAGGCAAATGGAAAGTGGAGAGTATGCATTGATTTCTCAGATCTGAACAAAGCTTGCCCCAAAGACTGCTTCCCGTTGCCTAGAATCGATCAACTAGTAGATGGGACGGCTGGACATGAGTTGTTATCTTTTATGGATGCCTATTCTGGATACAATCAGATTATGATGAATGAACCAGATCAGGAGGACACAAGCTTTATTACAGATGTGGGACTCTACTGTTACAAAGTCATGCCATTCGGCTTAAAGAATGCTGGGGCAACATACCAAAGACTTGTCAACGCTATGTTCAAGCCTCAGATTGGCAAAACGATGGAAGTCTATGTTGATGATATGTTAGTAAAGTCAAAGAAAGCAGTAGACCACATGGATCACCTGGCAGAAATGTTCTCAATTCTTCGGAAGTACGGAATGAAGCTCAATCCATTGAAATGTTCATTCGGAGTAGAGTCTGGAAAATTCCTGGGTTTCATCGTAAGCGCTAGGGGCATCGAGGCAAATCCTGCCCAAATCACAGCTCTAAGGGAAGTTAAAGCCCCTAGAACAAAGAAAGAACTACAAAGTCTCAATGGAAAGGTTGCCGCTCTTAGTCGCTTCATTTCCAAGGCCACAGACAAATGCATTCCCTTCTTTGATGCTTTAAATAAAGGAAAGAAAAATTTCGAATGGACTCCTGAATGTCAGAATGCTTTCGATCAACTGATTCATCATATGAGAACTCCTCCGGTCCTCTCCAAGCCTAGTGATGGTGAAGACCTCTTCATCTATTTGGCAATTTCATCTCATGCTTTGAGTGCAGCACTCGTACGAGAAGATATGAAAATACAACGTCCAGTTTACTACATCAGCAAACGGTTCGCCGGAGCTGAAATGAATTATTCAAAGATAGAAAAACTTGCTTATTGTCTGCTAATCGCTTCCAGAAAGTTGAGGCCCTATTTTCAATCTCATCCTATCAAGGTCCTGACTGATCAGCCTTTGAAGCAAGTCCTGTATCGTCCTGAAACTTCGGGTCGTCTCTTGAAGTGGAACATAGAACTCAGCCAATATGACATCACTTACCATCCCCGAAGAGCAATTAACGGACAAGCTTTAGCAGATTTCATTGCAGAATCCACTGACAAAGGTGACAGTAAGGAAGAAACCACTGACTGCATTCCGATACAATGGAAGTTGTATGTTGATGGCTCGAGAAATGATTATTGTTCTGGGGCAGGAGTTGTGCTCGAAACTCCCGAAGGACGATCACTATGTTATGCATTGAGACTGGAATTTCCTTCAACAAACAATGAAGCAGAATATGAAGCCCTTATTGCCGGATTGAAAATCACCAAGGAATTGAATATCAAAGTGATACAGATTTTCAGTGATTCTCAGCTTATTGTCTGCCAGGTGAAGAAGGAATTTCAAGCCAAAGGAGGGAATTTGCCTGCATATTTGACAAAAAATTCCGAACTCCTCAATGATTTAGATCACTACTCAATAAGCCACATACCTCGAGAGGAAAATATGAAGGCGGATTCTTTAGCAAAGTACTCAAGTTCCGGAGAAGCTCAATTACTAGGATTAGTTCCTGTAGAAGTTCTGTCAGCTCCAAGCATTGATGAAATGGATGTTGATTGGATTATGACTACGTCTCAAGAGCATGAATCATGGATGACTCCGATCAGAGAATACTTACTCAGCGGTTCCCTGCCAGAAAGTTCTAAGGAACGTCGAAAATTTTTAAGAAAAGCATCGAGGTATATAATTCAAGATGGTCGATTATACAGGCGGGGATTTTCAACCCCACTACTCCGATGTGTAACTAAGGAAGAAGCCAAGACAATCTTAACAGAGGTGCACGGAGGAGAATGTGGAGACCATTCAGGTGGTCAAACACTTGCAAAGAAAATTCTCCGATATGGATACTTCTGGCCGTATATCAATCGAGATGCTGCAACTTTTTCCAGGAAATGTGACAGATGCCAACGATTTGTAAAAATCCCAAGAGCGCCCTCCACTGAACTCACACAAATGGTCAGTCCATGGCCATTTGCTATTTGGGGGATAGACCTAATTGGACCATTACCGATCGCCAAATCAGGAATTAAATATGCTATTGTTGCCGTTGATTATTTCACCAAGTGGGCCGAAGCTGAACCTTTGGCCACCATCACTTCTAAAAAGATGATAAATTTTGTAACGAAGAATATCATTTGCAGATATGGTGTGCCACAGAAGATAATCACCGACAATGGCACTCAATTTGAAAGTGAAGAATTCCAGGATTTTTGCAAACGGTTCAGAATTCGAAAAAGCTTCTCAGCAGTGGCTCATCCGCAGGCAAATGGGCAAGTGGAAGCAGTCAACAAGATCATCAAGTCAACTATCAAAAAGCAACTTGAAAAAGCAAAAGGTGGTTGGGTTGATAAGCTTCCATTAGCACTGTGGGCGTACAGAACTACTCACAAAACTGCGACTGGGCACACTCCATTTTCACTGGCATACGGATCCGAGGCAATGATTCCAGTAGAAGTAAAGGTCCCTTCACATAGAAGAGTTCATTTCAATGAAACCGAAAATGAAAAACTGCAACTTGAAGCGCTTGATTTTCTTGATGAGAAAAGAGAGGAAGCTAGGCTCAGGGTTTCAGCTCATCAGCAGAGAATAGCCAGGCATTTCAATTCCAAAGTTCGCCAACGCAGCTTTGAAATCGGAGACTTGGTTTTGAAAAGGATCATGACAGCAACTGGTGTGTTTGGGCCAAAATGGGAAGGGCCATATGTTATAGGCACTAAACTTCTTGATGGCACTTTCAAACTCATAACTGTTGAAGGAGATCCAATTCCAAGGGCCTGGAACAGCAACCATTTGCGCCCTTATTTTACTTGAAAGGGGCTCTGCTCAAAATTGTAAAATGATGATGAATGTATCAGTTGTATTGTGAAACATTGTAAATCAGTGTAGATGAATGAAAGCTATAAAGTGGACGTAGGCCCGATTTTTGGCCGAACCACTATAAATCTTGTGTTCTTTACTATTTCATAATGCCTGTTTTATTTTGATATGTAAATACTTTAAATGTATCGCTAAAATATCAATTCAAAATTGCAGGACATTATAACAAGGCTTGCTCATCACAAAGCTAAGCGACCTCCATAAATCAGCTATTACACGAAAACCAAGCCACAAATTTTTTTTCCAAACTCAAATCCCAAGCAAGGAAAACCTCACATAAAAAGTTGGCGACTCCATTGTGACAAACCTTCGTTCACTAGTCGAGATTGTCGCTATGAATAGACATCCAACTAGATAACTTGCGTTTGTCTCGTAGAGTCATTCAACAGTGAAGTCCATTCCTTCGGATAAAGTAATTTACTTGTAAGAGGAAAAGAAGAAGATGTGCTTGGGAACGATAATAAGAGATCGCTAACAGGCAGATGATGAGAGAAAGTCGCTAAGCAAAAAAGAGAGCAGACAATGGGAGGTATGCATCTCAACAGGAAGGCTAGAAGATCCACCAAAGGGACGCCTTCCCAAGCGGAAGTAACAGGACCCTCGCTAACTGGTCGTGATGCATCCGATCAGAGAGCTTACGTCCGTCCCATGGATCCACTCGCCCCTGAGACGCAACCTACCCGGCACACCAACCAACCAAAGCCCTCTAACGAGGCACACCAATAAATGGGAGTGCTTTCCTCAACCAAAAAGATCGTGGGACCACCGAAGGGGCATCTTGTTAATTGATTGCGGTCGTTTGTACAAACAAACATCCAATCAAGCAACTTACGCCTGCCCCGCGAACCCATCCGACCATGAGAAAGTAACTCCCAGGCACTCAAAAGCCCTCTTCGGAGGCACAAGCCCTCTTCGGAGGCACATGACCTCTTCGGAGGCAAAAGCCCTTTCCCAAGGCACCACAAGCCCTCTTCGGAGGCACATGACCTCTTCGGAGGCAAAAGCCCTTTCCCAAGGCACCACAAGCCCTCTTCGGAGGCACATGACCTCTTCAGAGGCAAAAGCCCTTTCCCAAGGCACCGCAAGCCCTCTTCGGAGGCACAAGCCCTCCTCGGAGGCACAAGCCCTTTTCGAAGGCACAAGACCTCTTCGGAGGCACAACTCTTTAAGAGGAGCCCTCTTCGGAGGCATGTCCAAAAATAAAATACTTGAACAAAAAGCATCGTCCAGAAGCACAGTTCAACTCTCAAAGGAAGGATTAACTTGTTCACCTCGAAAAGTTCCTCCTAAAAAAGTTGAAAAAGGCTACAAAATTCTTTCAGAAAAGTTCATTTCACTTCATAGGGAAATTCACTTCTTAATAAATAAAAGTGATTATCCCCGAAAGTTGAAGCGTTCTTCAGAAAGAGAAAATAAAAATTCTTCTAAAGACTGGATATACTCTATTAAGAGCAGAATAATTCACCCCTCAAAAGCGGAATAATTGTCCTCTGAAGTAAGAGTATTAGTCTTAAAAAAGCTAGGAATATTGCAATGCACTTACGGCATGGGGGCAATACCATACAATTTAATTATATTAATAAAAGCAACATGCCACAAGTTCGTTGCAATATCACGGAAAACAGATGTGGAATAAATGCATTCTCAAACGCAGACAAAAAGTTTGCACAAGTAAGAAGAATCGTTTGTTCTACACTAAAAATAAAAGATAGATCATTCTCACATACACAAGAGTTTGTACAAGTAAAATAACTGTTTTATTTAGTACTATGAAAATTCTTTACATGTGCAGATATCTCAAAAAGCAAAAGCGGGAACCGGTACCCGCACAATCCCCGGTCAATACATGCAAAGAGCAAAAATAATAAGTAGAAAATCCAGCTTGATTATTCCTTCTTCTCACCACCTTTGGAGCCCTTTCCCGGCCTGATGACTAGCTTTTGAAGTCGTTGTGAACGGGCAGGGGCAGAAGGAGAAAGCGGTGCGGCCAGATCAACTACTGCTTCATCTTCAGTGGAAGCCTTCTTCTTCTTCCTTACAGCACGCTTCCCCTTCCTCTTTGAAGAAGACTCGCTCCCCGGAGTAGCAAGCAATGTTGAAAGCTTCGTGTCGTCATCAAGAGACCGCTCCGGGGTCTTCTCAATGTCTTCAAAATCCTCCGCCTTCTGTTCCTGAGAAGCAGCCGGATCATCCAAGCCTTGAAGAGCTTCGATTTTCTCTGCCTGTGATCCCGGTTGGGAAGCAGAAGGAGGAGTAATTTGGGAAGACGGAGGAACGGCAATCGAAGGAGTGAAAGCTTGTGTAGTGCTTGGTACCTCCGCTGTAGAAGAAAAGAAGTTAAAATCAACATCTCCCGAAAATAAAGAAGGCATCGGTTCATCAAAGTTTAAGTAACAAGTAAGAAGGTCATCAAATTCGGCTAAGTCAAATGACTGGTTCATTAGGCCCGAAACGACACCAAGAGTACCTGGAGGAGTTGGCTTTGCAAGATCCACCTCAAACTTCTCGGCTTCAATATCATCCAGTGCCTCATCTTCAGTAGGAGTAGTTGCAGTTTCTTGGGCAACTTTAGCTAGATGTAAAGAATGAGAGCTGGAATCCATAATATTAACGTCGGCTGAAGTGGAAGTATGAACGGGGGCAGTTAAAGGAGCTGTTTCTTTTGGAGGCTCTTCTCCCGTTGTTTCAGCTCGTACTTTGGCAAGTTGCTCCCTCCCCTTAACAAGAGCGGCACGATCCTCATCATTGAGATAGCGCTCCTTAAGTTCCAACTCATTATAGCCGGCCCCGCCAAGCATATCCATTGCGACTTCCCACACTTCAGCCAATGTAATTTCATAATCAGGACCAAGAAAAGAGAGGCTTCCACGACCCAGAACGCTGTGTAAATAAAAGTCGAATAAGGTAGAGCTAATGTCTGCTTTCGTCGCCTCATGTGATTGCTCAGCCGCCTCCTTTTCGGCAACGGCAGCAACCCGGCCAGCGGTAGCCTCATCACGCTCTGCCTCAACTTTAGCAAGTCGAGACTTTAGTAACTCAATCTCTACGTTCTGAGAGGTGACTTTTTCCCGCAAATCGGTGTTTTCTGTGCGGTATTTCTCAGTAATATGCTGTTCAGCGGCAGGCTTCATTTCAACATCTCTCTGTGCAGCATGTGCATCCCGCACTTGTTTCTGAAAGACTTCTTCTTTTTGAGTATGAGATGCAGAAGAATAGGCAAGATCGTCCTTAAGTTTTTTAACCTCGGACTCAAGTTTTGCATAACCATCAGCAATGTTTGTCATCTCGCGATTATGCTGTTTGCAAATTTTGTCTCACTCCGCCTTGTCGTTTTCCATGGTCAGCATTGCCTCAAGGTTTGCACGATTAACCCTTTGGAGTTCATCGACAAGCTTCTGCCACTACGACATCCTCTCGATATTAAGCCTGACTGCGTCAAGACTGCTAAGCATGTCTGGCTTATCAATCGGAACTATGTCCAAGTCAAAGCGCACCCCTTTTAGGCACCAATTCGGAAAACGGCTCTGAAGTGTTGGGGGGCCGTCCTTGACTTGATATTGCGGTCTGTTAATGATAGTCTGAATGTCAGATTTCTTCAGAGGAGGAGAGCTAGCCAGAATATCAGAAGGAATGGGAGCGTCAGTCTTTTCAGAAATTTCAGACGTGTCAATCGGTTTAGATCGTTTGCTCGGTTCATCGGCAATCTGAGTTTTTCCCTTATCATCGTAAGACTTCCGCTTATGAGAGTAGTCACTCCTGTGCGAAGAGTCATATCGCTCGGCATCTTTCCTTCTTTGCCACTGATCGTAATCCCGCTTCTCCTGGGCTTTCCTTCGAGCCCTCTCTTCATCTGTTTCTTTTGGAGTATCAAGGTACTTCCTAAAGTCATAGGTGCCGCGGCCTCCACGGTACTTGAATGAGTCATAATATGAACCTGTACGTCCCATTGGAGAACCTGAAAGCAAAAAAGGAGTGAAGTTTAGAAATTTCCAGGAAAAAGAGGATAAATGTTTATAAGTGCTGAAAAATCCTAAGTGTGTGTGGCGTGCAAGCTACATGCGTCAAACTACAGACCACGCTTTAGTGTGGAAACAGAGACGACTGGCGTAGTAGGCGTCTGGGTTTGTTTAAAGGTGGAAGTCGCCTCGACAACGGGAGAAGTTGCTTTTGGATTGTTATCCCCAAAAAGCTCTTGAGAAGTTATCATGATATCACTCAAGCCATCAAAGGCGTCATCACCCAGGAGTTCAGCAGACTTCTCTTTTTCAACCTCTGTATCAATGGATTTCTCAGGAACTTGAGGATTCTCTTCCTCCTCAGTAATTGGGGTAAGCGCCGACTTGCTGACTAACCCTACGACATCGATGGATGCGGAACATTTTACCAAAGCAGCCTCCATGACGGGTGCTTCTGATGCAGTTTCTTCTACAGAAGCTGGGGCATTCGAGGCCTCTGCTTGGGAATCTGAAGCAACTAACGTTTCCGCATCAGAACTAGAAACTTCATGAATCTGAGTCGATCTAGAAGGATGTAAAAGGCCAAACTGGTGCAGAAATTCATCTTTCAGCAAGAATTTGGCACTCCTCTCTTCAGCGTCAACAGCACTCAAAGTATCTAAAATCGACTTACGGCTGGTATCTCGAAGAAGAGAAGGAAGTGCTGCACGAAGAAAGAATGGAATTAAGCATTTGATGGTTCGAATTATGAAAAATTTAGAAAAATGAATTGGTAAGAGGTAATCTTACTTCCGACTCTCCAAATAGCATAAAATCCCGGAGGACAGCGAACATAAAAGAATTGAGTCAAGAATCCGTGGGCACTTTCAGGCAAGTCCAGAATTAGTTTGCGATTCCTAGCACTCCTCACAAGTATGATAGAAGGATGGTCCTTGTTCTTTGCAAATGTGCACAAGAAGCGAATTTCATCAAAAGAGGGAAAACGGTTCAACGTTCTCCTGAAAAGCACACACAATCCCAGCAGGATGGAGTATCCGTTAGGGTGTAGTTGAAAGGGAGAAATAGTTAGCCGAAGGAGGAGTTCCCGAAGACAATCATTAAATGGAGGAATGGCTCCACTTGAACACATCTGCCGGTTCACAACAACGAAGCCAAGAGGCGGCCTGTCAGCAGTGTCGCTTGGCCCAGGAAGTAAAGCATCTGCTTCGGCAATGCCGAATTGGATGCACAGTTGTCGGAAGACTTTATGACTTAAAGTAGTAGAAGTCCTTTCCGGAGGGTCGATTAGTGGAGTAGCAATTGGAAAAGCTTCTCCGGCTATTTCCAAGTCTTCTTGTTGAGATTCCATTCTACACAAGGAACTGGACGATCAAATATTAAGGTGCACGTTTCCTAAAAAGAGTGAAGTGTTGTGCAAAACTAATACAATAATGAGCAAATGTAAATGAAATTAAACTAATTGATACTTGTCAATTATAAAGTTTCGGGGCTTAATATTTTAAGTCCAGGAATAGTGTTGCGTTAATGCAAATAAATCAGCTTTAGTTGATCACTTCAATTTTGCTTTAATACTTCACTTAGATTTGTTAGTTCACAACATTTCATTCACGAAGTTCATTTAAGTTTGATTTTCTTTGACAACTAATCTGCTGTTTGATGTGGGCAATCAATAGCAGTATATTCGTCCCATTTTTTCTGTGAATGTTGCTTCTAAACAGGTTATTAGCATTAAAGTTGAGGCAATCCGAGAAGAAGTGCAAAACCCAAAATAATTCAAGTCCAGAAAATCAGTCAAAAGCTGTTCAAAGTTCTAAGTGTTAGGTCGCTTATGACCTAACACAGGTTGCAATGTTCTTATGCTATGTTGTTCAGATTGAAAGTTCAAGACTGTGAAAAATTGTCTAAGTCTTAGGTCGTTCAGCGACCTATCATAAGTCAGGATTTCTGTAGGTCGCGTGTTGCAGCTGAATGGATTAAGGTGGGGCAATTCTCTTAAGTCCTAGGTCGATCACAATTGTTTTTTTTAGGTTGGAAATACTCTAGGTCGCAAATGTCGTCAGGTCGCAAAGGCTAAGGTTGTTAAGCGTTCCCACGTGACCTAACTCTTAGGGCGTTCAAATCTGATAGGTTGTTGACTTCTTCTCCAAGCAACATCATATTGGGTCCAATAACCCAATACCACCAGTTCAAAAAAGGATTCATCATCCCCTTCATCCTACCTCAATGTACCACCGATTAACTAGAGAATCAATGGCAAACCCTACAGATCCGTGGCAAAAACTTTCGTATGATCGCAAATCATCCCGACGCGTCAAATGACGAACGAAAATCGATTGAGACTACCGTACAAAAAAGCATGATGCATGGAATTGGGCTTAGGACGAGCGACAACGATTCAGGTTCAAAGCAGTGACTATGGGCAAGTATAAGCTGATCCACTTACGAATTACGATTGGCGAGGAAGAATCGTTGGCTGTTTGAGTCAAATTTGTCTCTGGAAGCTCGAAAAAACTGTTAATGGCGATGGAGGCTCAGGATAATAGGGTAAGGGAGAAGATGCGACCTAACTAATTTATATGGGACTGAAGGAGGGAGGTGAACAGGCGTGCAAGTTTTAAGTCGATTCGCGACCTAGCAAAGTTGAGTCGAAGCATACGACCTAAAAGTATAGTCATATACTTCGAGGGGCAAATGTTAACTCCTTTATTTCAGCGACCTAACACTCTGCGACCTAACAATGTTGCGACCTAAGGAAAAGCTACGACCTAAGAATGATGCGACCTAAGAATGTTGCGACCTAAGGAAAAGCTACGACCTAAGAATGTTGCGACCTAAGGAAAAGCTACGACCTAAGAATGATGCGACCTAAGAATGTTGCGACCTAAGGAAAGGCTACGACTTAAGAGGCTCAGCGACCTAAAGGAGCTTGCGACCTAAGAAAAACCTACGACCTAACTACATAGCAATCTAATTAAGAAAGTCCACGACTTATCAAGATAAGAAGTTAGCGACCTAACTTCTTCGCGACCTAAGATCCAGAAGGCCTTGCGACCTTGCAGCGGAAAGGATTGCGACCTATGGAACTCAACGACCTAAGGTAGCTAGCGACCTAAAGGACTTAACAACCTAAGGTAGTTAGCGACCTAAGGTACTTGACGACCTAAAGAGGTTAGCGACCTAACTATTAAAGCAGGTCCAGCGCCCAACGACCTAGAGCTCCTACAGCTATTCTGTAACTCGCGTGCGACCTACTACTTGATCAAATGAAGCCAAGTACAATCCTACTAAGCTAACTCCTGAAGCCGCAAGGGGATAGCGACCTAGCTTAGGTCTCTCGCGACCTACGACCTAACTAAGGTCGTGCGCGACCTAAGACTTAGGCAAATTTCCTGCCCAGAAATCAGCTTCTATAAATAGGACATCACTTCCAACATGAAGGGGACTTTTGGCAAATCATTTCTACAGCGCTGTTACTCCGTCGAACTCTTCATTCATTCAGAAATCAAAGATCCTTCAAGCATTCACGACACCACAACAAGCTTCGAGAGAAATTCCTTACATCCGAGATGGATTCATCGGGTTTCACCGTCGAAGATTGAGCTAGTAGTCTAGATTGTTTCTTGTGATCGGATTGTACTGTTTCTTGAAGAGATTTGTATCAAATTGTAACCGAATCAGCAATAAGAGACTATAAAGTGGACGTAGGCTCAATTACGGGCCGAACCACTATAAATCTGTTGTTCATTTACTGCTTTTCTGCTACTTTCCTGCTTAATTTCTGTTCCCGTCACACGGGTGGTGCTTTCACGATCTTATTTCACACACCGAGTGTTATCGTTCATATTTTAACGTTAACATCTGATATTTGTGTTTGAATATTACTGATTTGTATTCATACACTGGAGCTTTCACAACACTTGGGGTTTGTGACCATTTTTGGTGCAAACACTTTAGTGCTTTCACCGAGAAGGCTAATTCAGGAGTTCTATCATTTAGAAGTCGAATTCGAAGACTTAAGAGCTCAGATCTGAGAAGATATGACGAGGCAAACTAGTAGAAGGCAAAGGCCAGAGCAAAGTCAGCATGAAGGGAGTCAAGAGGCTTCCTCGGGGGCAAACCAAGCATCGATCTTCATCACCAGGGATGAGATGGAGACAATGATGAAGAGACAGGAGGAAATGATCCAGAATTTGCTTCAACAGATTGGACAACTTGGAGCGCAAAATTAAGGAACAACCAGAATCCAGAACAGAGCAGGACCATCTGGCGCAGCACCGGAGCTGGGGGGCACACACTTAGAGCATGTTGATCCAATCCTGGGAAGAGATTCAGGGACATCCGAGCAACCTGGTGGCAATGAAGGGATGAACGCTCAGCTAGGGGGGCAGAACGAAGGCGATACTCAAAGATCACAGCCTGGCAACAACGACAGGTTGGCGGAGATGGTCAGACGGGCCATGAGAGGCGGACTAGTCAATAGAGATCTGGAGGATGTACATAGGAGTCCCTTTACTCCTACGATCAGGCAGGCCAGGAATCCACCAAACTTCAAGCTACCATCGGTGGAAATGTATGATGGGCGGACAGACCCAGCGGTCCATCTAACGAAGTATATGAGGCACATGGAAGTGCTGGGGGCATCACAGGAAGTCATGGCTCGGTGCTTTCCATTGTATTTGTCGGACATCGCAGCGCTATGGTTTAGGCAACTGGAGAGTGGCTCCATTGGGACTTGGACAGATTTAACAGAAAGGTTTATGAGACAATTCAGGGTTCATATTTCGAGACCCAAGAACGTGATGAGTTTGGCGACTCTAAAGCAGAAAGCTGGGGAGTCTTTGAGGAATTTTCTGACGCGATTTAATGCGGCAGCAGCGTCAGTGGATCGACCAGATCCATCTATGGTCATGATGGCAGCCGTATCTGGAATATATGATGGCACGAAGTTCAAGAATTCACTAACTAAGGATCCACCTACGGACCTGGGAGAGTTTTATCATGAAGCCGAAAAGTTTTTGCGATTAGAGGATGCTTGTACGGAGAGAGAAGAAGAAATCGATGTTTATGCAGTTAGAGGCGGTAATTCACCTAAAAAAGGTACAGAGACTGGTAAAGGGAAGCGAAAGGCTGAAGAAAATGATGACAGGTCAAAGCGGCAACGGAGGGAGCCGCGATTTACCACCTATTCAGAACTGAACGAGGGTTTGGAACGAATCTACCAAGACACCCGAGAGCAAGTTGCCTATCGCAGACCAATGCGACGGGCTCCAACTACCGACGAGAGAAAATCAGACAAATATTGTTTATTCCACGAGCTGAATGGACATAGCACAAATGACTGTAGACACCTGAAGGATGAGGTAGAAGGGGATATCAGGAACAGTAGGCTACTTCGGTATGTGAGGAGGTGAGCTCCAACGGTGGAACCAGAGCGGCTACCATCTACATCAGCCAGGGGTGACCCCGAGCCGGGGCACCGTATGGTTATCAATTGATTTGAATAACGATGAACAAGTCGTAAACTTCTCACTAACAACATCAAACCATTTACGCATGTATGAGATCGCGAACGATCCATAGGCATGCTCTGAATGATTATTGACTGTCTCGTAGTGAGAATTTACACTTCGACATCCTTGCTTTGCTTTTTGTTTCATGTTGATTTGGACATTTAGACTTTGTTTGTTTGGATATTTCTGTTATGGAATTCATGTGAACGTTAATTTGATATTTGCAATTCTGTAGAAGAAGTCACTCGCGTATGCTTTGGACCGCGAATGGTCCACAAGCACGCCTTGTATGGCGACGAACCGCCGCGATCGCTGAATCAGAAATTCACCCGAACGTGAATCTGACATCGATAATACTAAGTCCCCCCCGGGCACTCTCATTCGCCTCGAACGGCACCCGACCTCGAACGGTCACCGTTTGCCTCGAACGGCATCCGACCGCGAACGGTCACACTTCATCTAGTATAACAGTTGATCGTGAACGATCACACTCTGCCTCGTGCGACACTCGACCACGAACGGTCACAATTCACCAAATATGACATTCGATCGCGAACGATCACATTCTACCTCGTGCGGCATCCGATCGCGAACGATCACATTTTATCTCGTGCACCATGCGACCACGAACGGTCAAAATCCAGCGTAATTCGTCTAGAACGACACCCGATCGCGATCGATCACGTTTATGCCTCGTACGGCACTCGATCGCGAACGATCACATTCTTCTTTCCACACCAATCGATCGCGAATGGTCACAACTCGTCTAGAACGACACCCGACCGCGAACGGTCCCATTTTGTTATTTGCCGCGAACGGCATCCGACCTCGAACGGTCCCATTTTACTTCAAATGACATACGGTCGCGAACGATCGTCATTCGTGGTCAGGAAAGACTATCAAGTTCTTTGCAGGTCGATGATAGGATATGAACATCCAGCTTATGGAACTACAAAACACACCTTCCTACCGCAAGGCATGTTTTGGGGGGCAAATGTTATCCCGCCTTTTGGCAAGGCCGTGACACCAAAAAGTTGACCGGAAAACTAAAGATAGTTCGTCTCAAAGACTGGCTGGACATTGCTTCACCATGGATATCGACGAATTTTGTCCAAAGCTCGAATCAAGCTGCAATTGATAGGACACGGCAAGCAAAGTCATGGGAGCCAGCGTTTCAAATTTCAGGATAATCGGAGTTCGTATGAATGAGATATGATCGATACAAGTTAGAAAAAACATGCTGGTTCGTATCCACCAAGTTCGAATCGATGGCGTTCGCATCGATCAATCACCACTACTTCGCATCCATTGGTGCACCCTACTTCGAATCGATCGGTTTCGTATCCATCCCCATGCACTACCTCGCATCAATCGACCTCGCATCCATCATCAGTGGCAAGTCACTGTTTCGTGTCCACGAGACCTGCCCTGTTCGTATCCATTCGACTCGTCTCGATCCAGTTCGTATCGATCAATGATTCGTATCCATCGGTTCAAACTGGGTCGTGAGACTTGATGCGAAAAAGGAGAAATTCGTGGATACGAAGCGGTCAACTCGGAGCAAAGGGTGGATCGATGCAAGATATGCGCGCCACGTTGTCTCGAAGACACGTGCATACATCGATTCGAAGGCGTGGAGTCGAAGTGATCGAGTCGAAACAAACAGCCAACCCGGAAACCCTTACTCGTATCGATCATATCTCCCAATCTACAAATCCAGATCCTATGAAATTTTCACAGTAGCTTCCATACAAGGTAAAGAATGTTCCTGCCAAGTTTCAGCTCGATTGGACTAATCCTTGATGGATACGAAATCACTTCGTATCGATCGCAGATCGAGTCGAAACTTGGTGGGACCGGTCGCGTGGGCCCACTCACGTGCCAGAAAAAGTCTCCTGAAGTTTGGGCGAGATCTGGGCCTCCTACACCTATAAATAGCCCCCTGAAGCCTATAGAAAAGGGATCTTTTTTTGGGCGATTCAACGTCCAGACTCTGCCGGATTCAACTCTACTCCTCTCCATTGCTGTCATATTCAGATCCATTCATTGTATTTGCTGTAATCATCTGTAATCAGCGAAGAACATCAATAAAAGATAAAAATCCTTGAAGTGGACGTAGGCCGGAGATAGCCGAACCACTATAAATTGTGTGTCACTGTTCATTATTTCTGGATTGTTGTTTGCTGCTTGCTTAGATCTGATATTTGTGTTTGAATATTACTGATTTGTATTCATACACTGGTGCTTTCACAACACTTGGGGTTTGTGACCATTTTTGGTGCAAACAGTCTTCACACCGATCTTCAAATAATGTCCATTCACGATGTATCACTATTCGGAATGGGTTATATGGCACAAAGTCCTCTCCTGGCTTAACCGAATAATGAGCATTTGTTTTAAAAACAAATCAAGTGCCATTTCAAAGGCAAATATTGATAGTCGGTTATTTAACTATCAACAACATCCACAACAATCAACCAATTTAAATAATTTTTCCCAAATTATTAAATTTCAAAATATCTTCGCAAGATATATAATTTCCACACTTCAACATTTGAAAACCAATTTCAAATCACATTTTCACACTTCATCACTTTGAAAACAATTTCAAATCAATTTCCCTACACGGGATATATTTCCAAATATTTATTCATTCTCATTGGAAATCTACCGAGTTCAAATATTTTAAAATGATTTATATCACTATCCAAAAAAATATTTGGAAAACATTTTCTTCAAAATATTCCTTTCAAAAACCAACTTTAGAACCATAAATTTATATTTTAAAAGCTACTTTGGAAATATACTCGGCTTTATAGTGAGAATACACTTTCACTTCAAAATGGTCCATTTAAACCAATTTAATAAATCCTTATCGATTTATTTCAAATTTACATTCCAAATTGTAAATTTATTTCCATACTTTAAAAATAAATCAGTGTTTATTTTTAAAACAAATTTCCCTTTCCTTTATAAATTCCATTTTGAATTTACATTCCCAAATATCCACCTTTATACGATTTTCAAATCGATTTCTCAAATATTCACTTTCAATTCCAAATCAATTTTTCAATTGATTTCCAAATTTATTTCAAAACCCAAATCAAATCCCAAATTGATTTCAAAATTTACTTCAGCACCAAATCAATTACAAATTGATTTCAAAATTCATTTCAACACAAATAAATTTTTCATTCAATCATCAAATAAATTTTCATATTGATTTCCCAAAGATTTATTTTCAAATACCAAATCAATTATAAATTGATTTCTAGAAATTAATCACCTTTTAAAATAATGCCATTTATCTCTTCCAAACCAATTAAAATTCCATTTTAAATAAATTTTCCAACTTTCGAATAATACTATCCAAAATCCATTTATACAAATCTTTTACCATTTTTTTTAGAAATAATTCATTAAGATTTCGAAAATCAACTCTATGCTTTTAAAATTCCTTCTTTTAAATTAACCCAATTCTTTCAAAAGAATTTACTTAAAATTTCATACTTTAATTTCAAAAATCCAATTTTTATTTATTTTTGGTATCCAACGATACCAAAAATACATTCGGTTAAATTATAGCCTTCAACAAATTCAATCACAAATAAAATCATACACATATTATAAATAAATTATCACACAGCATATGAAACAAATTCATACAACATATGAAACAAATTGATATAATTTGAGGAATCCAGTTGGATCCCTCCAACCTATTTCCCTGCATCCACAGATGTTAGCACAATACCAATTCCACTTCGAGGTGGAATATCGCGGTATATGGGATTTATAAAATACTATCCGCTGTTATGCGGCGCAATAGGGTCTCATCCGCTATATAATGCGGGAAATCAACTCCAAATACATATATAATACCAATTCCACTTCACGATGGAATTATCGCGGTATATGTTTTTAATAAATAACCTCCGCTTAATATGCGGCGTATAGGGTCTATTTCAACACAATAGATAACAACCATAAATCAATTCACATAATCAAGCAATTTTAAATTTAACTATTTAAAATTTAAATCGAAACAATTAGATTGAGTGAGGAGTTCTCACCTTGCTTTTTAGAATGTCGAGCGCTCAATTTTTTTTCAAATTAAATCGAACGCCTTCGATTTAATCAAAAATTCTTGCTTGCCCAAAACGTGCCTAGATCTGCGCTGCAGCGTATATCTCGTCGCTGTGATTCCAACGCTTTCTGTTTTGTCGAATTTCGACAACGTATGCAAAAGTTATGACCTTTTAAACATTATACGAATTTATATAAAATAAATTTACATTTTCTTTTTATTTCCAAACCCTAGAAGTGATCTGAGCCGTTGATTTTCTTTGGAACGTAACAGGTCGTGTGTGATTTTCTTCTTCCTCCCAACGTGAAAAACTCACGTACAAACACCCATAGCCGCCACTTCCTTCTCCAATTATCGAGCCTCCAACGACGACTTCGACGATGATCAGGAACCACCACCACGTAGCTCGTGCTCCACTCCACCACCGCCTGAAGTATAGGCGAGCTCGGCCCCCCATTTCTCTTGAAAAACGCGTGCGAACCCCCTTAGAACGCGGGCCATTATCTTCCTCCACATCACGTTTTACGATGACCCACCGTATGGATTCGAAGATCACACTATGCTCTTTAATTTGTTAATTGGAAGTTTTGGCTAAATGTTTACGGATTGGAAGATATTAGAGAAGAAAATTTCGAGCTTCCATGGCCATTGGAATAGAGGTGGCGGCCTGACCTAGGGTTGTTAGGGTTTGTGCAAAATGGAGAAAGTTAGGGGCTTTTACAGAAAATTGACGACACTATTCATCTCCGAATTTTTCAAACTCGAAATCAAACGTGCCGGCTGGCGTTTCTAAGGTTTACCCCGCGTTCCGAACACAATGGAACGTGTTTCGGGAGCTAATTCGATCATATGCACGAGTTACGGAAACAAACGATCAAATTAAAATTAAACCGATTAAAACGATTTCGATGCGTTTTGGCTCGCCTCGGACAAACGGTAAATCCGATTGACACGAAAATTGAAATCTTACAATAATATAACATTATGGATCTGATGAAATTGTTTTCGTCGAAATCTGAGACTGTTTGAAAAATGACTATTTTTAGTCGTCAATTAAATATTTAAATATTCAATTTTCACAATTTAACTTTTGAATCAATTTTAAAAGTTTTATAACATCATTATAACTCCAATATGATTTAATATAACTTTATAAATCATTTTCATTCACATTCAATTCAGATTCCAATTATTTCTGGAATTTCAGATATTAAATTATCGATTTAATTATACAATTAAATCCTTATGTTCAAAATTAAATTCATTCGACTTACAAATCTTACTTATTAATATTTAAAATCAATTAAATATCTGAATTTCAAATGATAGAAATTCTGGGTCGTTACAAGAGAGAATCTTCGAAATAAGCAAAATAATTCTGAAGAGGTGGATAATTAGTTATCTATACATGAAAAGGTGTTAATTTTTAGCGAAATTAAGTTTCAAAAACTATGATCCATAATAATATGTCTTACCAAAAGTAGATCAATCTACTTTCGTCTTGACATAAAGAGAAAGCCTAAGGTCTAGAGTCATCGAACCTTTATAGTCATTTAAACATATTCACTTTAAAATTTTCAAAACTCAAAATCAATGCATATAGAATGTTAAGCTGCAAATATTATCAATATGGTTTAAAAAATGTATGAAGTTTGGGATGGAGCAAAAAATTGTGGAAAGAGAGGAGGCTGAGCTTCCATTGGTGGCACCTTCATGAAGCCATTATATGTGATTTTTTCTTACTTTGATACCAAAGTGAGGCATTGATTAGAGGCCCAAAGAAGTAAGATGAATTACGAATGTAGGGCGGACATATGAGAAGTGTGATTGAATTTGGATATTGTGTATACAAAATGACAATTATCCCCTCAAGTTTAATGTTATCAAACTCTTATTAAGCATTGATACTTATGGATGTCCGAAAAATGTTTCATTTTGACTTAATTGACCAAATATATGCATTCACACGCATACATACATACATACATACATACATACATCCATATATATATATATATGTGTGTGTGTGCATGTGTGCGCACGCGCATACGTATGTATGCATATACGTACATGTATATGTGTATTTGTCTGTGTGTGTTATATATATTGATTGCAAATAGAAACCCAAATGAAGTCATTTATGTTGCAAATCACCTACTTGACAACAACGACATTTTTTATTATTTTAGATGAAAATGTCAAAACGAAAACATGCTTCTTATAGGATTAGTAAAAGAAAAGAAGAAGAAAAAACTAACCTAATGTGATTACAAAATTTTCTTTCACTTTGCTGCACCTCTTCCAACCCCTTTTTCCCAAGGTTGATATTGGCTAGTGTTCATCTTGCCAGTGGGAATGTTGAAGGTGTCATTTTGGTCAATGGATTCCCTATACTTAAAATATTTTTTTATCAGCAATAACTAAATGGACCACCTATCATCGCTTCATTATGAAACTATTTGCAGTAGCTTAATTTGTACATTTTTTAATATATGATCCAAAAGATACATGTGCAACATAAAAATATTATGTTCGAAGATATAGTATGATCTGCAATAAGGCTTAAACATCTTATTTATTCACAAATTTACTTGAGATATACCGATTGGACATGAAAACAATTTAGTTTGACAAAAACAACATACATGTTAAGGAAGTAAGCAAAAAAGTACCCACATTTTCAAAGCAGGAAAATTGGCACAAGGACAAACTTAGAAAAAAAAATTAGGCTGAAGGACAACAAGTTTGTTTTTTAGGCAGAAGTCAATGCTAGTTATAATAATTATAACTAGCATTTGTGTGACGACCCGGATTTTTGGACGTCTGTTAGTCGGGAATTTAACTGATTTTATTATTGAAATATTAATATTAATTAGTCTAACAAATTTTTTTTTGATAATGGAAATATCTAAACAAATGTAAATTGATTTGAAAGCTATAATAAATATTGAATTACAAAATCTCTAGAGATGATAAATCTTATAGTAAATAAATAATATATTTCAACATTTAAATTCAAGATAAAATAACCATACATATATATACATATATAGACTAGTTTATGATGTTTAAAATATATTAAAAAAAATAAAAAGTGTGAACATAATAACAAACTACACATAAGAATTACTTAGAAAGATATGTATAAGTATAAGTATATATAAGATAGCAAATTCATATGAAGATAGTTGTAAACAAAAGAGGGAACACACAATTAATGCCATTCAACCCAAGCATACATTATATCATTCAATTATCAAATCACCGTGAAATTTTAATTTCTTTTATCAAATCTTTGTACAAAACCATATTAGGTCAAAAGAGTTCACTGACCAAAGAAAATCAAAGTATATATAATAAAAAAAATCAAAAGGAAGATATGTAAACAAAACTCCTCAGCCTAGCTTCTTCCGCAAGCTTCTATTCTATGTCTATATACATGTATCCATCACTACCTCAAACCATCAGCAAACTCAACTAAAGCTAGGCAAGATCAGCTCAAAAAATTCAAAGCTTTGAGTTTCCAGTCTCCAGATCAACTCCTAGTTCCAGAGAAAATCAAAACTGTTCTCTGTTTTAAGTTGAATAGGAGAGTAAACTTTAATCCTTTTACATTAAATCATCTGTATAGTTGATGTAAGCCTCAATTGGTGATAACAATAACTTAAACATGATGAGATAATGTTATATAGATGGAATTTCTGATTTGCATGCCTGAGTGTACATATGTATATCTCTGTTAATCACAACAGACCAAAATATGTTCAAAGAAATTTAAAAATATTTTCTCTGTCTCATGTTCATCAAATTACAAGTGAGCAACTACATCCTTTACTATTAGATCTGATGCAGTAATGTGTGAATTAAAGTTTGCATGGATAAATTCATATGTTGTTGAATAATAAGTGGAAAGACATGTGCAGATCTGTTTATATATATATATATATACACACATATATGGCTCTGTTATACAACAGTTTTCAAGCTAAGTCAAATGAAAATCAAATTCTCTTTGCAAACTCAATTTCAAGATATGATCTTAGAAGGAAAAATGTTTAAAATAACTAAAGACTATTTTTAAAAATATGTTTGTGTGTTAGTAACAAATAGTTATCTGGAAATTTGAAATTAAAGTGGAAATGGTGAGTTATTAGGAAAATCAACTACGTCAATTTTAATTTTCACTTATGAAATCATATTCGAATCTGGAAACCATGATTTTTAGTATAAATTTCAAGATTTTCAAGATCATGGTCATCGAGATATTACGAGCTGAACGGAATTTGGATATTCTCCAAATTCCGACGATCGAGGTTTTTGGAGATGACGAATTCGATGATGGAGCAAGTTCATGGGTCTGGGTATTTGGGAAAATTGGTCAGAAAGTTTTTAGCATGCCGTAGTGGGACAACGAGGAGGAAATAGGGTTTTTGGACCTGTTGGGTTCGTTGATGAAAACGGGTTCATCGCGACGGCGAGGATGGATCGGACTTGGTCGGAGTAGGTGGGATTGGCGCGTGAATCTACGGCTTAGGCTTGGGCGGAGTGTTGGGGCCTCTAGCAACCTGAGGCGATGGTGTGGAGTGGTTTCTGTTGAGCAGGTTTGGTTTTAGTTGAATCGACTTGCTCGATTTCGAGTTGGAGGTAGTTCCATGATTCTGGGTAGTTGGGAACGACGGTGAGGTCGTCGCTGACTTGACGATGGTCGCAGCGTCGATCGTTGCAGTGGCGTATGATAGTGCACGTGCACATGTGTCTTCATGTATCTGGTTGTAGCTGGGTTTGTGGAGTTCGGGGATGATGGGATTTGGGCTCGAGATCGTACTCGAAGTTTTATCGAGAAGGAATGACGAGAGGGGAGGCTTGGGTTTTTGCTCGAGTATTTGGAACTCAGGCCCGGGATTGTTGATTAGTTAATTGGGTTTCTTAAGAAAATTTTATAAACTAGTTTTTAAAAAAACAAAGTAAATGTTTAACAAATTTTAAAGGCATAGAAATGGAATTTTTTTCTAAGTAAAATAAATGTTTTCAAAGTTTCATAGTTAAATATTAAACAAGTTTCAAAATATGAAATATAGGTCTAATGTTTTTAAATTGTTTTGATTCAATATAATTATATGATGGGTTAATCATTTATTTCTTAAGTGTACCAAATGGAATTTAATAATGATAATCAAGTAATAAATTAAGATAATGGTCATCTTAAATTAATTAAGGTTAGATTAATTAATGTGATTTATTAATGGATAATTATTGAAGGTGATTAATAAAAAGATAATTACTTAATTTAAAACTAATTAATTATTTAGTGAGCAGGATTTAAAGGTGAGACTAATTAAATCTTTCTTATGAATGATTGGATTTTGGAAATACCTTAAGTTGGTTGATATCTCTGATATAGAATGTTTCGTGATATGATATGTTTTGATTAATCAATGATAATGTGGTAGTCTATCGATGATAAATTGCTATGTAAAGAAGACATCCTGTAATTAAAGTTGAATTGTGTTTATTTGAATAACTTGGTTTAGGATGACATGGAATTCGAAGAGACCGGGGTCGGGTATCAGTAAATACCCAAAACCACTTCGATTCTTTATAAATTTGAGTTTAGGAGCAAACAGGTTGGAATGAAATAAGCTAAGAATCATGGATATGTGAACTGGTTAACGATTCTTGGGTATTGTTTAGAGATAAATGATTGACTTAAATAAGGTTAGAACTCGTAGAAAAGTACGAGTTACCCGGTTAATTCATTTAAGTTGTATAGCTTGGTGTTTCATATTTTAGGGGTTTACTCACGCTGGTTTCCAGCCTGACTCGGGTGTTACTTTAATGTAATGCTCGGGTCAGACCGAGTATGACAAATTTTCAGGTAAGGATGTTCTGGAGCTCAGGAGACGAGCTGGATGGCAGGAATGTATGGAATGTTTCCGCTATGATATTATTTCTGTTTATCTAAGACAAGTGATTTGTATATGTCCAGTGTTTGTGTATGAGTGTACTCTGATGTAAAAATATAATTGTCAAATACATGTATTCTTTTGTAAACTGTTATTATTTGATATTATATTTTATCCGCTGCGAATGTGAGAATCTGTGATATGTTTTCTGTTTCTTCTTCTTCTATCTCTTTCTTCTTCTTCTAACTATCTGAAATTTTCGGGATCGAATTTTTTTGGTCATTTCACTTGGTATCAGAGCTGAAAGGTTAAGCGAGAACCTTGGCTCTGGTGGGTTTACTCATCAAGGATAGGGTCAGCGGTACCCTAGGATGAGTTGAGTATATATATATATATATATATATATATATATATATATATATATGAGAGCGTACTTGTTATTTTCATATATAAAGATTCTAAATGATTTTATATAAGAATATATTTTGATATATATAAAGCAATATTTCTTACTAATAAATGTTAAGGTAATTGGTTGTTAAAAATTATTGGAATTAAATTAAGAGGTAATAGAAATACAACCAAATTGAAATTAAATAAAGATAAGTTTGAAATGGATTCAAACTGAAATTTAACCTTGAATTTGGGGAAAAGTTTCAGAATAAGATAACAATGAATTGGTTTCCAAATATGATAATCTTGATTATTATCATAAATGATTGTTGTGTTTAATAATAAGATTTGAATTAATGAGTAAGCAAAATGAAATGTTTTAGATAAGTATGACTTATAAATTGGAACTGAAGATGATCTAGATTGTGAAGTTTAAGAATCTAAAGTCCAGAAAATTTCGGAAGTGTTTCAAAATGTTAAAAGATATGATAAATAATATTATTCAGGATATTCTGAACATAAGAATCATGTTTTAAAACAAGAGTTATTTTGGGAATTATAAAGGAAATTGTTTTGAATTGGAACCAAAAACGGTTTAAAATTGAAAGTGTGTCTTGGTGTACAAAGGAAATAATATGTATATATGAAGAATATACATAATACCAAAGATGGTTTGAAATAAACTCTAAATATTGAGTTTTAAATTTGGAATGAGATGTGATACCCAAGGTGATAAGTTTTTTAACTTATAAAATTATTAATGTGAAGTTTTAAAATTTGAAATGGGAATCCAAATTGGATAAGGTTGGTTGGATTAAGTAAATTGAATTTAACTTTGGGAGAGTTAAATAATTTAACAAGCAACCTGAATTGGAAATTTCAAGATGAAATTGAGATTTAACTTGGGAAGTTAAATGGTTAATTCGAATTGGGAGTTTGTGTGATCTCAAAATGGGTTTGAGATCTGGAAATTGGAAATGGGTGGATGTTTTAGAATAAATTGGACGATGGCACCCTATTGTTATTAATAATCTTTAAATTGTGAATTGGTTTTGTTTAAATGATTGAGGAATAAAGTGTGGTAATATATCCATTATTGTGATAAAAGGGGAATTAAACTTTATTTTGAAATTAAGGATATGGAATTACTTTGAACTGAAAATTTGAATGTTAAGAATTTAATTTGTAAATTAAAATTGTTTAAGAACTGGTTTCAAAACTGGAAGTTAAAATTGGGTAATAAATTGAATTTTTAAGATAAAATTGTTTGAACTCTTATTTGAACTTTAAAATAAGTCAAGTAAAGATAATTTAAAATGGAATTTTGAGAATTGGACTCAGAATTAAATTTTTTAAAGATTTGGATTATTGATTTGAAAATAAAGGTTAATTTGATTTAAGGGGTTAAATCAACATTTGAAAATTTAACTCGAATTTATATAATTCGAGATGGTTTAAAGTTGAGATTCAGATTTCATTAGTTCAAATTAAATTTAGTTTGAATTAACCAGAATTGAAGATGGATAAGTATAAAATTGAAATGGAAAATTTGAATTGGATTAATTTAAAATAAAATTGAAGATTGAATGAGTTCAAATTCAAATGGGAATTGGGATTAATTCATATAGAAATTGAAATGATTTGAAATTGAAGTGGATTCAATTTGAAATTAGTCTAAATTAATTTGAATAATTTGAAATTGTAATTGAAGTGAATATGTTTAAAATCAAATGGAATTTGATTTGAATTTGGAAAGAAATTGAGGTTAATTCAACTTGAATTGGGGATAAATCAAGTTCAAGGGAAACTGAAGTTATTCAAATTAGAAGTGAGTCAATTTAAATGGAAGTGGAAATTTAAATTGAATTGATGGGGAATTGAACAGTTTGGGCTGGACTATTTTTAAATAAATCATTTTCATATAAATTGTTTTAAATCTATTTTACTAACTATTTACTAATACAACTTTTCTTTTAAAATTCCAAAACTATCTTATAGCTACTTTTGGAACTATTTAACTACTTTACAACTATTTTATAAACTTATCAATCCGAGTTGGGATATTTCGCTTGATTTTCGATGGCGAACCTGGATATGGATTTTTGATTGGTTCTGGATATTCTGTATCATAGTTGTGACTATGCAAGGAGAATGATGATTTCTGTTCAAGAAACTAGATCTGAGTCTGCACTAGGAAGTCGGGTGGACAATACTAGTTCGGAAGTGAAATTGTGTGATCGAGTGAGCGATCAGATTGATATTACGTACGAATGATATGTGGACATTGTACGAGTTTGAATGAAATTGATATTGTAAGTTGTGGATAAGAATTGTAAATTGGTCTTTGAAATGAAGAGTATATTTTATGAAATATATGATGAGGTAAAATGGAAATTGGAAATTTCTATGATTTAAAGATTCACTTTATGAAGAAAGGTAATGTGGTTAATAACTTTATAAAAGAGTAATCAAATTTGAATATTTGATTTGGAATAAACAAAGTTATATATCTTTATTATATATGGTAAACTCCCCTTGTTTAATCTATTGACAAAAGAAAAGGGTTTTGAATGTATTTGGAGTATAAAAGTGAATTTATACAAGTATAAAGTGATTCAAAAATTTCTAAGGATTATTACATATGTATGTATATAAAAAGGATTTTATGAGAATGATTTTGAAAAAAGGTTTTGGGAACCTATGGATTTGGAAAGGCTTTTGGTTTTTGAGGAAAATCAAATTTGGAATTTGGAAAGCCTAGTTTATGAATTATCGATTTTGAGAAAGGAGATTTATATGGAATTCATACTAGGTGTATGATTTGGAAAATACTATATATGTATAGTATAAAGTGTTTTGAAAGTGGCTTTGGGGACAAAGGCGCTCCCTTGAATGAACTTCTCAGGAGTGCCATAGAGTGGTACTGCCTTGAGCCTCAAAGAGGGGGTGGCTCTAAAGTTGATCCTGTGAGGAGTCCGGACAAACTAGTTCCTGAGGATTATTGGGTAGCGGAAGTCGAGGGCGCTGATGCCTACAGGGGCATTTGGGTTATGCTGTGACGATAGTGTAACTCGATGTCGCTGTGATCTACTATGTGGACCATAGCGAAAATCGTGTGGAGGATGAGTGCCAACAGTCTACACTTGATTTTGCCGGGACGGTAACGTAACATCGGTAGGCTACGATCTATGGTCGAGTGGAGGAGTTTCATTCTTTTTGTAGCGAAATTCGGTGGCTTTGATGCCTACAGTTTTATGGGTTTTTGCTGTGATAGCAACGTAAAGCCCGGGAATAACTGCGATCTGTAGCGGATTCCATGGTGTAATCGAGGGGCGCGGAGGCCTACAGTTATCTATGGATTTTGCCGGGATGGCAACGTAACCATCGAGTTAAATGCGACCATGGATGTGGGTGATGATTTCCAGAGCATTCTCACCAAAGATATTTCCTCTATTTTCAAAAATGTTTACGATATTTTCAATAAAATTATTTTTTTTCAAGTATTTTCACTGGGTGTTGAAATGGGTCTGCTAAGTACTTATAGATTTTCAGTCCTACGCCTGATCAACGTATGACCGAATTTCTATGAGAACAAGGATGGACTTGTTGAAACATTGAGTTATAAAAAGTATTTTTATTTAAAAACTATTATAGTTATATTATGTTATTTATAAGTATTTAAAATTTTGAAATTTTGAAATAAAAAGAGTAGAGAGTTAATAATGTTTAAAGGATAATTTAACTAATAAATTCTCAGTATAATTTAAAAGTTCTTTCTTCCTTTTCGAGGATGAAAAGTTCTAAGGGGGGAGGAGTGTGACGACCCGGATTTTTGGACGTCTGTTAGTCGGGAAATTAACTGATTTTATTATTGAAATATTAATATTAATTAGTCTAACAAATAAATTTTTGATAATGGAAATATCTGAACAAATGGAAATTGATTTGAAAGCTATAATAAATATTGAATTACAAAATCTCTAGAGATGATAAATCTTATAGTAAATAATAAATAAAAAATATATTTCAACATTTAAATTCAAGATAAAATACCCATACATATATATACATATATAGACTAGTTTATGTTGTTTAAAATATATTAAAAAAAGTGTGAACATAATAACAAACTACACATAAGAATTGCTTAGAAAGATATGTATAAGTATAAGTATATATAAGATAGCAAATTCATATGAAGATAGTTGTAAACAAAAGAGGGAACACACAATTAATGCCATTCAACTCAAGCATACATTATATCTTTCAATTATCAAATCACTGTGAAATCTTATTTTTTTTATCAAATCTTTGTACAAAACCATATCAGGTCAAAAGAGTTTACTGACCAAAGAAAATCAAAGTATATATAATAAAAAAAATCAAAAGGAAGATATGTAAACAAAACTACTCAGCCTAGCTTCTTCCGCAAGCTTCTATTCTATGTCTATATACATGTATCCATCACTACCTCAAACCATCAGCAAACTCAACTAAAGCTAGGCAAGATCAGCTCAACAAATTCAAAGCTTTGAGTTTCCAGTCTCTAGATCAACTCCTAGTTCCAGAGAAAATCAAAATTGTTCTCTGTTTTAAATTGAACAGGTGAGTAAACATTAATCCTTTTACGTTAAATCATCTGTATAGTTGATGTAAGCCTCAATTAATGATAACAATAACTTAAACATGATGAGATAATGTTATATAGATGGAATTTCTGATTTGCATGCCTGAGTGTACATATGTATATCTCTGTTAATCACAACAGACCAAAATATGTGCAAAGAAATTTAAAAATATTTTCTCTGTCTCATGTTCGTCAAATTACAAGTGAGAAACTACATCCTTTAATGTTAGATCTGATGTAGTAATGCGTGAATTAAAGTTTGCATGGATAAATTCATATGTTGATGAATAATAAGTGGAATGACATGTGCAGATCTGTTTATATATATACATATATGGCTCTGTTATACAACAGTTTTCAAGCTAAGTCAAATGAAAATCAAATTCTCTTTGCAAACTCAATTTCAAGATATGATCTTAAAAGGAAAAATGTTTTAAATAACTAAAGACTATTTTTAAAAATATGTTTGTGTGTTAGTAACAAATAGTTATCTGGAAATTTGAAATTAAAGTGGAAATGGTAAGTTATCAGGAAAATCAACTACGTTAATTTTCATTTTCACTTATGAAATCATATTCGAATCTGGAAACCATGATTTTTAGTATAAATTCAATATTTTCAAGATCATGGTCATCGAGATATTACCAGCTGAACAGAATTTGGATATTCTCCAAATTCCGGCGATCGAGGTTTTTGGAGATGACGAATTCGATGATGGAGCAAGTTCATGGGTCTGGGTATTTGGGAAAATTGGTCGGAAATTTTTTAGCATGCCGTAGTGGCACAACGAGGAGGAAATACGGTTTTGGGACCTGTTGGGTTCGTTGATGAAAACGGGTTCATCGCGACGGCGAGGATGGATCGGACTTGGTCGGAGTATGTGGGATTGGCGCGTGAGTCTACGGCATAGTGTAACAACCCGAGGCAGTGGCGACCGGTAGGCTTTGCAACCATCCCAGACCCACCGTGGCATACATTGGTACCTTGAATTTGCTTTTACGGCCAGCCTCTCGACTCGCAACCAACCCATGGCCTTATACTACCTCAAAGGGACATGTACGGGTAAGAGTCTCCCGTTCGCCACCAAATGCAAAGCGAGAACCCCCTATCAACCTGAAAAATCGAACCATCAGGATTAAAGAAGAAGGAGGTAGAAGAAGAAGAAACAAAATAACAACAGAATCTAACCATCGCAGCGGAATCAAATATAATAGATAATAACAGAGCTTTACAGAAAGAAATTATATCTGTTTACATATATACACCATCAGAATACAACATCACAATTTCAGGACAGTTATAATAACTTGTCCTCATAAATCTGACTATACAACTTATGATACACAATGGAATATTTTAAACAAGTACATAAGTACGTATCGACATCCAGCTCGTCTCCTGAGCTCCACAGCATCCTTTCCTGTAATCTATAATACTCGGCCAGACCCGAGCATTATAATAAAATAACACCCAAGTCGGTATGGAAAACCAGCGTGAGAAAACACACTCAATTGGATTATTAAAGTTTTCCAAAACCCTTTGAAATCAAAAGCATCTCGTAAGACCACGCCACAAATAAACATGTTGGGGTTTTACCTTACGATAGCCAAAACACTTTTTATCAAATCCGTCTGATATTATAATAGTGTCTATATACAAATACTTATTCAAATAGCTGAAATTGTTACATCTATTAAATTCCAGCTAATAGGTATACAAACAAAACTGTAAAGGTACGTAGAGAGAGTGGATTTCCAACTAATGACTAGGCACTGGGGTACCACCTGTCACAGTACCTGGTCTAGATCAGTGTACCGAGGACCACGCCCGATCCCCTGCAACACAAGACCGGAACTACCTAAGGGTAGTTCCGAGTAAGATCACCCCACGGTTGGCGCGACCAACCGCCACACAGCCGAAATAAAAAGGGACATCTAGACAGGAATGATCTCACCCTAATGGGCGCTACCCACATAGCCTTGCTGCATAACCCCTGATTTTCAGTCATTCCCGGTTCATGAGGCTTGAGGCTAAGCGTTACCTTTATAGAACATATCCCTTAGAATGCCCATCGTCCACATGATGATGTTCCGAAAGCATTCATCCATACTAGTCCGTCTCGGGTCCGAACGGAACCGAAGGTACTATTCTTACTACATCCATTTAGGAATCACCCTCAGGATTAGTAATGATTTAGCCCTTGCACTTTACTGCTCCATTTTCGATTTCGAACTCGTTTCCCTACGAAACGTATAACCCGAATCGAAATGGTTTTCGAGAAATAAATCCTGATCCCGGTCTCTTCGAAACGATCAGCACATTGGCCAATATTGATAGTCGGTTATTTAACTATCAATTAACATTCACAAACATCCATCAAACAATAAATAATTTTTAAAATTATTTATTTACCTCACAAATATCTTCGCAAGATAGTCGGTTGAATAAAGAATTTGCTTGAAACGTACTTGGCTATTCAGGGAAATACACTTCTCTTTTAAATTCCAATTCCAAACACTTAAATCAATTTACAATTGATTTCCAATTTACTTTACTTTGAAATAAATTTCCTTACTTACTCCATTTATTTCAAAATCCATTAACTTTAAATTTCATTTCTTTATTATGATTTAAAAATCTCTTTTAACTAAGAATACCAATTCAAATTTTCTTCCAAATTCCTTTCTTATCCTTTTAAATAAATTTAGGCTTTGAATTTTAAAATAAATCCTTTATTTCTTTTAAATAATAATGCTTGAGTTTTAAATTCATTATTTCTCGGTTAATTCAAAATTCCTTTTCCATACTTGGAATTTATTTACTAGAATTTAAAAATCTATTTTATTCTTTTCTAATTCATTTCGGAATTTATTCAAATCCTCTATCATTATCTACTTAAAAATCTTCTCTTATATTTCCTTTTTCAAAAATCCAATATATATATTTTTGGTAACCTAGTATACCCAAATATATTCAATCAATCCGTTGCAACCAATATTCCATTCATCAACATAATTCATCACAGGATAACAAATAACCATAACAGAGAATATTAAACATTCTAAATAAATTTTTGAGGAATCCAGTTGGATCCCTCCAACCTGTTTCCCTGCATCCACAGATGTTGGCACAATACCAATTCCACTTCAAGGTGGAATATCGCGGTATATGGGTTTATATAATATCATCCGCTATTATGCGGCGCATAGGGTCTCACCACTATATAATGCGGGAAATCAATCACTCCAATATATATATATATATACTACTGCATATAATATCATATCACATCCAATCAATTCAACCATTCAACCAAATATTTAAATTTAACTATTTAAATTTAAATAACCTAGATGAGTGAGATTAACACACCTTTGATTTTTGTTTTGTAATCCAATCAAACCGACTTGCCTCCTTTTAGATTTTGACCTTGTATAAATATTTTGTACAGCCTATTAATATTCGAAACAAATCGAACAACCCAATTATAATTTAATAATTTGTTTTAATCAAATAATTTAATTTTTACTAATATTTTCCCTTTAAAAAAATCCTTTTAATATCTAAAAATAATTAGATAAGTTAATCGAACAAGTTAATCACTATAATACATTATTTAAAAATAAACTAGTAGATTTAAAATGTGTATGTGTATATTTTTTTTCAAACTTATTATAAAAATAATCTATATAGGTTTTAAAAACCTATTCTTTATATAAATTATTATATTTCAATCTTATATATATATATATATATCCTTACTGTTTTACTGTTTATACATTAAAATATGTGTTTGTGTTTATATTTTATTTTCTGGTTTTTCCTATATACATATATTAAAATATGTACATATATATATTTATATTTGTATTAAAATTTCCTTACTGTATATATACATATGTGAATATAAATCTGTAAATGGGAAAATAGGTATTAAATATACTTTGCTGTAAATCATTTCTTATCTGCATTTCTTTTCTTTTTTGAACAAGTTTGAACGATAATAAAAGTAGAAGCCATACCCAAATCGATCACCAACTCATGATGTCACGATCCAAATTTCAACGTTCGAAAATCGACACTCGTACTTCACTTGTACTCAAATGCCGCAGATTCAATCGTTGAAATTCGACTCGTGCCGGAGCTTATAACACATCAAGTATAACAACACAGCGGAAGAAAGAAATGAATGATATCATATACAACTCCAATGAATACAATATCCAGAATGATATACAACAATGATATCAATATGATACAACAATATCAGAGACAAATAATAATGTTAAAGCGGAAACAACAGGACTGATAACTCCAAATGATCTGAAAAAGAGAATGAGTCCAACAACTCCAATATCAAGCTCGAGCCACCATCACATTGCACAAAGACAAGCAAGGTCGGTCGTCTGTGGACTCCAAAAACTGAACTAGATCCAACTAATCTACTAAACCTGACTATCTGAAAAACCCAACTCTAGACTGCCCGTGTGGAAAATTGTGGGCACCCAGAGTTTAGGAAGGGAACAATAAACTCCAGGTCAGTCATGGGACTGGTATGAGTAACAAAAACAGTTTATCTTTAAAACAGACAACAAAAGAATTTTAAACATTGAAATCCGCAATGTTTTTTTTTGAAAATTAAACTACCATAAGGCTTCCCGCCACACACACAATGCAAACGCAGAATTGGAGGAGATTTCTCCTTATGATAGTCAAACATGCTTACTACGCAAAAAAAACTCTTTTGATATTATTACTAGTGCATAGTGTAGGAAACATTTCGAAAATATAATATTAATCTTAGCCAGCATACAACCATTATTGTATGCCTACTATAGCTACTATGTTCAATAGCAGGTTACCGCCACATTCCATAGCAGGTTATACAACTAAAACCGTACCGGGTTCGTATTGTTTCTTTGGATTTTCCAACAAATGGTCAGGCTAAGGAACTTCCTACTACCACATGGGTACGCCTCTGTAGGGACGTCCCGAGAACAAACTAGCTCTCTGCCAACACAAGGCCGGGTTACCTCTTACGAGGTAACTACTACACGAGTATGCCACCCCCCGGTCGTTTGCGACCTTTATCCGAGGATCCTCGATTACAAAACAACAATCACACAGTAAATGAGATTGATGCAACCACACAGGTAAAGCATCTGGGCTCCATACCCTAAAGGAAGCGACCCTCATAACCTTGCCGCATCTTTCTTGTTTCGACCATTTCCGGGGTGTGAGGTCTGATGAGGTCTCGTCCACAAAGCTACGCTTTACACGAAAGCCATGCTTTGATCAACAAATGAGCAACAAAACACAGCAGCACTCAGCATGCCACACTACCAAATTTGGAGTATATCACTGATAACCTTCAACTACATAACCTCTGAGCTCGTACGTCTCAGAGAAGGGTGTTAAGCTAAGAGAATAAATCTTCGCCACCAAACAGAAATGTATTTGAAAGAAATCAGCTTTATATCTCAAAGTGTAATGTTAGACATTCGGCCATAAAAGTCTGTTCCAGGTTCGAACAGAACCGAAGGCACTTCTAAAGAAGCCCTTGCAATCCGGGTATTCACAATCCCGATTGGACTTCCCATCACTTAGGGAATCTCTATACCGTAGCTACTCAGTGCATAGACAATCGATAGGTTATCCTATCGCTCTCACAAATACCCGGTCTTCAACATCGATCTTCAACACCAGTCTTCAAATGCTATCCATTTACGTCGTATCACTATTCAGAATGGGTTATATGACACAAAGTCCTCTCCCGGCTAAACCGAATGGTGAGCGCTAAATTTTAAAAACATATGGATATTGGAATTTTCAGTTAAGTCACAACTTATTACCCAAAACTTTTCTTCAAATTGTTTAAACACATTACCATTTTAATCTTTTACACAAAAAGATTTATCTCACAAAGTTCACCCAGTTTCACAAAGATCTATTCATAGATTTTCAAATCGATTTCCATTTCAATTGGATTAACTCATTAAATCTTTAAATTAAAGATTTAACTTATAGCTTTCAAAATAATTCCATTTCGACCTTTTATACAAAAGGTACACCTTTCCAATTTCAAAACAAAGTTCAACAATCTTTCACAAAGATTTATTCATAACTCGGAAAACCATTTTCATTTCAAACTTGAAATTATATTGACACAAATTGGAAATTCATTCCTTATATGAAAGCTTCTATTATTTGAAAAGAAATAGTTTTCATTTCGGAAAATCTGATTCTTTTGTACGAGTTAAAGTCCTGGGGTTAAATTCAAATTCTCAAACCATACTTTTAAAATGGTTTAAATTCATATAAACACATTCATAACATCTTTAAACATAATTTCCAACCATGGAATTCAATTCCAAATTTTGAATTCAAATTCAAATTAAATTATTTAAATTGAAAAACTTTACCAAGTTATTCAAAATAACTTTTGTCTCAAAAACTCCTTTTCGAAAGCTTTAACATTTAATCCAAATCCATTTCCAAAATCAATTAAAATTTCAATTTCAAAACATTAAATTTAAATCATTTGTGACTTAACCGATTTCCTCGTGAAATCCATATTTGTGTGTGTAAAAGTGTAGTCCAAGGGTTTAACACAATAGTGCAACATCATTCAATCATCACAGATTCAAATACAACAATATATTTGATAAGCGATATAAAGTATAACGCTCATCTTTCATTCACAGATCACAGATCACAGATATATATCTATTGCAGATAATAAAATTACATTCATCCCAGATAAATAAACTACATTACAGATCACACATATAAATCAGAATATATCACAAAGCATCACAGATCAGGAATATCCATAATTCCATTATCCAATCAAATCCAAACATTCAGAAGTAAAATTTATTAGTTAACTGATTAATTTAAATCAGATGTATTAATTATTAATCTAGGTTAATTATCATAAGTTAATTACAATTTATCTGAAATAAATTTCCCTTTCATCATTTATTAGTTAACCTTTAATTATTAACTAATCATCCTTAATTAATGAATCAATTACTTTTAATTATTTAATAAATCTTAATTAATCACATTCATTAATTAATCCTTTGATTACTAACAAATAATTATACTCAAGTTACTAACCATCATTCAATTAATTACATCCAGTAATCATCTATTAATTACTTCTCTAAGTAATTTTACTTTCCAAATCATCAAGTGATTATTCTAAATTAATTTAAACTTAAGTAATCAACTTGAACTAATCCAATTAAACTCAATTAATTACACTGAATAATTAATTCCTTAATTACTTCCATTAAGTAATTATACTTAAACAATTCCATAAATGATTATTATTAAATTAATTAATCTAAATTAATTAATTATGACAAATTTATCACATCAATAATTATTTTAAAAATCTTAGTCAATGACCTTCATTAACAATTTAAATTTCTTTAATTACTTTACTAAAGAAATTTACTTATATTAATCATTATTGATTATAAATTGATTAACCATTAAGAACTCATTAATTAATTCTAGTTATTTGATTAATTAAATGTTAATTGTAACTTAATTAGTTCTTAATCACAATTTAATTGTTCCTTAATTAAATTAACCTAGCTTCACTCCATAAACTTAAACTTGTAATCACTAAGTTAATTAATACAAAATATTAATTATCCATTCTACTTAACTTAATAGTTAACGAATTACAAATCATTCAATCTTTGTTTAAAAGTAAACTCATATTTATTAATGATTCAATTAACACTCCCAAATATACTGAAAACACAGATTTCCAACTTGCTTTTAAATTCACATGTTAAAGTATTACTTTTGTTATAAAGAAATTTAAAAGAACTTAAATCAAATTCTCTTTGTATTCACATATTTAAAGTATAACTTTACATTTAAATTTACTTAAAAATTTGAATTTATAAAAAAAACTAGAATTCAAATTTAGTGTGAAGTCCAGGTTTTAAAACTTGGTTCAAATTCTTTCTTTACAAATTCAAATTCCAATTTAAATTCAAGCTCTTTTTGAATTACACTTAACTACTTAACATTTCAAGTTATTAAAACAATTTAAATTTATAAACTTTATTCCCAAACTAAACTTCAAAACCGATCTTAAATTTATATTTTAACTTTGATTTAAAATTCAATTTAAACTTTGATTTATAATTTAGATTTCAATTTTTAAAATCTGGAAACAAGACAGTGTTCTGGTTTAACCCTATACAAAACATTACCCGAACCTCCCCTCTACTTGCTTCGAGACCAACACCAACATTCTTCGAGTAAAACACTCAAGTTACAGGAGAAAAATCTCGAGTTCACCCTGCTTCGTCCCCAACTACCCAAATTTCCAGATCACCAGAACTCGTGCACGGTGCACGTTCACGTCGCCGATGATCGATTCTATGCGATATCACATCGTCGAACAAGTCGAAGTCCATCCTCGAATCAATCTCTAATCGCCAGAACTCCACCATTCACTCGAATTCGAAATCGAGATTTTCGAACCAAAACTTGGAACAACAGTCCCACCACCACCAAACCCTGGAAACGCCTCATTCTCATAGCTCCGACCACCTGAAGGTCTATAACTCCGGCCTCGACTTCGACTACCACCCAACTACCATTCCTCAAAAACTCGAAACACTCGATCAACTACTCACGACGTGATGATCGATTTATCAAACCTAGCTAAAACTAGGTTTACAAAAAGAAAATGCTCGCCGCCGCCGCCTCGATGATCGAGAGCATCTCCAGCTATTTTTCCCATCACCACCATAGGGTCCTCTATCGCCACGAGAAAACCCGACCCCCCAAGCATCTCCGACCATCGAAATTTGCCCAAAAACCATTTTTCGTTCAACATCGAACTGCTCTTAAACCACGCAACTAAAAATCATCATATTAGTTTTAGAAATCATGGTTTGGTTCAGGAATTCGATCTATGTTCCTGAAATTATGAATTAAGATGTTTGAAATTTTGCTTATATTGAGTTGCTCAGTTTTTTCTTGGTTTCCAAAGATAATACTAAGTTGTTTTAACTGGAATAAATTTTTAATCTAAACTATATGCTACAACAAACAAATTTTGTTTAAACCTTAAAATCCAAATTATGCTTAGATCAAAAGGAAATGATTTTTTTTCTTTCAAACTGATGTTTGAAACAAGAACATGATAGTATAGAAGCCAAACATCCATCATCCAAATTTACTCAGGGAATATATATACACACACACACACACACACAAGCATACTAATTCACAGATTAACATGCAACAGATTCATACACTTAAATTTAAAAAAATTAGGTTACTCACCTTGATTTCAGAAAAAGAACAGAGCTTTACTTTTCTTTGAAACAGGCTTGAACTTCTTTTTTTGATTTCTGGTTTGTATTGATTTGTTCTGTTGTTTATGATTGAAGTTTGTTTAATTTTGAATGGTATTTGCTTTAGATTTTTTTCTCAGTTAAAATGAACGAATTGGAATGAAGAGAAGTTGATATATAGGAAATGAGTTAACAGGTTGATAAATTATTTTGTACAAAGTGATATTTTTGTTTTTACAATAGTCGGTGATTTTTACTAGCAAATGGAGGCTGAGGTACCTTGCATTAATTATGATTGTCTTGTTTAACAAGCTTATACTTATCCTATTTATTTATACATAGATATTTATGTTTTTACTTTACTTTGCCTATTACTTACTTCTTGTCTTGCATACTACTACACATACATATTTACTTGCCTGGCAGCTTTATGTACAAATACATACTTTATAGCATAAAGTTGTTTTAGCCAATGTTATAAAATTTTAACTTAAACTATCAAATACTTAATTTACTTATTATTATTTTCATACTTATGCTAATATTTATAAGATTTATTTTATTTTAAAATTGTTTTGAAAGACTTTATTTTAAATTTTCAAACCATAGCTTTCTTTCAAAATACACACATATATATATATATATATAGATATAACTTTGAAATAACCATTTCTATTTATATTAAAATCCATTTGTAAGACATTACATTATTAACATTGTTTAAAAATAACTCATTATTAAATTAAAATAATTTATAAAAGAAACTATCTCTTTATTAATAAATAACATATTTTTATTTGAATTTTGGGAAAACTCAGATTTGTTTACCAATTAATTTCACAATTTTTATTCAAAACTTAAATTAATTATCAATTTAAACTTAGTTAAAATCCGGGATCATTACAGTTTTCCCCCCTTAAGAAATTTCGTCCTCAAAATTTGCCACGGAGACACAAAGATAGATGAAGAATATTTCATCAAATTAACTGAACATCTATTCTGCATTTGGCTTACCAAATTAGAATATCAATAATAGATACAAGAACGAATCTTTTTAATTTTTTCACAAGATACTCGGGTTTCTACGAAATATGCGGTAGCATTGGTTAGTTCAAAGGGATAACTAACCATTCATAGAATATATCCGGACCCAAAAATAGATAGATATATGGATACAATTCCAAAACTTTTAGTTTAGAAACTAAAGTATACCTATCAACCATAACAACCAAAGCAACCAATTCATCCGGACAAACAATTCTGACCTATTTGGAGTTTATGCCCTATGCAAATATATCAAATCTTCTTCCTGGATCTACGAGAAACTATCAAAGAGTTGAGAAAAGATCACAAACAAAAGAGATTGATAGGGAAAAGATTATTTCCTTGTTGTTATAGGGTATTGACCATTTATAGTCGTATTTCCCTGTCCCTTATCTCATCCTCTTCTTACACTCATACTTACTATCAGTGGATAGTAAGAGAATTTACTGAGGTGTACGGACAGATATCTTGGGGATACTCATTCAAGTTTATACTTCACCCTATCTCTAATGAGTTAGTTAATGTGTTATACTCTTGAGCTAAAGTTCAACATTAGCTCTGATACCAAAATGTCACGATCCAAATTTCGGCGTTCGAAAATCGACAACCAAACTTCACTTCTACTCAAATGCCGCAGATTCAATCGTTGAAATTCGACTCATGCTGGAGCTTATTACACATTAAGTATAACAACACAGCAGAAGAAAGAAATGAATGATATCATATACAACTCCAACAAATACAATATCCAGAATGATATACAACAATGATATCAATATGATACAATAATATCAGAGACAAATAATAATGTTACAGCGGAAACAATAGGACTGATAACTCTAAATGATCTAAAAAAGAGAATGAATCCAACAACTCCAATATCAAGCTCGAGCCACCATCACGTTGCACAAAGACAAGCAAGGTCGGTCGTCCGTGGACTCCAAAAACTGAACTAGCTCCAACTAATCTACTAAACCTGACTATCTGAAAAACCCAACTCTAGACTGCCCGTGTGGAAAATTATGGGCACCCAGAGTTTAGGAAGGGAACAATAAACTCCAGGTCAGTCATAGGACTGGTATGAGTAACAAAAACAGTTTATCTTTAAAAAAGACAATAAAAGAATTTTAAACATTGAAATCCGCAATGTTTTTTTTTGAAAATGAAACTACCATAAGGCCTCCCGCCACACACACAATGCAAACGCAGAATTGGAGGAGATTTCTCCTTATGATAGTCAAACATGCTTACTACGCAAAAAAATCTTTTGATATTATTACTAGTGCATAGTGTAGGAAACATTTCGAAAATATAATATTACTCTTAGCCAGCATACAACCATTATTGTATGCCTACTATAGCTACTATGTTCAATAGCAGGTTACCGCCACATTCCATAGCAGGTTATACAACTAAAACCGTACCGGGTTCATATTGTTTCTTTGGATTTTCCAACAAATGGTCAGGCTAAGGAACTTCCTACTGCCACATGGGTACGCCTCTGGAGGGACGTCCCGAGAACTAACTAGCTCTCTGCCAACACAAGGCCGGGTTACCTCTTACTAGGTAACTACTACACGAGTATGCCACCCCCCGATCGTTTGCGACCTTTATCCGAGGATCCTCGATTACAAAACAATAATCACACAGTAAATGAGATTGATGCAACCACACAGGTAAAGCATCTGGGCTCCATACCATGATACCACCTTTTTCCAAAAGGAAATGACATACCCTAAAAGGAGCGACTCTCATAACCTTGCCGCATCTTTCCTGTTTCGACCATTTTCGGGGTGTGAGGTCTGATGAGGTCTCGTCCACAAAGCTACGCTTTACACGAAAGCCATGCTTTGATCAACAAATGATCAACAACACACAACAGCACTCAGCATGCCACACTGCCAAATTGCGAGTATATCACTAATAACATTCAACTACATAACCTCTGAGCTCGTACGTCTCAGAGAAGGGTGTTAAGCTAAGAGAATAAATATCCGCCACCAAACAGAAATGTATTTGAAAGAAATCAGCTTTATATCTCAAAGTGTAATGTCAGACATTCAGCCATACAAGTCTGCTCCGGGTTCAAACAGAACCGAAGGCACTTCTAAAGAAGCCCTTACAATCCACATATTCACAATTTCGATTGGACTTCCCATCACTTAGGGAATCTCTATACCGTAGCTACTCAGTGCAGAGACAATCGATAGGTTATCTATCGCTCTCACAAATACCCGGTCTTCAACATCGGTCTTCAAATGATATCCATTTACGTCGTATCACTATTCGGAATGGGTTATATGACACAAAGTCCTCTCCCGGCTAAACCGAATGGTGAGCGCTAAATTTTAAAAACATATGGATGTTGGGGTTTCAGTTAAGTCACAACTTATTACCCAAAACGTTTCTTCAAATGGTTTAAACACATTACCATTTTAATCTTTTACACAAAAAGATTTATCTCACAAAGTTCACCCAGTTTCACAAAGATCTATTCATAGATTTTCAAATCGATTTCCATTTCAATTGGATTAACTCATTATGTGACGACCCGCTCTTCTCGACCCTCGAAAATCGACACAAAATACTCAACAGTATAATATGCCGACGATCGAATGCCGGAAAAGACAGATTGTAGAAGAATAAGAGAGAGATAGAAGAAGAAAGAACTAAACAAATCAGAACCTCACAATTGCAGCGGATAAAATATAATATATAGAACAGATCTTTACACAAATGAAAACTATATCTTTATATACAATACATCATCATCAGAGTATGTCATAATACAATCATCAATAACCTGTCAATCAGTCAATTCAACAATCACAACAGTGGAATATAAACAAGTAAGAAGAAATACGTCTCGAACTCCAGCTCCTCTCCTGAGCTCCATGGCAACCTATCCTGAAAATATACTCGGTCTGACCCGAGCATTATAATAAAATAACACCCGAGTCAGTCTGGAATACCAGCGCATCATAAATACATCCAAACTGATTATTAAAGTTTCAAAAACCCTTTGAGAACAAAAGCATCTCGTAAGACCACGCCACAAATAAACATGTCGGGTTTTTACCTTACGATAGCTAAAACACTTTTTATATCAAAATCCTCTGATATTATAATAGTGTCTATATACAAATACTTATAAAATAGCCGAAATTGTTACATTCATTAAATTCCGGCATACTAGCCACAAAGTGGGTAATACAAACAAAACTCGTAAAGGCGCGTAGGGAGAATGGATTTCCAACGAATGACTAGGCACTGGGGTACCACCTGTCACAGTACGTGGCCTAGATCACAGTACCGAGGACCCACCCTAAGTCCCCTGCAACACAAGGCCGGAATCACCTATGGGCAATTCCGAATATAATCACCCCACAGTTGTGATCAGCAACCGCACCACTAAGCCGAAATAAATGGGACATCTAGACAGGGATGACCATACTCTCCAGTGGGCGCTACCCACGAAGCCTTGCTGCATAACCCCTGATTTTCAGTCATTCCCGGTTGATGAGGCTTGAGGCTAAGCGTTACCTTTATAGAACATATCCCTTAGAATGCCCATCGCCCACCTGACGATGTCACGAAAGCATTCGTCCATACAAGTCCGTCCCGGGTCCGAACGGAACCGAAGGCACTACTCCTACTACATCCATTTTGGAAATATCCTCAGGATTAGTAGCGACTAGCCCTTGCACTTCACTGCTCCATCTTCGAATCCGAACACGTTACACGAAACGTACAAACCGGATCGAAGTGGTTTTCGAGAAATAAATCTCGATCCCAGTCTCTTCGAAACGATCAGCGCTTTTGGCCAATATTGATAGTCGGTGATTTAACTATCAATTCACATTCACAAGCATCCATAAGCATCCATCACACAATAAATAATCTCACACATTATTTATTTCCCTTTAATATCTTTAAAAGATATATTTCCACATTTCAAAACTCATTTTGGTTCAATTCCCAAAAATTTCTCCTTAACACGGTAAATCCCATTACCCTTTTATTCCCGTTGGAAATAACCAAGTATAAAACATTTTGCATTTAAAAACAGTTGTAATACTTTATACTGAAATATACTTTAAAATATGTAAATTACTTCTATCTATTTACTCAAAATATAAATTTAGAATAGGTGAAGAAAAACTACTATTAAGATATATACTTTGATTTAAAATAAGGGTTTTGTTTAACTAAATTCAAAATAGAGTTGTAAAAAGAATAATACTAATCTCAATAACTTAAGTCAAATCCATCCTTTAAATAAATCCATTTGTAAAAAGAATTACTAATATATCCTCAAATCATTATGATTTCTAAATTATAAATTTGTTACTTTAAAAATAACAACTCCTTAAAAATACTCTTTAAACACTTAAAACTTAACTTTTAATTAAATAGAATTTTTAAAAACACTAACTTGGTTTTTCCCAGGGAAATACCTTCCCATTCAAACATCCCAAAGAACCCATCTAATAAATCCAGCCGATTTATTTCAATTCAATTCAATTTATGTTTAATAACATAAAATTTCCAATTCCATGTTTATCCATAACTTCATCCGAAGTTCAACACAATTTTCCATCCTGGAAATTCATTTTAAATTATAGTTTTAAAACATTTTTAATAAAACATTTTGGTGAATTCTTCAATGAAAACCAGATTTCCAATTTACTTAAATAAAATCCCAATGGAGAAAGCGGCTTTTCAAAATATTGTATTTACAATTAAAACGGTTAATTTATATTCGGAAGCTTCATTTTAACATATTTTAAATTTTCCGTATAACACTATTCATTATTAAAATAAACCATCATTATTTTAAACAATTTATAATTCCCATAGAATTCATTTCAGAAAATTTATATTTCACATTTATCAATCGATAAATTTTCACTACATTTTTAAATTCCAATTTTACCGAATTTATTTCCCATCCAATCCAGATTTCAAATTTTATTCTTCGAAATTCTAAATTTAATAATTCATTTTACTTCGAAAAACCCAATTAGTCCATTTATAATTAAATTCTGTAATTATAATTTATACAACAATTATCACAATACAGTTTAATTTCAGATTTCTCAATCACAACATATAAACAGGCATCACTATCAATTATAAAATAATTGCTACATTGTGAGGAATCCAGTTGGATCCCTCCAACCTGTTTCTCCCTACATCACAAATATTAGCACATTACATATATAAATATCAATCCAGACTGATAACAACAGTTATAATCAACCAATCACACAGATATTTAAATATCAACTATTTAATCTGCCTAGCATCCAGATGTGAGTGAGAAAACTCACCTTAAGTTCGGCGAGCGTTCGAAATTTTAAATTAAACCGGACGACGTCCGATTTAACTCAAATTTCTACTTGCCCGGAATGACTCCGGATCTTTACCATCCCGTAGCCCTCATTTCTACGATTCCAACGCATCCAAAATCGTCCGAATCAGAGATCGTATGAGTTCGATATGAATTTACAAAGTTTTGAAATTAATTTAAAAACAAATTCCTTTTTATTATTAAATAATATTATTCCAAACAACAACAACCGTACCCAGAGAAAAGAAAACGAGGCCGCTCCTACTCGTTCTTCTTCATCATCGCGTACAGGTTCGAATGAAACCCAATACGCATGCCACTAGGGTTTCAAACCGCACCCTCATCGCTCACCGATAGGTTGATCCAAAGCCACCACCTCGAACCCCATCGCCAACTCGACCTCCCCTCAGAACGCGCGTGAGCTCGGCCCTCAACTCCACTCAGAAATTGGACTCGAACGTGGCCCAAACATGGCAAGATTCCTGATGTAGGCCAAGCTATAATTTCCCAAGGCATAAGTCGTAGCCGACTTATCAGAGCAAAAGACATAAGTCGTGACCGACTTATGGAAGGCGAAGGCATAAGTCGTGACCGACTTAAGGAAGCAAATGAAGGCATAAGTCGTACGCGACTTATGGAAGGAACTATGAGTCGTGACCGACTCAAGGAAGCTGCAAATGAAGGCATAAGTCGTACGCGACTTATGGAAGGGACTATGAGTCGTCACCGACTCAAGGAAACAGGTATGAGTCGTCCACGACTCAACGAAGACAAAGAGGTAAGTCAACCACGAGTTATGGAAGAAGCTGACATAAGTCGTCCACGACTTAAAGACAAAGCTATAAGTCGTCTACGACTTAAGAAGAAGGATCCAGGAAGAGCAACACGAGTTGAGAACAAACAAGGGATAAGTCGTCTACGACTTAAGGAAGGTGATGAGTCGGCACCGAGTTACGACTTAGTTAAGTCGAACTATCTTGAGGCGCTGGAACCTAAAACCATGGAATCACCTGCCGTTTTAATCTGACCCGTTGATGTCTTAAGTCGCTGATAATGATGAGTCGTCTGATTGTAAGTCATGAGTCGTCTATACATATGTATGAGTCGTATGTCGTTAAACTGTGTTGTAAGTTGATAAGTCGGCAACGACTCAAGTGGTTGTCTGTTTGTAATAAGTCGTCTGTCTTCTGTTGGGTTGAAAGTGGTGTACGACTTATGTTGAGTCGGAGACTTTGATAAGTCGGAACCAATTTAAGTACTTGTAATATTTTTAAGTTTTCTGTACTTTGTGTTGTAAGTCGTATACGACTTATGTTAAGTCGGAGACATTGATAAGTCGGAACCGACTTAGGAGTCAGGAAATTTTGGTTGTTTTGTGTGAGTTGTAAACGCCTATAAATAGGCCGGGTCTATCATTTGTAAAGGTTGTTGATTTTTGAATAAAATTCTCTTTTGATTGCTTTGTGCTTTCATTCCAAATTGGTAGTTGAGTGTAATCTCCTATCTCCTCTTTCGGATAATCGAGTGCGCTCGATTCAACGATTGTAGAAGCCGATTCGCGGAATCAAGTGCGCTTGATCAACGCTTGAAGAATTGAAGATCTTTGAACCCGGTATCGTGCACGATCAACGAGTTCGAGATAGCTAGAGTTCGGTATCTTCGGATCAACGAATTCGGGCAATTCAGCATTCATCAATCCATCGACTGCTACTTTCACCGATCTACATTGTTTTTGAAATATCCGATGCGTCAGTTTTGGTATCAGAGCTTGTTCTAACCAATCATAGTTAGATCGAGACTTGGAGCCTAATCATTTGAAGAGTTTTGAAGTTTGAAGAGAAGCCGAGAGCTTGAAGTGTTGAGCCGTGGCCGAGAGGAAGAAGAGTTCATCATTGTTCAAAGTTGTTTGATCGGATTTGATTTGGAGGCCGAAACTTTGTCCATCGTGTTCATCGCGATTTGCTACAAAGTGGAAGTTTTCGATCCGTTTCATTTTGGATCAAAATATGAAAAGTGTTTGAATTTGAAGTGTTGAAGAATTTGTGAAGTTTTCAAGTATGCCGCCAAGAAGAGCTAACCGCCACCAAAACGTAGAAGCTTTATATCGAAGAGAAGAGGCTGATGAGATGGAGCAAAGAATCAATGAGAATTTTAGTGAAAAGCTTAACGAAGGAATTGGCCGGTTAGAGAAGCTTATGACGGAGATGAATCAAAATCGGAGAAGGGTTTCACCAGAATCTAATCATGGGGGTAGTAGAGTCTCGCCACATTCCAATCGAGACAGAAGTATTGAAAATGATCAAGGACATGGGAGGAACGTTAATGATCGTGAACGGAGGAATGTCGATAGAAGGAATGAAGGTGGAAGGCGTTATGGTAGTAGAGATGTTGGTGGTCAGAATCGACATCGTTATGCATCTGATTTTGAAGAGGAGTATGATGGTGGTAGTGTTCAAGGAAGAGGTCAAGGAAGAAACTATTCTGAGTATGATCACAAGTGGGAATCGGGGATGAAGACAGAAATTCCTGAATTCAAGGGTGGTATGCAAGCAGAGGAGTTTCTAGATTGGGTAGCTAATGTTGAAGAGATTTTTGACTTCAAAGAAGTACCAGAACATCGTAGAGTGAAGTTGGTTGCTACGAGGCTGAGGGGTAGAGCTTTGGCATGGTGGCAACAAACCAAGCTTACACGTGAACGTATGGGGAAGTCAAAAGTTGAATCTTGGGAGAAGATGAAGAAATTGATGAAAGCAACGTTCTTACCTTACAATTATCAATCTTTGATGTATCAACGTTTGCAGAACTTGAGGCAGGGCACAAAGACAGTTAATGACTATGCTGATGAATTCTATCAACTCATTGCAAGGAATGATATTATGGAAACAGAAGAGCAGCTGACATCTAGGTTCATTGGAGGATTGAGAATGCAGATTCAGGATATGGTTAATATGTTCGATCCAAGATCTGTGGCAGAAGCACATCAGAAAGCGTTGGCTTGGGAAAAACAAGGGAGACGAGGAAGTGGTGTGTTTACTAATTCTAACAATCAAGCGAAGGGTGTTGGAGGAAGTTCTAATGTTTCTAAACCTATCAGTAGACCAGTGGTGAAGGAGGTTGAGAAGGCGAAAGTTAACAATGGGTTTAAATGTTACAACTGTCAAGAATTGGGTCATAAAAGCAGTGAGTGTCCAAAGCCAAAGAAGAGAACCATGATTGTAGAAGTTGACGATGAGGATGTTGATGGAGATTGTTCTAATCCAGTTGAGGAGGACGAGCAGGATATTGCGTCAGGAGACGAAGGTTGTAATCTAATGCTGAGGAGATCGTGTTTAACACCGAAGCAGGAAGAAGCTAGTTGGTTGAGGAGTAATATCTTTCAGTCAACATGTACTATTCTGGGGAAGGTGTGTAAGTTTGTGATTGATGCAGGAAGCTGTGATAATATTATTTCGACCGAGGCTGTGACAAAGTTGAAATTGAAAACAGAGAAACATCCGAGTCCATACAAATTAGCATGGTTGAGAAAAGGAGGAGAAGTGAAAGTGGATAGACGAGTTCGTGTTCCATTCTCTATTGGGAAGAAATACAAGGATGAAATATGGTGTGATGTAGTAGAGATGGATGTTTGCCACTTATTATTGGGAAGACCATGGCAATATGATCGAGCAGTACTACATGACGGTCGGACCAATAGCTACAGTTTTATGTTTAAAGGCACGAAGATTATCTTAGTTCCAAAGAAGAGATCACAAGAAGAAAGTAAGTCAGAAGAAATCGAAGAGCTAAAAACTTTATTATCTTTGAAGGAGTTTGTTAAGGAGGTTGAGGAAGAACCAGAAGTATTCTTGTTGATTGGACGAGAAAGCAGTGAAGAGGTTGAAATTCCAGAAGAAGTTAAACCAGTTTTGAAAGAATTTGACGATGTATTTCCAGAGGAGTTACCAACGGAGTTGCCACCGTTGAGGGATATACAACATCAGATAGATCTTGTTCCAGGTGCTGTGTTGCCCCACCGACCACATTATCGAATGAGTCCGAAGGAACATGAAGAGTTGCGGAGGCAAGTAGAGGAATTGCTTGAACAGGGGCGTGTGCAGGAGAGTCTGAGTCCTTGTGCTGTACCAGCTTTATTGGTACCCAAGAAGGATGGGACGTGGAGGATGTGCACTGACAGCCGAGCATTGAACAAGATTACTGTGAGATATAGATTTCCGATGCCGAGGTTGGATGACTTGTTAGATCAAATAAGCGGAGCTATTATATTTTCGAAGATTGATTTGAAGAGTGGATATCATCAAATTCGTATCAGACCAGGAGATGAGTGGAAGACTGCTTTTAAAACCAGGGAGGGTCTATACGAATGGTTGGTCATGCCATTTGGTTTATCCAATGCACCGAGTACTTTTATGAGGGTGATGAATCAGATTTTTAGACCGTTCATCGGGAAATTTGTGGTGGTGTATTTCGATGATATTCTGATTTACAGTGGGAGTCCAGAGGAACATTTGAATCATCTTAGAGAAGTGTTGATGGTGTTACGACAAGAACAGTTTTATGCTGCAACGAAGAAATGCGTGTTCATGACGCATAGTGTTTTATTTCTGGGGTATGTTGTTTCAGAGAAAGGAATACAGGTTGACCAGAGTAAAGTTGAGGCGATCAGAAATTGGCCGCAGCCCAAGACGATAACAGAAGTTCGTAGTTTTCATGGGTTGGCTTCATTTTATCGAAGGTTTATTCCACACTTTAGTAGTGTGATGGCGCCTGTTACCGATTGCATGAAAGGTAAACAGTTTGCATGGACAGAGGAAGCAGGGAGTGCTTTTGGGAAGATCAAGGAGTTGCTGACATCTGCACCAATTCTAGTATTACCTGATTTTCAGTTGGTGTTTGAACTACATACTGATGCATCCAAGGTTGGGATTGGAGGGGTGTTGAGTCAGAAGGGACGTCCAATTGCATATTTCAGTGAGAAGTTGTCAGGAGCGAAGATGCGATACAGTACATATGATGTGGAGTTTTATGCTGTTGTACAATCTATCAAACACTGGAGACACTATCTATTTCAGAAGGAGTTTGTTCTTTACACTGATCATGAAGCATTGAAGCATTTGCAAGGGCAAGACAAGATTTCAGCGAGACATGCATCGTGGATTGCATATCTGCAACAGTTTACTTTTGTTGTTAAACACAAGTCAGGGGTGACGAATCGAGTGGCTGATGCTTTAAGTAGAAGGAGTCATTTGTTGACAACGATGAAAGTTGAGGTGACCGGTTTTGAATTATTGCCGGAGCAGACTGCAGAAGACTCTTATTTTAAGAAATTTGTTGAAAGGGACAATGAAGGGAAGACTGATGAGTTTATGATGATTGATGGTTTTCTTTTCAAGGGAAATAGATTGTGCATACCGGAGGGTAGTCTGAGAATGAAGATTATCAAGGAATTACACGAAGAGGGACATGTTGGGAGAGACCGTACCTTACAATTGATTTTACAGTCCTACTTTTGGCCATCGATGAGGAAAGAAGTAGAGAGGTTTGTTGAGCGTTGTCATATTTGTCAGGTTTCGAAAGGAACTGCGACTAATGCTGGTTTATATATGCCATTACCTGTACCAAATAAACCATGGGTTGATGTGAGTATGGACTTCGTGTTGGGATTACCGAGGACACAGCGTGGTAACAATTCCATATATGTGGTGGTTGACAGATTTTCGAAAATGGCACATTTCATTGCTTGTAAGAAGACAGCGGATGCTGTTCATGTTGCTCAATTGTTTTTCAAGGAGATCTATCGACTTCATGGATTGCCAGAATCTATTGTGTCGGATAGAGATACTCGGTTTCTGAGTCATTTTTGGTTGAGTTTGTGGAAAATGGTCGGAACGAAGCTGAAGTTTAGTAGTGCCTATCATCCGCAAACTGATGGACAAACAGAGGTGGTTAATAGATCATTGGGAAACTTGTTGAGGTGTCTTGTTCAAGATAATCTGAAGAGTTGGGATGTGAAGTTATGCCAGGCAGAGTTTGCCCATAATCATGCTGTAAATAGAAGTACTGGGTTCAGTCCATTTCAGATAGTATATTCGAGCTTACCGAAAGGACCGTTAAATTTAACGGTGATACCACATTCAAAGGGGACAATTAAGAAAGCTGCTGATTTTGTTGAAGGGCTGACGGAGTGTCATAAAATCGTTCAAGAACGATTAGAAAGGGCAAATGCAAAATATAAACAATCTGCAGATTTGAAACGACGAAGTGTTGAATTGCATGAAGGTGATTTGGTTTATGCAGTTTTAACGAAAGATCGTTTTCCAGTAGGCGCTTACAATAAATTGAAAGCACGGAAAATTGGTCCGGTGGAAGTCGTGAAACGAATTAATGAAAATGCTTATAAATTGAAGCTGCCAGATGATGTGTATACATCCGACGTATTCAATGTGAAGCATCTCGTACCATATCACGGGGATGAGCATATAGAGGGGGAGGAAAGTGCAAATTCGAGGACGAATTTCTTTCAACCTGGGGAGGATGATGTAGGCCAAGCTATAATTTCCCAAGGCATAAGTCGTAGCCGACTTATCAGAGCAAAAGACATAAGTCGTGACCGACTTATGGAAGGCGAAGGCATAAGTCGTGACCGACTTAAGGAAGCAAATGAAGGCATAAGTCGTACGCGACTTATGGAAGGAACTATGAGTCGTGACCGACTCAAGGAAGCTGCAAATGAAGGCATAAGTCGTACGCGACTTATGGAAGGGACTATGAGTCGTCACCGACTCAAGGAAACAGGTATGAGTCGTCCACGACTCAACGAAGACAAAGAGGTAAGTCAACCACGAGTTATGGAAGAAGTTGACATAAGTCGTCCACGACTTAAAGACAAAGCTATAAGTCGTCTACGACTTAAGAAGAAGGATCCAGGAAGAGCAACACGAGTTGAGAACAAACAAGGGATAAGTCGTCTACGACTTAAGGAAGGTGATGAGTCGGCACCGAGTTACGACTTAGTTAAGTCGAACTATCTTGAGGCGCTGGAACCTAAAACCGTGGAATCTCCTGCCGTTTTAATCTGACCCGTTGATGTCTTAAGTCGCTGATAATGATGAGTCGTCTGATTGTAAGTCATGAGTCATCTGTACATATGTATGAGTCGTATGTCGTTAAACTGTGTTGTAAGTTGATAAGTCGGCAACGACTCAAGTGGTTGTCTGTTTGTAATAAGTCGTCTGTCTTCTGTTGGGTTGAAAGTGGTGTACGACTTATGTTGAGTCGGAGACTTTGATAAGTCGGAACCGACTTAAGTACTTGTAATATTTTTAAGTTTTCTGTACTTTGTGTTGTAAGTCGTATACGACTTATGTTAAGTCGGAGACATTGATAAGTCGGAACCGACTTAGGAGTTAGGAAATTTTGGTTGTTTTGTGTGAGTTGTAAACGCCTATAAATAGGCCGGGTCTATCATTTGTAAAGGTTGTTGATTTTTGAATAAAATTCTCTTTTGATTGCTTTGTGCTTTCATTCCAAATTGGTAGTTGAGTGTAATCTCCTATCTCCTCTTTCAGATAATCGAGTGCGCTCGATTCAACGATTGTAGAAGCCGATTCGCGGAATCAAGTGCGCTTGATCAACGCTTGAAGAATTGAAGATCTTTGAACCCGGTATCGTGCGCGATCAACGAGTTCGAGATAGCTAGAGTTCGGTATCTTCGGATCAACGAATTCGGGCAATTCAGCATTCATCAATCCATCGACTGCTACTTTCACCGATCTACATTGTTTTTGAAATATCCGCTGCGTTAATTCCCATCAATCCACACAACGATTTTCGATCACTACCGTTAGATGTTAAGATCTCGAGGTGCTCAACAATTTTCTAGTTAATCACTCTTGAAATAAACGCATGGATGGAGAGATCTTTGGAGTGGAAGCAAGATGATCATCGGCCATTCATGAATACTAGCGGCGGCTCCCGTTATTGCTAGGGTTTTAGAGAAAATATCATATATATATAATTGTTTTTAATATTATTTTATTCTCATTCCACTCAATTTATCACTTACGCAAACGAACTCCAATTTCCACGTTCCGACAGGCTATCCTGGGGTTTTTCCGCGTTCCGGACACAATGGAACAGTTTTCGTAAGCTAATTCGATCGTATGCACAAGATACGTAATTAAACGATCAATTTAAAATAAAATCGGTTAAATCGATTTCGATGCGTTACGAGCTGCCACGGTCACACGACAACTCCGATAGCTACGAAAATTGAAATCCGATAATAACTAACTATTACGGATCCAATGGAACTGGTTTCTTCGAATTCCGAGACTGTGCCCCGGAAGGCTATTTTAACTCGTCAATTAAATCGGGCAATTTCCAAAATTGACGAAAACGCTTAAAATTTCACTTTTAAAATTTTATTAACTTAACAATAAATCATATAAAATTTATAATAACATTAAAAATCATTCTGCCTCATTTCGGACTAAAATCTGATAAAATTTCATTTTAATAATATTAAATTCATTTTTAAATTAATATAAAATTCCAAATAATAATTTATCAACTTTAAAATTCATCTAAAATTCCCACCACGCTATTTACACTCAAATAACTAAAAATAGATTTTTAAAACCATTTTACTACTATTTACATCTAAATTCCCAAATTGTTTCAAATCCAATATTTAATTACTATTCCAAATTTGAATCGAATTATCATATTTTAAAATCTATAACTCGTTTTATAAATTAAACTCGATTCTCTTTGTTCCAAAATTAATTGGAAATCCACAATGAACATTTAAAATGAATTAAATGTTCAAAATTCAATGGCTCAAAAATCCGAGATGTTACATTCCTCCCCGCTTATAAAAATTTCGTCCCCGAAATTTGCCAAGGTAGGAACATACTTCCCAACCCATTTACTTACCCAATTGGCTTAGTTAAAAACTTATATTTACTTTCCAAAATCCTTTAGCCCAATCCCAAACTCAATTGCTACATTTACTCTAAAGCCTTTATTTTTAACACTCGCTTTCAAAATAACTTTACTTATTAATAAATTTTCCCAAAACCCCAAAAAATTTCTAACTCCCAAAATTTTTGGAAAATTTTGACGGAGTCTCCTTTGTACGGAGGAGCTTCTGCGATATCGCAGGATACACAAATATATATACATCGGCTCACACGGCCGGAAACCAAAATATATCACAATATATATATCAATTCCAAATTATATTTGCGTAGGCGTACCTTTTAGCAAATTTTAATAGCAAGCGGCTAATATAACGCATATACGCGCTCCAACTCTCTCGAACGCCTCCCGTACCTGTACTTACTCAACAAACTCATCGGTTTTCAAAGATATGAGCATTTTCATAACATTTCCAATATAAATGCAAGCCAAACATATCCATTTCATAACCAAACCAAGCAAACTTCATCATTAACAATGTTAACCATATTTTATCAACAATTCAAAGTTTTCAATCACTTTTCAAATTACTTATTCAAGTCCAAACTTCATTTTATTTCACTTGAATGATTTACATTCAAGTTTACTATATACCATTCATATTTATTACAACCAATTCATTTTTATTTCAATATGATTAACATATGCCTTACTTACATTTTTAAATTTTAACTTACATTCCAAATTTGATTTACAATCAAATTTCATTTTAAACTTGAAACATTTGTATTTCTTTTATGATCCATTTTCATTCATATGCAAAATTACTCATTAAAAGATCAATTCATTCCTATTAATTCAAGATCAATTCCATTCACTATTTTTGAATCAAATCACTTGCATTTATTTACAAACTCTTTGAATTAGATTCCAATCCATATTAATTTATTCAAAAATCAATTTCAATAGCTTGTTAAACAACTCAATTCCGAATACAAGCAATTTCATGTTATTCAAACAAAATAATCACCACTTAAGCTTATAACCATTTAAAATTAATTTCAACTTAGATTTATATTAATTTTATTCCGTTTGCATGGTTCACAATCCCAGTATTTTTATTCCAATGCAATTTGTTAATTAAATTTCCCTTACACCTTTATTTCATTAACCAACTCAAGTTTATATTAATATCATTCCATTTTGGATTGTTTACAACCCATACATCCTTATTTCATCTCAATAATTAATTAAAACTCATTTCACTTGTTTTCCAGTTTTATTATCTAACAAATTGCACTCAAGATTACTTAATAAAGCCCATTCAAAATCACTTTGTTTTTCTTTCAAGTTACTTAAGTTCTTTCACAATAGATTCATTATCTTCTTATATCAATTTTATTTTATTTCCATTTGATTCTCATCCAATCAAATTTCAATTCATTTACAACTTTAATGCTCTTTGTTTATTTATCCAATCCATGTACAAATTTATTTTATTAACAAAGAGACCTTTTAAATTATTTCTCTCATTTGAATTTACTCACAATTCAAACCATCATTATTATAATCAAATCCCATTATACACTCACACTTCCAACATTTATTACCAAACTTAAATTCCATTCCACAACTGGATTTTTACTTACTTTCTAAATTTTAACCCAACTATCAAATTCTATTCATTACCATACACCTTCCATTTAATTTAACTAATTCATTTCCAAACAATCATTTTGGATTTAATTTGAGTAAGCATTTACTGCATCCAACATTACCTCAACTAAACTAAATTTCCTTTCAATTTGGTTCTTATCCAAATTTATTCCAAGTTCACTAAATTTTATTTAGCCAAAATTAAATTTATCCCACTTCTTTTACCACTTCAATAAGAATTGAATTCCATTCAATATTGTTTATAATACAATTGTATTTCAGATTTCATTTCAATTCAATTCATTTTCTCCATAAATAAGTTCAAAACTTATTTTCTATTTAAGTTCATTCACATCTTTTATATCTCACTTTACCTTATCTTACTTTACATTCCATTTAGGATTGAGTTTGAATTTGCCACACCCTTCAACTATTTCCATTAATGAGCTTCAATTTCACTTCTATTTAAGAGTTTAGATTGCTCATTTATGTCCATTTCCATTTAATCACAACTTCAAATTATAACACTTTATAACTTAGGAATATGAAGTTATTTGCACCATCTTGAATTCACAAATTTTAGATTGTAAGTATAATACTTAATAGCTTATGGGTACAATTTATTACACAATGACCCCCAATTTCAAAGTCATTTTGCTTTTCAACTTAACTCAAATCAATTTAATTCCAGTTCCCAATTTTATTTAACTTATCCCAAGTTAAATCCTAATTTCTATTCTCTTCAATAACTTCATTTACTTCCATTTACCCAAATTTAATTTTAATTTCAGGATTAAAATTTCCATCCTTCCTTTCTCACTTAAATCAACTTTACTTCCAAGATTATAGTTGATTTATTCCAAATTTTACCTTTTTATTTTAAACAGAATTCCCAGAATTCAATTTACCTGGATTTATTTCAAAACCAATTTGAAATATAAATCAACACATTTTCATTTGATATCCAAATCAAATACCAAATTCCAAAACAATATGCTTTTAACAAAAATTTCCTTTTGGAAAATTCTAAAATCACTTGTTTTCTAAACAAGTCCAAACAATGTCATACCCAACTATTTTGGTAGCAATCCATCACTTTAGAAACTCGAAAATGAATTCTAATGATGTAGCCAGCATCATCAGGATTATTTTATAGCGACTGAAGTGAGTTCAGTGCTTCCTACTCCCACAAATTCCTTTCAAAACAATTTCCTTTCCAAAAAATATTTTCCAAAATATACTCCATCATTGACTTCAAAAGCTTTGGAAAACATTTCAACATTCCCAAGGTTTCTAATATTTTCCAAACCTTGGTTTTAAATTCGTTTGAAATCCCTTTCAAAATTTCTGGGGTAAAATTCTAGTTTAAATCAAATTTCAATTTCACTTCTTCTTATTTAAACATATTCAATCAATTCCAATTGGTTATAAACCATTTTAATATTTTAAATTCCTATTTGCTTAGAAATCATTTCGAATTTTTAAACCATTTTTTAATTTCTTATTTGATTATAGAAGAAACAACCAAACAAACATCCAATATATATAATTTAGAAAACTATCTCTTTATATCAAAATATAATTTTGGGTAAAATTATTTCATTTACCCACTTTAAAAACAATACTATGTCGGTTTACCTTGTTTAAGAGTTTAGAAACCCCTATCGATACGGTTGTACTTCCCGCACCGACCAGAATTCATAAACACTCAACTGATAAGTCAACACAGTATAAAAACAATTTTATATTCACTAACAAGTACGCTCTCATAGCTATTATTACACTCAACTCATAATAGAGTACTATTGATTCTATTTAAAATGAGTAAATTTACCCACCAAAGCCTAGGTTGTCGCCAACCTAAGCTCTGATACCACGTGTGACGACCCGCTCTTCTCGACCCTCGAAAATCGACACAAAATACTCAATAGTATAATATGCCGACGATCGAATGCCGGAAAAGACAGATTGTAGAAGAATAAGAGAGAGATAGAAGAAGAAAGAACTAAACAAATCAGAACCTCACAATCGCAGCGGATAAAATATAATATATAGAACAGATCTTTACACAAATGAAAACTATATCTTTATATACAATACATCATCATCAGAGTATGTCATAATACAATCATCAATAACCTGTCAATCAGTCAATTCAACAATCACAGCAGCGGAATATAAACAAGTAAGAAGAAATACGTCTCGAACTCCAGCTCCTCTCCTGAGCTCCATGGCAACCTATCCTGAAAATATACTCGGTCTGACCCGAGCATTATAATAAAATAACACCCGAGTCAGTCTGGAATACCAGCGCATCATAAATACATCCAAACTGATTATTAAAGTTTCAAAAACCCTTTGAGAACAAAAGCATCTCGTAAGACCAGGCCACAAATAAACATGTCGGGTTTTTACCTTACGATAGCTAAAACACTTTTTATATCAAAATCCTCTGATATTATAATAGTGTCTATATACAAATACTTATAAAATAGCCGAAATTGTTACATTCATTAAATTCCGGCATACTAGCCACAAAGTGGGTAATACAAACAAAACTCGTAAAGGCGCGTAGGGAGAATGGATTTCCAACGAATGACTAGGCACTGGGGTACCACCTGTCACAGTACGTGGCCTAGATCACAGTACCGAGGACCCACCCTAAGTCCCCTGCAACACAAGGCCGGAATCACCTATGGGCAATTCCGAATATAATCACCCTACGGTTGTGATCAGCAACCGCACCACTAAGCCGAAATAAAAGGGACATCTAGACAGGGATGACCATACTCTCCAGTGGGCGCTACCCACGAAGCCTTGCTGCATAACCCCTGATTTTCAGTCATTCCCGGTTGATGAGGCTTGAGGCTAAGCGTTACCTTTATAGAACATATCCCTTAGAATGCCCATTGCCCACCTGATGATGTCACGAAAGCATTCGTCCATACAAGTCCGTCCCGGGTCCGAACGGAACCGAAGGCACTACTCCTACTACATCCATTTTGGAAATATCCTCAGGATTAGTAGCGACTAGCCCTTGCACTTCACTGCTCCATCTTCGACTCCGAACACGTTACAAGAAACGTACAAACCGGATCGAAGTGGTTTTCGAGAAATAAATCTCGATCCCGGTCTCTCCGAAACGATCGGCGCTTTTGGCCAATATTGATAGTCGGTGATTTAACTATCAATTCACATTCACAAGCATCCATAAGCATCCATCACACAATAAATAATCTCACACATTATTTATTTCCCTTTAATATCTTTAAAAGATATATTTCCACATTTCAAAACTCGTTTTGGTTCAATTCCCAAAAATTTCTCCTTAACACGGTAAATCCCATTACCCTTTTATTCCCGTTGGAAATAACCAAGTATAAAACATTTTGCATTTAAAAACAGTTGAAATACTTTATACTGAAATATACTTTAAAATATGTAAATTACTTCTATCTATTTACTCAAAATATAAATTTAGAATAGGTGAAGAAAAACTACTATTAAGATATATACTTTGATTTAAAATAAGGGTTTTGTTTAACTAAATTCAAAATAGAGTTGTAAAAAGAATAATACTAATCTCAATAACTTAAGTCAAATCCATCCTTTAAATAAATCCATTTGTAAAAAGAATTACTAATATATCCTCAAATCATTATGATTTCTAAATTATAAATTTGTTACTTTAAAAATAACAACTCCTTAAAAATACTCTTTAAACACTTAAAACTTAACTTTTAATTAAATAGAATTTTTAAAAACACTAACTTGGTTTTTCCCAGGGAAATACCTTCCCATTCAAACATCCCAAAGAACCCATCTAATAAATCCAGCCGATTTATTTCAATTCAATTCAATTTATGTTTAATAACATAAAATTTCCAATTCCATGTTTATCCATAACTTCATCCGAAGTTCAACACAATTTTCCATCCTGGAAATTCATTTTAAATTATAGTTTTAAAACATTTTTAATAAAACATTTTGGTGAATTCTTCAATGAAAACCAGATTTCCAATTTACTTAAATAAAATCCCAATGGAGAAAGCGGCTTTTCAAAATATTGTATTTACAATTAAAACGGTTAATTTATATTCGGAAGCTTCATTTTAACATATTTTAAATTTTCCGTATAACACTATTCATTATTAAAATAAACCATCATTATTTTAAACAATTTATAATTCCCATAGAATTCATTTCAGAAAATTTATATTTCACATTTATCAATCGATAAATTTTCACTACATTTTTAAATTCCAATTTTACCGAATTTATTTCCCATCCAATCCAGATTTCAAATTTTATTCTTCGAAATTCTAAATTTAACAATTCATTTTACTTCGAAAAACCCAATTAGTCCATTTATAATTAAATTCTGTAATTATAATTTATACAACAATTATCACAATACAGTTTAATTTCAGATTTCTCAATCACAACATATAAACAGGCATCACTATCAATTATAAAATAATTGCTACATTGTGAGGAATCCAGTTGGATCCCTCCAACCTGTTTCTCCCTGCATCACAAATATTAGCACATCACATATATAAATATCAATCCAGACTGATAACAACAGTTATAATCAACCAATCACACAGATATTTAAATATCAACTATTTAATCTGCCTAGCATCCAGATGTGAGTGAGAAAACTCACCTTGAGTTCGGCGAGCGTTCGAAATTTTAAATTAAACCGGACGACGTTCGATTTAACTCAAATTTCTACTTGCTCGGAATGACTCCGGATCTTTACCATCCCGTAGCCCTCATTTCTGCGATTCCAACGCATCCAAAATCGTCCGAATCTGAGATCGTATGAGTTCGATATGAATTTACAAAGTTTTGAAATTAATTTAAAAACAAATTCCTCTTTATTATTAAATAATATTATTCCAAACAACAACAACCGTACCCAGAGAAAAGAAAACGAGGCCGCTCCTACTCGTTCTTCTTCATCATCGCGTACAGGTTCGAATGAAACCCAATACGCATGCCACTAGGGTTTCAAACCGCACCCTCATCGCTCACCGATAGGTTGATCCAAAGCCACCACCTCGAACCCCATCGCCAACTCGACCTCCCCTCAGAACGCGCGTGAGCTCGGCCCTCAACTCCACTCAGAAATTGGACTCGAACGTGGCCCAAACGTGGCAAGATTCCCATCAATCCACACAACGATTTTCGATCACTACCGTTAGATGTTAAGATCTCGAGGTGCTCAACAATTTTCTAGTTAATCACTCTTGAAATAAACGCATGGATGGAGAGATCTTTGGAGTGGAAGCGAGATGATTATCGGCCATTCATGAATACTAGCGGCGGCTCCCGTTATTGCTAGGGTTTTAGAGAAAATATCATATATATATAATTGTTTTTAATATTATTTTATTCTCGTTCCACTCAATTTATCACTTACGCAAACGAACTCCAATTTCCACGTTCCGACAGGCTATCCTGGGGTTTTTCCGCGTTCCGGACACAATGGAACAGTTTTCGTAAGCTAATTCGATCGTATGCACGAGATACGGAATTAAACGATCAATTTAAAATAAAATCGGTTAAATCGATTTCGATGCGTTTCGAGCTGCCACGGTCACACGACAACTCCGATAGCTACGAAAATTGAAATCCGATAATAACTAACTATTACGGATCCAATGGAACTGGTTTCGTCGAATTCCGAGACTGTGCCCCGGAAGGCTATTTTAACTCGTCAATTAAATCGGGCAATTTCCAAAATTGACGAAAACGCTTAAAATTTCACTTTTAAAATTTTATTAACTTAACAATAAATCATATAAAATTTATAATCACATTAAAAATCATTCTGCCTCATTTCGGACTAAAATCTGATTAAATTTCATTTTAATAATATTAAATTCATTTTTAAATTAATATAAAATTCCAAATAATAATTTATCAACTTTAAAATTCATCTAAAATTCCCACCACGCTATTTACACTCAAATAACTAAAAATAGATTTTTAAAACCATTTTACTACTATTTACATCTAAATTCCCAAATTGTTTCAAATCCAATATTTAATTACTATTCCAAATTTGAATCGAATTATCATATTTTAAAATCTATAACTCGTTTTATAAATTAAACTCGATTCTCTTTGTTCCAAAATTAATTGGAAATCCACAATGAACATTTAAAATGAATTAAATGTTCAAAATTCAATGGCTCAAAAATCCGAGATGTTACATTCCTCCCCGCTTATAAAAATTTCGTCCCCGAAATTTGCCAAGGTAGGAACATACTTCCCAACCCATTTACTTACCCAATTGGCTTAGTTAAAAACTTATATTTACTTTCCAAAATCCTTTAGCCTAATCCCAAACTCAATTGCTACATTTACTCTAAAGCCTTTATTTTTAACACTCGCTTTCAAAATAACTTTACTTATTAATAAATTTTCCCAAAACCCCAAAAAATTTCTAACTCCCAAAATTTTTGGAAAATTTTGACGGAGTCTCCTTTGTACGGAGGAGCTTCTGCGATATCGCAGGATACACAAATATATATACATCGGCTCACACGGCCGGAAACCAAAATATATCACAATATATATATCAATTCCAAATTATATTTGCGTAGGCGTACCTTTTAGCAAATTTTAATAGCAAGCGGCTAATATAACGCATATACGCGCTCCAACTCTCTCGAACGCCTCCCGTACCTGTACTTACTCAACAAACTCATCAGTTTTCAAAGATATGAGCATTTTCATAACATTTCCAATATAAATGCAAGCCAAACATATCCATTTCATAACCAAACCAAGCAAACTTCATCATTAACAATGTTAACCATATTTTATCAACAATTCAAAGTTTTCAATCACTTTTCAAATTACTTATTCAAGTCCAAACTTCATTTTATTTCACTTGAATGATTTACATTCAAGTTTACTATATACCATTCATATTTATTACAACCAATTCATTTTTATTTCAATATGATTAACATATGCCTTACTTACATTTTTAAATTTTAACTTACATTCCAAATTTGATTTACAATCAAATTTCATTTTAAACTTGAAACATTTGTATTTCTTTTATGATCCATTTTCATTCATATGCAAAATTACTCATTAAAAGATCAATTCATTCCTATTAATTCAAGATCAATTCCATTCACTATTTTTGAATCAAATCACTTGCATTTATTTACAAACTCTTTGAATTAGATTCCAATCCATATTAATTTATTCAAAAATCAATTTCAATAGCTTGTTAAACAACTCAATTCCGAATACAAGCAATTTCATGTTATTCAAACAAAATAATCACCACTTAAGCTTATAACCATTTAAAATTAATTTCAACTTAGATTTATATTAATTTTATTCTGTTTGCATGGTTCACAATCCCAGTATTTTTATTCCAATGCAATTTGTTAATTAAATTTCCCTTACACCTTTATTTCATTAACCAACTCAAGTTTATATTAATATCATTCCATTTTGGATTGTTTACAACCCATACATCCTTATTTCATCTCAATAATTAATTAAAACTCATTTCACTTGTTTTCCAGTTTTATTATCTAACAAATTGCACTCAAGATTACTTAATAAAGCCCATTCAAAATCACTTTGTTTTTCTTTCAAGTTACTTAAGTTCTTTCACAATAGATTCATTATCTTCTTATATCAATTTTATTTTATTTCCATTTGATTCTCATCCAATCAAATTTCAATTCATTTACAACTTTAATGCTCTTTGTTTATTTATCCAATCCATGTACAAATTTATTTTATTAACAAAGAGACCTTTTAAATTATTTCTCTCATTTGAATTTACTCACAATTCAAACCATCATTATTATAATCTAATCCCATTATACACTCACACTTCCAACATTTATTACCAAACTTAAATTCCATTCCACAACTGGATTTTTACTTACTTTCTAAATTTTAACCCAACTATCAAATTCTATTCATTACCATACGCCTTCCATTTAATTTAACTAATTCATTTCCAAACAATCATTTTGGATTTAATTTGAGTAAGCATTTACTGCATCCAACATCACCTCAACTAAACTAAATTTCCTTTCAATTTGGTTCTTATCCAAATTTATTCCAAGTTCACTAAATTTTATTTAGCCAAAATTAAATTTATCCCACTTCTTTTACCACTTCAATAAGAATTGAATTCCATTCAATATTGTTTATAATACAATTGTATTTCGGATTTCATTTCAATTCAATTCATTTTCTCCATAAATAAGTTCAAAACTTATTTTCTATTTAAGTTCATTCACATCTTTTATATCTCACTTTACCTTATCTTACTTTACATTCCATTTAGGATTGAGTTTGAATTTGCCACACCCTTCAACTATTTCCATTAATGAGCTTCAATTTCACTTCTATTTAAGAGTTTAGATTGCTCATTTATGTCCATTTCCATTTAATCACAACTTCAAATTATAACACTGTTAACGTTAAAATATGAACGCTAACACCCGATGTGTGTAATAAGATCGTGAAAGCACCACCCGTGTGACGGGAACAGAAATCAAGCAGGAAAATGGCAGAAATGCAGTAAAAGACAGCAATTTATAGTGGTTTGGCTTGAGATTTAGCCTACATCCACTTTGAATCTCTTTATTATTGAATTTGGTTACAAATCGATACAAATCTCTTCAGGAAACAGTACAATTCGATCACAAGAAACAATCTTGACTACTAGCTCAATCTTCGACGGTGAAACTCGATGAATCCATGTCAGATGTAAGGAATTTCTCTCGAAGCTTGTTGTAGTGTCGCGAATGCTTGAAGGATCCTTGATTGCTGAATGAATGGAGAGTTCGACGGAGTAACAGCGCTGTAGAAATGATTTGCCAAAAGTCCTTTTCATGTTGGAAGTGGTGGCCTATTTATAGGAGCAGATTTCTGAGCTCTCGGTTTGGCCAAGTCATGAGTCGTGACCGACTCATGGTAAGTCGTAACTCGTATTCGACTTAAGATGTCTCGTGGGCGCCATATTTGGTCCATCTTGTGGCTCAGTTGGAAGACAAGTGCTAAGTCGTAGTCGACTCATCAGATCAAAGTAGCACAGGCAAGGGCTTTGGATTCCAGCTTGATAGCCTTTAAGTCGTAAGCCTGATGAGTCGTAAGACCTCATGAATCGTAAATCTCCATGAGTCGTAAATCTGATGAGTCGTAAGACTGATGAATCGTAAGACCTCATGAGTCGTAAGTTTTCATAAGCCATAAGCCTGATGAGTCGTACAGACCTTGTGAGTCGTAAGACCTCATGAGTCGTAAGTTTTCATGACTCGTTGAACCGTCTGGACCATGAGTCGTAGATGGCTTAACCCATTGAGTCGTGTAACTATCTTGAGTCGCGCAACCCTTAAGTCGTAGCAGACTCAACTCGTTGGTCCCTTCACCATCTAGGTCGTTAGCTTCTTATCTCGTAAGACCATGAGTCGTGCGGGTCTTATCTCGTAAGGCCATGAGTCGAAGAAACTTAAGGGTTAACATTTGCCCCTCGAAGTAGACGCCTAAGTCGTAGGTCGTGTGCTTCGACTCATCTTAACTCGTGTACGCCTCTTCGTGTTCCACTGCCCAACGGTATAAAATGCTTGAGTCGTTCCTTCTACCCATTACCTATCTCCTGAGTCGTATCCGCCATTAACATTCCTCCGAGCTTTCTCAAGGCGATTTCTTCCTTTTTTATCAATCAACCAACTCGATTCTCGATTCTTCATTGCGTAAGTGTTTCTAATCCATCCTCGACCTTTAATCATCATTGATTCGTGAATTCTCCCCCTATACCTAATCCATCCCCTCGTGCAATGTTTTGTCGCGAATTCCACCATACCGGTAGCTCGTGAGCCTGATTTTGCTAGATTTCATCTTCAGATGAATGGGGCGATGGAGATGTAGGGTTACTGTGCTTCAGGTTTCAATTGATTAGGTTGGCAAGGCTTTGGCGATCTGAACTTAGCTCTTTGGATGGCTCAATGGTGTCGTGGAATCAGGATGGGGATCGTAATTCGATGGATAGGTTATCGGGTTTGAGGGGTAATGGGTTAGAAGAAAAGTCAACAGGTTCAAACGAATGAGATGCTAGCATGGCCACAGTTCAGCAGCTTCGTACGACCCACGAGTCAAGCCTCCTATGACATAATTCTTGAGTCGTAGACGACTTAGGACTTAGGATTAAATGCTGCTTTGGACTGGAGCCTTTTCTTGAATCGTAGATGACTTAGTTTTTTACGACATAGTTCTTGAGTCGTAGACGACTTAGGACTTGGATTGTATCCCGCTTTGGACTGGAGTCTCTTTTATTTTCACATGACTTAAGACCTGAAGTACGACCGACTTGCCTTGTAACCCTTAAGTCGTAGACGAGTCAGAACATAAGTCGTGGACGAGTCAATACATAAGTCGTTGGCGACTCATGACTTAGGCTTTGAATGAACTTTGAACTGCTGCATTTTGAACTGCTGAACTATGAACTGTTGCATTTTGAACTGCTGAACTATGAACTGCTGCATTTTCCCACAGATCACTCTAACTTGCAAACTAATAACCTGTCTAATACAATATCCACAAAGAAATTGGGACGAATATACTGTCACCGACTGCCCATATCAAATGACAGATTAGTTAATAACAGATAATCAACATAAACAGATTGTGTGTATGAAGTGCTTTAAATCAACAAGTTCAAGCAAAGTATTAAAACAACATTGAAATAGTCAACTGAAAATGTCCGGTTTGCATTTAATACCATACCTGAACTTTTAAATTAACAAGTCCTGAAATTTGATAATCGATCAGTTACCGACTAGCTTAATTCCAGTTTGTATTTATTTGTTATCTTTGTTAATTTTGCACAACACTTCACACTATTTAGGAAACGTGCACCTTCATATTTGAATATCCAGTTGCTTGTGTAGAATGGCTTCTCAACAAGGAGATGTAACAGTTCGGACCGGAGAGTCCATTCTCATTCCAGCTCCTTTAGTCAACCCCCCAGAGAGAGCCCCTTCCACTTTATTGTACAAAACTTTTCGGCAATTGTGTACTCAATTTAGCATTGCTGAGGATGACGCTATCCTTCTTGAAAAGAACAACACTGCTGATGTAGCACCTCCTGGCTTTGTGGCGGTCAACCGACAAATGTGCTCGAGCGGAGCCATTCCTCCTTTCAACAATTTTCTTCAACATCTTCTCCGTCAACTGGCAATCGCTCCATTCCAATTACACCCCAATGGTTATGCTGTTCTAATGGGGCTATGCGTACTATTCGGCAGAACGCTTGACCGTCTCCCCAGTGTTGACGAAATCTGTTATCTATGCTCTTTCGTCAGAATCAAAGATCATCCTTCGATCATTGTTATAAGAAGTGCCAGGAATCGCAAATTGGTTGTCGGCCTCCCTGATACCGCTCATGGGTTTTTGACTCAGTATTTTTACGTTCGCTGTCCCCCTGGGTTTTACGCCGTGTGGAGAGAAGGAAGTAAGAATGCCTATCCTTTCTTCTCCTTATTCTCTGAGTATTTTGCAGTCCGAATCACTAAGTGTTAACTTTTCTTTCTCATTTCAGCGCTCCTCTCTCCCTCTAGGGACCCTAGTCATAAGCAAACTCTGGGAAGACTCATGGCTGTCCCAGTTGAAGAACGGGATGCGAAATTTCTGTTGAAAGATGAGTTTCTTCACCAGTTTGGACTTTTACATCCTTCTAGATCAACTCAGATCCATGAAATCTCTAGCTTCGATGCGGAAACGTTAGCTGCTTCGGACTCTCGAGCAGAGACCTCGAATGCCCCAGCTTCTGTAGAAGAAATTGCATCAGAAGCACCCGTTGTTGAAGCTGCTTTGATAAAATGTTCTGCATTCACCGATGTCGTAGGGTCAGTTAGCAAGTCGGCACTTGCCCCAATTATTGAGGAAGAAGAAAATCCTCGAGTTTCCGAAAAATCAATTGATATGGAAGTTGAAAAGGAGAAGTCTGCTGAATACCGTGGTGACGACACCTTTGACGGTTTGAGCGATATCATGATAACTTCTAAAGAGCTTTTTGGGGATAACAATCCAAAAGCAACTTCTCCCGTTGTCGAGGCGACTTCCACCTTTAAACAAACCCAAACGCCTACTACGCCAGTCGTCTCTGTTTCCACACTAAAGCGTGGTCTGTAGTTTGACGCATGTAGCTTGCACGCCACACACACTTAGGATTTTTCAGCACTTATAAGCATTTATCCTCTTTCTCCTGGAAATTTCTAAACTTTACTCCTTTTCTGCTTTCAGGTTCTCCAATGGGACGTACAGGTTCATATTATGACTCATTCAAGTACCGTGGAGGCCGCGGCTCCTATGACTTTAGGAAGTACCTTGATACCCCAAAAGAAACAGATGAAGAGAGGACTCGAAGGAAAGCCCAGGAGAAGCGGGATTACGATCAGCGGCAAAGAAGGAAAGATGCCGAGCGATATGACTCTTCGCATAGAAGTGACTACTCTCATAAGCGGAAGTCTTACGATGATAAGGGAAAAACTCAGATTGCTGACGAACCGAGCAAGCGATCTAAACCGATTGACGCGTCTGAAATTTCTGAAAAGACTGACGCTCCCATTTCTTCCGATATTCTGGCCAGCTCTCCTCCTCTGAAGAAATCTGACATTCAGACTATCATTAACAGACCACAATATCAAGTCAAAGACGGCCCCCCAACACTTCAGAGCCATTTTCCGAATTGGTGCCTAAAAGGGGTGCGCTTTGACTTGGACTTAGTTCCGATTGATAAGCAAGACATGCTTAGCAGTCTTGACGCAGTCAGGCTTAATATCGAGAGGATGTCGAAGTGGCAGAAGCTCGTTGACGAACTCCAAAGAGTCAATCGTGCAAACCTTGAAGCGATGCTGACCATGGAAAACGACAGGGCGGAGTGGGACAAAATTTGCAAACAGCATAATGTCGAGATGACAAGTATTGCTGATGGTTATGCAAAACTTGAGTCCGAGGTTAAACAACTTAAGGAAGATCTTGCCTCTTCTTCTACATCTCATACTCAAAAAGAAGAAGTCTTTCAAAAACAAGAGCGGGATGCACATGCTGCACAGAGAGATGTCGAAATGAAGCTTGCCGCTGAACAGCATATTACTGAGAAATACCGCACAGAAAACACCGATCTGCGGGAAAAAGTCACCTCCCAGAACGTAGAGATTGAGGTACTAAAGTCTCGACTCGCTAAAGCTAAGACAGAGCGTGATGAGGCTACCGCTGGTTGGGTTGCTGCCGTTGCCGAAAAGGAAGCGGCTGAGCAATCACATGAGGCGACGAAAGCGGACATCAGCTCTACCTTATTCGACTTTTATTTACACAGCGTTCTGGGTCGTGGGAGCCTCTCTTTTCTTGGTCCCGATTATGAAATTACATTGGCTAAAGTGTGGGAAGTCGCAATGGATATGCTTGGTGGGGCCGGCTATGATGAGTCGGAACTTGAGGAGCGCTATCTCGATGATGAGGCTCGTGCCGCTCTTGTTAAGGGGAAGGTGCAACTTGCCAAAGTACGAGCTGAATCAGCGGGTGAAGAGCCTCCAAAAGAAGAAGCTCATTTAACTGCCCCCGTTCATACTTCCACTTCAGCCGACGTTAATATTATGGATTCCAGCTCTCATTCTTTACATCTAGCTAAAGTTGCCCAAGAAACTGCAACTACTCCTACTGAAGATGAGGCACTGGATGATATTGAAGCCGAGAAGTTTGAGGTTGATCTTGCAAAGCCAACTCCTCCAGGTAATTTTGGCGTCGTCTCGGGCCCAATGAACCAGTCATTTGACTTAACCGAATTCGATGACCTTCTTACTTGTTACTTAAACTTTGGTGAACCGATGCCTTCTTTATTTTCGGGGGATGTTGATTTTAACTTCTTTTCTTCTACAGCGGAGGCACCAAGCACTGCACAAGCTTTCACTCCTTCAGTTGCCGTTCCTTCGTCTTCCCAAATTACTCCTCCTTCTGCTTCCCAACCGGGATCACAGGCAGAGAAAATCGAAGCTCTTCAAGGCTTGGATGATCCGGCTGCTTCACAGGAGCAGAAGGCGGAGCGGTCTCTTGATGACGATACGAAGCTTTCAACATTGCTTGCTACTCCGGGGAGCGAGTCTTCTTCAAAGAGGAAGGGGAAGCGTGCTGTAAGGAAGAAGAAGAATACTTCCGCTGAAGAGGAAGCAGTAGTTGATCTGGCCGTACCTCTTTCTCCTTCTGCCCCTACCCGTTCACAACGACTTCAAAAGCTAATCATTAGGCCGGGAAAGGGCTCCAAAGGTGGTGAGAAGAAGGAATAATCAAGCTGGATTTTCTACTTATTATTTTTGCTCTTTGCATGTATTGACCGGGGATTGTGCGGGTACCGGTCCCCGCTTTTGCTTGTTCGAGATATCTGCATATGTAAAGAATTTTCATAGTACTAAATAAAACAATTATTTTACTTGTACAAACTCTTGTGTATGTGAGAATGCATTTGTTTTTTATTTTTAGTGTAGAACAAACGATTCTTTTTACTTGTACAAACTTTTTGTTTGTGTTTAAGAATGCATTTATTCCACAGCTTTTTCGCGTGATATTGTTATGTGCTTGTGGTATGTTGCTTGAATACTGCTTCTTATTGTTGTAGTTGTATCATATGATATTGCCCCTATACCACAAGTGTATTACAATATCTTGTTGCTTTTGGCAAGACCTGCGCTCTTATTTTTCATAGAATAACTATTCCGTCTTTAAGGGAACGATTATTCTACTTAAATGGAGCGTGTCTCATTTTCGGAGAAGTTTTTTATGCTTCAACCTTTCGGAGATGTTCACTTCATGTTTTTGAGAAGTGAATTCTCCTACACGGTAAAGCGAACTTCAGAAAAAGGATATTACTCAGCACTTCAATTTCTGGGGAAGATTTCTTCAAGATGAACGAGTAGGTCTTCCCTAAGAACTGAAGTGTGCCTCTAAGGAGGGCTTTTTTTTTTGGTATTTTTGAGGAGTAGCATTTGGACTCCGAAGAGTAGCATTATGCTTTGTGGAGTATTGTTGTGCCCCCGGAGAGGTCTTGTGCTTCCGAAGAAGTCTTGATTTTGGTCTCCGAAGAGAAGCAATGTTGGTCTCCGAAGAGAAGCAATTTTTGTATTTCTACTCGGGTGAAGTGGGTCTCCGAAGAGAAGCATTTTGCACTTTTACCCTGGTGAAATGTGCCTCCGAAGAGGGCTTTTTATTTTGTGCTTCAAGCATGGTGAAGCGTGCCTCCGAAGATGGCTTGTGCCTCCGAAGAGGGCTTGTGCCTCCAAAGAGGGCTTGTGCCTCCGAAGAGGGCTTGTGCCTCCGAAGAGGGCTTGTGCCTCCGAAGATGGCTTGTGCCTCCGAAGAGGGCTTGTGATTGCCTGGAAGTTACTTTCTCATGGTCAGAGGGGTCTACGGGGCGAACGCAAGTTGCCTGATTGGATGTTTGCTTGCACAAACGATCGCAATTAACTAACAAGGTGCCCCTTTGGTAGTCCCACCGACCTTTTTGATTGAGTAAAGCACTCCCATTTATTGGCGCGCCTCGTTAGAGGGCTTTGGTTGGTTGGTGTGCCAGGTAGGTTGCGTCTTAGGGGCGAGTGGATCCACGGGACGGATGTACGCTATCTGATCGGATGCATCACGACCAGTTAACGAGGGTCATGTTCCTTCCGCTTGGGAAGGTGTCCCTTTAGTGGATCTCCCGGCCTTCCTGTTGAGAGGCATACCTCCCTTTGTCCGCTTCTTTGTTTGCTCGGCAATTTTCTCTCATCATCTGCCCATTAGCAATCTCTTATTATCGTTTTCAAGCACATCTTCTTTCCTTTTGTGAGTAAATTGCTTCATCCGAAGGAATGTACTTCACTGTTGAATGACTTCACGAGACAAACGCGAGTTATCCAGTTGGATGCCCGTTCATAACGACAATCTCAACTAGTGAACAAAGGTTTGTCCCAGTGAAGTCGCCAACTTTTTATGTGAAGTTTTCCTTGCATAGGATTTGAGTTTGGAATTTTTGTCGCTTGGTTTTTGTGCAATAGCTGATTTATAGAGGTCGCTTAGCTTTGTGATGAGCAAGCCTTGTTATAATGTCCTGCAATTTTGAATCGATATTTTAGCGATACATTTAAAGTATTTACATATCAAAATAAAACAGGCATTATGAAATAGTAAAGAACACAAGATTTATAGTGGTTCGGCCAAGAATCGGGCCTACGTCCACTTTATAGCTTTCATTCATTTACACTGATTTACAATGTTTCACAATACAACTGATACATTCATCATCATTTTACAATTTTGAGCAGAGCTCTTTTCAAGTAAAATAAGGGCGCAAATGGTTGCTGTTCCAGGCTCTTGGAATTGGATCTCCTTCAACAGTTATGAGTTTGAAAGTGCCATCAAGAAGTTTAGTGCCTATGACATATGGCCCTTCCCAGTTTGGCCCAAACACACCAGTTGCTGTCATGATCCTTTTCAAAACCAAGTCTCCGATTTCAAAGCTGCGTTGGCGAACTTTAGAGTTGAAATGCCTGGCTATTCTCTGCTGATGAGCTGAAACTCTGAGCCTAGCTTCCTCTCTTTTCTCATCAAGAAAATCAAGCGCTTCAAGTTGCAGTTTTTCATTTTCGGACTCGTTGAAATGAACTCTTCTATGTGAAGGAACTTCTACTTCTACTGGAATCATTGCCTCAGATCCGTATGCCAGTGAAAATAGAGTGTGCCCAGTCGCAGTTTTGTGAGTAGTTCTGTATGCCCATAGTGCTAATGGAAGCTTATCAACCCAACCACCTTTTGCTCTTTCAAGTTGCTTTCTGATAGTTGACTTGATGATCTTGTTAACTGCTTCCACTTGCCCATTTGCCTGCGGATGAGCCACTGCTGAGAAGCTTTTTCGAATTCTGAACCGTTTGCAAAAATCCTGGAATTCTTCACTTTCGAACTGAGTACCGTTGTCTGTGATTATCTTCTGTGGCACACCATATCTGCAAATGATATTCTTTGTTACAAAATTTATCATCTTTTTTGAAGTGATGGTGGCCAAAGGTTCAGCTTCAGCCCATTTGGTGAAATAATCAACGGCAACAATAGCATATTTAATTCCTGATTTAGCGATCGGTAATGGTCCAATCAGGTCTATTCCCCAAATGGCGAATGGCCATGGGCTGACCATCTGTATGAGTTCGGTGGAAGGCGCTCTTGGGATTTTTGCAAATCTTTGGCATTTGTCGCACTTGCTGGAGTAAGCTGCAGCATCTCGATTAATATCCGGCCAGAAATACCCATATCGGAGAACTTTCTTTGCGTGTGTTTGACCACCTGAATGATCTCCACATTCTCCTTCGTGTACTTCTGCTAAAATTGTCTTAGCTTCTTCCTTAGTTACACATCGAAGTAACGGCATTGAGAATCCCCGCTTGTACAACCGACCATCCTGAATTACATATCTTGCTGCTTTTCTCAACAGCTTTAGACGTTCTTTGGAGTTTTCTGGTAATGAACCATTGAGCAGATACTCTTTGATTGGAGTCATCCATGATTCATGCTCTGGATACGTAGCCATAATCCAATCAACATCCATTTCATCAATGCTTGGAGCCGATAGAACTTCCACAGGAACTAATCCCAGTAACTGAGCTTCCCCGAAACTAGAATACTTTGCTAAAGAATCTGCCTTCATATTTTCCTCCCGAGGTATGTGGCTTATTGAATAGTGATCAAAATCATTGAGAAGTTCGGAAGTTTTTGTCAAATATGCAGGCAAATTCCCTCCTTTGGCTTGAAATTCTTTCTTCACCTGGCAAACAATAAGCTGAGAATCGCTGAAAATCTGCATCACTTTGATATTTAATTCCTTGGCGATTCTCAATTCGGCAATAAGGGCTTCATATTCTGCCTCATTGTTTGTCGAAGGAAATTCCAGTCTCAATGCATAACATAGTGATCGTCCTTCGGGAGTTTCGAGCACAACTCCTGCCCCAGAACAATAATCATTTCTCGAGCCATCAACATACAACTTCCACTGTATCGGAATGCAGTCAGTTGTTTCTTCCTTACTGTCACCTATGTCAGTGGATTCTGCAATGAAATCTGCTAAAGCTTGTCCGTTAATTGCTCTTCGGGGATGGTAAGTGATGTCATATTGGCTGAGTTCTATGTTCCACTTCAAGAGACGACCCGAAGTTTCAGGACGATACAGGACTTGCTTCAAAGGTTGATCAGTCAGGACCTTGATAGGATGAGATTGAAAATAGGGCCTCAACTTCCTGGAAGCGATTAGCAGACAATAAGCAAGTTTTTCTATCTTTGAATAATTCATCTCAGCCCCAGCGAACCGTTTGCTGATGTAGTAAACTGGACGTTGTATTTTCATATCTTCTCGTACGAGTGCTGCACTTAAAGCATGGGATGAAATTGCCAAATAGATGAAGAGGTCTTCACCATCACTAGGCTTGGAGAGGACCGGAGGAGTTCTCATATGATGAATCAGTTGATCGAAAGCATTCTGACATTCAGGAGTCCATTAGAAATTTTTCTTTCCTTTCTTCAGAGCATCAAAGAAGGGAATGCATTTGTCTGTGGCCTTGGAAATGAAGCGACTAAGAGCGGCAACCTTTCCATTGAGACTTTGTAGTTCTTTCTTTGTTCTAGGGGCTTTAACTTCTCTTAAAGCTGTTATTTGAGCAGGATTGGCTTCGATGCCCCTAGCGCTTACGATGAAACCCAGGAATTTTCCAGACTCTACTCCGAATGAACATTTCAATGGATTGAGCTTCATTCCATACTTTCGAAGAATTGAGAACATCTCCTCCAAGTGATCCATGTGGTCTACTGCTTTCTTTGACTTTACTAACATATCATCGACATAAACTTCCATAGTTTTGCCAATCTGAGGTTTGAACATAGCGTTGACAAGTCTTTGGTAGGTTGCCCCTACATTCTTTAATCCGAATGGCATGACTTTGTAACAGTAGAGTCCCACGTCTGTAATAAAGCTTGTGTCCTCCTGATCTGGTTTATTCATCATAATCTGATTGTATCCAGAGTAGGCATCCATAAAAGATAACAACTCATGTCCAACCGTCCCATCCACCAGTTGATCGATTCTAGGCAATGGGAAGCAGTCTTTGGGGCAAGCTTTGTTTAGATCTGAGAAATCAATGCATACTCTCCACTTTCCATTTGCCTTCTTAACCAGTACTGGATTTGAAACCCAATTTGGATAAGTGGATTCTTTGATGAAATTATTCTCTAAGAGGCGATCTACCTCTTCCTTTAAAGCTGCTGACCTTTCTGGACCTTGAGTTCTTCTTTTCTGTTTTACTGGTGTGAATTTCGGATCGACATTCAGAGTGTGAACAGCAATTGTTGGAGAGATTCCACACATATCAGCATGACACCAAGCGAACACGTCCAGATTTGCTTTTAGAAATGATATCAGTGTATTTTGAACTGTTGTACTTAGTTGCGAACCCACATTAAGTACTTTATTTGGGTCTTTTGAGTCGATAGGTATTGGTACCGTAACTTCTGCGGGCACCACTCTATTCTCCTCTGCACTGGATTTTCTGGGGTCCATTTCTCGCCTTGCACCACTATGCTCACCAGTGCAGGGGCCACCCTGTATTTGCTATAAGGTTGGGTTTTTGATGCGGAGGGGAGCTGCCGCATCTTTACCCATCTCTCTCTTTCTGGCTTCTCGAAGCTCTATGAGATAACATTCGCGTCTAGCATTTTGATCTCCCTTGATGACACCAACACCATTTTCTGTAGGAAACTTCATAGTTAGGCACCACGGGGCCAAAATGGCCTTGAATGCAGCTAGAGTCGGCCTGCCTAGGAAAGCATTGTAGGCAGAAAATCCATCAACAATCACAAAGGTTTGTTTTCGAGCTACCCTTTTCTGCCCTTCACCAAGTTCCACGAACAAATCGACAGTTCCGATTGGTTGCTGTGGTTCCCCAGTGAAACCAACGATCTTTTGTGATGAAGCCTGAACGTCGGTCATTGGGATCTTCATCTGGTCAAATGTTTTCTTGAAGAGTATATTGCAGGAAGCACCGCAATCAATGAGTACTCGTCTTACTATTGCTGGTCCAATTCCTGCAGAGATAACTAAGGGATCTATGGTGGGAGCTTCAATACCAATAGAATCCCTAGCCTTGAACAAAATATCATTATCCGAAATCTTTTGCTGTTTCAGGGGTGCAGCATTTTCTACAGCAAAAACATCTTCCTCTGCCGGGATATACTTCAAAGCATGAGCATATCGTTCCATCTCACCCCAGCTTCTGCCTGCTGGGTGTGGGCCCCCTGAAATGACGTTGATAACGGGCCTCTCAGATTCTTGTGCCGCAGTGCCTTTGCCGGAACCTGATGGTTGATTAGAGGGTTGTTGCCTCTGAGTAGACGAAGATGGGTCACTTCTGTTTTTCTTGACATATTGTTGCAGCTTGTTTTCTCTCAATAATTCTTCAATTAAGCTCTTTAAGTGACGATAGTCATTGGTATCATGACCGGGTTGGTTGCGAAAGCGGCAGAACTTTCCATTTCTCATAGCGCCCTTTCCCGGTTTTATCTCAGCCGGTTTGGGATAATCCACAGCATCTTTGGTGGCGAAGAAGATATTTTCCAAAGTGTCGGTCAACGGAGTGAAATCTGAAGGTTTGAAGAAGCGAGGTTTCTTTGTATCCTTTTGTTTCTTCCCCTCGTGATTTTCCCTTTTCTGACCTCCGGAATCTTTCTTTACCGAAGCAGCAATATTATTTTCCACCTTCGCTGCCACCACTTTCATTGGTGCCGGAAGATTTTCCAAGCGTATGAATTCATCAGCTTTCTTGTAGAATTTCTCGATAGAATTTGGCTCTTTCATCTTCAGCCATTTTCCAAATTCACTCGATTTGTCGATAGCACGCATCAAATAGGTCAAGATCATTCGTGGCTCTGCGTTATCGACTTCTGCCAGAGCTAAATTGAAGCAGTTCAGAAATGATTTAATAGGCTCTCCCGGACTCTGTTCAAGACTGGACAATGACATTATGTCCTTTGCCTTTGAAGCGTATAGCCTGAATTGCTCTTTGAACTTTCTATTCAGATCGGAAAACTGATCTACTGATCGGACAGGAAGTTTGGTGAACCAGAGAAGTGCCACTCCTTCCAAATATACTGGGAAATACCGGCACTTGATTTCATCAGTTGCTCTCGCACCGGTCATGTGCCAGTCATACTTATACAAGAATTGGTTTGGATCACTTGTTCCCCGATAAGCAGGAATGGTGGGGGGAACAAATTTTCTAGGAAATTCAGCCTTTAGAATCTTCTCGGTAAACGGAGTCTTGCTTGGCGCGAACCCCCATTCACTCTCATCTTCACCTCTCTGCATGCTCTCTTTCATTATTTGCTTGATCATGCCAGAAAGATATTCCTCATTGTTCAAAGATTTTGCGGAGTAGACTTCTGCCATTTTATCAGATGTTTGCCCGGGTAGATTTTCGTGGAAAATTGGCGATGGTCTAGATCCTTCAGCTCGGAGGGATGCCCCTTCAGCAGCACCTGATCCCCCCTGAGGAATATTCCTCCCTTCGGAGTTGCGAAGAGCATCAGCGGTGTTTTCTTCATTACCCACTGGTCTTTGGTTGGCACCAAGCAGAGCATTCAGTTTTTCCATCATCAGATTGTTTTGAGTCTCAATCTGTTGGTATAGTCCGGATACAGCAGCGTCTAGCTCCTCTCGCGTCACCCCGACGCTTGGAGCTGCTTGACTTGGTGAAGCAGAGGTGGCGGTATCATCATGAACATTTTCAGATCTGACAACCTTTCGTTTCCTTCCAGGAGCCATTATGTCTGATAGACTTCTGGTTTTGTAGGAAATCTTTTCAACAAACTTGTGTGAAACAATGATGGAAGGTAGCCTGAGTTGGGTTCTGGGTGAAAGCACCAAAATGTTAACGTTAAAATATGAACGCTAACACCCGATGTTTGTAATAAGATCGTGAAAGCACCACCCGTGTGACGGGAACAGAAATCAAGCAGGAAAATGGCAGAAATGCAGTAAAAGACAGCAATTTATAGTGGTTCGGCTTGAGATTTAGCCTACATCCACTTTGAATCTCTTTATTATTGAATTTGGTTACAAATCGATACAAATCTCTTCAGGAAACAGTACAATTCGATCACAAGAAACAATCTTGACTACTAGCTCAATCTTCGACGGTGAAACTCGATGAATCCATGTCGGATGTAAGGAATTTCTCTCGAAGCTTGTTGTAGTGTCACGAATGCTTGAAGGATCCTTGATTGCTGAATGAATGGAGAGTTCGACGGAGTAACAGCGCTGTAGAAATGATTTGCCAAAAGTCCTTTTCATGTTGGAAGTGGTGGCCTATTTATAGGAGCAGATTTCTGAGCTCTCGGTTTGGCCAAGTCATGAGTCGTGACCGACTCATGGTAAGTCGTAACTCGTATTCGACTTAAGATGTCTTGTGGGCGCCATATTTGGTCCATCTTGTGGCTCAGTTGGAAGACAAGTGCTAAGTCGTAGTCGACTCATCAGATCAAAGTAGCACAGGCAAGGGCTTTGGATTCCAGCTTGATAGCCTGTAAGTCGTAAGCCTGATGAGTCGTAAGACCTCATGAATCGTAAATCTCCATGAGTCGTAAATCTGATGAGTCGTAAGACTGATGAATCGTAAGACCTCATGAGTCGTAAGTTTTCATAAGCCATAAGCCTGATGAGTCGTACAGACCTTGTGAGTCGTAAGACCTCATGAGTCGTAAGTTTTCATGACTCGTTGAACCGTCTGGACCATGAGTCGTAGATGGCTTAACCCATTGAGTCGTGTAACTATCTTGAGTCGTGCAACCCTTAAGTCGTAGCAGACTCAACTCGTTGGTCCCTTCACCATCTAGGTCGTTAGCTTCTTACCTCGTAAGACCATGAGTCGTGCGGGTCTTATCTCGTAAGGCCATGAGTCGAAGAAACTTAAGGGTTAACAAACACTTTATAACTTAGGAATATGAAGTTATTTGCACCATCTTGAATTCACAAATTTTAGATTGTAAGTATAATACTTAATAGCTTATGGGTACAATTTATTACACAATGACCCCCAATTTCAAAGTCATTTTGCTTTTCAACTTAACTCAAATCAATTTAATTCCAGTTCCCAATTTTATTTAACTTATCCCAAGTTAAATCCTAATTTCTATTCTCTTCAATAACTTCATTTACTTCCATTTACCCAAATTTAATTTTAATTTCAGGATTAAAATTTCCATCCTTCCTTTCTCACTTAAATCAACTTTACTTCCAAGATTATAGTTGATTTATTCCAAATTTTACCTTTTTATTTTAAACAGAATTCCCAGAATTCAATTTACCCGGATTTATTTCAAAACCAATTTGAAATATAAATCAACACATTTTCATTTGATATCCAAATCAAATACCAAATTCCAAAACAATATGCTTTTAACAAAAATTTCCTTTTGGAAAATTCTAAAATCACTTGTTTTCTAAACAAGTCCAAACAATGTCATACCCAACTATTTTGGTAGCAATCCATCACTTTAGAAACTCGAAAATGAATTCTAATGATGTTGCCAGCATCATCAGGATTATTTTCTAGCGACTGAAGTGAGTTCAGTGCTTCCTACTCCCACAAATTCCTTTCAAAACAATTTCCTTTCCAAAAAATATTTTCCAAAATATACTCCATCATTGACTTCAAAAGCTTTGGAAAACATTTCAACATTCCCAAGGTTTCTATTTTTTTCCAAACCTTGGTTTTAAATTCGTTTGAAATCCCTTTCAAAATTTCCGGGGTAAAATTCTGGTTTAAATCAAATTTCAATTTCACTTCTTCTTATTTAAACATATTCAATCAATTCCAATTGGTTATAAACCATTTTAATATTTTAAATTCCTATTTGCTTAGAAATCATTTCGAATTTTTAAAGATTTAATGAGTTAATCCAATTGAAATGAAAATCGATTTGAAAATCTATGAATAGATCTTTGTGAAACTGGGTGAACTTTGTGAGATAAATCTTTTTGTGTAAAAGATTAAAATAGTAATGTGTTTAAACCATTTGAAGAAAAGTTTTGGGTAATAAGTTGCGACTTAACTGAAATCCCAATATCCATATGTTTTTAAAATTTAGCACTCACCATTCGGTTTAGCCGGGAGAGGACTTTGTTTCATATAACCCATTCCGAATAGTGATACGACGTAAATGGACAGCATTCGAAGATCGGTGTTGAAGACCGGGTATTTGTGAGAGCGATAGGATAACCTATCGATTGTCTCTACATTGAGTATCTATGGTATAGAGATTCCCTAAGTGATGGGAAGTCCAATCGGGATTGTGAATACCCGGATTGCAAGGGCTTCTTTTGAAGTGCCTTCGGTTCTGTTCGAACCCGGAACAGACTTGTATGGCCGAATGTCTAAACATTACACTTTGAGATATAAAGTTGATTTCTTTCAAATACATTTCTGTTTGGCGACGGAGATTTATTCTCTTAGCTTAACACCCTTCTCTGAGATGTACGAGCTCAGAGGTTATGTAGTTGAAGGTTATCAGTGATATACTCCCAATTTGGTAGTGTGGCATGCTGAGTGCTGCTGTGTGTTGTTGATCAAAGCATGGCTTTCGTGTAAAGCGTAGCTTTATGGACGAGACCTCATCAGACCTCACACCCTAGAAATGGTCGAAACAGGAAAGATGCGGCAAGGTTATGAGGGTCGCTCCCTTTAGGGCATGTCATTTCCTTCTGGAAAAAGGTGGTATCAAGGTATGGAGCCCAGATGCTTTACCTGTGTGGTTGCATCAATCTCATTTACTGTGTGATTGTTGTTTTGTAATCGAGGATCCTCGGATAAAGGTCGCAAACGACCGGGGGGTGGCATACTCGTGTAGTAGTTACCTAGTAAGAGGTAACCCTGGCCTTGTGTTGGTAGAGAGCTAGTTAGTTCTAGGGACGTCCCTCCAGAGGCGTACCCATGTGGCAGTAGGAAGTTCCTTAGCCAGACCATTTGTTGGAAAATCCAAAGAAACAATACGAACCCGGTACGGTTTTAGTTGTATAACCTGCTATGGAATGTGGCGGTAACCTACTATTGAACATAGTAGCTATAGTAGGCATACAATAATGGTTGTATGCTAGCTAAGATTAATATTATATTTTCGAAATGTTTCCTACACTATGCACTAGTAATAATATCAAAAGAGTTCTTTTTGCGTAGTAAGCATGTTTGACTATCATAAGGAGAAATCTCCTCCAATTCTGCGTTTGCATTGTGTGTGTGGCGGGTGGCCTTATGGTAGTTTCATTTTCAAAAGAAAAACATTGCAGATTTCAATGTTTAAAATTCTTTTGTTGTCTGTTTTAAAGATAAACTGTTTTTGTTACTCATACCAGTCCCATGACTGACCTGTAGTTTATTGTTCCCTTCCTAAACTCTAGGTGCCCACAATTTTCCACACGGGCAGTCTAGAGTTGGGTTTTTCAAATAGTCAGGTTTAGTAGATTAGTTGGAGGTAGTTCAGTTTTTGGAGTCCACGGACGACCGACCTTGCTTGTCTTTGTGCAACGTGATCGTGGCTCAAGCTTGATATTGGTGTTGTTGGACTCATTCTCTTTTTCAGATCATTTGGAGTTATCAGTCCTGTTGTTTCCGCTGTAACATTATTATTTGTCTCTGATATTGTTGTATCATATTGATATCATTGTTGTATATCATTTTGGATATTGTATTCGTTGGAGTTGTATAAGATATCATACATTTCTTTCTTCCGCTGTGTTGTTATACTTAATGTGTTATAAGCTCCTGCACGAGTCGAATTTCAACGATTGAATCTGCGGCATTCGAGTACAAGTGAAGTACAGGTGTCGATTTTCGAACGCCGAAATTTGGATCGTGACATTTTGGTATCGGAGCTAAGGTTGAACTTTAGCTGAGGAGTATAACACATTAAGTAACTCATTAGAGATAGGGTGAAGTATACCCTAGAATGAGTATCCCCAAGATATCTGTCCGTACACCTCAGTAAATTCTCTTACTATCCACTGATAGTAAGTATGAGTGTAAGAAGAGGATGCGATAGTGGATAGGGGAATAGACTATAAATGGTCAATACCCTGTAACAATAAGGAAATAATCTTTTCCCTATCAATCTCTTTTGTTCGTCGTCTTTTCTCAACTCTTTGATAGTTCCTCGTAGATCCAGGAAGAAGATTTGATATATTTGCATATGGCATAAACTCCAAATAGGTCAGAATTGTTTGTATGGATGAATTGGTTGTTTTGGTTGTTATGGTTGATAGGTATACTTTAGTTTCTAAAATAAAAGTTTTGGAGATATTCTACGAATGGTTAGTTATCCCTTTGAACTAACCAATGCCACCGCATATTTCGTAGATCTGGATAACCCGAGTATCTTGTGAAAAAATAAAAAAGATTCGTTCTTGTATCTATTATTGATATTATGATTTGGTAAGCCAAATGCAGAATAGATGTTCAGTTAATTTGATGAAATATTATTCATCTATCTTTGTGTCTCCGTGGCAAATTTCGAGGACGAAATTTCTTAAGGGGGGAAAACTGTAATGATCCCGGATTTTAACTAAGTTTAAATTGATAATTAATTTAATTTTTGAATAAAAATTGTGAAATTAATTGGTAAATAAAACTGAGTTTTCCCAAAATTCAAATAAAAATATGTTATTTATTAATAAAGAGATAGTTTCTTTTATAAATTATTTTAATTTAATAATGAGTTATTTTTAAACAATGTTAATAATGTATGTCTTTACAAATGGATTTTAATATAAATAGAAATGGTTATTTCAAAGTTATATCTATATATATATGTGTATTTTGAAAGAAAGCTATGGTTTGAAAATTTAAAATAAAGTCTTTCAAAAAAAATTAAAATAAAATAAATCTTATAAATATTAGCATAAGTATGAAAATAATAATAAGTAAATTAAGTATTTGATAGTTTAAGTTAAACTTTTATAACATTGGCTAAAACAACTTTATGCTATAAAGTATGTATTTGTACATAAAGCTGCCAGGCAAGTAAATATGTATGTGTAGTAGTATGCAAGACAAGAAGTAAGTAATAGGCAAAGTAAAGTAAAAACATAAATATCTATGTATAAATAAATAGGATAATTATAAGCTTGTTAAACAAGACAATCATAATTAATGCAAGGTACCTCAGCCTCCATTTGCTAGTAAAAATCACTAACTATTGTACAAACTAAAATATCACTTTGTACAAAATAATTTATCAACCTGTTAACTCATTTCCTATATATCAACTTCTCTTTATTCCAGTTCATTCATTTTAACTGAGAAAAAAATCTAAAGCAAATACCATTCAAAATTAAACAAACTTCAATCATAAACAACAGAACAAATCAATACAAACCAGAAATCAAAAAAAGAAGTTCAAGCCTGTTTCAAAGAAAAGTAAAGCTCTGTTCTTTTTCTGAAACCAAGGTGAGTAACCTCATTTTTTTAAATTTAAGAGTATGAATCTGTTGCATGTTAATCTATGAATTAGTATGCTTGTGTGTGTGTGTATATATATAGATTCCCTGAGTAAATTTGGATGATGGATGTTTGGCTTCTATACTATCCCGTTCTTGTTTCAAACATCAATTTGAAAGAAAAAAATCATTTCCTTTTGATCTAAGCATAATTTGGATTTAAGGTTTAAACAAAATTTGTTTGTTGTAGCATATAGTTTGGATTAAAAATTTATTCCAGTTAAAACAACTTAGTATTATCTCTGGAAACCAAGAAAAAACTGAGCAACTCAATATAAGCAAAATTTCAAACATCTTAATTCATAATTTCAGGAACATAGATCGAATTCCTGAACCAAACCATGATTTCTAAAACTAATATGATGATTTTTAGTTGCGTGGTTTAAAAGCAGTTCGATGTTGAATGAAAAATGGTTTTTGGGCAAATTCCGATGGTCGGAGATGCTTGGGGGGTCGGATTTTCTCATAGTGATATAGGAGCCTATGGAGGTGATGGGAAAAATAGCCGGAGATGCTCTCGATCATCGAGGCGGCGGCGATGAGCATTTTCTTTTTGTAAACCTAGTTTTAGCTAGGTTTGATAAATCGATCATCACGTGTGAGTAGTTGATCGAGTGTTTCGAGTTTTTGAGGAATGGTAGTTGGGTGGTAGTCGAAGTCGAGGCCGGAGTTGTAGACCTTTAGGTGGTCGGAGCTACGAGGACGAGGCGTTTCCAAGGTTTGGTGGTGGTGGGACTGTTGTTCCAAGTTTTTGTTCAAAAATCTCGATTTCGAATTCGAGTGAATGGTGGAGTTCTAGCGATCAGAGATTGATTCGAGGATGGACTTCGACTTGTTCGACGATGTGATGTCGCCTGGAATCGATCATCGGCGACGTGCACGTCCACCGTGCACGAGTTCTGGTGATCCGGAAATCTGGGTAGTTGGGGACGAAGCAGGGTGAACTCGAGATTTTTCTCCAGTAACTCGAGTGTTTTTCTCGAAGAATGTTGGTGTTGGTCTTGAAGCAAGTAGAGGGGAGGTTCGGGTAATGTTTTGTACAGGGTTAAACCAGAACACTGTCTTGTTTCTAGATTTTAAAAATTGAAATCTAAATTATAAATCAAAGTTTAAATTGAATTTTAAATCAAAGTTAAAATATAAATTTAAGATCAGTTTTGAAGTTTAGTTTGGGAATAAAGTTTATAAATTTGAATTGTTTTAATAACTTGAAATGTTAAGTAGTTAAGTGTAATTCAAAAAGAGCTTGAATTTAAATTGGAATTTGTAAAGAAAGAATTTAAACCAAGTTTTAAAACCTGGACTTCACACTAAATTTGAATTCTAGTTTTTTTATAAAGTCAAATGTTTAAGTAAATTTAAATGTAAAGTTATACTTTAAATATGTGAATACGAAGAGAATTTGATTTAAGTTCTTTTAAATTTCTTTATAACAAAAGTAATACTTTAACATGTGAATTTAAAAGCAAGTTGGAAATCAGTGTTTTCAGTATATTTGGGAGTGTTAATTAAATCATTAATAAATATGAGTTTACTTTTAAACAAAGATTGAATGATTTGTAATTCGTTAACTATTAAGTTAAGAAGAATGGATAATTAATATTTTGTATTAATTAACTTAGTGATTACAAGTTTAAGTTTATGGAGTGAAGCTAGGTTAATTTAATTAAGGAACAGTTAAATTGTGATTAAGAACTAATTAAGTTACAATTAACATTTAATTAATCAAATAACTAGAATTAATTAATGAGTTCTTAATGGTTAATCAATTTATAATCAATAATGATTAATATAAGTAAATTTCTTTAGTAAAGTAATTAAAAAAATTTAAATTGTTAATGAAGGTCATTGACTAAGATTTTTAAAATAATTATTCATGCGATAAATTTTTCATAATTAATTAATTTAGATTAATTGATTTAATAATAATCATTTATGGAATTGTTTAAGTATAATTATTTAATGGAAGTAATTAAGGAATTAATTATTCAGTGTAATTAATTGAGTTTAATTGGATTAGTTCAAGTTGATTACTTAAGTTTAAATTAATTTAGAATAATCACTTGACGATTTGGAAAGTAAAATTACTTAGAGAAGTAATTAATAGATGATTACTGGATGTAATTAATTGAATGATGGTTAGTAACTTGAGTATAATTATTTGTTAGTAATCAAAGGATTAATTAATGAATGTGATTAATTAAGATTTATTAAATAATTAAAAGTAATTGATTCATTAATTAAGGATGATTAGTTAATAATTAAAAGTTAACTAATAAATGATGAAAGGGAAATTTATTTCAGATAAATTGTAATTAACTTATGATAATTAACCCAGATTAATAATTAATACATCTGATTTAAATTAATCAGTTAACTAATAAATTTTACTTGTGAATGTTTGGATTTGATTGGATGATGGAATTATTGATATTCCTGATCAGTGAGGCTTTGTGATATATTCTGATTTATATGTGTGATCTGTAATGTAGTTTATTTATCTGGGATGAATGTAATTTTATTATCTACAATAGATATATATCTATGATCTGTGATCTGTGAGTGAAAGATGAGCGTTATAGTTTATACCGCTTATCAAATATATTGTTGTATTTGAATCTGTGGTGATTGAATGATGTTGCACTATTGTGTTAAGCCCTTGGACTACACTTTTACACACACAAATATGGATTTCACGAGGAAATCGGTTAAGTCGCAGATGATTTAAATTTAATGTTTTGAAATTGAAATTTTAATTGATTTTGGAAATGGATTTGGATTAAATGTTAAAGCTTTCGAAAAGGAGTTTTTAAGATAAAAGTTATTTTGAATAACTTGGTAAAGTTTTTCAATTTAAATAATTTAATTTGAATTTGAATTCAAAATTTGGAATTGAATTCCATGGTTGGAAATTATGGTTAAAGATGTTATGAATGTGTTTATATGAATTTAAACCATTTTAAAAGTATGGTTTTGAGAATTTGAATTTAACCCAAGGACTTTAACTCATATAAAGAAATCAGATTTTCCAAAATGAAAACTATTTCTTTTCAAATAATAGAAGCTTTCATATAAGGAATGAATTTCCAATTTGTGTCAATAGAATTTCAAGTTTGAAATGAAAATGGTTTTCCGAGTTATGAATAAATCTTTGTGAAAGATTGTTGAACTTTGTTTTGAAATTGGAAAGGTGTACCTTTTGTATAAAAGGTCGAAATGGAATTGTTTTGAAGGCTATAAGTTAAATCTTTAATTTAAAGATTTAATGAGTTAATCCAATTGAAATGAAAATCAATTTGAAAATCTATGAATAGATCTTTGTGAAACTGTGTGAACTTTGTGAGATAAATCTTTTTGTGTAAAAGATTAAAATAGTAATGTGTCTAAACCATTTGAAGAAAAGTCTTGGGTAATAAGTTGCGACTTAACTGAAATCCCAATATCCATATGTTTTTAAAATTTAGCGCTCACCATTCGGTTTAGCCGGGAGAGGACTTTGTGTCATATAACCCATTCCGAATAGTGATACGACGTAAATGGACAACATTCGAAGACCGGTGTTGAAGACCGGGTATTTGTGAGAGCGATAGGATAACCTATCGATTGTCTCTACACTGAGTATCTATGGTATAGAGATTCCCTAAGTTATGGGAAGTCCAATCGGGATTGTGAATACCCAGATTGCAAGGGCTTCTTTAGAAGTGCCTTCGGTTCTGTTCGAACCCGTAACAGACTTGTATGGCCGAATGTCTGACATTACACTTTGAAATATAAAGTTGATTTCTTTCAAATACATTTCTGTTTGGTGGAGGAGATTTATTCTCTTAGCTTAACAACCTTCTCTGAGACGTACAAGCTTAGAGGTTATGTAGTTGAAGGTTATCAGTGATATACTCCCAATTTGGTAGTGTGGCATGCTGAGTGCTGCTGTGTGTTGTTGACCATTTTTTCATCAAAGCATGGCTTTCGTGTAAAGCGTAGCTTTATGGACGAGACCTCATCAGACCTCACACCCCAGAAATTGTCGAAACAGGAAAGATGCGGCAAGGTTATGAGGGTCGCTCCCTTTAGGGCATGTCACTTCCTTCTAGAAAAAGGTGGTATCATGGTATGGAGCCCAGATGCTTTACCTATGTGGTTGCATCAATCTCATTTACTGTGTGATTGTTGTTTTGTAATCGAGGATCCTCGGATAAAGGTCGCAAACGACCGAGGGGTGGCATACTCGTGTAGTAGTTACCTAGTAAGAGGTAACCCGGCCTTGTGTTGGCAGAGAGCTAGTTAGTTCTAGGGATGTCCCTCCAGAGGCGTACCCATGTGGCAGTAGGAAGTTCCTTAGCTTGACCATTTGTTGGAAAATCCAAAGAAACAATACGAACCTGGTACGGTTTTAGTTGTATAACCTGCTATGGAATGTGGCGGTAACCTGCTATTGAACATAGTAGCTATAGTAGGCATACAATAATGGTTGTATGCTAGCTAAGATTAATATTATATTTTCGAAATGTTTCCTACACTATGCACTAGTAATAATACCAAAAGAGTTTTTTTTGCGTAGTAAGCATGTTTGACTATCATAAGGAGAAATCTCCTCCAATTCTGCGTTTGCATTGTGTGTGTGGCGGGTGGCCTTATGGTAGTTTCATTTTCAAAAAAAAACATTGCGGATTTCAATGTTTAAAATTCTTTTGTTGTCTGTTTCAAAGATAAACTATTTTTGTTACTCATACCAGTCCCATGACTGACCTGGAGTTTATTGTTCCCTTCCTAAACTTTGGGTGCCCACAATTTTCCACACGGGCAGTCTAGAGTTGGGTTTTTCAAATAGTCAGGTTTAGTAGATTAGTTGGAGCTAGTTTAGTTTTTGGAGTCCACGGACGATCGACCTTGCTTGTCTTTGTGCAACGTGATGGTGGCTCAAGCTTGATATTGGTGTTGTTAGACTCATTCTCTTTTTCAGATCATTTGGAGTTATCAGTCCTGTTGTTTCCGCTGTAACATTATTATTTGTCTCTGATATTGTTGTATCATATTGATATCATTGTTGTATATCATTCTGGATATTGTATTCGTTGGAGTTGTATATGATATCATTCTTTTCTTTCTTCCGCTGTGTTGTTATACTTAATGTGTTATAAGCTCCGGCGTGTGTTGAATTTCAACGATTGAATCTGCGACATTCGAGTACAAGTGAAGTACGGGTGTCGATTTTCGAACGCTGAAATTTTGATCGTGACATTTTGGTATCAGAGCTAAGGTTGAACTTTAGCTCAGGAGTATAACACATTAAGTAACTCATTAGAGATAGGGTGAAGTATACCCTAGAATGAGTATCCCCAAGATATCTGTCCGTACACCTCAGTAAATTCTCTTACTATCCACTGATAGTAAGTATGAGTGTAAGAAGAGGATGAGATAGGGGACAGGGGAATACGACTATAAATGGTCAATACCCTGTAACAACAAGGAAATAATCTTTTCCCTATCAATCTCTTTTGTTTGTCATCTTTTCTCAACTCTTTGATAGTTCCTCGTAGATCCAGGAAGAAGATTTGATATATTTGCATATGGCATAAACTCCAAATAGGTCAGAATTGTTTGTTTGGATGAATTGGTTGTTTTGGTTGTTATGGTTGATAGGTATACTTTAGTTTCTAAACAAAAAGTTTTGGAGATATTCTACGAATGGTTAGTTATTGTAATATCCCGGAAATTTTGACAATATCAATTTAATAATCTGTTGAATAATTAAATTGATATGGATAATCTTTGATAATAAGATTTGAATTTAATTTAATAATCTGATTAAATTAGTATTTAATTGATGATTTTATCTTTTAAAAAAAAGATAAAAGAAAATTTTAATATAAGTGGGACGTAACCTCAGATTTCTCTCCATAGAATCTAGTTATATTGAGTCAAGACTAAATTTATAGGATCTGATGTACCAAATTTAATTCATATAGTAATTGACCCTATCCTTGTATTTTAAAAATTCCAGTGATATTTGGATACATTTATTAAGTAATAATTAATACTCAGTTATATATTATCAACTCAATTTCAGTGATTTTTAAATTGGAGTTTTAATTTAATTTAAATTTGAATTTGAATTTGATGTTGTAAAATTTAAAAGGATAAATACTTAAAGTATTTAAATAGGCTTTTATTTATAATTTGTTTTGTTTTATTTTTCTATAAAAGAAAATGAAGAAATTCATTTATTTATACATAAGAAATAATAAATTAAGGTTTAAAAGCTTTTGTAAATAATTAAAATTAAAATAAAATACTTAAATTACATGTGTAAGCCTCTTAACACCCTAAATTGACATGTGTTAAGGCCTAAACTAAATTAAGTGACAAATGTTAAAACTTAAAACAAGTGTCATGTTTTACTATTTTTTTCTTTGATTTTTAACAAACCATAAATAAATTCATAAAGCCTATTTTTTCATTTCCCATTTCCTTTCAGCTGTAACAAAAAGAAGGGTTAAAAACTAAAATTTTGTAAGAATTTCTCACGAACAAAATTACAAAACCAGTAAACATTTTCTCAAAACCCTGTACAAACTCCTCTCATAAACAAATCTGAAAAGCAACTCCTCAAAACCTGAAATTCATTTTCAAATCAAAGCCAGTGCATTTTTCTTCAAACCTGGAAGTGCATTTTCAAAATTAAAATCCAAGCCTGCAAGTTTTCTTCAACATGAATCAAAGCCTGTATTTCTTCAAATCTGGAATTTGTTGAAGCAAGTTCAAGATCCAGAAACTTCAAAGAAAGCATGCAGTTTTAAAACAAAGATGCAACTTAAATTTTAAAGCAAAAGGCAATGCAAGTTTCAATTTTAAATCAAAGATATTTCCAGCAACAAATTTTTAAGGTCCAAAAGCTATTTTCTAATCACAGTGCTCTGTCTTCTTCAGATCTGGTGAGTAACTATAAAATTTAAAATATAATTGGTTGCATGAATATAAATGTGTATTGCATGTATATATAAGTGGATGTTTGATATGAATGTTATCTGTGTGCATCCTGTTTAAAAATTTGCTCTGTCCTGTCTTATTTTTCTCAAGTTCAATTTTTATTTAAAATCCTTACCCCATGATCTAATTCTTGTCAGGACTTGATTATCAAACAAATATTGTTTGATTTAACCTGGTGTAATTTTTAAGAATTTAAGATAGTCAAAATAAAATATGTTATCTCTGGAATTTAAAAACAATCAGTGCATGATAATTTTTATCAAAATCCAAACATGTTAATTTTGTAATTCAGTTTCGTAAATCAAATGCATTAACTAAAGCTTGATTTTTAAATCAAGAATTAGGATTTTTAGGAATAAGTTAAGGTTGCGGTTGGATATTGAACTGAAAATGGATTTTAAGCAAATTCTGGTGATCCAAGTGTTAGGAGAGATCGGGACTTTGGGTAATAATGGAGGAATGAATGTAGTTGATGGGAAAAATACTTGATGGTGATACATTTCATCAGGGGAATAGCAGCTGTGGATTTTTGTTTAGAAACCTAGTTTTGGCTGAGTGGAGTTTTGGGTCTGTTCGAATGCCACGAAGCATCGAGTTCAACGGGTGTTTGGGAATGCATAGAGGGATGGTAGGCGAAGGCGTGGCCGGTGGTGGTGGCTCTCTGGTGGTCGGAGGAGCAGAGGCGAGCTGTTGACAGGTTTGGGTTCGAGAGGGATTCAGTGTTCCAGGTTGGGTTGAAGGTTCGATTTCGTTTTCAAGTTCGTATTGGTTCTTTTGTTGATCGATTTTGGACGTGAGTGTGATCGCCGATATGGAGACATCAACGTTGATGGTCGGAGTGTCGTAGTTTGATCGTACACTTGCACGCGTGTACGTACGTCTGGGTTGGCTGTGTGTTTTGGGGAAGAAGGGCAACTCGAAGCGGTACTCGTGAATTCTGGGTGGAGACTCGAAGTAGCTCTCATGGTTTTGAAGGGGAGTCTCGAGTTAAATATTGTACAGGTTTTACCAGAGACCTGTTTCCAGTTTTTAAATTTTAAAATAAATTTAAAAGCTGAGTTTAAATATAAAAGTAAAGTTCAAAATAAGTTTTAAATCTAGTTTTTAAATCTGGAGTATAAGTTTAAAATCTCAGTTTTCAAACAAGATAATGTTTTTAAAATTTGAATTGATTTAACTATTTTAAAAGGGGTTAAGAAGTTTGAATTTTAAAAATGAAGTTTAAATTGTAAATAGGTTTCTAAATCTAAAGGTTTATCTGGAATCAAAGTTAATATGCATTTAAATTTTGAAATGAAAAGAAGTTTTTAAATTTAAAAATATTTGAATGTTAAAGTATATTTTAAATTGATTTGAATTTAAATTGAATTTGGTTTTAGATTTCTTTTAATTAAGTAAATATTTCTTTAACATGTGATTTAAAAGAATGGTTTATAAAACTTTGTTAAAGTTAAATTTGTCTTCATTTTAAATCTTAAATTTTAAAATGAAATTTAAAAGTAAATTTAAAGGTAAATTATTTTAAATACTTTATTAATGATATTTTAATCATTAATAAGAATAAAATGTTATCTTAAAGATAATTGAGATTTAATAATTTAGAATAAAATAAATTATTAAGGTAATTAAAAGTTAATTAATCAATTTAATTAATTTATGACTTGGGTTAATAAATTAGTAATTAAGGGTTTAAAATTGATTAATGAAGGATTAATTAAATTAATTTAAAGCTTAATTAATTTGAATTAAGGATCATTAATTTTATAAGTTAAGATTATAAATTAATGGTTAGGAATAAAATTATTAAAGTAATTAAGGTTTAATTAAGTTATTGTTAAGTACTTAATTAATTAAGTAATTAGAGATTAATTTATTGATAATTAGGATGAATTAAGTTGTAATTAATAATGGTAAATTAATGTTTAATTATTTAAGAAAGATAATTAAAGAATAGTTAATGGTTAACGTAGATCATTAATTAAGGATTATTAAATAATTAATTAATGTGATTAATTTTAGTAATTAAATAGATTAATTAATTAAGGTTAATCATTTGTGAAATTGTTTAATTAAATTACTTAATGGAAGTAATTAATAAATTAATTACCCATTGTAATTAATTGAGTTTATTTTGATTAGTTAAGTTAATTAATTAAGTTTAATTAATTTAAGATAATCATTTAATGATTTGTATAATTACTTAATGTAATTTAATGAGGTATAATTACTTAGGAAAGTAATTAATAGATAATTACTGATGTAATTAATGGAGTAATTAAGGGTAGTTAATTACTTAATGGAATTAATCAAGGGATTAATTAAGAAATTAATTAAGGAATAATTAATTTATTTTAAGAAGTAATTAAGGGTAGTTAATTACTGAATGTGATTAATCAATAGTGATTAATAATTGTGGTTTAATTAAGATTAATTACTTAATGTAATTAATTTAAATAAAGTAATTAATGATGAAATGTAATTAAGGATCATTAATTAATATAATTAATAATGTAATTAAGAATTGATCAATTAAGAAATAATTAATAAATGAAGTGATTAATTAATGTAATTAATTAAGGAGTAATGAAATTAATTATAATTAATTAATAAATGTAGTAATTAAAGGTTAATTACTATAAGTGGTTAAGAATAATTAATTTGTGAAATTAATTTAAGTGCTAATTACTTGAATGTAATTAAATGTAATTAATCAAGGATGATTAATTAAAATGAATAATTGGATAAGGGTTGATTAATTAATTGATAATTAATTAATAGTGACTTAAGCAAGATTGTTAATGATGAAAGTAATTAATTTAATTTATTTTAAATTAATTAGAGATGAAGTATTTAATTTAATTCATTTTAAATTAACTATATATGGTGATTAATAAATCATTGCTTAAGGATATTGAATGATATTGATTTACCTTGAATTGTTTGAGATCTCAGAGATGAGATAATTGATACTGTATGATTTGGATGCTTTGGTTGCATAATGCTGATGATATGGATTATCTGCTTTTATTGATAATGTTGATTATCTCTTGTGAATCTGTGAATTATCTATCTGTATGTAAATAGATAGTATAATTGAATTGGTTTAACTTTAAAAATAACTTGGCCTTAAAAGATACGTTTTGGATTTCGATGAGACCGGGATCGGGTTTCCGTATACCGGATTTCCAGGTCTGGAGACCCGAATACCACATCGATCCAAATTAACGATAGGTCGTGAATCAAGTGAAGATGAAGATTCAGAGTGCAAGGGTTATTCTCGTTAACTCTGAGGGTGATTCCAAAACGAGTGTAACGAGATAATGCCTTCGGTTTCGTTCGAACCCGGAACGGACTTGTATGGATTGAATGCTTTCAAAACATCGTCAGGTGGACGATGAGCATTCTAAGTGATGTGTTCTTTTCTAAGGTAATCGTGACCTCAAGCCTCACAAACCGGGAATGGCTAAAACAGGGGAGGTGCAGCAAGGTTAGTGGGTAGCACCCAAGTAGGACAAGGTTACCTCTGTCTAGATGTCCCTTTCTATTTTCGACTTAGTGGTACGGTTGCTGATCCCAACCGTGAGGTATCTTGTGCGGGAATTATCCAGTAAGGGATGTTCCGACCTTGTGTTGCAGGGGATTGGGAGTGATCCTCGGTACGGTGATCTAGGCCACGTACTGTGACGGGCGGTACCCCAGTAGCCCTGCCATTGTATGGAATCCAAACTCCAATAAGTGTCGTACGTATTAGATGTGCCCAACTATGTTGGAATGTGAGATGTAAGCATTTCAGCTATTTCTATATTTTACTTGAAAACCCTAGACCCTATTATAATAAAATCAGATTTCCTATCAAATGTTTTGGTTAGCGTAAGGTAAAAACTTACCCATGTTTATGTGTGGGAAGTCTTACGTGATACTTTTTCTTTCAAAAGGTTTTGAAGTTAAACAAGTTTAACCTGTTACTCACACCAGACCCATGTCTGACCCAAGTTGTTTATTTCTGTTTTATAAACTCTTGGGTACTCAAATTTTTACGAGTAGCCAAGGGATTCAGGTTAGCCTTGACGAATTGTGGAGGAGCAATGGAGTAGGAGGCTTCAGCGTTGTAGATATAGATAGTAGTTTCCGCTGTGTTGATCTTGTTTAGATCTTTGTTTAGAGATGGAGTTGTAATAACTAGACAGATGTTTATAACTGTCTAGTATATGATGTGTAATCTGTGTAACTCTGATAAGTGTTGTATATGATACTATGTAATAGTTATGTGATATATTATATTTTGTTCGTTCCCGCTGTGAGTATTTGTGTTTGTTTCTTTTCTCTTCTTCTTCTTTTTCTATTTTCTATCCCTTTCTTTCTTATTAACGATGCGACTTTCTATGGAGAGAAAGTCGTGGTCGTTACAGTTATCCCTTTGAACTAACCAATGCCACCGCATATTTCGTAGATCTGGATAACCCGAGTATCTTGTGAAAAAATTAAAAAGATTCGTTCTTGTATCTATTATTGATATTATGATTTGGTAAGCCAAATGCAGAATAGATGTTCAGTTAATTTGATGAAATATTCTTCATCTATCTTTGTGTCTCCGTGGCAAATTTCGAGGACGAAATTTCTTAAGGTGGGAAAACTGTAATGATCCTGGATTTTAACTAAGTTTAAATTGATAATTAATTTAATTTTTGAATAAAAATTGTGAAATTAATTGGTAAACAAATCTGAGTTTTTCCAAAATTCAAATAAAAATATGTTATTTATTAATAAAGAGATAGTTTCTTTTATAAATTATTTTAATTTAATAATGAGTTATTTTTAAACAATGTTAATAATGTAATGTCTTTACAAATGGATTTTAATATAAATAGAAATGGTTATTTCATAGTTATATCTATATATATATGTGTATTTTGAAAGAAAGCTATGGTTTGAAAATTTAAAATAAAGTCTTTTAAAAAAAAATTAAAATAAAATAAATCTTATAAATATTAGCATAAGTATGAAAATAATAATAAGTAAATTAAGTATTTGATAGTTTAAGTTAAAATTTTATAACATTGGCTAAAACAACTTTATGCTATAAAGTATGTATTTGTACATAAAGCTACCAGGCAAGTAAATATGTATGTGTAGTAGTATGCAAGACAAGAAGTAAGTAATAGGCAAAGTAAAGTAAAAACATAAATATCTATGTATAAATAAATAGGATAAGTATAAGCTTGTTAAATAAGACAATCATAATTAATGCAAGGTACCTTAGCCTCCATTTGCTAGTAAAAATCACTAACTATTGTACAAACAAAAATATCACTTTGTACAAAATAATTTATCAACCTGTTAACTCATTTCCTATATATAACCTTCTCTTCATTCCAATTCGTTCATTTTAACTGAGAAAAAAATCTAAAGCAAATACCATTCAAAATTAAACAAACTTCAATCATAAACAACAGAACAAATCAATACAAACCAGAACAAATCAATACAAACCAGAAATCAAAAAAAGAAGTTCAAGCCTGTTTCAAAGAAAAGTAAAGCTCTGTTCTTCTTCTGAAACCAAGGTAAGTAACCTCATTTTTTTAAATTTAAGAGTATGAATCTGTTGCATGTTAATCTGTGAATTAGTATGCTTGTGTGTGTGTGTATATATATAGATTCCCTGAGTAAATTTGGATGATGGATGTTTGGCTTCTATACTATCCTGTTCTTGTTTCAAACATCAGTTTGAAAGAAAAAAATCATTTCCTTTTGACCTAAGCATAATCTGGATTTAAGGTTTAAACAAAATTTGTTTGTTGTAGCATATAGTTTAGATTAAAAATTTATTCTAGTTAAAACAACTTAGTATTATCTCTGGAAACCAAGAAAAAACTGAGCAACTCAATATAAGCAAAATTTCAAACATCTTAATTCATAATTTCAGGAACATAGATCGAATTCCTGAACCAAACCATGATTTCTAAAACTAATACGATGATTTTTAGTTGCGTGGTTAAAGAGCAGTTCGATGTTGAACGAAAAATGGTTTTTGGGCAAATTCCGATTGGTCGGAGATGCTTGGGGGGTCGGGTTTTCTCGTGGCGATATAGGAGCCTATGGAGGTGATGGGAAAAATAGCCGGAGATGCTCTCGATCATCGAGGCGGCGACGACGAGCATTTTCTTTTTGTAAACCTAGTTTTAGGTAGGTTTGATAAATCGATCATCACGTCATGAGTAGTTGATCGAGTGTTTCGAGTTTTTGAGGAATGGTAGTTGGGTGGTAGTCGAAGTCGAGGTCAGAGTTGTAGACCTTCAGGTGGTCGGTGCTACGAGGACGAGGCGTTTCTAGGGTTTGGTGGTGGTGGGACTGTTGTTCCAAGTTTTGGTTCGAAAATCTCGATTTCGAATTCGAGTGAATGGTGGAGTTCTGGCGATCAGAGATTGATTCGAGGATGGACTTCGACTTGTTCGACGATGTGATGTCGCCTGGAATCGATCATCAGTGATGTGCACGTGCACCGTGCACGAGTTCTGGTGATCTGGAAATTTGGGTAGTTGGGGACGAAGCAGGGTGAACTCGAGATTTTTCTCCAGTATCTCGAGTGTTTTACTCGAAGAATGTTAGTGTTGGTCTCGAAGCAAGTAGAGGGGAGGTTCGGGTAATGTTTTGTACCGGGTTAAACCAGAACACTGTCTTGTTTCCAGATTTTAAAAATTGAAATCTAAATTATAAATCAAAGTTTAAATTGAATTTTAAATCAAAGTTAAAATATAATTTAAATTGTTTTAATAACTTGAAATGTTAAGTAGTTAAGTGTAATTCAAAAAGAGCTTGAATTTAAATTGGAATTTGAATTTGTAAAGAAAGAATTTAAACCAAGTTTTAAATCCTGGACTTCACACTAAATTTGAATTCTAGTTCTTTTTATAAAGTCAAATGTTTAAGTAAATTTAAATGTAAAGTTATACTTTAAATATGTGAATACAAAGAGAATTTGATTTAAGTTCTTTTAAATTTCTTTATAACAAAAGTAATACTTTAACATGTGAATTTAAAAGCAAGTTGGAAATCTGTGTTTTCAGTATATTTGGGAGTGTTAATTGAATCATTAATAAATATGAGTTTACTTTTAAACAAAGATTGAATGATTTGTAATTCGTTAACTATTAAGTTAAGTAGAATGGATAATTAATATTTTGTATTAATTAACTTAGTGATTACAAGTTTAAGTTTATGGAGTGAAGCTAGGTTAATTTAATTAAGGAACAATTAAATTGTGATTAAGAACTAATTAAGTTACAAGTAACATTTAATTAATCAAATAACTAGAATTAATTAATGAGTTCTTAATGGTTAATTAATTTATAATCAATAATGTTTAATATAAGTAAATTTCTTTAGTAAAGTAATTAAAGAAATTTAAACTGTTAATGAAGGTCATTGACTAAGATTTTTAAAATAATTATTGATTTGATAAAATTTTCATAATTAATTAATTTAGATTAATTAATTTAATAATAATCATTAATGGAATTGTTTAAGTATAATTACTTAATGGAAGTAATTAAGGAATTAATTATTCAGTGTAATTAATTGAGTTTAATTAGATTAGTTCAAGTTGATTACTTAAGTTTAAATTAATTTAGAATAATCACTTGACGATTTGGAAAGTAAAATTACTTAGAGAAGTAATTAATAGATGATTACTGGATGTAATTAATTGAATGATGGTTAGTAACTTGAGTATAATTATTTGTTAGTAATCAAAGGATTAATTAATGAATGTGATTAATTAAGATTTATTAAATAATTAAAAGTAATTGATTCATTAATTAAGGATGATTAGTTAATAATTAAAGGTTAACTAATAAATGATGAAAGGGAAATTTATTTCAGATAAATTGTAATTAACTTATGATAATTAACCCAGATTAATAATTAATACATCTGATTTAAATTAATCAGTTAACTAATAAATTTTACTTGTGAATGTTTGGATTTGATTGGATGATGGAATTATTGATATTCCTAATTTGTGATGCTTTGTGATATATTCTGATTTATATATGTGATCTGTAATGTAGTTTATTTATCTGGGATGAATGTAATTTTATTATCTACAATAGATATATATCTATGATCTGTGATCTGTGAATGAAAGATGAGCGTTATAGTTTATACCGCTTATCAAATATATTGTTGTATTTGAATCTGTGATGATTGAATGATGTTGCACTATTGTGTTAAACCCTTGGACTACACTTTTACACACACAAATATGGATTTCACGAGGAAATCGGTTAAGTCGCAGATGATTTAAATTTAATGTTTTGAAATTGAAATTTTAATTGATTTTGGAAATGGATTTGGATTAAATGTTAAAGCTTTCGAAAAGGAGTTTTTAAGATAAAAGTTATTTTGAATAACTTGGTAAAGTTTTTCAATTTAAATAATTTAATTTGAATTTGAATTCAAAATTTGGAATTGAATTCCATGGTTGGAAATTATGGTTAAAGATGTTATGAATGTGTTTATATGAATTTAAACCATTTTAAAAGTATGGTTTTGAGAATTTGAATTTAACCCAAGGACTTTAACTCGTATAAAAGAATCAGATTTTCCAAAATGAAAACTATTTCTTTTCAAATAATAGAAGCTTTCATATAAGGAATGAATTTCCAATTTGTGTCAATAGAATTTCAAGTTTGAAATGAAATGGTTTTCCAAGTTATGAATAAATCTTTGTGAAAGATTGTTGAACTTAGTTTTGAAATTGGAAAGGTGTACCTTTTGTATAAAAGGTCGAAATGGAATTGTTTTGAAATCTATAAGTTAAATCTTTAATATAAAGATTTAATGTGTAACATCCCGGATTTTTGAGCCATTGAATTTTGAACATTTAATTCATTTTAAATGTTCATTATGGATTTCTAATTAATTTTGGAACAAAGAGAATCGAGTTTAATTTATAAAACGAGTTATAGATTTTAAAATATGATAATTCGATTCAAATTTGGAATAGTAATTAAATATTGGATTTGAAACAATTTGGGAATTTAGATGTAAATAGTAGTAAAATGGTTTTAAAAATCTTTTTTTAGTTATTTGAGTGTAAATAGCGTGGTGGGAATTTTAGATGAATTTTAAAGTTGATAAATTATTATTTGGAATTTTATATTAATTTAAAAATGAATTTAATATTATTAAAATGAAATTTAATCAGATTTTAGTCTTAAATGAGGCAGAATGATTTTTAATGTGATTATAAATTTTATATGATTTATTGTTAAGTTAATAAAATTTTAAAAGTGAAATTTTAAGCGTTTTCGTCAATTTTGGAAATTGCCCGATTTAATTGACGAGTTAAAATAGCCTTCCGGGGCACAGTCTCGGAATTCGACGAAACCAGTTCCATTGGATCCGTAATAGTTAGTTATTATCGGATTTCAATTTTCGTAGCTATCGGAGTTGTCGTGTGACCGTGGCAGCTCGAAACGCATCGAAATCGATTTAACCGATTTTATTTTAAATTGATCGTTTAATTCCGTATCTCGTGCATACGATCGAATTAGCTTACGAAAACTGTTCCATTGTGTCCGGAACGCGGAAAAACCCCAGGATAGCCTGTCGGAACATGGAAATTGGAGTTCGTTTGCGTAAGTGATAAATTGAGTGGAACGAGAATAAAATAATATTAAAAACAATTATATATATATGATATTTTCTCTAAAACCCTAGCAATAACGGGAGCCGCCGCTAGTATTCATGAATGGCCGATAATCATCTCGCTTCCACTCCAAAGATCTCTCCATCCATGCGTTTATTTCAAGAGTGATTAACTAGAAAATTGTTGAGCACCTCGAGATCTTAACATCTAACGGTAGTGATCGAAAATCGTTGTGTGGATTGATGGGAATCTTGCCACGTTTGGGCCACGTTCGAGTCCAATTTCTGAGTGGAGTTGAGGGCCGAGCTCACGCGCGTTCTGAGGGGAGGTCGAGTTAGCGATGGGGTTCGAGGTGGTGGCTTTGGATCAACCTATCGGTGAGCGATGAGGGTGCGGTTTGAAACCCTAGTGGCATGCGTATTGGGTTTCATTCGAACCTGTACGCAATGATGAAGAAGAATGAGTAAGAGCGGCCTCGTTTTCTTTTCTCTGGGTACGGTTGTTGTTGTTTGGAATAATATTATTTAATAATAAAAAGGAATTTGTTTTTAAATTAATTTCAAAACTTTGTAAATTCATATCGAACTCATACGATCTCAGATTCAGACGATTTTGGATGCGTTGGAATGGCAGAAATGAGGGCTACGGGATGGTAAAGATCCGGAGTCATTCCGGGCAAGTAGAAATTTGAGTTAAATCGGACGTCGTCCGGTTTAATTTAAAATTTCGAACGCTCGCCGAACTCAAGGTGAGTTTTCTCACTCACATCTGGATGCTAGGCAGATTAAATAGTTGATATTTAAATATCTGTGTGATTGGTTGATTATAACTGTTGTTATCAGTCTGGATTGATATTTATATATGTGATGTGCTAATATTTGTGATGCAGGGAGAAACAGGTTGGAGGGATCCAACTGGATTCCTCACAATGTAGCAATTATTTTATAATTGATAGTGATGCCTGTTTATATGTTGTGATTGAGAAATCTGAAATTAAACTGTATTGTGATAATTGTTGTATAAATTATAATTACAGAATTTAATTATAAATGGACTAATTGGGTTTTTCGAAGTAAAATGAATTGTTAAATTTAGAATTTCGAAGAATAAAATTTGAAATCTGGATTGGATGGGAAATAAATTCGGTAAAATTGGAATTTAAAAATGTAGTGAAAATTTATCGATTGATAAATGTGAAATATAAATTTTCTGAAATGAATTCTATGGGAATTATAAATTGTTTAAAATAATGATGGTTTATTTTAATAATGAATAGTGTTATACGGAAAATTTAAAATATGTTAAAATGAAGCTTCCGAATATAAATTAATCGTTTTAATTGTAAATACAATATTTTGAAAAGCCGCTTTCTCCATTGGGATTTTATTTAAGTAAATTGGAAATCTGGCTTTCATTGAAGAATTCACCAAAATGTTTTATTAAAAATGTTTTAAAACTATAATTTAAAATGAATTTCCAGGATGGAAAATTGTGTTGAACTTCGGATGAAGTTATGGATAAACATGGAATTGGAAATTTTATGTTATTAAACATAAATTGAATTGAATTGAAATAAATCGGCTGGATTTATTAGATGGGTTCTTTGGGATGTTTGAATGGGAAGGTATTTCCCTGGGAAAAACCAAGTTAGTGTTTTTAAAAATTCTATTTAATTAAAAGTTAAGTTTTAAGTGTTTAAAGAGTATTTTTGAGGAGTTGTTATTTTTAAAGTAACAAATTTATAATTTAGAAATCATAATGATTTGAGGATATATTAGTAATTCTTTTTACAAATGGATTTATTTAAAGGATGGATTTGACTTAAGTTATTGAGATTAGTATTATTCTTTTTACAACTCTATTTTGAATTTAGTTAAACAAAACCCTTATTTTAAATCAAAGTACATATCTTAATAGTAGTTTTTCTTCACCTATTCTAAATTTATATTTTGAGTAAATAGATAGAAGTAATTTACATATTTTAAAGTATATTTCAGTTTAAAGTATTTCAACTGTTTTTAAATGCAAAATGTTTTATACTTGGTTATTTCCAACGGGAATAAAAGGGTAATGGGATTTACCGTGTTAAGGAGAAATTTTTGGGAATTGAACCAAAATGAGTTTTGAAATGTGGAAATATATCTTTTAAAGATATTAAAGGGAAATAAATAATGTGTGAGATTATTTATTGTGTGATGGATGCTTATGGATGCTTGTGAATGTGAATTGATAGTTAAATCACCGACTATCAATATTGGCCAAAAGCGCCGATCGTTTCGAAGAGACCGGGATCGAGATTTATTTCTCGAAAACCACTTCGATTCGGTTTGTACGTTTCGTGTAACATGTTCGGAGTCGAAGATGGAGCAGTGAAGTGCAAGGGCTAGTCGCTACTAATCCTGAGGATATTTCCAAAATGGATGTAGTAGGAGTAGTGCCTTCGGTTCCGTTCGGACCCGGGACGGACTTGTATGGACGAATGCTTTCGTGACATCGTCAGGTGGGCGATGGGCATTCTAAGGGATATGTTCTATAAAGGTAACGCTTAGCCTCAAGCCTCATCAACCGGGAATGACTGAAAATCAGGGGTTATGCAGCAAGGCTTCGTGGGTAGCGCCCACTGGAGAGTATGGTCATCCCTGTCTAGATGTCCCTTTTATTTCGGCTTAGTGGTGCGGTTGCTGATCACAATCGTAGGGTGATTATATTCGGAATTGCCCATAGGTGATTCCGGCCTTGTGTTGCAGGGGACTTAGGGTGGGTCCTCGGTACTGTGATCTAGGCCACGTACTGTGGCAGGTGGTACCCCAGTGCCTAGTCATTCGTTGGAAATCCATTCTCCCTACGCGCCTTTACGAGTTTTGTTTGTATTACCCACTTTGTGGCTAGTATGCCGGAATTTAATGAATGTAACAATTTCGGCTATTTTATAAGTATTTGTATATAGACACTATTATAATATCAGAGGATTTTGATATAAAAAGTGTTTTAGCTATCGTAAGGTAAAAATCCGACATGTTTATTTGTGGCGTGGTCTTACGAGATGCTTTTGTTCTCAAAGGGTTTTTGAAACTTTAATAATCAGTTTGGATGTATTTATGATGCGCTGGTATTCCAGACTGACTCGGGTGTTATTTTATTATAATGCTCGGGTCAGACCGAGTATATTTTCAGGATAGGTTGCCATGGAGCTCAGGAGAGGAGCTGGAGTTCGAGACGTATTTCTTCTTACTTGTTTATATTCCGCTGCTGTGATTGTTGAATTGACTGATTGACAGGTTATTGATGATTGTATTATGACATACTCTGATGATGATGTATTGTATATAAAGATATAGTTTTCATTTGTGTAAAGATCTGTTCTATATATTATATTTTATCCGCTGCGATTGTGAGGTTCTGATTTGTTTAGTTCTTTCTTCTTCTATCTCTCTTTTATTCTTCTACAATCTGTCTTTTCCGGCATTCGATCGTCGGCATATTATACTGTTGAGTATTTTGTGTCGATTTTCGAGGGTCGAGAAGAGCGGGTCGTCACACGTGGTATCAGAGCTTAGGTTGGCGACAACCTAGGCTTTGGTGGGTAAATTTACTCATTTTAAATAGAGTCAATAGTACTCTATTATGAGTTGAGTGTAATAATAGCTATGAGAGTGTACTTGTTAGTGAATATAAAATTGTTTTTATACTGTGTTGACTTATCAGTTGAGTGTTTATGAATTCTGGTCGGTGCGGGAAGTACAACCGTATCGATAGGGGTTTCTAAACTCTTAAACAAGGTAAACCGACATAGTATTGTTTTTAAAGTGGGTAAATGAAATAATTTTACCCAAAATTATATTTTGATATAAAGAGATAGTTTTCTAAATTATATATATTGGATGTTTGTTTGGTTGTTTCTTCTATAATCAAATAAGAAATTAAAAAATGGTTTAAAAATTCGAAATGATTTCTAAGCAAATCATTAAATTAAAGATTTAACTTATAGCCTTCAAAACAATTCCATTTCGACCTTTTATACAAAAGGTACACCTTTCCAATTTCAAATCAAAGTTCAACAATCTTTCACAAAGATTTATTCATAACTCGGAAAACCATTTTCATTTCAAACTTGAAATTCTATTGACACAAACTGGAAATTCATTCCTTATATGAAAGCTTCTATTATTTGAAAAGAAATAGTTTTCATTTTGGAAAATCTGATTCTTTTATACGAGTTAAAGTCCTTGGGTTAAATTCAAATTCTCAAAACCATACTTTTAAAATGGTTTAAATTCATATAAACACATTCATAACATCTTTAACCATAATTTCCAACCATGGAATTCAATTCCAAATTTTGAATTCAAATTCAAATTAAATTATTTAAATTGAAAAACTTTACCAAGTTATTCAAAATAACTTTTATCTTAAAAACTCCTTTTCGAAAGCTTTAACATTTAATCCAAATCCATTTCCAAAATCAATTAAAAATTCAATTTCAAAACATTAAATTTAAATCATCTGCGACTTAACCGATTTCCTCGTGAAATCCATATTTGTGTGTGTAAAAGTGTAGTCCAAGGGCTTAACACAATAGTGCAACATCATTCAATCATCACAGATTCAAATACAACAATATATTTGATAAGCGGTATAAACTATAACGCTCATCTTTCACTCACAGATCACAGATCACAGATATATATCTATTGTAGATAATAAAATTACATTCATCCCAGATAAATAAACTACATTACAGATCACACATATAAATCAGAATATATCACAAAGCATCACAGATCAGGAATATCAATAATTCCATCATCCAATCAAATCCAAACATTCACATGTAAAATTTATTAGTTAACTGATTAATTTAAATCAGATGTATTAATTATTAATCTGGGTTAATTATCATAAGTTAATTACAATTTATCTGAAATAATTTTCCCTTTCATCATTTATTAGTTAACCTTTAATTATTAACTAATCATCCTTAATTAATGAATCAATTACTTTTAATTATTTAATAAATCTTAATTAATCACATTCATTAATTAATCCTTTGATTACTAACAAATAATTATACTCAAGTTACTAACCATCATTCAATTAATTACATCCAGTAATCATCTATTAATTACTTCTCTAAGTAATTTTACTTTCCAAATCGTCAAGTGATTATTCTAAATTAATTTAAACTTAAGTAATCAACTTGAACTAATCCAATTAAACTCAATTAATTACACTGAATAATTAATTCCTTAATTACTTCCATTAAATAATTATACTTAAACAATTCCATAAATGATTATTATTAAATCAATTAATCTAAATTAATTAATTATGAAAAATTTATCGCATGAATAATTATATTAAAAATCTTAGTCAATGACCTTCATTAACAATTTAAATTTCTTTAATTAATTTACTAAAGAAATTTACTTATATTAATCATTATTGATTATAAATTGATTAACCATTAAGAACTCATTAATTAATTCTAGTAATTTGATTAATTAAATGTTAATTGTAACTTAATTAGTTCTTAATCATAATTTAATTGTTCCTTAATTAAATTAACCTAGCTTTACTCCATAAACTTAAACTTGTAATCATTAAGTTAATTAATACAAAATATTAATTGTTAATCCTCTTTTGTTCGCGACTTAATAAGCTACGACTTAACGACTTAAGAGTTGCCGACCTAAAAGGACTTACCGACCTAACAATTAACCGACATAAGATGTGGACCGACTTAAGGAGCTAACGACTTAACAGGTTATGACCTACCGACCTAAGGAATGAGACGACTTAAGATATGTGCCGATCTAAGAGGCTACCGACTTAAGAAGATAGCAGCTTAACGACCTAAGAAGTCTAACGAGTCAACTTCATACCGACCTAGAAGCTCACCAACTTAAGAGAAATCTACGACTTAAAGGTCTGGACGACCTAACGAGTTAAAGAATTCACGATCTAAAGGAGTTAACGACTTAACTACAGCCACGGTTTAACGACCTAAATACATACGATCTAAAGAAAGTTGCGACCTAGCAACTTAAGAGATATAACAGCTTAAAGCAATCAACGACCTATGTTAGATCGCATACGATCTAAGGAGACGAAGGCAGTGAAGCATCTTTTAGGTCGCTGCCGACTTACGACTTACAATAAGTCGCGCACGACTTATCAGTTCGTTCAAAAGAATCAAGTGCAGCCGAAGTAATCCCTTATGCCGTCACCGACTTACGATCTACGACCTACCTTAGGTCGTGGCCGACTTATCACTTGATGATAAAATTCTGCTCAGAAATCCTCTCTATAAATACCCCCCAAACTCCAACAAGTAAAGGACTTTTGGCCGATCATTTCTTGAAGCGTCGTTACTCTGCCGAATTCTCAACTCACTCAACATTTGAAGATCTCCAAACAATCAAGACACTACAACAAGCTTCGGGAGGAATTTCATACATCCGACATGGATTCATCAAGTTTCATCATCGAAGTTTGAGCTAGTAGTCGAGAGTGTTTTTGTGATCAGATTGAATTGTATTTTGAAGAACATTGTATCATTTTATAACCAGAATCAGCAATAAAAGACTATAAAGTGGACGTAGGCTCAATTACGGGCCGAACCACTATAAATCTGTTGTTCCTTTACCGTTTCTGCTATTTTCAGCTTGTATTCTGTTCCCGTACCAACGGGTGGTGCTTTCACGATTCTATTACACACACCGGGTGTTAGCGTTCAACTTTTAGCGTTAACATTTTGGTGCTTTCACTGAGAACCCAACTCAGGCGATCATTCACCATTGCTTCATGGAAGTTTGTTGAAAGAATTTCCTTCAAAACCAGAAGTCTGTCAGACATAATGGCTCCTGGAAGAAAACGTAAATCTTTTAGATCTGAAGATGCTCGTGACAATACTGCCACTTCTCTTTCTCCAAGTCAAGCAGCTTCATGCGTTGGGGTGACACGAGAGGAATTAGATGCTGCTGTCTCTTGATTGTATCAGCAGATTGAAACTCAGAATAATCTGATGATGGAAAAGCTGAATGCTTTACTCGGGGCTAATCAAAGACCAGTAAATAACGAAGAAAACTTTGCTGATGCTGTTTACAACTCCGAAGGGAGAAATATTCCTCAAGGGGGATCAGGTGCTGCTGAAGGGGCACCTCTCCAGGCTGAAGGATCCAGGCCATCGCCAGTTCTCCGCGAGCATTTGCCTGGGCAAACATCCGAGAAAATGGCCGAAGTTTTCTCCGCAAAGTCACTAAACAATGAGGAATATCTCTCCGGCATGATTCGGCAAATAATGAAAGAAAGCATGCAGAGAAATGAAGATGAAAGTGATTGGGGATTTGCTCCGAGTAAAACTCCATTTACTGAAAGGATTCTAAAGGCTGAGTTTCCCAGAAAATTTGTTTCTCCTACCATTCCTGCTTATCGTGGAACCAGTGATCCGAATCAATTCTTGTACATGTATGATTGGCACATGACTGGCGCCAGAGCAACTGATGAGATTAAATGTCGATATTTCCTGGAATACTTGGAAGGAGTGGCGTTACTTTGGTTTACCAAGCTTCCTGTGCGATCTGTTGACCAATTTTCCGATCTGACCCGAAAATTCAAGGAACAATTCAGATTGTACATTTCAAGAGCAAAGGATATAATGTCTCTTTCAAGTCTCGAACAGAACCCTGGAGAACCCATCAAATCCTTTTTGAATCGTTTTAACATAGCCTTAGCTGAAGTTGATAACGCAGAACCGCGAATGATTTTAACCTACTTAATGCGGGCTATTGACAAGACAAGCGAATTTGGAAAATGGTTGAAGATGAAGGAACCAAACTCGCTCGAAAAGTTCTACAAAAAGGCTGATGAGTTCATGCGCCTAGAAAATATCTCTGCGTCAGCTAAAGTTGTGACAGCAGTGGTGGAAACTAATGCTACGGCTGAGAACAAAAAGGAATCTGTAAATCAGAAAAGGGAAGTAATGGTGGAAAGAAGCAGAAGGATCTCAAAAAGCCCCGCTTTCTCAAACCTTCAGATTTTACCCCTCTAACTGATACACCGGAGAATATTTTCATCGCCACTAAGGATGTTGTTGAGTTCCCAAAACCATCGGCAGTAAAAGTTGGAAAAAATGCTGCTCAAAGCAGAAGATTTTGCAAATTTCATAACCAACCAGGCCATGATACCAACGAGTGCCGCCACTTGAAAAGCCTGATTGAAGAATTGTTGAGAGAGAATAAGCTGCAGCAGAACGTTAAAAGAAATAGAAAAGACCCGTCTTCATCTAACCAGGGGCAGCAACCTCCAGCTCATTCATCTGGTTCAGGAGAAAGGCCCGCTGCACAAGAAACAGAAAGACCTGTTATCAATGTGATCACAGGAGGACCCCATCCGGCTGGCAAGAGTTGGGGTGAGATGGAAAGGTACGCTAGAGCTTTGAAATATGCCCCAGCTGAAGAGAGTGTCTTGGTATTGGAAGATGTTGCGCCCCTGAAGCAGCAGAAGACTTTTCACGATGATATCATATTCAGAACCAGGGATTCTATTGGTGTTGAAGCTCCTACTGAGGACCCTTTGGTTGTTACTGTCGGTATTGGGCCGGCTATTGTAAGGAGGGTGCTGGTTGATAGCGGCGCCTCATGCAACATACTCTTTAAAAAGACGTTTGACCAAATGAAAATTCCAATGGTAGACGTACAGGCTTCATCTCAGAAGATCGCTGGATTTACAGGAGAGCCGAAACAGCCAATTGGAACAGTGGACTTGTTTGTTGAATTGGGAGAAGGACATAAGAAGGTGGTTCGGAAGCAAACTTTTATAATTGTCGATGAATTCTCTGCCTATAATGCCTTCTTGGGTCGGCCTACCCTTGCAGCTTTCAAGGCCGTCCTCGCCCCGTGGTGCTTGACAATGAAATTTCCCACTGATAATGGAGTTGCTGTCATTAAGGGAGATCAGAACGCAGGACGAGAATGTTATCTTGTTGAACTCCGAGAAGCCAGGAAAAGAGAAATGGGAAAAGATGCAGCAGCTCCGCTCCGCATCAAAGCCCCAACCTTGTAGCAACTACGGGGTGGCCCCTGTACTGGCGAACATAGTAATGCAAGGAAAGAAATGGATCCCAGAAAAGCCAGTGCAGGGGAGAATAGAGTGGTACCCGTGGAAGTGATGGTACCAATACCCATTGACTCGAAAGACTTAAACAAAGTACTCGGTGTGGATTCGCAACTAAGCATAACAGTTCAAAACACGCTGATATCATTTCTAAAAGCAAATCTGGATGTGTTCGCTTGGTGTCATGCTGATATGTGTGGGATCTCTCCAGAAATTGTTGTGCATACTCTAAATATCGATCCAAAATTCACACCAGTAAAACAGAAAAGAAGAACCCAAGGTCCAGAAAGGTCAGCAGCGTTAAAAGAAGAAGTTGATCGACTCATGGAGAATGATTTCATCAGAGAATCCACTTATCCAAATTGGGTTTCAAATCCAGTGCTGGTTAAAAAGGCAAATGGAAAGTGGAGAGTATGCATTGATTTCTCAGATTTAAACAAAGCTTGTCCCAAAGACTGCTTCCCACTGCCTAGAATCGATCAATTGGTGGATGGAATAGCTGGGCATGAGTTGTTATCTTTTATGGATGCTTACTCCGGATACAATCAAATTATGATGCATGAGCCAAATCAGGAAGACACAAGCTTTATCATAGATGTGGGTCTCTACTGCTACAAAGTTATGCCTTTCGGATTAAAGAATGCTGGGGCAACCTACCAAAGACTTGTCAACGCTATGTTCAAACCTCAGATCGGCAAAACTATGGAAGTTTATGTTGATGATATGTTGGTAAAGTCAAAGAAAGCAATAGACCACATGGACCACATGGCGGAAATGTTTGCAATTCTTCTAAAGTATGGAATGAAGCTCAACCCATTGAAATGTTCATTCGGGTTAGAGTCCGGAAAATTCTTGGGTTTCATCGTGAGCGCTAGGGGCATCGAGGCCAATCCTGCTCAAATCACAGCTCTAAGAGAGGTCAAAGCCCCTAAAACAAAGAGAGAACTACAAAGTCTCAATGGAAAAGTCGCTGCTCTGAGTCGTTTCATTTCCAAGGCCATAGACAAATGCATTCCCTTCTTTGATGCTCTAAAGAAAGGAAAGAAAATTTTTGAATGGACTCCCGAATGCCAGAATGCTTTCGATCAACTGATTCATCATATGGAAACGCCTCCAGTTCTTTCCAAGCCTAGTGATGGTGATGACCTTTTCATCTATTTGGCAATTTCGTCTCATGCTCTTAGCGCAGCGCTTGTACGGGAAGATATGAAAATACAGCGTCCAGTCTATTACATCAGCAAACGGTTTACTGGGGCAGAGATGAATTACTCAAAAATAGAAAAGCTTGCTTTTTGTTTGCTAATTGCTTCCAGGAAGTTGAGGCCATATTTTCAATCTCATCCTATCAAGGTCCTTACTGATCAACCTCTAAAGCAAGTCCTGTATCGTCCTGAAACTTCGGGTCGTCTTTTGAAATGGAACATTGAACTCAGCCAATATGACATCACTTACCATCCCTGAAGAGCAATCAATGGACAAGCTTTAGCGGATTTCATTGCGGAATCTACTGATAAAGGTGACAGTGAGAACGAGACAACTGATGGCATTCAAATCCAGTGGAAGTTGTATGTTGACGGTTCAAGAAATGATTATTGTTCTGGGGTAGGGATTATGCTTGAAACCCCCGAAGGACGATCGTTGTGTTATGCATTGAGACTGGAATTCCCTTCAACAGACAATGAAGCAGAGTATGAAGCTCTTATTGCCGGTTTAAAAATTGCCAAGGAACTAAACATCAAAGTGTTGCAGATCTTCAGCGATTCTCAACTTATTGTTTGCCAGGTAAAGAAAGAGTTTCAAGCTAAAGGTGGAAATCTGCCCGCATACTTGTCAAAGGCATGTGAACTTCTCGAAGATTTTGATCATTACACGATAAGTCATATTCCTCGGGTTGAAAACATGAAGGCAGATTCTCTAGCAAAGTACTCAAGTTCGGGAGAGGCTCAATTATTAGGATTAGTTCCTGTGGAGGTTTTGTCGGCCCCAAGCATTGATGAAATGGATGTTGACTGGATTATAGCTGCGTCTCAAGAGCATGAATCGTGGATGACTCCGATCAAAGAATACCTGCTCAATGGTTCCCTACCAGAAAGTTCTAAAGAACGTAGAAAACTATTGAGGAAAGCATCAAGATATATACTTCAAGATGGCCGATTATACAGACAGGGATTCTCAATGCCATTACTTCGATGTGTAACCATGGAAGAAGCCAAGACAATTCTAGCTGAGGTACACGGAGGAGAATGTGGGGATCATTCAGGTGGCCAAACTCTAGCCAAGAAAGTTCTCCGATATGGGTATTTCTGGCCTGACATTAATCGAGAAGCTGCTATTTACTCCCGAAAGTGCGACAAGTGCCAAAGATTTGCAAAAATCCCAAAGGCGCCTTCCACTGAGCTCACGCAAATGGTCAGCCCATGGCCGTTTGCCATTTAGGGAATAGATTTGATTGGACCTTTACCGATTGCTAAATTTGGAATCAAATATGCTATTGTCGATGTTGATTATTTCACTAAATGGGCTGAAGCTGAACCCTTAGCCACTATTACCTCTAAAAAGATGATAAATTTCGTAACTAAAAATATCATTTGCAGGTATGGTGTGCCGTAGAAGATAATCACAGACAACGGTACTCAGTTTGAAAGTGAAGAATTCCAGACTTTTACAAACGGTTCAGAATTCGAAAAAGCTTTTCAGCAGTAGCTCATCCGTAGGCAAATGGGTAAGTGGAAGCGGTGAACAAAATTATCAAGTCAACCATCAAAAAGCAACTCGAAAAAGCAAAAAGTGGTTGGGTCGATAAGCTTCCATTAGCACTATGGGCATACAGAACTACTCACAAAACTACGACTGGGCACACTCCATTTTCACTGGCATACGGATCAGAAGCAATGATTCCAGTGGAAGTAGAAGTTCCTTCACACAAGAGAAGTCATTTCAACGAAGCTGAAAACGAAAAGCTGCTACTTGAAGCACTTGATTTTCTTGATGAAAAAAGGGAAGAAGCTAGGCTCAGAGTTTCAGCTTATCAGCAAAGGATAGCCAGGCACTTCAACTCTAAAGTTCGCCAACACAGCTTTGAGGTCGGAGACATAGTTTTGAAAAGGATCATGACAGCAACTGGTGTGTTTGGGCCAAATTGGGAAGGACCATATGTCATAGGCAGTAAACTTCTTGATAGCACTTTCAAACTCATAACTGTTGAAGGAGATCCAATTCCAAGAGCCTGGAACAACAACCACTTACGTCCTTATTTTACTTAAAAAAGCTTTGCTCAAAATTGTAAAATAGTGATAGATGATTCAGTTGTATTGCAAGACATTGTAAATCAGTGCAAGTTTATAAAAGCTATAAAGTGGATGTAGGCCCGATTCTTGGCCGAACCACTATAAATCTTGTGTTCTTTACTATTTTATAATGCCTGTTTCATTTCGATATGTAAATACTTTAAATGTATTGCTAAAATGTCGATTCAAAATTGTAGGACATTAAAACAAGGCTTACTCGTCACAAAGCCAAGCGATCCCTAAAAGTCACTTATTAAGCAAATTTCAAGCAACAAAAATTCCAAATTCGCATCCCATACAAGAATAACTTCACATAAAAAGTTGGCGACTCCACTGTGTCAAGCACTCGTTAACTGGTTGCGACCGTCAGTATAAAAAGACATCCAACCAAGTAACTTGCGTTTGCCCTATGGAGTCACTCAACAGTGAAGTCTACTTCTTCGGATAAAGCGATTTACTTGCAAAAGAAAGGAAGACGCACTTGGAAACAATAGTAAAGGATTGCTGATGAGCAGATGATGAGAAAACATGGGCCGGCAAATATAGAAGCAGCCAAAAGGAGGTATGCCTCTCAATAAGAAGGCCGGTAGATCCACTAAAGGGACGCCTTCCCAAGCAGAAGGAACAGGACCCTTGCTAACTGGTTGTGATGCATCCGATCAGACAGTTTGCATCCGTCCCGTGGATCCACTCGCCCCTGAGACGCAACCTTCCTGGCACACCAATCAACCAGAGTTCTTCTCCGGAGGCCAATAAAGCCCTCTAACGAGGCACGCCAAAAAATGAAAGTGCTTTCCTCAATCAAAAAAGATTGGTGGAACCATCGGAGGGGCACCTTCCCAAGCTGAAGGAACAAGGCCCTTGTTAATTAATTGCGATCATTTGTGCAAACGAACATCCAATCAAGCAACTTGCTTCCGCCCCGTGGGTCCATCCAACCATGAGAAAGTAACTTCCAGGCAATCAAAAAGCCCTCTTCGGAGGCACATGCCCTCTTCGGAGGCAAAAGCCCTCTCTCGAGGCACCACAAGCCCTCTTCGGAGGCACAAGCCCTCTTCGGAGGCACAACTCTTCAGAGGAGCCCTCTTCGGAGGCATGTCCCAAAATCAAAACCTTTTTCAGAAGCTCATTTCACTGCGTAGGAAAATTCACTTTTTAACAAATAAAAGTGATCATCTCCGAGAGTTGAAGTGTTCTTCAAGAAAGAAAGAGAAAGTAAAAATTTCTCCAAAAACGAGATACACTCTATCAAAAGCAGAATGATTCTTCCCTTAAAAAGTGGAATAGTTATTCTCTAAAATAAGAGTATTATTCTTGTAAAAGCAAGAAATATTGCAATGCACTTATGGTATGGGGGCAACATTATACAATTCAGTTACATTAATAGAAGTAATATACAAGCAACATACCACAAGTTCATTGCAGTATCACGTTAAAAAAGATGTGGAATAAACGCATTCTCAAACACAGACAAAAAGTTTGTACAAGTAAAAAGAATCGTTTATTCTACACTAAAAATGAGAGATGTATTCTTACATACACAAGAATTTGTACAAGTAAAAGAATTATTTTATTCAATACTACGAAAATTCTTTACATGTGCAGATATAAAAAAAAGCGGGGACCGGTACCCGCACAATCTCCGATCAATACATGCAAAAAAGCAAAACAAGAAGAAGAAGAGCCAGCCTGTCATCCCTACTTCCCGCCACTTTTGGAGCTCTTGCCCGGTTTGATGGTTAATTTCGGAATTCGGCGTGGGCGGGATGGAGAAGGAGGAGTGGTTGGGTCTTCTTCTATTTTATCTTCCCCAGCTGAAGCACTTCTCTTCTTCTTCTTTAGTGCATGCTTTCCCTTCCTCTTTGAAGAAGATTCGCTTCCCGGAGTCAGCAGCATGGAAAGCTTTGTATCATCATCAAATGACTGCTCCAGAGTCTTCTCACTGTCCTCCGTCCCTTCCGCTTTCTATTCTTGAGAAGCGAGTGGATCCTCCAAGCCTTGGAGAGCTTCTATCTGTTCTTCCTACGACCCTGGTTGAGAAGCAGGAGTGACTTGAAGAGATGGAGGAGGAACAGTTGGAAGAGGAGAAGAATGCACGATGATCGGTGCTTCCGCTATAGAAGTAAAGAAGTTAAAGTCAGTATTCTTTGAAAAAGAGAAGATATTGGATCACCAGGACTTAAGTAATAAGCGAGAAATTCATCAAGATCAGTTGAATCTAATGAATAATCCACTTAAGCCAGATCTAAATCGAAGTTACCTGGAGAAGTTGGTTTTGACGGTTCAATTTCAAAATTTTCAGCCTCAATGTCTTCTTGGCTCTTTTCCTCAATTTGGGTAAGGGGAGACTCGGTAGTGATGGGCTTAGCCTCAACGTCTTTTGCAGGAAGAGGAGAGTGAGAGCTGGAACCAACGATATCAACGTTGGTCGAAATCGAAGTGTGGACAGGGGCAGTTAAATATATTTTCTTCTCTGGGTGTTCTTCTGCCACTGTTCCAGCTCTAGCTTCAGCGAGTTGCTCTTTTCCTCTAGCAAGAGCGGCACGAGTATCGTCATCAAGGTAAATTGCCTCAAGCGCCGTCTCATTATAGCCATCTCCTCCGAGCATATCGATCGCAGCCTCCCATACTTCAGCTAGGGTAATCTCATATTTTGGTCCCAAAAATGAGAGACTCCCGCACCCCAAGACGCTGTGAATATAGAAGTCAAATAAAGTAGAGTCGATGCTGGCCTTGGTTGCTTCGTGAGACTCTTCAGCTGCAACTTGTCCGGCAACCGCATCATCGCGCTCTTTCTCAACTTTAAGAAGTCGAGCTTTTAGCGTCTCAATCTCCGCGTTCTGGGAGTAAAATGTTTCCCGCAGTTCAGCATTTTCTTTGCGATATTTCTCAGTAATGTGCTGCTCAGCTGCAAGCTTCATTTCGGCATCCCTTTGCGCAGCGTGTGCGTCCCGCACTTGCTTCTGAAAGACTTCTTCTTTCTGGGTATGCGATGCAGAAGAAGTGGTGAGATCTTCCTTAAGTTGCTTGACCTCAGATTCAAGCCTTGCATTGTCATCCGCGATGCTCGTCATCTCCGCATCGTGCTGCTTGCAAATCTTAGCCCATTCAGACTTATCGTTCTCCAGAGTCAGCATGTTTTCGAGATTCATATGGTTGACTCTTTGGAGTTCATCAACAAGTTTCTGCCATTGCGACATCCTCTCAATATCAAGCTTAACTGCATCAAGATTTCTAAGCATGGCTTGCTTATCGATTGGAACCAAATCTAAGTCAAAGCGCACTCCTTTTAAGCACCAGTTCAGAAATCGGCTTTGAAGCGTTGGAGGGCCATCTTTAACCTGATACTGAGGCCTGTTGATGATCGCTTGGATGTCGGATTTCTTTAAAGGAGGAGAGCCGGCCAGGATATCAGAAGAGATAGGAGCGTCAGTCTTTTCGGAAATTGCAGACGTGTCCTTTTCACTAAGTCTAACCCGTTTACTCGGGTCTTCGGTAGCATGGCTCTTCCCTTTATCGTCATGATATTTTCTTTTGTGGGAGTCGTCGTCTCTCCTTCTCTGCTGCTCTTCATAAGCTCGCCTCTCTTGAGCTTTTCTAACTTCTCGCTCTTCGTCAGATTCTTTGCGAGTGGGGAGATAGCGTCCGTAATCGTAAGAATCGCGCCCTCCGTAGCGCCGAAAGTTGTCGTAATATGAGCCACTTCGCCCTATTAAAGAACCTGAAATTGAAGAAAAGACAAGTCTTAGAAATCTTCAAGTTGAAGAAGCTAAGTGCGTTTAAGTGCTAAGCATCCTAAGTGTGTGTGATGTGCGAACTACGTGCGTCAAACTACAAACCACTCTTTGGTCGGGGAGTGATAACAGATTGAGAAGCGGGAGTTGATTTTTGAGCCGACAAAGTTTGCTGCAAAGTAGATGTCGCTTCGGTTACAGGAGATGTAGCTTTAGTTATATCATCTTTGAAAAGTTCCTGTGAAGTAATCATCAGATCACTCAACCCCTCAAAGGTATCGTCACCATCGTGTTTTGTGGGACTTTCTCTCTCGACTCCTTTATCATCAACTTTCTCGAAATGTTGAGAAGTTTCTTCTTCTTCAACCGGGGAAAGTGCAAACTTGCTAGACGACCCCATAACGTCAGTAGAAATTGAACACTTCACTAGTGAAGTCTCAGCGGTGGGTTCTTTCAGTGAAGGTTCTTTAGCAGGAACTGGGGCATCTGATGCCTTAGCTGGAGAATCAGGGACTTCATGCGGCTGAATAGAACGGGAAGGATGTAAGAGTCCGAATTGATGGAAAAACTCATCTTTCAGTAGAAATTGAACATTCCTCTCCTCAACTGGCACGACCATAAGCCTCTCGAAGGTTGTTTTGTGACTAGGGTCCCTAGAAGGAGGAGGGAGCACTGAAAAAGTAGAAAAAGAAGTTAACACTTGACAATTCAGACTTCGAAGAGTTCAGAAAACATAAGGAAAGGAAAAAGATAAATGGTCATACTTCCCACTCTCTAGATGGCATAAAATCCCGGGGGACAACGAATGTAGAGAAACTGGCTTAGGAAACCGTGAACACTGTCAGGGAGACCGATGATCAACTTACGGTTTCTAGCACTTCTCACGACTGTGATAGAAGGATGATCTTTATTTTTGGCAAAAGAACATAGATAACAAATTTCATCAAAACTTGGGAGACGATCCAACGTTCTCCTAAATAGCACACAAAGTCCCATCAGGATGGCGTATCCGTTGGGATGAAACTGAAAGGGAGAAATTGATAATCGTAGAAGAAGCTGTTGAAGGAAATCGTTGAATGGAGGAATAGCTCCGTTCATGCACATATGGCGATTAACGGTAACAAAACCATGAGGTGGTATAACAGTAGTGTCACTCCTCTCAAGCAGTATGGCATCTATTTCAGCAATGCCGAACTGAGTACATAGTTGACGGAAAACTCTGTATGTTAATGTAGTTGAAGTTCGTTCTGGAGGATCAGCTAATGGAACAGGGATAGGAATAGTTTCTCCAGCTTGAGCTGTTGCATCTTCTTGTTGAGAAGACATTCTACACAATAAACCGGATGTTCAAATATGAAGGTGCACGTTTCCTAAAAAGTGTGGAGTGTTGTGCAAAACTAGTGAAAATAAAAAGCAAGCATAACTGGAATTAAACTAGTTGACAATCAGTCGATTACAAGATTTCAGAACTTGTTAATATTCAAGTGCAGTGTTAGTGCAAACAAATCAGTTTTAGTTGACTATTACAATTTTGCTTTAATACTTCACTTGAATTGGTTATTGTACAGCATTTCGTTCATACAGTTCATTTAAGTTGGTTTTTTCTTTATCGACTAATCTGTCATTCGATGTGGGCAATCAGTGGCAGTATATTTGTCCCAATTTTCTGTAAATGTTGTATTAAGCAGGTTGTTAGCTTGCAAATTTAAGCAATCTGTAAAAAAGGAAAAATATGCAACAAAGTTCAAAAGTTCAAAGTTCAGGCAAAGCTTAAAAGTGTCAAGTGCTAAATCGTCGATGACTCAAGTGCTAACTCGACGACGACTTAGGAAAGATTTCCTACGGGTTAAGTTAAGTCGTTGGTTCTCTGATTCTTTGGGTCGTCAGTCATAACACTTATAAAGATATGAAGCTTCGGTTGAAAACAACACATGTGCTAACTCGTCCACGACTTAAAGGTTATGAGGCGAGCTAGGATAAGTCGTTTATGCTACAAGTCGTTGGCATTTCAAGTCAAAAGTCCTTAAGTCGTAGGTCGGATAAAGAAGCAAAAGCTCCAATTCGAGGCAATGAGAAATCCTCCAAGTCCTAACTCGGAAACGACTCAAAGCTTAGGTCGCATGAAACTGCTAAGTCGGTTCCGACTTAAGTCGTGGAAGTCACTGGGACACACAAAATTGCTAAGTCGTGACCAAGCCAGTATCTCAACCAGCTTTCCTCCTTAACTCCTAACCCGTTAACCCAATAGCCTCATCAACAACGATCCTCGTTCCATCACACCATTGGATCACCCAAAAACCAATTCGAACCGCCTCAGATTTGCTGTGAATCTGATATATTACTGCACTACCACAACTACAACATGGTCGATGGCAATTGCAGATCGATCGAAGAGTTACTCATAATGAAACGCAGTACCAAAAAACAAATGGAAGTCGGAAAATGGGGAGTTAGCAATTCGACAATGGACATGGGTGAACGAAGATCGGATTGACTTACGAAGTATAACGGGAAGATGATTGGCGATTGGATGGTTGGAATTTGTCTTTGAAAGCTCGGAATTACGTCAATGGCGGATTCAAATAGAAGAACAGGTGAGGAGAAGGAAGAATGATTCAACTATTTATACGCTGGAAGGCGGGTCGACATATATGGTGTATGACCTAAGACTTATATTAAGTCGCTTCCGACCTAACAGACTCGTCAAAAAGCGAGTTAAGAAAATCGAAGCACACGACCGACGATTTAGGCGTATACTTCGAGGGGCAAATGTTAATCCTCTTTTGTTCGCGACTTAATAAGCTACGACTTAACGGCTTAAGAGTTGCCGACCTAAAAGGACTTACCGACCTAATAATTAACCGATTTAAGATGTGGACCGACTTAAGGAGCTAACGACTTAACAGGTTATGACCTACCGACCTAAGGAATGAGATGACTTAAGATATGTGCCGATCTAAGAGGCTACCGACTTAAGAAGATAGCAGCTTAACGACCTAAGAAGTCTAACGAGTCAACTTCATACCGACCTAGAAGCTCACTAACTTAAGAGAAACCTACGACTTAAAGGTCTGGACGACCTAACGAGTTAAAGAATTCACGATTTAAAGGAGTTAACGACTTAACTACAGCCACGGTTTAACGAACTAAATACATACGATCTAAAGAAAGTTGCGACCTAGCAACTTAAGAGATATAACAGCTTAAAGCAATCAACGACCTATGTTAGATCGCATACGATCTAAGGAGACGAAGGCAGTGCCGCATCTTTTAGGTCGCTGTCGACTTACGACTTACACTAAGTCGCGCACGACTTATCAGTTCGTTCAGAAGAATCAAGTGCAGCCAAAGTAATCCCTTATGCCGTCACCGACTTACGATCTACGACCTACCTTAGGTCGTGGCCGACTTATCACTTGATGATAAAATTTTGCTCAGAAATCCTCTCTATAAATACCCCCAAACTCCAACAAGTAAAGGACTTTTGGCCGATCATTTCTTGAAGCATCGTTACTCTGCCGAATTCTCAACTCACTCAACATTTGAAGATCTCTAAACATTCAAGACACTACAACAAGCTTCGGGAGGAATTTCATACATCCGACATGGATTCATCAAGTTTCAACATCGAAGTTTGAGCTAGTAGTCGAGAGTGTTTTTATGATCAGATTGAATTGTATTTTGAAGAACATTGTATCATTTTATAACCAGAATCAGCAATAAAAGACTATAAAGTGGACGTAGGCTCAATTACGGGCCGAACCACTATAAATCTGTTGTTCCTTTACCATTTCTGCTATTTTCAGCTTGTATTCTATTCCCGTACCAACGGGTGGTGCTTTCACGATTCTATTACACACACTGGGTGTTAGCATTCAACTTTTAGCGTTAACATTAATTATCCATTCTTCTTAACTTAATAGTTAACGAATTACAAATCATTCAATCTTTGTTTAAAAGTAAACTCATATTTATTAATGATTTAATTAACACTCCCAAATATACTGAAAACACAGATTTCCAACTTGCTTTTAAATTCACATGTTAAAGTATTACTTTTGTTATAAAGAAATTTAAAAGAACTTAAATCAAATTCTCTTTGTATTCACATATTTAAAGTATAACTTTACATTTAAATTTACTTAAACATTTGACTTTATAAAAAAAACTAGAATTCAAATTTAGTGTGAAGTCCAGGTTTTAAAACTTGGTTTAGATTCTTTCTTTACAAATTCAAATTCCAATTTAAATTCAAGCTCTTTTTGAATTACACTTAACTACTTAACATTTCAAGTTATTAAAACAATTTAAATTTATAAACTTTATTCCCAAACTAAACTTCAAAACTGATCTTAAATTTATATTTAAACTTTGATTTAAAATTCAATTTAAACTTTGATATATAATTTAGATTTCAATTTTTAAAATTTGGAAACAAGACAGTGTTCTGGTTTAACCCTGTACAAAACATTACCCGAACCTCCCCTCTACTTGCTTCGAGACCAACACTAACATTCTTTGAGAAAAACACTCGAGTTACTGGAGAAAAATCTCGAGTTCACCCTGCTTCGTCCCCAACTACCCAAATTTCCAGATCACCAGAACTCGTGCACGGTGCACGTGCACGTCGCCGATGATCGATTCCAGGCGACATCACATCGTCGAACAAGTCGAAGTCCATCCTCGAATCAATCTCTGATCGCCAGAACTCCACCATTCGCTCGAATTCGAAATCGAGATTTTCGAACCAAAACTTGGAACAACAGTCCCACCACCACCAAACTCTGGAAACGCCTCGTCCTCGTAGCTTCGACCACCTGAAGCTCTACAACTCCGGCCTCGACTTCGACTACCACCCAACTACCATTCCTCAAAAACTCGAAACACTCGATCAACTACTCACGACGTGATGATCGATTTATCAAACCTAGCTAAAACTAGGTTTATAAAAAGAAAATGCTTGTCGTCGCTGCCTCGATGATCGATAGCATCTCCGGCTATTTTTCCCATACCACCATAGGCTCCTCTATTGCCATAAGAAAACCCGACCCCCCAAGCATCTCCGACCATCGGAATTTGCCCAAAAACCATTTTTCGTTCAACATCGAACTGCTTTTAAACCATGCAACTTAAAATCATCATATTAGTTTTAGAAATCATGGTTTGGTTCAGGAATTCGATCTATGTTCCTGAAATTATGAATTAAGATGTTTGAAATTTTGCTTATATTGAGTTGCTCATTTTTTTCTTGGTTTCCAGAGATAATACTAAGTTGTTTTAACTAGAATAAATTTTTAATCTAAACTATATGCTACAACAAACAAATTTTGTTTAAACCTTAAATCCAGATTATGCTTAGGTCAAAAGGAAATGATTTTTTTCTTTCAAACTGATGTTTGAAACAAGAACAGGATAGTATAGAAGCCAAACATCCATCATCCAAATTTACTCAGGGAATCTATATATATATACACACACACAAGCATACTAATTCACAGATTAACATGCAACAGATTCATACTCTTAAATTTAATAAAATGAGGTTACTTACCTTGGTTTCAGAAAAAGAACAGAGCTTTACTTTTCTTTGAAACAAGCTTGAACTTCTTTTTTTTATTTCTAGTTTGTATTGATCTGTTCTGTTGTTTATGATTGAAGTTTGTTTAATTTTGAATGGTATTTGCTTTAGATTTTTTTCTCAGTTAAAATGAACGAACTGGAATAAAGAGAAGGTTATATATAGGAAATGAGTTAACAGGTTGATAAATTATTTTGTACAAAGTGATATTTTTGTTTGTACAATAGTTAGTGATTTTTACTAGCAAATGGAGGCTGAGGTACCTTGCATTAATTATGATTGTCTTGTTTAACAAGCTTATACTTATCCTATTTATTTATACATAGATATTTATGTTTTTACTTTACTTTTCCTATTACTTACTTCTTGTCTTGCATACTACTACACATACATATTTACTTGTGTAATATCCCGGAAATTTGGGGCAATATCAATTTAATAATCTGTTTAAATAATTAAATTGATTGATAATTTTTGATAATAAATATTTGAATTGATTTAATAATCTAATTAAATAAATATTTAATTGGTGAATTTTATCTTTTATAAGTTAATAAAATGATTATTATAGATAAGTAATTGTAATTTATAAATTAAGAAAAGGCTTTATTTACATTTAAAATGAATAAGTGTTACTTAAATGACATGTGTAAATCTATAAAGACACCTACATAACAAGTGTAAATTTATTAACAACTCTAAATGACAAATGGCAAGTTTTTAAATTTTAGTTTTCTTTTATTTTTTTTTTTTATTTTTTTTTAATAAACTACATATTAACTTATTTAAACATATGTTCCCATCTTCTTTTCCTTTTCTATTTCTTTCCAAAAACTTAAGAAAAACTTCAGCAAAAATAATCTGTAATCAAAACTTTTCTCTAACAAATCCTCAAAACCAAATCTGAACTCATTTCTCTCCTCATAAACAATCTGTAGATCAACATTCCTCTACCAAAATTTATCAAAATCAACTCCTCAAAACCAAAAACAAGTAAACCTGTTTTAAAGCAAGATCAAAGGAAAAAAAATCAAACCTGGAGTCTAAAGCAACACATCAAAACAAACAAGTTAACATGCATGCAAGATTCAATAACAACAATTCCAGTTTTAAAAGGTTCAAAAGCAGTTTCAAAAGATATGCTCTGTTCTCTGCTTTTAAATATAAGTGAGTAACATTTATTTTAAAAACTTAAGTATATGATATCTGTTTGCATGCTATAAATTCTTGAATCTATGATGTAATATGCCTGCATGTTGTTTAATATAAATTGTATGTATATATGTTGAAATTTTGGATGCATGTCTGATATCAACCCTGTATAGCTTCCAGTTTTGAAAACTTCTCAAGTTTTCTTTGTTTAAAGTGAGCAAACCCTTAACCTTATACACATTTTGGTTTGCATGCAATTAGTATTGATGAATGTTTGTGAATAAGTTTGCATATGTTATGAATAGTGTTTGAATGTTGATAGGAATGTGTTGTGCATGTCTAGAAAACAGATACAAATATCTCTGTTTCAAAGATTTACAGGATGCAAACCTGTTTAAAAATCATATTCTCATCTTACAATCATTTATAGACTTTGAAGTCTAAACAAAACCTATTCGAAATTGCAAGATCAAAATTTAAAAAAAAAAAGTTTCAAGCAAAAACATTTAGTGAATATTTTGAAAATGGAAAATTACAGTAAAAATCAATTATATGTCGAAAATCAATATCCATAATTCCATGCTTTGATTATCTAAACAAGATCGTATGGTAGAATGAGGAATTTAGAAACAGAAATCATGATTTAAAGTTTAAATTTTATATAAACAAATTATAATGGGAATTTGTTCTGGAAAACTAAATAGAACAGTTCAAGCTTAGCATATGTTAAAATTTAAACATCTTAAATCATTAATTCAGGCATATGATCTGAATCCTGAAGTGAAAACATGATTTTTAAAACTCGAATCTGGATTTTTAGCAGTAGGAGGAGAGAGCAGTTCGAGGTTGAATAGTTTTTTCCTTTTTGATGATTTCTGATAATCTAAGTGATCGGCGAGGTCGTGGTCATTAATAGAGGATGTGGAATGATCAGGGATCGTGGGAAAAATGTCGGAATGGTGATCGACGTACTGTGGCGATGGGAATTGATTAAGAAAATCTGTAGACCTAGTTTTTGACTTGGTCGGAAAAGTTGTCTCCAGGGTGTCTCTGGTTGATCGAGTTCTACCAGACTATGGAGAATTGAAGAAGGAACGTTGTTGAAGTCATGGCCAGAAGTTCAGACGTTCAGATGATCGGAGGAGTGAATTCGAGATGCTTTCCAGGTTGAAGTTCTGTTCCATGTGATGATCAATTGGCTCGTTTTCGTTTTCCGGCGAGTACGTGACGTTGGGTGGTCGGAATTGTCTGAGAAGGTGATCGTCGACATGCAAGCATCACGGCGAGGTGTTGGAGGCGATCGAGTCGCCTGTGCATGTGCACAAGGTAGCAGCAATGTCTGGAATGAGTTAAGGAAGGAGATGTTGTTCTCGAAGTAGATGTTGGAATTTGACTCGAAGTCATACTCGAGTATTTGAAGTTTTGGCTCGGGTTCGTTGCAGAGAAACTCGAGTGGGTTAAACTGTTTTAAATTTTAAGATAACAAAGTTTAAAATAAAAGGGGAAGAAGAAAACTCGAAGGAGTACTCGGGAAAACAGGGTTTTGGCTCGGGTATTTTGATATATGGCTCGGGTAAGTTGAATGGTTACAGGTTTTAAAGCCTGTGTGTTTTTAAATTTTAAAATTGATTTAAAATTTGAAAACAAAAATTTAAACAAAGTTTAAATTAATATTTTAACGTATGGATTTAATTTAAACTTAAATCCCAGTTGTAAAAAAATAAATAAGTTTTTATTTTAATATTTAAACATCTTTAAATGTTTAAAGTATAGTTTAAAAGAATTTTTAAATTAAATAAATTGGTTTAAAAATCTTGTAAATTTCTTTTATAAATGTTAAGTGTTCTTAACATTTGATTTAAAAAGATTTTGTATATTTGATTTAAATATTGGTTAAAGTTAAATTGTAATCTAGTTTAAATCTTTTAATTTAAAATGAATTAAAAGAAAAGATTTTAAAGAAAAATGTTTTAAAGACTTTTGTTAATAATAACTAAAGTAGTTAAAGGTTAATTCTTTAGTTCAGAAAGAAATTAAGATTTAATTATATAGGAGTAATTAAATTAATAAGGTAATTAAAGAATGATTGATAATTTAATTAATTAATTGGTAAGTAAGAGTTTATCAAGTTGTTTTAATAAATAATTAATTAAAGATTAATTACCTAAAGAAGTAATTAAAGAATTGTTAAATAATTAATGAGGGATCATTAATTAGGGATAAATAAACAATTAATTAATGGGATTAATTTTGGAAATCAATTTGATTAATAAATTAATAATAATCATTTATGGAAATTGGTTAAGTATAATTACTTAATGGAAGTAATTAAGGAAATTAATTACTTAAGGTAATTAATTAAATAATTTGATAAGTTAAATTAATTAATTTAATTAATTTAAGATAATCACTTGGTTATGTGATAAGTATAATTACTTAAATGTAATTAGTAAAGTGTAATTACTTAGGAAAGTAATTAAAGTTAATTAGTGGATGTAATTAACTAAAGATGATTTAATAATAAAAGTAATTTGAGTTTAATTACTTTGAATAATTAATCAAGGGATTAATTAAAAGATAATTAATTAAACAGTAATTAATTTATGAAAGAGTAATTAAGGGTAGTTAATTACTAAATATGATTAATCAAAGGTGATTAATAAATGTGGTTTAATTAAGAATTAATTATTAAATATAATTAATTTAAATGATGTAATTAAGGATTGGTTAATTAAGATTAATTAATAAATAATTAGTGATTAAAGAAATTAATTAATTGTAACTAATTAAGGATTAATGTAATTAAATTAATTAATGAAGTAATTTAAGATTAATTACTGAAATGGTTTAAGTTAATTAATTTGTGAAATTAATTAAGAGTTAATTACTTAAAGTAATTAAAGTATAATTAATCAGGAATGATTAATTAAGATGATACTTAAAGTATGATTAATGAATTGGTTTAATTAATAATTAAGTAAGCAGGATTTATAGGATGAAGTAATTAATTTAATTCACTTTAAATTAATTAGAGATGATAAATCATTACTTAAGAATAGATGAATGATATTGAATGCTTTGCATTGTTGATATCTCTGATGAGATATGTGTTGATATATGATATGGATGTTTGGTTGAATTGAAATGATAATGTAGATTATCTATTGTGAATTATCTATCTGTGTGTAGTATAGATAAGAATTGAATTGTTTTAACCTTAAAACAACTTGGCCCTTAAAAGATACGTTTTGGATTTCGATGAGACCGGGATCGGGTTTCCGTATACCGGAATTCCAGGTCTGGAGACCCGAATACCACATCGATCCAAATTAACGATAGGTCGTGAATCTCAAGTGAATATGAAGATTCAAAGTGCAAGGGTTATTGTCGTTAACTCTGAGGGTGATTCCAATACGAGTGTAACGAGATAATGCCTTCGGTTTCGTTCGAACCCGGAACGAACTTGTATGGATTGAATACTTTCAGAACATCGTCAGGTGGACGATTAGTATTCTAAGTGATGTGTTCTGATTAAAGGTAAATCGTAACCTCAAGCCTCATCAACCGGGAATGGCTAAAACAGGGGAGGTGCAGCAAGGCTTCGTGGGTAGCACCCACTGAGAGTAAGGTCATCCCTGTCTAGAGAGTTCCTCCTTTTATTTCGGCTTAGTGGTGCAGTTGGCGACGGCCATCTGTGGGGTGATTTTATTCGGGATTATCCAGTAAGGGATGGTTCCGGCTTTGTGTTGCAGGGGATTGGGAGTAATCCTCGGTACGGTGATCTAGGCCCCGTACTGTGATGAGCGGTACCCCGGTAGCTCTGCCATTGTATGGAAACCTAAATTCCAATAAGTGATAACGGACTTGATTGTATACCTATGTATGCTGGAATTTAATGAATGTAACAATTTCGGCTATGTGAATATTTATTTGAAAACCCTAGACCCTATTATAATATAACTGGATTTCCTATCAAATGTTTTGGTTAGCATAAGGTAAAAACTTACCCATGTTTATTTGTGGGGAGTCTTACGTGATACCTTTTCTATTAAAAGGTTTTCAAAGTTAAGCAACTTTAACCTGTTACTCACACCAGACCCATGTCTGACCCAAGTGTGTATTTCTGTTTTATAAACTCTTGGGTACTCAAAATTTTACGAGTAGCCAAGGGATTCAGGTTTAGCTTTGACGAATTGTGGAGGAGCAATGGAGCAGGAGGCTTCAGCGTTCGTAGATATAGTATTCCGATGTGTTAATCTCTATGATAGTGTGTGTATTGTATTGAGTTGTAATAACTAGACAGATGTTTATAACTGTCTAGTATGTGATGTGTATTTGTGTAACTCTGATAAGTGTTGTATACTATGTAATAGTTTATGTTATTAATATAATTTATTCGTTCCGCTGTGTGAGATTTTGTTGTTTCTTTCTTTCTTCTCTTCTTTTCTATTTCTACCCCTTTCTTTCTTATTGATGATACGTCATTCTGTAGAATGAGTGGCGGGTCATCACAACTTGCTTGGTAGCTTTATGTACAAATACATACTTTATAGCATAAAGTTGTTTTAACCAATGTTATAAAATTTTAACTTAAACTATCAAATACTTAATTTACTTATTATTATTTTCATACTTATGCTAATACTTATAAGATTTATTTTTATTTTAAATTTTTTTTGAAAGACTTTATTTTAAATTTTCAAACCATAGCTTTCTTTCAAAATACACACATATATATAGATATAACTTTGAAATAACCATTTCTATTTATATTAAAATCCATTTGTAAAGACATTACATTATTAACATTGTTTAAAAATAACTCATTATTAAATTCAAATAATTTATAAAAGAAACTATCTCTTTATTAATAAATAACATATTTTTATTTGAATTTTGGGAAAACTCGGATTTGTTTACCAATTAATTTCACAATTTTTATTCAAAAATTAAATTAATTATCAATTTAAACTTAGTTAAAATCCGGGATCGTTACAGTTTCCCCCCGTAAGAAATTTCGTCCTCGAAATTTGCCAGGGAGACACAAAGATAGATGAAGAATATTTCATCAAATTAACTGAATATCTATTCTGCATTTGGCTTACCAAATCAAAATATCAATAATAGATACAAGAATGAATCTTTTTAATTTTTTCACTAGATACTCGGGTTATCCAGATCTACGAAATATGCGGTGGCATTGGTTAGTTCAAAGGGATAACTAACCATTCGTAGAATATATCCGGACCCAAAAATAGACAGATATATGGATACAATTCCAAAACTTTTAGTTTAGAAACTAAAGTATACCTATCAACCATAACAACCAAAGCAACCAATTCATCCAAACAAACAATTCTGACATATTTGGAGTTTATGCCCCATGCAAATATATCAAATCTTCTTCCTGGATCTACCAGGAACTATCAAAGAGTTGAGAAAAGACGACGAACAAAAGAGATTGATAGGGAAAAGATTATTTCCTTGTTGTTACAGGGTATTGACCATTTATAGTCGTATTCCCCTGTCCCCTATCGCATCCTCTTCTTACACTCATACTTACTATTATTTTAAATTTTCAAACCATAGCTTTCTTTCAAAATACACACACATATATATATATATATAGATATAACTTTGAAATAACCATTTCTATTTATATTAAAATCATTTGTAAAGACATTACATTATTAACATTGTTTAAAAATAACTCATTATTAAATTCAAATAATTTATAAAAGAAACTATCTCTTTATTAATAAATAACATATTTTTATTTGAATTTTGGGAAAACTCAGATTTGTTTACCAATTAATTTCATAATTTTTATTCAAAAATTAAATTAATTATCAATTTAAACTTAGTTAAAATCCAGGATCGTTACAGTTTCCCCCCTTAAGAAATTTCGTCCTCGAAATTTGCCAGGGAGACGCAAAGATAGATGAAGAATATTTCATCAAATTAACTGAACATCTATTCTGCATTTGGCTTACCAAATCAAAATATCAATAATAGATACAAGAACGAATCTTTTTAATTTTTTCACAAGATACTCGGGTTATCCAGATCTACGAAATATGCGGTGGCATTGGTTAGTTCAAAGGGATAACTAACCATTCGTAGAATATATCCGGACCCAAAAATAGACAGATATATGGATACAATTCCAAAACTTTTAGTTTAGAAACTAAAGTATACCTATCAACCATAACAACCAAAGCAACCAATTCATCCAAACAAACAATTCTGACCTATTTGGAGTTTATGCCCTATGCAAATATATCAAATCTTCTTCCTGGATCTACCAGGAACTATCAAAGAGTTGTGAAAAGACGACGAACAAAAGAGATTGATAGGGAAAAGATTATTTCCTTGTTGTTACAGGGTATTGACCATTTATAGTCGTATTCCCCTGTCCCCTATCGCATCCTCTTCTTACACTCATACTTACTATCAGTCAAGGTTTCAAATCTCGGATTTTGGCCAATATCTCGGGCAAATATCTCGGCTTTCTCGGGCGATATTTAAAAGGCTTATAACTAACCAAGCTGCCAAATCTCGGATTTTGGCTAATATCTCGGATTTTCATCTCGGCTGATCTCGGGGAGATTTAAAACCTTGCTATCAGTGGATAGTAAGAGAATTTACTGAGGTGTACGGACAAATATCTTGGGGATACTCATTCTAGGGTATACTTCACCCTATCTCTAATGAGTTACTTAATGTGTTATACTCCTCAGCTAAAGTTCAACCTTAGCTCCGATACCAAAATGTCACGATCCAAATTTCGGCGTTCGAAAATCGACACCTGTACTTCACTTGTACTCGAATGCCGCAGATTCAATCGTTGAAATTCGACTCGTGCAGGAGCTTATAACACATTAAGTATAACAACATAGCGGAAGAAAGAAATTAATGATATCATATACAACTCCAACGAATACAATATCCAGAATATACAACAATGATATCAATATGATACAACAATATCAGAGACAAATAATAATGTTACAGCGGAAACAACAGGACTGACCAAATGATCTGAAAAATAAAATGAGTCCAACAACTCCAATATCAAGCTCGAGCCACCATCACGTTGCACAAAGACAAGCAAGGTCGGTCGTCCGTGGACTCCAAAAACTGAACTAGCTCCAACTAATCTACTAAACCTGACTATCTGAAAAACCCAACTCTAGACTACCCGTGTGAAAAATTGTGGGCACCCAGAGTTTAGGAAGGGAACAATAAACTCAGGTCAGTCATGGGACTGGTATGAGTAACAAAAACAGTTTATCTTTAAAACAGACAACAAAAGAATTTTAAACATTGAAATTCGCAATATTTTTTTTTGAAATGAAACTACCATAAGGCCTCCCGCCACGCACACAATGCAAACGCAAAATTGGAGTAAATTTCTCCTTATGATAGTCAAACATGCTTACTACGCAAAAAAAACTCTTTTGATATTATTACTAGTGCATAGTGTAGGAAACATTTTGAAAATATAATATTAATCTTAGCCAGCATACAACAATTATTGTATGCCTACTATAGCTACTATGTTCAATAGCAGGTTACCGCCACATTCCACAGCAGGTTATACAACTAAAACCGTACCGAGTTCGTATAGTTTCTTTGGATTTTCCAACAAATGGTCAGGCTAAGGAACTTCCTACTGCCACATGGGTACGCCTCTGGAGGGACGTCCCAAGAACTAATTTGCTCTCTGCCAACACAAGGCCGGGTTACCTCTTACTAAGTAACTACTACATAAGTATGCCACCCCCGGTCGTTTGCGACCTTTATCCGAGGATCCTCGATTACAAAACAACAATCACACAGTAAATGAGATTGATGCAACCACACAGGTAAAGCATCTGGGCTCCATACCATGATACCACCTTTTTCTAGAAGGAAATGACATACCCTAAAGGGAGCGACCCTCATAACCTTGCCGCATCTTTCCTGTTTCGACCATTTCCGGGGTGTGAGGTCCGATGAGGTCTCGTCCACAAAGCTACGCTTTACATGAAAGCCATGCTTTGATCAACAAATGATCAATAACACGCAGTAGCACTCAGCATGCCACACTACCAAATTGGGAGTATATCACTGATAACCTTCAACTACATAACCTCTGAGCTTGTACGTCTCAGAGAAGGGTGTTAAGCTAAGAGAATAAATCTCCGCCACCAAACAGAAATGTATTTGAAAGAAATCAGCTTTATATCTCAAAGTGTAATGTCAGACATACGGCCATACAAGTCTGTTTCGGGTTCGAACAGAACCGAAGGCACTTCTAAAGAAGCCCTTGCAATCCGGGTATTCACAATCCCGATTGGACTTCCCATCACTTAGGGAATCTCTATACCGTAGCTACTCAGTGCAGAGACAATCGATAGGTTATCCTATCGCTCTCACAAATACCCGGTCTTCAACACCGATCTTCAAATGCTATCCATTTACGTCGTATCACTATTCGGAATGGGTTATATGACACAAAGTCCTCTCCCGGCTAAACCGAATGGTGAGCGCTAAATTTTAAAAACATATGGATATTGGAATTTCAGTTAAGTCACAACTTATTACCCAAAACTTTTCTTCAAATGGTTTAAACACATTACCATTTTAATCTTTTACACAAAAAGATTTATCTCACAAAGTTCACCCAGTTTCACAAAGATCTATTCATAGATTTTCAAATCGATTTCCATTTCAATTGGATTAACTCATTAAATCTTTAAATTAAAGATTTAACTTATAGCTTTCAAAACAATTCCATTTCGACCTTTTATACAAAAGGTACACCTTTCCAATTTCAAAACAAAGTTGAACAATCTTTCACAAAGATTTATTCATAACTCGGAAAACCATTTTCATTTCAAACTTGAAATTCTATTGACACAAATTGGAAATTCATTCCTTATATGAAAGCTTCTATTATTTGAAAAGAAATAGTTTTCATTTCGAAAAATCTAATTCTTTTATACGAGTTAAAGTCCTTGGGTTAAATTCAAATTCTCAAAACCATACTTTAAAATGGTTTAAATTCATATAAACACATTCATAACATCTTTAACCATAATTTCCAACCATGGAATTCAATTCCTAATTTTGAATTCAAATTCAAATTAAATTATTTAAATTGAAAAACTTTACCAAGTTATTCAAAATAACTTTTATCTTAAAACTCCTTTTCGAAAGCTTTAACATTTAATCCAAAACCATTTCCAAAATCAATTAAAATTTCAATTTCAAAACATTAAATTTAAATCATCTGCGACTTAACCGATTTCCTCATGAAATCCATATTTGTGTGTGTAAAAGTGTAGTCCAAGGGTTTAACACAATAGTGCAAACATCATTCAATCATCACATATTCAAATACAACAATATATTTGATATGCAGTATAAACTATAACGCTTATCTTTCATTCACAGATCACAGATCACAGATATATATATATATATATATATATATATATTGCAGATAATAAAATTACATTCAACCCAGATAAATAAACTACATTACAGATCACACATATAAATCAGAATATATCACAAAGCATCCCAGATCAGGAATATCAATAATTCCATCATCCAACCAAATCCAAACATTCACAAGTAAAATTTATTAGTTAAATGATTAATTTAAATCAGTTGTATTAATTATTAATCTAGGTTAATTATCATAAGTTAATTACAATTTATCTGAAATAAATTTCCCTTTCATCATTTATTAGTTAACCTTTAATTATTAACTAATCATCCTTAATTAATGAATCAATTACTTTTAATTATTTAATAAATCTTAATTAATCACATTCATTAATTAATCCTTTGATTACTAACAAATAATTATACTCAAGTTACTAACCATCATTCAATTAATTACATCCAGTAATCATCTATTAATTACTTCTCTAAGTAATTTTACTTTCCAAATCGTCAAGTGATTATTCTAAATTAATTTAAACTTAAGTAATCAACTTGAACTAATCCAATTAAACTCAACTAATTACACTGAATAATTAATTCCTTAAATACTTCCATTAAGTAATTATACTTAAACAATTCCATAAATGATTATTATTAAATTAATTAATCTAAATTAATTAATTATGAAAATTTTATCACATCAATAATTATTTTAAAAATCTTAGTCAATGACCTTCATTGACAATTTAAATTTCTTTAATTACTTTACTAAAGAAATTTACTTATATTAATCATTATTGATTATAAATTGATTAACCATTAAGAACTCATTAATTAATTCTAGTTATTTGATTAATTAAATGTTAATTGTAACTTAATTAGTTCTTAATCACAATTTAATTGTTCCTTAATTAAATAACCTAGCTTCACTCCATAAACTTAAACTTGTAATCACTAAGTTAATTAATACAAAATATTAATTATCCATTCTACTTAACTTAATAGTTAACGAATTACAAATCATTCAATCTTTGTTTAAAAGTAAACTCATATTTATTAATGATTTAATTAACACTCCCAAATATACTGAAAACACTGATTTCCAACTTGCTTTTAAATTCACATGTTAAAGTATTACTTTTGTTATAAAGAAATTTAAAAGAACTTAAATCAAATTCTCTTTGTATTCACATATTTAAAGTATAACTTTACATTTAAATTTACTTAAACATTTGACTTTATAAAAAAAACTAGAATTCAAATTTAGTGTGAAGTCCAGGTTTTAAAACTTGGTTTAGATTCTTTCTTTACAAATTCAAATTCCAATTTAAATTCAAGCTCTTTTTGAATTACACTTAACTACTTAACATTTCAAGTTATTAAAACAATTTAAATTTATAAACTTTATTCCCAAACTAAACTTCAAAACTGATCTTAAATTTATATTTAAACTTTGATTTAAAATTCAATTTAAACTTTGATATATAATTTAGATTTCAATTTTTAAAATTTGGAAACAAGACAGTGTTCTGGTTTAACCCTGTACAAAACATTACCCGAACCTCCCCTCTACTTGCTTCGAGACCAACACTAACATTCTTTGAGAAAAACACTCGAGTTACTGGAGAAAAATCTCGAGTTCACCCTGCTTCGTCCCCAACTACCCAAATTTCCAGATCACCAGAACTCGTGCACGGTGCACGTGCACGTCGCCGATGATCGATTCCAGGCGACATCACATCGTCGAACAAGTCGAAGTCCATCCTCGAATCAATCTCTGATCGCTAGAACTCCACCATTCGCTCGAATTCGAAATCGAGATTTTCGAACCAAAACTTGGAACAACAGTCCCACCACCACCAAACTCTGGAAACGCCTCGTCCTCGTAGCTTCGACCACCTGAAGCTCTACAACTCCGGCCTCGACTTCGACTACCACCCAACTACCATTCCTCAAAAACTCGAAACACTCGATCAACTACTCACGACGTGATGATCGATTTATCAAACCTAGCTAAAACTAGGTTTATAAAAAGAAAATGCTTGTCGTCGCTGCCTCGATGATCGATAGCATCTCCGGCTATTTTTCCCATACCACCATAGGCTCCTCTATTGCCATAAGAAAACCCGACCCCCCAAGCATCTCCGACCATCGGAATTTGCCCAAAAACCATTTTTCGTTCAACATCGAACTGCTTTTAAACCATGCAACTTAAAATCATCATATTAGTTTTAGAAATCATGGTTTGGTTCAGGAATTCGATCTATGTTCCTGAAATTATGAATTAAGATGTTTGAAATTTTGCTTATATTGAGTTGCTCATTTTTTTCTTGGTTTCCAGAGATAATACTAAGTTGTTTTAACTAGAATAAATTTTTAATCTAAACTATATGCTACAACAAACAAATTTTGTTTAAACCTTAAATCCAGATTATGCTTAGGTCAAAAGGAAATGATTTTTTTCTTTCAAACTGATGTTTGAAACAAGAACAGGATAGTATAGAAGCCAAACATCCATCATCCAAATTTACTCAGGGAATCTATATATATATACACACACACAAGCATACTAATTCACAGATTAACATGCAACAGATTCATACTCTTAAATTTAATAAAATGAGGTTACTTACCTTGGTTTCAGAAAAAGAACAGAGCTTTACTTTTCTTTGAAACAAGCTTGAACTTCTTTTTTTTATTTCTAGTTTGTATTGATCTGTTCTGTTGTTTATGATTGAAGTTTGTTTAATTTTGAATGGTATTTGCTTTAGATTTTTTTCTCAGTTAAAATGAACGAACTGGAATAAAGAGAAGGTTATATATAGGAAATGAGTTAACAGGTTGATAAATTATTTTGTACAAAGTGATATTTTTGTTTGTACAATAGTTAGTGATTTTTACTAGCAAATGGAGGCTGAGGTACCTTGCATTAATTATGATTGTCTTGTTTAACAAGCTTATACTTATCCTATTTATTTATACATAGATATTTATGTTTTTACTTTACTTTTCCTATTACTTACTTCTTGTCTTGCATACTACTACACATACATATTTACTTGTGTAATATCCCGGAAATTTGGGGCAATATCAATTTAATAATCTGTTTAAATAATTAAATTGATTGATAATTTTTGATAATAAATATTTGAATTGATTTAATAATCTAATTAAATAAATATTTAATTGGTGAATTTTATCTTTTATCAGTTAATAAAATGATTATTATAGATAAGTAATTGTAATTTATAAATTAAGAAAAGGCTTTATTTACATTTAAAATGAATAAGTGTTACTTAAATGACATGTGTAAATCTATAAAGACACCTACATAACAAGTGTAAATTTATTAACAACTCTAAATGACAAATGGCAAGTTTTTAAATTTTAGTTTTCTTTTATTTTTTTTTTATTTTTTTTTAATAAACTACATATTAACTTATTTAAACATATGTTCCCATCTTCTTTTCCTTTTCTATTTCTTTCCAAAAACTTAAGAAAAACTTCAGCAAAAATAATCTGTAATCAAAACTTTTCTCTAACAAATCCTCAAAACCAAATCTGAACTCATTTCTCTCCTCATAAACAATCTGTAGATCAACATTCCTCTACCAAAATTTATCAAAATCAACTCCTCAAAACCAAAAACAAGTAAACCTGTTTTAAAGCAAGATCAAAGGAAAAAAAATCAAACCTGGAGTCTAAAGCAACACATCAAAACAAACAAGTTAACATGCATGCAAGATTCAATAACAACAATTCCAGTTTTAAAAGGTTCAAAAGCAGTTTCAAAAGATATGCTCTGTTCTCTGCTTTTAAATATAAGTGAGTAACATTTATTTTAAAAACTTAAGTATATGATATCTGTTTGCATGCTATAAATTCTTGAATCTATGATGTAATATGCCTGCATGTTGTTTAATATAAATTGTATGTATATATGTTGAAATTTTGGATGCATGTCTGATATCAACCCTGTATAGCTTCCAGTTTTGAAAACTTCTCAAGTTTTCTTTGTTTAAAGTGAGCAAACCCTTAACCTTATACACATTTTGGTTTGCATGCAATTAGTATTGATGAATGTTTGTGAATAAGTTTGCATATGTTATGAATAGTGTTTGAATGTTGATAGGAATGTGTTGTGCATGTCTAGAAAACAGATACAAATATCTCTGTTTCAAAGATTTACAGGATGCAAACCTGTTTAAAAATCATATTCTCATCTTACAATCATTTATAGACTTTGAAGTCTAAACAAAACCTATTCGAAATTGCAAGATCAAAATTTAATAAAAAAGTTTCAAGCAAAAACATTTAGTGAATATTTTGAAAATGGAAAATTACAGTAAAAATCAATTATATGTCGAAAATCAATATCCATAATTCCATGCTTTGATTATCTAAACAAGATCGTATGGTAGAATGAGGAATTTAGAAACAGAAATCATGATTTAAAGTTTAAATTTTATATAAACAAATTATAATGGGAATTTGTTCTGGAAAACTAAATAGAACAGTTCAAGCTTAGCATATGTTAAAATTTAAACATCTTAAATCATTAATTCAGGCATATGATCTGAATCCTGAAGTGAAAACATGATTTTTAAAACTCGAATCTGGATTTTTAGCAGTAGGAGGAGAGAGCAGTTCGAGGTTGAATAGTTTTTTCCTTTTTGATGATTTCTGATAATCTAAGTGATCGGCGAGGTCGTGGTCATTAATAGAGGATGTGGAATGATCAGGGATCGTGGGAAAAATGTCGGAATGGTGATCGAGGTACTGTGGCGATGGGAATTGATTAAGAAAATCTGTAGACCTAGTTTTTGACTTGGTCGGAAAAGTTGTCTCCAGGGTGTCTCTGGTTGATCGAGTTCTACCAGACTATGGAGAATTGAAGAAGGAACGTTGTTGAAGTCATGGCCAGAAGTTCAGACGTTCAGATGATCGGAGGAGTGAATTCGAGATGCTTTCCAGGTTGAAGTTCTGTTCCATGTGATGATCAATTGGCTCGTTTTCGTTTTCCGGCGAGTACGTGACGTTGGGTGGTCGGAATTGTCTGAGAAGGTGATCGTCGACATGCGAGCATCACGGCGAGGTGTTGGAGGCGATCGAGTCGCCTGTGCATGTGCACAAGGTAGCAGCAATGTCTGGAATGAGTTAAGGAAGGAGATGTTGTTCTCGAAGTAGATGTTGGAATTTGACTCGAAGTCATACTCGAGTATTTGAAGTTTTGGCTCGGGTTCGTTGCAGAGAAACTCGAGTGGGTTAAACTGTTTTAAATTTTAAGATAACAAAGTTTAAAATAAAAGGGGAAGAAGAAAACTCGAAGGAGTACTCGGGAAAACAGGGTTTTGGCTCGGGTATTTTGATATATGGCTCGGGTAAGTTGAATGGTTACAGGTTTTAAAGCCTGTGTGTTTTAAATTTTAAAATTGATTTAAAATTTGAAAACAAAAATTTAAACAAAGTTTAAATTAATATTTTAACGTATGGATTTAATTTAAACTTAAATCCCAGTTGTAAAAAAATAAATAAGTTTTTATTTTAATATTTAAACATCTTTAAATGTTTAAAGTATAGTTTAAAAGAATTTTTAAATTAAATAAATTGGTTTAAAAATCTTGTAAATTTCTTTTATAAATGTTAAGTGTTCTTAACATTTGATTTAAAAAGATTTTGTATATTTGATTTAAATATTGGTTAAAGTTAAATTGTAATCTAGTTTAAATCTTTTAATTTAAAATGAATTAAAAGAAAAGATTTTAAAGAAAAATGTTTTAAAGACTTTTGTTAATAATAACTAAAGTAGTTAAAGGTTAATTCTTTAGTTCAGAAAGAAATTAAGATTTAATTATATAGGAGTAATTAAATTAATAAGGTAATTAAAGAATGATTGATAATTTAATTAATTAATTGGTAAGTAAGAGTTTATCAAGTTGTTTTAATAAATAATTAATTAAAGATTAATTACCTAAAGAAGTAATTAAAGAATTGTTAAATAATTAATGAGGGATCATTAATTAGGGATAAATAAACAATTAATTAATGGGATTAATTTTGGAAATCAATTTGATTAATAAATTAATAATAATCATTTATGGAAATTGGTTAAGTATAATTACTTAATGGAAGTAATTAAGGAAATTAATTACTTAAGGTAATTAATTAAATAATTTGATAAGTTAAATTAATTAATTTAATTAATTTAAGATAATCACTTGGTTATGTGATAAGTATAATTACTTAAATGTAATTAGTAAAGTGTAATTACTTAGGAAAGTAATTAAAGTTAATTAGTGGATGTAATTAACTAAAGATGATTTAATAATAAAAGTAATTTGAGTTTAATTACTTTGAATAATTAATCAAGGGATTAATTAAAAGATAATTAATTAATGAGTAATTAATTTATGAAAGAGTAATTAAGGGTAGTTAATTACTAAATATGATTAATCAAAGGTGATTAATAAATGTGGTTTAATTAAGAATTAATTATTAAATATAATTAATTTAAATGATGTAATTAAGGATTGGTTAATTAAGATTAATTAATAAATAATTAGTGATTAAAGAAATTAATTAATTGTAACTAATTAAGGATTAATGTAATTAAATTAATTAATGAAGTAATTTAAGATTAATTACTGAAATGGTTTAAGTTAATTAATTTGTGAAATTAATTAAGAGTTAATTACTTAAAGTAATTAAAGTATAATTAATCAGGAATGATTAATTAAGATGATACTTAAAGTATGATTAATGAATTGGTTTAATTAATAATTAAGTAAGCAGGATTTATAGGATGAAGTAATTAATTTAATTCACTTTAAATTAATTAGAGATGATAAATCATTACTTAAGAATAGATGAATGATATTGAATGCTTTGCATTGTTGATATCTCTGATGAGATATGTGTTGATATATGATATGGATGTTTGGTTGAATTGAAATGATAATGTAGATTATCTATTGTGAATTATCTATCTGTGTGTAGTATAGATAAGAATTGAATTGTTTTAACCTTAAAACAACTTGGCCCTTAAAAGATACGTTTTGGATTTCGATGAGACCGGGATCGGGTTTCCGTATACCGGAATTCCAGGTCTGGAGACCCGAATACCACATCGATCCAAATTAACGATAGGTCGTGAATCTCAAGTGAATATGAAGATTCAAAGTGCAAGGGTTATTGTCGTTAACTCTGAGGGTGATTCCAATACGAGTGTAACGAGATAATGCCTTCGGTTTCGTTCGAACCCGGAACGAACTTGTATGGATTGAATACTTTCAGAACATCGTCAGGTGGACGATTAGTATTCTAAGTGATGTGTTCTGATTAAAGGTAAATCGTAACCTCAAGCCTCATCAACCGGGAATGGCTAAAACAGGGGAGGTGCAGCAAGGCTTCGTGGGTAGCACCCACTGAGAGTAAGGTCATCCCTGTCTAGAGAGTTCCTCCTTTTATTTCGGCTTAGTGGTGCAGTTGGCGACGGCCATCTGTGGGGTGATTTTATTCGGGATTATCCAGTAAGGGATGGTTCCGGCTTTGTGTTGCAGGGGATTGGGAGTAATCCTCGGTACGGTGATCTAGGCCCCGTACTGTGATGAGCGGTACCCCGGTAGCTCTGCCATTGTATGGAAACCTAAATTCCAATAAGTGATAACGGACTTGATTGTATACCTATGTATGCTGGAATTTAATGAATGTAACAATTTCGGCTATGTGAATATTTATTTGAAAACCCTAGACCCTATTATAATATAACTGGATTTCCTATCAAATGTTTTGGTTAGCATAAGGTAAAAACTTACCCATGTTTATTTGTGGGGAGTCTTACGTGATACCTTTTCTATTAAAAGGTTTTCAAAGTTAAGCAACTTTAACCTGTTACTCACACCAGACCCATGTCTGACCCAAGTGTGTATTTCTGTTTTATAAACTCTTGGGTACTCAAAATTTTACGAGTAGCCAAGGGATTCAGGTTTAGCTTTGACGAATTGTGGAGGAGCAATGGAGCAGGAGGCTTCAGCGTTCGTAGATATAGTATTCCGATGTGTTAATCTCTATGATAGTGTGTGTATTGTATTGAGTTGTAATAACTAGACAGATGTTTATAACTGTCTAGTATGTGATGTGTATTTGTGTAACTCTGATAAGTGTTGTATACTATGTAATAGTTTATGTTATTAATATAATTTATTCGTTCCGCTGTGTGAGATTTTGTTGTTTCTTTCTTTCTTCTCTTCTTTTCTATTTCTACCCCTTTCTTTCTTATTGATGATACGTCATTCTGTAGAATGAGTGGCGGGTCATCACAACTTGCTTGGTAGCTTTATGTACAAATACATACTTTATAGCATAAAGTTGTTTTAACCAATGTTATAAAATTTTAACTTAAACTATCAAATACTTAATTTACTTATTATTATTTTCATACTTATGCTAATACTTATAAGATTTATTTTTATTTTAAATTTTTTTTGAAAGACTTTATTTTAAATTTTCAAACCATAGCTTTCTTTCAAAATACACACATATATATAGATATAACTTGGAAATAACCATTTCTATTTATATTAAAATCCATTTGTAAAGACATTACATTATTAACATTGTTTAAAAATAACTCATTATTAAATTCAAATAATTTATAAAAGAAACTATCTCTTTATTAATAAATAACATATTTTTATTTGAATTTTGGGAAAACTCGGATTTGTTTACCAATTAATTTCACAATTTTTATTCAAAAATTAAATTAATTATCAATTTAAACTTAGTTAAAATCCGGGATCGTTACAGTTTCCCCCCGTAAGAAATTTCGTCCTCGAAATTTGCCAGGGAGACACAAAGATAGATGAAGAATATTTCATCAAATTAACTGAATATCTATTCTGCATTTGGCTTACCAAATCAAAATATCAATAATAGATACAAGAATGAATCTTTTTAATTTTTTCACTAGATACTCGGGTTATCCAGATCTACGAAATATGCGGTGGCATTGGTTAGTTCAAAGGGATAACTAACCATTCGTAGAATATATCCGGACCCAAAAATAGACAGATATATGGATACAATTCCAAAACTTTTAGTTTAGAAACTAAAGTATACCTATCAACCATAACAACCAAAGCAACCAATTCATCCAAACAAACAATTCTGACATATTTGGAGTTTATGCCCCATGCAAATATATCAAATCTTCTTCCTGGATCTACCAGGAACTATCAAAGAGTTGAGAAAAGACGACGAACAAAAGAGATTGATAGGGAAAAGATTATTTCCTTGTTGTTACAGGGTATTGACCATTTATAGTCGTATTCCCCTGTCCCCTATCGCATCCTCTTCTTACACTCATACTTACTATTATTTTAAATTTTCAAACCATAGCTTTCTTTCAAAATACACACACACATATATATATATAGATATAACTTTGAAATAACCATTTCTATTTATATTAAAATCATTTGTAAAGACATTACATTATTAACATTGTTTAAAAATAACTCATTATTAAATTCAAATAATTTATAAAAGAAACTATCTCTTTATTAATAAATAACATATTTTTATTTGAATTTTGGGAAAACTCAGATTTGTTTACCAATTAATTTCATAATTTTTATTCAAAAATTAAATTAATTATCAATTTAAACTTAGTTAAAATCCAGGATCGTTACAGTTTCCCCCCTTAAGAAATTTCGTCCTCGAAATTTGCCAGGGAGACGCAAAGATAGATGAAGAATATTTCATCAAATTAACTGAACATCTATTCTGCATTTGGCTTACCAAATCAAAATATCAATAATAGATACAAGAACGAATCTTTTTAATTTTTTCACAAGATACTCGGGTTATCCAGATCTACGAAATATGCGGTGGCATTGGTTAGTTCAAAGGGATAACTAACCATTCGTAGAATATATCCGGACCCAAAAATAGACAGATATATGGATACAATTCCAAAACTTTTAGTTTAGAAACTAAAGTATACCTATCAACCATAACAACCAAAGCAACCAATTCATCCAAACAAACAATTCTGACCTATTTGGAGTTTATGCCCTATGCAAATATATCAAATCTTCTTCCTGGATCTACCAGGAACTATCAAAGAGTTGTGAAAAGACGACGAACAAAAGAGATTGATAGGGAAAAGATTATTTCCTTGTTGTTACAGGGTATTGACCATTTATAGTCGTATTCCCCTGTCCCCTATCGCATCCTCTTCTTACACTCATACTTACTATCAGTCAAGGTTTCAAATCTCGGATTTTGGCCAATATCTCGGGCAAATATCTCGGCTTTCTCGGGCGATATTTAAAAGGCTTATAACTAACCAAGCTGCCAAATCTCGGATTTTGGCTAATATCTCGGATTTTCATCTCGGCTGATCTCGGGGAGATTTAAAACCTTGCTATCAGTGGATAGTAAGAGAATTTACTGAGGTGTACGGACAAATATCTTGGGGATACTCATTCTAGGGTATACTTCACCCTATCTCTAATGAGTTACTTAATGTGTTATACTCCTCAGCTAAAGTTCAACCTTAGCTCCGATACCAAAATGTCACGATCCAAATTTCGGCGTTCGAAAATCGACACCTGTACTTCACTTGTACTCGAATGCCGCAGATTCAATCGTTGAAATTCGACTCGTGCAGGAGCTTATAACACATTAAGTATAACAACATAGCGGAAGAAAGAAATTAATGATATCATATACAACTCCAACGAATACAATATCCAGAATATACAACAATGATATCAATATGATACAACAATATCAGAGACAAATAATAATGTTACAGCGGAAACAACAGGACTGACCAAATGATCTGAAAAATAAAATGAGTCCAACAACTCCAATATCAAGCTCGAGCCACCATCACGTTGCACAAAGACAAGCAAGGTCGGTCGTCCGTGGACTCCAAAAACTGAACTAGCTCCAACTAATCTACTAAACCTGACTATCTGAAAAACCCAACTCTAGACTACCCGTGTGGAAAATTGTGGGCACCCAGAGTTTAGGAAGGGAACAATAAACTCAGGTCAGTCATGGGACTGGTATGAGTAACAAAAACAGTTTATCGTTAAAACAGACAACAAAAGAATTTTAAACATTGAAATTCGCAATATTTTTTTTTGAAATGAAACTACCATAAGGCCTCCCGCCACGCACACAATGCAAACGCAAAATTGGAGTAAATTTCTCCTTATGATAGTCAAACATGCTTACTACGCAAAAAAAACTCTTTTGATATTATTACTAGTGCATAGTGTAGGAAACATTTTGAAAATATAATATTAATCTTAGCCAGCATACAACAATTATTGTATGCCTACTATAGCTACTATGTTCAATAGCAGGTTACCGCCACATTCCACAGCAGGTTATACAACTAAAACCGTACCGAGTTCGTATAGTTTCTTTGGATTTTCCAACAAATGGTCAGGCTAAGGAACTTCCTACTGCCACATGGGTACGCCTCTGGAGGGACGTCCCAAGAACTAATTTGCTCTCTGCCAACACAAGGCCGGGTTACCTCTTACTAAGTAACTACTACATAAGTATGCCACCCCCGGTCGTTTGCGACCTTTATCCGAGGATCCTCGATTACAAAACAACAATCACACAGTAAATGAGATTGATGCAACCACACAGGTAAAGCATCTGGGCTCCATACCATGATACCACCTTTTTCTAGAAGGAAATGACATACCCTAAAGGGAGCGACCCTCATAACCTTGCCGCATCTTTCCTGTTTCGACCATTTCCGGGGTGTGAGGTCCGATGAGGTCTCGTCCACAAAGCTACGCTTTACATGAAAGCCATGCTTTGATCAACAAATGATCAATAACACGCAGTAGCACTCAGCATGCCACACTACCAAATTGGGAGTATATCACTGATAACCTTCAACTACATAACCTCTGAGCTTGTACGTCTCAGAGAAGGGTGTTAAGCTAAGAGAATAAATCTCCGCCACCAAACAGAAATGTATTTGAAAGAAATCAGCTTTATATCTCAAAGTGTAATGTCAGACATACGGCCATACAAGTCTGTTTCGGGTTCGAACAGAACCGAAGGCACTTCTAAAGAAGCCCTTGCAATCCGGGTATTCACAATCCCGATTGGACTTCCCATCACTTAGGGAATCTCTATACCGTAGCTACTCAGTGCAGAGACAATCGATAGGTTATCCTATCGCTCTCACAAATACCCGGTCTTCAACACCGATCTTCAAATGCTATCCATTTACGTCGTATCACTATTCGGAATGGGTTATATGACACAAAGTCCTCTCCCGGCTAAACCGAATGGTGAGCGCTAAATTTTAAAAACATATGGATATTGGAATTTCAGTTAAGTCACAACTTATTACCCAAAACTTTTCTTCAAATGGTTTAAACACATTACCATTTTAATCTTTTACACAAAAAGATTTATCTCACAAAGTTCACCCAGTTTCACAAAGATCTATTCATAGATTTTCAAATCGATTTCCATTTCAATTGGATTAACTCATTAAATCTTTAAATTAAAGATTTAACTTATAGCTTTCAAAACAATTCCATTTCGACCTTTTATACAAAAGGTACACCTTTCCAATTTCAAAACAAAGTTGAACAATCTTTCACAAAGATTTATTCATAACTCGGAAAACCATTTTCATTTCAAACTTGAAATTCTATTGACACAAATTGGAAATTCATTCCTTATATGAAAGCTTCTATTATTTGAAAAGAAATAGTTTTCATTTCGGAAAATCTAATTCTTTTATACGAGTTAAAGTCCTTGGGTTAAATTCAAATTCTCAAAACCATACTTTAAAATGGTTTAAATTCATATAAACACATTCATAACATCTTTAACCATAATTTCCAACCATGGAATTCAATTCCTAATTTTGAATTCAAATTCAAATTAAATTATTTAAATTGAAAAACTTTACCAAGTTATTCAAAATAACTTTTATCTTAAAACTCCTTTTTGAAAGCTTTAACATTTAATCCAAAACCATTTCCAAAATCAATTAAAATTTCAATTTCAAAACATTAAATTTAAATCATCTGCGACTTAACCGATTTCCTCATGAAATCCATATTTGTGTGTGTAAAAGTGTAGTCCAAGGGTTTAACACAATAGTGCAAACATCATTCAATCATCACATATTCAAATACAACAATATATTTGATAAGCAGTATAAACTATAACGCTTATCTTTCATTCACAGATCACAGATCACAGATATATATATATATATATATATATATATATATATTGCAGATAATAAAATTACATTCAACCCAGATAAATAAACTACATTACAGATCACACATATAAATCAGAATATATCACAAATCATCCCAGATCAGGAATATCAATAATTCCATCATCCAACCAAATCCAAACATTCACAAGTAAAATTTATTAGTTAAATGATTAATTTAAATCAGTTGTATTAATTATTAATCTAGGTTAATTATCATAAGTTAATTACAATTTATCTGAAATAAATTTCCCTTTCATCATTTATTAGTTAACCTTTAATTATTAACTAATCATCCTTAATTAATGAATCAATTACTTTTAATTATTTAATAAATCTTAATTAATCACATTCATTAATTAATCCTTTGATTACTAACAAATAATTATACTCAAGTTACTAACCATCATTCAATTAATTACATCCAGTAATCATCTATTAATTACTTCTCTAAGTAATTTTACTTTCCAAATCGTCAAGTGATTATTCTAAATTAATTTAAACTTAAGTAATCAACTTGAACTAATCCAATTAAACTCAACTAATTACACTGAATAAATAATTCCTTAAATACTTCCATTAAGTAATTATACTTAAACAATTCCATAAATGATTATTATTAAATTATTAATCTAAATTAATTAATTATGAAAATTTTATCACATCAATAATTATTTTAAAAATCTTAGTCAATGACCTTCATTGACAATTTAAATTTCTTTAATTACTTTACTAAAGAAATTTACTTATATTAATCATTATTGATTATAAATTGATTAACCATTAAGAACTCATTAATTAATTCTAGTTATTTGATTAATTAAATGTTAATTGTAACTTAATTAGTTCTTAATCACAATTTAATTGTTCCTTAATTAAATAACCTAGCTTCACTCCATAAACTTAAACTTGTAATCACTAAGTTAATTAATACAAAATATTAATTATCCATTCTACTTAACTTAATAGTTAACGAATTACAAATCATTCAATCTTTGTTTAAAAGTAAACTCATATTTATTAATGATTTAATTAACACTCCCAAATATACTGAAAACACTGATTTCCAACTTGCTTTTAAATTCACATGTTAAAGTATTACTTTTGTTATAAAGAAATTTAAAAGAACTTAACTCAAATTCTCTTTGTATTCATATATTTAAAGTATAACTGTAGCGATCCTGAACTCGGCCTTCGAAAATCGCCACCCGTACTTCACTTGTACTCGAATGTCGTAGATTCAAACGCCGAATCTGGGTCACCGGAGCTTATAACACAGTAAGTATATCAACACAGCGGAATAAAGAAATAGATGATATCATATACAACTCCAATGAATACAATATCCAGAATGATATACAACAATGATATTAATATGATACAAGAATATCAGAGATAAATAATAATACAGCAGAAAATAACAACAATGGGAGAGATAACTCCAAATGATCCTCAAAAGAGAATGAGTCCAACAACTCCAACATCAGCTCGAACCACCATCACGTTGCACCAAGATAAGCAACGTCAGTCATGCGTGAACTCCAAAACTGAACTAGCTCCAGATAATCTACTAAACCTGACTATCTGAAAAATCCAACTATAGACTGCCCGTGTGGAAAATTGTGGGCACCCAGACTTTAGGAAGGGAACAATAAACTCCGAGTCAGTCATGGGACTGGTGTGAGTAACAAAAATAGTTTATCTTTAAACAACCAACAAAGAATTTTTTAAACATTGAAATCTGCAATGCTTTTTGGAAAATGAAACTACCATAAGACCTCCCACCACACACACAATGCAAACGCAGAATTGGAGGAAATTTCTTCTTATGATAGTCAAACATGCTTACTACGCAAAATCATTCGATTATTATTATTAGTGCATAGTGTAGAAAACCATTTCAAAAGTACAATATTAATCTTAGCCAGCATAGACATTCCAAACTATGCCTACTATAGCTACCATCTAAACAGTGGTGACCACCATAAGTAAATGGCAGGTTCTACAACTAAAACCGTACAGGGTTCGTATTGGGAATTGGATTTCCAACAAATGGTCAGGCTAAGGAACTTCCTACTGCCACATGGGTACGCCTCTGGATGGACGTCCCGAGAACTAACTAGCTCTCTGCCAACACAAGGTCGGGTTACCTCTTACACTAGGTAACTACTACATGAATATGCCACCCCCGGTCCTTTGGGACCTTTATCCGAGGCCTCGATCACACAGCAACAATCACATAGTAAATGAGATTGGAGCAACCACATAGGTAAATATTTGGGCTCCATACCATGATATCACCTTTTTCCAGAAGGAAATGACATACCCTAAAGGGAGCGACCCTCATAACCTTGTCGCATCTTTCCTGTTTCGACCATTTTCAGTTTGTGAGGTTCGATGAGGTCTCGTCCACAAAGCTATGCTTTTTCACAAAGCCATGCTTTGATCAACAAATGATCAGCAAATGACCATCAACACACAGCAACACTCAACATGCCACACTACCAAATTGGGAGTATATCACTAATAACCTTCAACTACATAACCTCTGAGCTCGTACGTCTCAGAGAAGGGTGTTAAGCTAAGAGAATAAATTCTCCGCCACCAAAAAGAAATGTATTTGAAAGAAATCATCTTTATATCTCAAAGTGTAATGTCATACATACAACCATACAAGTCTGTTCCGGGTTCGAACAGAACCAAAGGCACTTCCAAAGAAGCCCTTGTAATCCGGGTATTCACAATCCCGATCGAACTTCCCATCACTTAGGGAATCTCTATACCGGGCGCTACCCTGTGCAGAGACAATCGATAGGTTATCCTATCGTTTTCACAAATACCCGGTCTTCAACACCGGTCTTCAATTGCTATCATATACGACGTATCACTATTCGGAATGGGTTATATGACACAAAGTCCTCTCCCGGCTAAACCGAATAATGAGCGCAATATTTTAAAAACATATGGATATTGGGATTTCAGTTAAGTCACAACTTATTACCCAAAATTCTCTCGAAATGGTTTAAACACATTACCATTTTAATCTTTTACAAAAAGATTCATCTCACAAAGTTCACCCAGTTTCACAAAGATCTATTCATAGATTTCCAAATCGATTTCCATTTCAATTGGATTAACTCATTAAATCTTTAAAACAAAGATTTAACTTATAGCTTTCAAAAAGAATTCACTCATAACTTGGAAAACCATTTTTCAATTCAAACTTGAAATTCCTTTAACTGAAATTGGAATTTCATTCCTTATATGAAAGCTTTTATTCTTTGAAACAATTAGTTTCCATTCTGGAAAACTAATTACAATTTGCATAAGTTAAAACCATTCAAGTATAAAACTTGGATTAAATTTCTTAAATTTCCAAAACCATACTTTTAAATGGTTAAAAATCCCTATAAAATACATTTATAACTGGTATGGTCTTTTAGACCATATTTTCAAATCATTGAATTCAATTTCAAATATTGAATTCAAATTTAAATCAAATCATTTAGATTTCAAATTTTATTAAATCATTTGAAACTCATTTGCAAAGCTTTCAATTCCAATTCCAAAACTATTTGGATTCACAAATTCAATCTTAACAATTGTCAAAAATTTGCGACTTAACTGATTTCCACGTGAAATCCATATTTGTGTGTGTATGGTTTAGTCCAGGGGTTTCACACAATAGTGCGACATCATCATCAATCAGCACAGATTCAAATACAACAATATATTTGATAAGTGGTATAAACTATAACGCTTATCTTTCATATACAGATCATAGATAAATACATCATAGAAAATAAGTTATATTCATCCCAGATTACAGATCACCACACAAACCAGGATATATCACAAAGCATAACATACCAAGGATATTAAACAATTGAACATTCAATAACATCGAAACATCCTTAAGTAGGATCAATTTAATTATTTGATTGATTTAAATCAGATTAACTTCTATGAATGAATTGGCTAGTCATGGTAAATTAATAATTAATTAATTACAATGAGCAATTAATTTCTTAATTACTTCCACAAAGCAATTACACTTCACAAATGATTATTATTAAATTAATTAATTACAAGACATTTAATATATTATTCTTTAATTAATCATTAATTAACCTTTAATTAATTACTTAAATGATTATCTCTAATCACAAATTGATTACATTGAGCAATTATCTTTTAATCATTAAATTAATCAATTTTAATCATTTATTTAACTACTTTCAATTAAGTAATTATCTTTTTAAGTAATTGTCCTTAATTACTTTCATTAATTAATAAATCATTAACAACTTAAGTTCTTAATTAACTAAAAGATAAACCATTTTATCTTTATTTATTACTCCATAAATTTTGAAAATAAATTATCATCATTCTATTAAGTTAAACCCTTAAGTAAATTAACCTTTTTAAAACTTGTAAAATCATAAACCCGAGGCCATTCGAGTGAGACCCGAGCCAGATGCCATTGTACCCGAGACCCTCTTCGAGTTAAACTTCAAAACCCCCGAGTTACCCCTTTTCTTTTTAAAACTTTGTTATATATTTAAAATTTTAAACCTGTAAAAACAATTTGAATCACTCGTTGTGATGCTCGAGTCATCTCAGCACCATACCCGAGCCAAACTCGTAAATCCCCGAGACAACCGCGAAGCATATCCTTCTTCTTCTTCCTTTTCTTACCACTGATACGCACAATCTCATGTGCATATGTACAGATGAACGCCGCCGTATTGATCATCGATGCCATCATCGACAATACGTTCTCGACCACTCCCCTCGATTCTGGCCATCAAGCTTTTGAATTAAACACGATATCGACATTTGGTTGTCTGAAACTCCACTGGAACCAACTCAAACACCCAAAATCGCCTCGAACCAATGAACCATGCCACCAGAACCTCTGCAATTCCATACAGAGCAACATCGCGCCCCTAAGCCTCTATCCTCCTAGGTCCGATGACACTCGATCGACCATAGACTCCGCGGCAACTCAATTTCCAAACTCGACCCAAACTAGGGTTATAAACTTTAATCGTTCGCCGCCGTCGCCACGTTAGTCTGACCACCACTATACTATTTTTCCCAACACCACCATAGGCTCCTCCACCTCCACGTGAAACCCCGACTCCTAAAACTCCTCCGGCCGCCTGAAATCGATCGAAATCCAAATTTTCGATCATCCCAAACTGCTCTCAAACTACGCAGCTAAAAATCACCATACAAATCTCAAAAATCATATTTTTAAGTAAAGATTCCAGGTATGTAATTGAATCTTCAATTTATCATGGTCGAGTTATTTCAAAATTTGGATTTGCACTATAAAAATCAAATTTGTTCATACTGTATATATACATTTCTCGAAACTATTTTTTAAATTATAGTTCCTACCTATATACACATATTTGCTTTTAAAATCAAAACCTAATACTAATTAGATGGTAAGAAATTGAACTTTCTTGGTTACCCTATACCCTGTGAGCTAAACAGAGAGAAAGTTACATACTTCAGCACTATCAAAGATAAAGATATATACACACAGAGTTGAAACAAAGAAAATACCTAAGCATACGTATTAAACATGAATCATTCACAGATGAATATTCAACAGGGTTTTAAGTTTTTTTTTTAAAAAGAATGTTACTCACTTTGTTTCCAGAGGAAGAAGAACAGAGCTTCCATTTGAACAGACTTTTGAAAATTGCAAAACTGAAATCCTTTCTCTTTGATCCTCTGATTTATCTTGAATTAAATTGTTGTTTTGAGTTGAGCTTTTGTTTAAGTACAAGATGATATGTATTTCAGATTTTACAGTTTTGAATGGAACGAACTGAAATGAGAAGAGCTGCTATCTGGAAATGGAGTTAATGGGGTATTCATTTTATACAAGTTGATGTTTATTTGTACAATATATATCAGAGATATTTTCTTGCTTTGGTTTGCTGGGAGGCTGCATTAATTGATGTTGTACAAATATATTTATTTGCTTTTCTTCATTTCGGCTGATGGATATTTGTATTAATTAGGCTTGTACCAATTTACTTATTTTTTTTCATTTGTATATGTATGAAGATATTTCGAGTGTCTTCCTTTGCATGCTTCATTCATAAGTATATTTACTTGCTTCATTCTTTTACAAGTGTATATGCATAGCTATGTATATTTATTTGTTCACACTAGAATATACTTGAATGTAATTTTATTTTCTTTTCTTTTGCAATATCACTTCAAAATATAATAAATTTCCATTTTAATTTTGCTTTAGATTTCATCTAAGTGTTAATTTACCTTATATGTATGTAATTTATTTTTATTTATTTTTCTTTTACAAGCTTATACATATATACTTTATCTTATATAATTTGTATTTTTATTTTTAAACCATTTATTTACGATTTAAATTCAAATCAAATATATACATATATATATTCAAATTTACTCATATATGTCCGTATACATATATACATATACATACAATATTTAAATTTTAAATGATTTAACAGAATTTATTTGAATTCGGGGAAACTCGAATCAATTTACAATTAAATTTACAATTTTAATTCAAAAATTCAATTAATTATCAATTTAAATATATATAAAATCCGGGGTCGTTACAACCTTCCCTCTTAAAAGAATTTCGTCCCCGAAATTTTCCAGGGAGACACAAGGATAGATGAAGAATATTTCATCAAATTAACTGAATATCTATTATGCATTTTGCTTACCAAATCAGAATATCAATAATAGATACAAGAACGAATCTTTTTTAACACTTCACACGATACTCGGGTTATCCAGATCTACGAAATATGCAGTGGCATTGGTTAGTTCGAAGGGATAACTAACCATTCGTAGAACATATACGGACCCAAAGAATAGATAGATATATGGATACAATTCCAAAACTTTTAAATTTAGAAACTAAAGTATACATATCAACCATAGCAACCAAAGCAAACAATTCATCCAAACAAACAATTTTGGTCCATCTGGAGTTTATGTCCCATATTAATATATAGAATCTCCTTCCTGGATCTACTAGGAACTATCAAAGAATTGAGAAAAGATGACGAACAAAAGAGATTGATAGGGAAAAGATTGCTTCCTTGTTGTTATAGGGTATTGACCATTTATAGTCGTATTCCCCTGTCTCCTATCTCATCCTCTTCTTGCACTCATACTTACAATCAATGGATAGTAAGACAATTTACTGAGGCGTACAGACGGATATCTTAGAGATTACTCATTCTAGGGTATACTTCACCCTATCTCTAATGAGCTACTTAATGTGTTATACTCCTAAGCTAAAGTTCAACCTTCAGCTCTGATACCAAATGTAGCGATCCTGAACTCGGCCTTCGAAAATCGGCACCCGTACTTCACTTGTACTCGAATGCCGTAGATTCAAACGCCGAATCTGGGTCACCGGAGCTTATAACACAGTAAGTATATCAACACAGCGGAATAAAGAAATAGATGATATCATCTACAACTCCAACGAATACAATATCTAGAATGATATACAACAATGATATCAATATGATACAAGAATATCAAAGATAAATAATGATACAGCGGAAAATAACAACAACGAGAGAGATTACTCCAAATGATCCTCAAAAGAGAATGAGTCCAACAACTCCAACATCAGCTCGAACCACCATCACGTTGCACCAAGATAAGCAACGTCAGTCATGCGTGAACTCCAAAACCGTAAAGGCACGTAGGGAGAATGGATTTCCAACTAATGACTAGGCACTGGGGTACCACCTGTCATAGTACATGGTCTAGATCAGCGTACCGAGGACCACGCCCGATCCCCTACAACACAAGACCGGAACTACCTAAGGGTAATTCCGAGTAAGATCACCCCACGGTTGGCGCGACCAACCGCCACACAGCCGAAATAAAAAGGGACATCTAGACATGAATGATCTCACCCTAATGGGCGCTACCCACATAGCCTTGTTGCATAACCCCTAATTTTTAGTCATTCCCGGTTGATGAGGCTTGAGGCTAAGCGTTACCTTTATAGAACATATCCCTTAGAATGCCCATCGTCCACATGACGATGTTCCGAAAGCATTCATCCATACAAGTCTGTCCCGGGTCCGAACGGAACTGAATGTACTATTCCTACTACATCCATTTTGGAATCACCCGCAGGATTAGTAGCGATTAGCCCTTGCACTTTACAGCTCCATTTTCGATTTCAAACTCGTTTCCCCATGAAATGTACAACCCGAATCGAAGTGGTTTTCGAGAAATAAATCCCGATCCCGGTCTCTTCGAAACGATCAGCGCATTGGCCAATATTGATAGTCGGTTATTTAACTATCAATTAACATTCACAAACATCCATCAAAGAATAAATAATTTTTCAAATTATTTATTTACCTCACAAATATCTTTGAATTTGAAAAAAATACTTACTTAAAAATTTAAACAATTTAGAAATAATAATTTTCCAAACATACTTTGAACTTTAACTTATATGTAAGAATTTACAATTGATTTCCAATTTACTTTACTTTGAAATAAATTTCCTTACTTACTCCATTTATTTCAAAATCCATTAACTTTAAATTTCATTTCTTTATTATGATTTAAAAATCTCTTTTAACTGAGAATACCAATTCAGATTTTCTTCCAAGTTCCTTTCTTATCCTTTTAAATAAATTTAGGCTTTGAATTTAAAAATAAATCCTTTATTTCTTTTAAATAATAATGCTTGAGTTCTAAATTCATTATTTCTCGGTTAATTTAAAATTCATTTTCCATACTTGGATTTATTTACTAGAATTTAAAAATCTCTTTTATTCTTTTCCAATTCATTCCTGAATTTATTCAAATCCTCTATCATTATCTACTTAAAAATCTTCTCTTATATTTCCTTTTTCAAAAATCCAATATATATATTTTTGGTAACCCATTATACCCAAATATATTCAATCAATCCGTTGCATCCAATATTCCATTCATCAACATAATTCATCACATGATAACAAATAACCATAACAGAGAATATTAAACATTCTAAATAAATTTTTGAGGAATCCAGTTGGATACCTCCAACCTATTTCCCTGCATCTACAAATGTTAGCACAATACCAATTCCACTTCAAGGTGGAATATCGTGGTATATGGGTTTATATAATATCATCCTCTATTATGCGGCGCATAGGGTCTCATCCGCTATATAATGCGGGAAATCAATCACTCCAATATATATATATATATATATATATATATATATACTACTATATATAATATCATATCACATCAAATCAATTCAACCATTCAACCAAATATTTAAATTTATCTATTTAAATTTAAATAACCCAGATGAGTGAGATTAACTCACCTTTGATTTTTGTTTTGTAATCTAATCCATACCGGCTTTCCTCCTTTTAGATTTTGACCTTATATAAATATTTTATACAGCCTATTAATATTCGAAAGAAATCGAACAACACAATTATAATTTAATAATTTGTTTTAATCAAATAATTTAATTTTTAATAATATTTTCCCTTTAAAAAAGTCCTTTTAATATCTAAAAATAATTAGATAAGTTAATCGAATAAGTTAATCACTATAATACATTATTTATAAATAAACTAGTAGATTTAAAATGTGTATGTGTATTTTTTTTTCAAACTGCTTATAAAAATAATCTATATAGGTTTTAAAAACCTATTCTTTATATAAATTCTTATATTTCAATCTTATATATATATATATCCTTACTGTTTTACTGTTTATACATTAAAATATGTGTTTGTGTTTATATTTTATTTTCTAATTTTTCCTATATACATATATTAAAATATGTACGTATATATATTTGTATTTATATTAAAATTTCCTTACTATATATATACATATATGAATATAAATCTGTAAATGGGAAAATAGGTATTAAATATACTTTGCTGTAAATCATTTCTTATCTGCATTTTTTTTTGAACAAGTTTGAACGATAATAAAAGAAGAAGCCATATCCAAATCGATCACCAACTCATGAGCTCGAATTCGAGAAATGCTTTATCCTCCTTCGATCCCCATCGTGCCCTTGCCTGCACTCCACGACCTCGCGAACGCTCAAACGCCACTTCATCTTCGTGCACGTGAAAACACCTACATCGCCGTCGAGAATGACTCAATACCTCGACATGCGATCGCGAGAGATGAGATTTGATCGTAAGGCCTCGTTCCCCTTCTCTCGAAATCGAACAAATTTGATTTATAACTTCTCGAATCGACTCCATGATGACGCTCGATTTGGAGGAAAGGAGGCTGAACGCGGCAATTAATTTCGATCTGGTATTTTTATTTTGAGGATAGTGGAAAGAAAGGCTCGATTGATTTCGATCGGCCTGGGTTTGAATTTTACAGAGGGAGCCATTTTTCGATTTGATTTGGGAGGAGAGGATATGCATTTTTCTTTTCTGCGATTTGAAATGAAGTGAATAGGGAAGGAAGGACGGGATATCAAGTCAAGGGAGGCGTGTTGGAGAAGGTTAGCTACAGTAACCATGAGATGATAGCAAAAAGCACTGACGTGAAATAATTGAAATGTATATATATATACAAATTAAATTTTCAATATAGATTGTAGCGCGTTCCAAACCCGTACGACCACACGATCTCTCCAAACGCTACGAAATTTGAAATTTGATAATAATATCTTATTACGGATGCAATGGAACTAGTTTCGTCGAATTCCGAGACTGTGCCTTGGAAGGCTATTTTTAAATTCACTTTAAACAATATATTTTTAAAACTGAGAAAACCGCTTTTAAATTCAAATTTAAAAGTTTTATCACCTTTCGTATTATGAATATGAATTTTCCAAGCCTTCAAACTATTTTTAGCTGGCTTAAAACTGAAGATTCAATAATTTACCCAATTTCCAATTTATTAAATTCAATATTTAATTATCCAATAAATAGAGATATTTGAAATTTAAGTTAGAATTAAACTTTTAAATATTTAAAATCAATTAAATATTCCAATTTCAAATATCTAAAAATTCTGGGTCGTCACACATAGGCTTGGGCGAAGTGTTGGGGTCTCTGGCGACCTGAGGCGATGGTGTGGAGTGGTTTCTGTTGAGCAGGTTTGGTTTTAGTTGAATCAACTTGCTCGATTTCGAGTTGGAGGTAGTTCCATGCTTCTAGGTAGTTGGGAACGACGGTGAGGTCGTCGCCGACTTGACGATGGTCGCAGCGTCGATCGGAGCAGTGGCGTACGATGGTGCACGTGCACATGTGTCTTCACGTATCTGGTTGTAGCTGGGTTTGTGGAGTTCGGGGATGATGGGATTTGGGCTCGAGATTGTACTCGAAGTTTTATCGAGAAGGAATGACGAGAGGGGAGGCTCGGGTTTTTGCTCGAGTATTTGGAACTCAGGCCCGGGATTGTTGATTAGTTAATTGGGTTTCTTAAGAAAATTTTATAAACCAGTTTTTAAAAAACAAAGTAAATGTTTAACAAATTTTAAAGGCATAGAAATGGAAGTTTTTTCTAAGTAAAATAATTGTTTTCAAAGTTTCATAGTTAAATATTAAACAAGTTTCAAAATATGAAATATAGGTCTAATGTTTTTAAATTGTTTTAATTCAATATAATTATATAATGGGTTAATCATTTATTTCTTAAGTGTACCAAATGGAATTTAATAATGATAATCAAGTAATTAATTAAGATAACGGTTATCTTAAATTAATTAAGGTTATATTAATTAATATGATTTATTAATGGATAATTATTGAAGGTGATTAATAAAAGGATAATTACTTAATTTAAAACTAATTAATTATTTAGTGAGCAGGATTTAAAGGTGAGACTAATTAAATCTTGCTTATGAATGATTGGATTTTGGAAATACCTTAAGTTGGTTGATATCTCTGATATATAATGTTTTGTGATATGATATGTTTTGATTAATCAGTGATAATGTGGTAGTCTATCGATGATAAATTGCTATGTAAAGAAGACATCATGTAATTAAAGTTGAATTGTGTTTATTTGAATAACTTGGTTTAGGATGACATGGAATTCGAAGAGAACGGGGTCGGGTATCAGTAAATACCCGAAACCACTTCGATTCTTTATAAATTTGAGTTTAGAAGCAAATAGGATGAAATGAAATAAGATAAGAATCATAGATATGTGAACTGGTTAACGATTCTTGGGTATTGTTTGGAGATAAATGATTGACTTAAATAAGGTTAGAACTCGTAGAAAAGTACGTGTTACCCGGTTAATTCATTTAAGTTATATAGCTTGGTGTTTCATATTTTAGGGGTTTACTCACGCTGATTCCCAGCCTGAATCAGATGTTACTTTAATGTAATGCTCGGGTCAGACCGAGTATTACAAATTTTCAAGTAAGGACGTTCTGGAGCTCAAGAGACGAGCTGGATGGCAGGAATGTATGGAGTGTTTCCGCTGTGATATTATTTCTGTTTATCTGAGACATGCGATTTGTATATGTCCAGTGTTTGTGTATGAGTGTAACTCTGATGTAAAAATATAATTGACAAATACATGTATTCTTTTGTAAACTGTTATTATTTGATATTATATTTTATCCGCTGCGAATGTGAGAATCTGTGATGTGTTTTTTGTTTCTTCTTCTTCTATCTCTTTCTTTTTCTTCTAACTATCTGAAATTTTCGGGATCGAAATTTTGGGTCGTTTCAATTTTTCCTTTAGCCTAAAAATGAAACTTGGTGTCCTTCAGCCTAAATTTTTTTCAAAGTTTGTCATTTTCCCTAATTCCCACTTTTCAAAATAAATTAAACTAAAGGAAAAATATCTTACTACATAACAATTGTAACTTTAGTCTTTTTCCAATCAACAACTATCCTTATTATTATTTCCCAAAAAAAACAACCCTCACTATTTCGTTGTCACTGATTTTCGTACTGCTCCAGTTACGCTCTGCTCATCCACCTGGGCTGTGCGATATTTTTCACAGTGACAATGATACAATGCGTCAAATTGTAGTAAAGGAAAAAATATATATTTGTAATTCCAATGCAAACGATAAGTAAATGGTATATTTAATTCAAAGTTCATAACCAATGCATGATGATGGAGGTATTAAAAGCACATAGTAATAAGGACAAATATAATTCAGGGTTAACACTTAAAAATTAAACACTAAAATTGTTGGGTTTGGTGAACTCCATTTGAACATAGGTAAACCAAATAAAACTATATTTCCAAAATGAAAATGGCCCATAACCATGGATTTTTTATAATATGATTAGATTTATGTGGTTGACAATTCATCCCAAATTAATCATAATATTCAATCAAGAGCATAAGTTTTAAGAAAAAGCAACCATAATATGTTACATCTATACATGTGCTTAGAAAGTGATTTACCTCATTACTATGCATTCCTTCACTTCCTACTTCATCTTTAGTTCCTTGACATTCTTAGTCTGTTTATCTTTATTTTCAGCTATTTTGCTTTAACTTTTCTTACTTATTTGGTAGAATCTAAATTGAACTTATTATAAGAAACCACCGACAAAATTTAGTACTCTTATATTCATAAAAGTCATTGTTTAATCCAATAAATACTATTATATCACCACATAATGTCTGTGATGCCTAAGAAAAATGGAAAAGATCCCCAGGAAGAATCTTGCCATGCATGTAAATAAACAAACCCTATAAAATGTCAAGGACAATGTTAATGCTTAAAATTGAACGCTAACACCCGGTGTGTGTAATAAAGTTGTGAAAGCACCACCCGTGATACGGGAACAAGAAATAAGTAGTAAAAGAGCAGAAAACAATAAAAGACAGCGATTTATAGTGGTTCGGCTTAAGATCGAGCCTACGTCCACTTTGAATTCCTTTATTGCTGATTTTTGGTTACAAGTTGATACAATGCACTTCAAAATACAACATACTTCAATTCCAAATCACTCTAGACTAATAGCTCAAACTCCGATGTAGAAGATCTCCTCGAATTCATGTTGAATGCGGTAGATTTCTTTCGAAGCTTGTTGTAGTGTCGTGAATGTTTGGAGTTCTTCAAGTATCAGATGATTTGAGAATTCTGTAGAGTAACGGCGCTTCAGAGAATGATCGAAAAGTCCACCCGAAGTTGGAGTTATGGTCGTATTTATAGGAGTGATCTTGGGCCAGATTTTTCCCCAAGTCTTAGGTCGTGAACGACCTAAGTTAGGTCGTAGGTCGTGAGCGACCTAAGATAGGTTGGGGGTCTTGCCTGTACTGCATCGAGCCTTATTGAGTCAGTAAGTCGTGTGCGACCTATGATAGGTCGTGAGCGACCAAAGATAGGTCGTGTAACTTTTCTTTGCCTTTAGCTCGTTAGGTTGTGATCTCCTTAAGTCGTTTGCCTCTTTAAGTCGTAGGTCGTTGAGCCGCTTCAGGAGTTAGGTCGTTGAGCTTTAGGTCGTTAAGTCGTGAAGTCCTTTAGGTCGTTAAGCTGCTTTAAGTCGTTGGTCGCTGAGCCGCTTCAGGAGTTAGGTCGTTGAGATTTAGGTCGTGAAGTCCTTTAGGTCGTTAAGCTTCTTTGTGAAGTTAGGTCGCGAAGCCTTAGGTCGTTAACTCCTCAGCTCGTAGGTCCTTTCAGTAGTTAGGTCGGGAACTCTTAGGTCGTTAACTCCTCAGCTCGTAGGTCCTTTCAGTAGTTAGGTCGGGAACTCTCTTAGGTCGTTAAGTCCCATAGGTCACGAAGTTTTTAGGTCGTGGGTTTTTAGGTCGCTCGAAAACTGGGAGTTAACATTTGCCCCTCGAAGTACACGCCTAGGTCGTAGGTCGTGTGTTTCGATCTAACTTTGCTAGGTCGTGAGCGACCTAAAAACCGTGCTAACTCGCGTGCCTATCCGCCTTCCTTCCCCAGCCTCATATAAATTAGTTAGGTCGCTCCTTCCTCCCTACCTTACTGCTCCGATCTCCTACTGCCATTGACGAATCTTCAAACCTCCGAAGGCGAATTCAATCCATTTAATCGTTGATTCATCTCTTCCAATCATACTACGTAAGTGAATTCACTTTCTATTCCGCCGTAATCGCCGCTCAATCGTGAATCCATGTTTCCCGACTCGAGTCCAATTTCATGTGTCTTGCTTCATTTTGAGTGATTACTACAATCGACTTCCGATCGTCGTTTAATATGTTGTTGTGATTCATGGAGGCATGGTGATATTTATAATGGATCGGAGGGATTTTGGAATCGATTTTTGGGCGATTCGGTGGTTCGTGGGGATGAATGAAATTCACGAAGAGGATGATAGATTCTTTTGTGATGGCGATATCGGGTTATCGGGTCTGGTGAGTTGTTGCGTGGAGAGGAAGTCAGCGACCTATCAGATCTGGACGACCTAAAAGTTAGGTTGTGTTGGGGTTTTCGCGACCTAAGTCTTACGACCTAAGAAACCTAACCGACCTAAGAATTCCTGCGACCTAAGTAAAGCCGAACAACCTTTTGCGACCTAAGTAGTTTCCGACATATGCTAGGTCGTGAGCGACCTAGGACATGAACCATTTGGACTTAGAGAAATTTTCATCGCCTTGGATCTTTTGACTTGCATAGTGCGACCTAAGGAGGCTTCGACCTATGATAGGTCGCTGAACGACCTAGGACTTGAACAAATTCTGCACTGCCTTGAACGTTTTAATTTGCACAATGCGACCTAAGGAGGCTCCGACCTATGCTAGGTCGCTATACGACCTAAAACTTGTGAAATTTGGGCAGACTTGATTGAGCTTTGAATTAACTTGAACTTGAACTGTGTTGCACTTCTTTGCAGATTGTTCTAACCTTAATGTTAATAACCTGTTAAACACAATAGTTGCAGAAAACTAGGACGAATATACTGTCATTGACTGCCCACATCGAATGACAGATTAGTTGATAAAGAATAATCAACTTTAAATGAACTTTATGAATGAAATGCCGTGAAACAACAAATTCAAGTGAAGTATTAAAGCAAATATAAAATAATCAACTAAAGTTGATTTGTTTGCGTCAACACAACACTGTATTCGGACTTAAGATAACAAGCCTTGAAACTTATAATCGACAAATGCCAACTAATTTAATTTTAGTTATATCAGCTTGTTATTGTCTTAGTTTTGCACAACACTTCACACTTTTAGGAAACATGCACCTTCATATTTGAATATCCAGTTCCTTGTGTAGAATGGCATCTCAACAAGAAGATACAGGACCAACTGGAGAAGCTTTCCCGATTGTTAATCCATTGATCGACCCTCCAGAAAGAACTCCGACCACTCTGAGCCACAAAGTTTTCAAACAGCTGTGTATCCAGTTCGGTATTGTCGAAGCTGACGCTTTGTTTCCTGGAGTAAATGATACCGCGAATAGGCCACCTCTTGGTTTTGTCGTAGTTAATCGTCAGATGTGCCTAAGCGGAGCTATCCCTCCCTTTAACGAATTTCTTCGAGAACTTTTTCTTCAATTAGCTATCTCTCCCTTCCAGCTACACCCCAATGGTTATGCTGTTTTGATGGGGTTGTGTGTTCTGTTCAGGAGGACGCTTAACCGTCTTCCAAGCTTTGATGAGATTAGCTATTTGTGCACCTTTGCTAAGAACAAAGATCACCCTTCAATCGTGCTTATAAGAGGCGCCAGAAACCGGAAATTGATTTTGGAGTTGCCCGATAGTGCTCACGGGTTTCTAAGTCAATTCTTCTTTGTCCGATGTCCTCCGGGATTCTACGCTGTCTGGAGAGTCGGAAGTAAGATTGCCTTTCTCTGTTCATCTTATGAGCTTTTCGAAACCCGAATTATCAAATGCTTATCTTCATTCTTTTCTTTTTTTAGCACTTCCTCCCCCGCTTAGAAATCCCAGCCTCAAGTCAATCTTTGAAACTTTAAATGCTGTGGCTGCGGAAGAGGGAAGCGCTAAATTCTTGTTGAAAGATGAACTTTTGCATCAGTTCGAACTTCTATATTCTTCCCGTTCCATCCAGCCTCATGAAGTTCCCGATTCTCCAGCAAAGACATCAGATGCCCCGGCTCCTGCTGAAGAACTTACACCGAAAGAACCTACCACTGAGACTTCACTGGTGAAGTGTTCTACTTCTATTGGTATTGCGGGGTCGTCTGGCAAATCTGTACTTGCCCCGGTTATTGAGGAAGAAGAAACTCCTCGTCATTCTGAAAAGACGGCTGACGTAGAGGTTGAAAAGAAAGTTCTGCCGGGCACAATGGCGACGATACTTTTGACGGGTTGAGTGACCTGATGATAACTTCACAGGAGCTCTTTAAAGATGACATTTCAAAAGCTATTTCTCCTGTTGTTGAAGCAACTTCTTCTTTGCAACAAATTACGACACCTTCAACACAAGCCATCACCATTCCTACACCGCAGAGTGGTTTGTAGTCTGACGCGCGTAGTTTGCACGCCGCACACACTTAGGATGCTTAGCACTTATATGCACTTAGTTTCTTCAATTTGAAGATTTTTAAGACTTGTCTTTTCTTCAATTTCAGGTTCTCTGATGGGGCGAAGTGGCTCATATTATGATGACTTCCGGCGCTTTGGAGGGTGCGACACTTATGATCACAGACGCTACCTCCCCGTTCGTAGAGAAACTGACGAGGAGCGAGCGGTTAGAAAAGCTCGAGTGAGACAAGCTTATGAGGAGCACCAAAGGAGGAGGGAAGAACACTACGACTCCACTCAAAGAGATGATGCTTCCCACAAGAGAAAGTCACATGACGATAGAGGAAAGAGTAAAATTTCTGAAGATCCCAGTAAACGGACCAGACTTAGCGAAAAGGACGCGTCTGCGATTTCTGAAAAGACCGACGCTCCTGTCTCTTCTGATATCCCATCCGGCTCTCCCGTTTTAAAGAAATCTTACATCCAGACGATTATCAGCAGGCCACAATATCAAGTCAAAGATGCCCCTCCAACACTTCAAAGCCGTTTCCGAATTGGTGTTTAAAAGGGGTGCGTTTTGACTTGGACTTGGTTCCGATCAATAAGCAAGCTATGCTTAGGAATCTTGATGCTGTTAAGCTGGATATTGAGAGGATGTCCCAATGGCAAAAACTTGTTGATGAACTCCAAAGAGTCAATCATATGAATCTTGAAGCCATGTTGACTATGGAGAATGACAAGACGGAATGGGATAAAATTTGCAAGCAGCACGATGCGGAGATGGCGAGTATTGCAGATGACAATGCAAGACTTGAATCTGAAGTCAAAAAACTTAAGGAAGATCTTGCCACTTCTTCTGCATCACACTCTCAAAAGGAAGAAGTCTTTCAGAAACAAGTGAGAGACGCTCATGCTGCTCAAAGAGATGCTGAGCTGAAGCTTGAGGCCGAGCAACATGTTACTGAGAAATATCGCAATGACACCGTCCAGCTTCGGGAAAAAATTAGCTCTCAAGATTTGGAAATTTTAGGGCTGCAAGCTCAGCTATTGAAAACCAAAAAAAAGCGCGATGAAGCCATCGTTGGATAGGAAGCAGCCGAGCATTCGCACGAAGCGACGAAGGCTAATGTTAGCTCAACTTTATTTGATTTCTATCTTCATAGTGTTCTGGGACACGGAAGCCTCTCATTCTTGGGCCCGAAATATGAGATCACCTTGGCTGAAGTATGGGAGGCCGCGATTGATATGCTCGGAGGCGCCGGCTATAATGAGGTAGAGCTTGAGGCATATTATTTCGATGATCAGACTCGTGCTGCTCTTGCCAGAGGAAAGGAGCAGCTTGCTGAAGCTAGAGCTGAAACAGTGGCAGGGGAGCATTCAGAAAAGAAAATATCTCTAACTGCCCCTGTCCATACTTCGACTTCGGCCGACGTTGATATCGTCGGTTCCAGCTCTCACTCTCCACTTCCTGCAAAAGCTGAGGCTAAGCCCGTCATTGCCGAGTCTCCCCTTACTCAAATCGAAGAGAAGAGCCAAGAAGATATTGAAGCTGAAAATTTTGAAGTTGAACTGATAAAACCGACTTCTCCAGGTAACTTCGATTCAGATCTGGCTCAAGTGGATTATTCATTTGATTCAATTGAACTTGATGAATTTCTCACTTATTACTTAAGTCCTGGTGATCCAATATCTTCTCTTTTTTCGGAGAGTACTGACTTTAACTTCTTTTCTTCTGTAGCGGAAGCACCGAGCATTATGCACTCTTCCCCACTTCCGGATGTTCCGCCTCCATCCCTTCAAGTCACTCCTGCTTCTCAGCCAGGGTCGCAGGAAGAACAAATAGAAGCCCTTCGAGGCTTGGAGGATCTGCCCGCTTCGCAAGAATAGAAGGCGGAAGATCTTGAGGACAACGAGAAGACTCCGGAGCATTCTCTTGATGATGATACAAAGCTTTCTACGTTGCTCACTCCAGGAAGTGAGTCTTCTTCGAAGAGGAAGGGGAAGCGTGCACTTAGGAAAAAGAAGAAAAGAACTTCAGCTGGAGAAGACAAAATAAAAGAAGATCCGACTACTCCTTCTTTTCCTCCACCACTGACCCGTCCACAACGGCTTCCAAAACTATTGATCAAGCCGGGAAAGAGCTCTAAGGGTGGCGGGAAGAAGGAATGATAAGCTGGACTTCATGCTTCTTGTTTTGCTTTTTGCTTTTTGCTTTTTGCATGTATTGACCGGAGATTGTGCGGGTACCGGTCCCCGCTTTTTTAAGATCTACACATGTAAAAAATTTCGTAGTACTGAATAAAATAATTCTTTCACTTGTACAAATTCTTGTGTATGTAAGAATGCATTTACTTCTTATTTTAGTGTAGAATAAACGATTTTTTTTATTTGCACAAACTTTTTTGTCTGTGTTTGAGAATGCATTTATTCTTCATCTCTTTTGCGTGATATTGTAATGGGCTTGTGGTATGTTGCTTGAACACTACTTTTATTGATGTAGCTATATTATATGATGTTGCCCCCATACCACAAGTGCATTGTAATATCTTTCACTTTGACGAGACTTATACTCTTATTTTGGAGAATAACTATTCCGTTTTTGAGGGAAAATTATTCTGCTTTAATGGAACGTGTCTCGTTTTTGGAGAAGTCTCTTACGCTTCGACCTTCGGAGATGGTCACTTTATATTTTTTGAAAAGTGAGTTCTCCTACACGATAAAGCGGGCCTCTGAAGAGAGCTTTATGTAACACTTCAATTTTTAGAGAGAATTTTTCAAGATGAATGAGTTATTCTTCCTTTAAGAATTGAAGTGTGCCTTCAAATAGGGCTTTTTTATCTATTGTGCCTCGTTAGAGGTCTTTTTGTTTGATTCGCTTAAATTACTTTCTCACAGTTGAATAGACCCACGGGGCAGACACAAACTGTTCGGTCAGATGTTCGTTTGTATGAACGATTGTGACCAATTAGTAAGAGTCTTGTTCCTTCTGCTTGGGAAGGTGCCCCTACGGTATTTCCATCAACTTTATTGTTTGAGAAGAGCATTTCATTCTTGGGACGTGCCTCCGAAGAGGTCTTGTGCCTCCGGAGAGGTCTTGTGCCTCCGGTGAGGTCTTGTGCCTCCGGAGAGGTCTTGTGTGCCTTGGGGAAGATCTTCTGCCTCCGGAGAGGGCAGTATGTGCCTTTGGGGAAGGCTTGTGCCTCGTAAGAGGGCTTGTGATGCCTCGGGAGAGGTCTTCTGCCTCCGAAGAGGGCAGCGTGCCTCCGAAGAGGTCTTGTGCCTCCGGAGAGGTTTTTATTTGATTGCCTGAAAGTTACTTTCTCACAGTTAAATGGGTCCACGGGGCGGACGCAAGTTATTTAATTGGGTGTTCATTTGCACAAACGATCGCAATTAATTAACAAAGGCCTTGCGCCTCAGTGGTTCCACCAACCTTTTTGTTGAGAAGAGCACTTCCATTTATTGGCGTGCCTCCGAAGAGGGCTTATGCCTCTGTAGAGGTCTTTTATCCTTCGAAGAGTTGTGCCTCGGAAGAGGTCTTGTGCCTCTGAAGAGGGCTTGTGCCTCCGAAGAGGGCTTTTGCTGATTGGCTCGCCCATGTTTCTTCGTTGTTTGCTCATCGATGGTCCCCTGTTATTGTCTCTGAGCCCGTGTTCCTTTCTTTTGCAAGCAGTTTGCTTCATCCGAAGAAGTGAACTTCACTGTTAAGTGATTCCACGGGGCAGATGCGAGCTATCTAATCAGATGTCTGTTTGTGCAGACGATCGTAATTAGTTAACAAGTGTCTGGTTCCTTTTCTTTGGAAAAGTATCCCTTCGGTGGAATCCTCAACTTTTTGTGTAAAGTTCATCCTATGTTGGATTTGAATTTGGAACTTTTTGTGGCTTGAATTTCGTTTATTGAGTGATTTACGGGGTTCACTTGGCATTGTCATGGGTAAGCTTTGTTTTAATGACCTGCAATATTGAATCGATATTTTAGCAATACATTTAGAGTAGGGTACTTTTGGCACAGGTCCTTATTAAGTTTCAAAATTCACGAAAAGTCCTTCACTAAATTTCAGTGTAAATTAGGTCCCTTTTTTTTATTCACGATTATCGCAGAGCATGATGCAACATTTCATAAAAGTTGCTGACATTTCCGCAACATTTCTGTACACTGTGAACATAGTGTATGAAAGTTGCTGAAATATCAACACTTATTTATAAAAGTTGCTGATATTTCAGCAACATTTCTGTACACTGTGAACACAATTTATGAAAGTTGCTGAAATATCAGCACTTATTTATAAAAGTTGCTGACATTTCAGCAATAATTTTTCTTTGTTTTTACAATAAAACTTTGACACAGATAGTTGTTGAAATATCAGCACTTATTTATAAAAGTTGCTGACATTTCAGCAATAATTTTTCTTTGTTTTTACAATAAAACTTTGACACAGATAGTTGCTGAAATATCAGCACTTATTTATAAAAGTTGCTGACATTTCAGCAATAATTTTTCTTCGTTTCCAGAAAACAGGGACCCGCTTTACAATGAAACTTTGACAGGGACCCGCTTTACAATATGAAAGTATGATAGGGATGCCTCCCTAATTTCCACTTTAGAGTATTTACACATCGAAATGAAACAGGCATTTTATAATAATAAAGAACACAGAATTTATAGTGGTTCGGCCAAGAACTGGGCCTACATCCACTTTATAGCTCTTTTATTGATCATCACTTATTTTACAATGGTTTACAATACAATTGATACATCCATTATCATTTTACAATTTCAAGCACTGCTTTTAAGTAAAATATGGACGCAAGTGATTGCTGTTCCAGGCTCTTGGGATTGGATCTCCTTCGACAGTTGTGAGTTTGAAGGTGCCATTGAGAAGTTTATTGCCTATGACAAATGGTCCTTCCCAATTTGGTCCAAACACTCCAGTTGCTGTCATGATCCTCTTCAAGACTAAGTCCCCGATTTCAAAGCTTCGTTGACGGACTTTAGAGTTGAAGTGTCTTGCTATCCTTTGTTGATGGGTCGCAACCCTGAGCCTAGCTTCTTCCCTTCTTTCATCAAGGAAGTCAAGTGCTTCGAGTTGCAATTTCTCATTTTCAGCCTGGTTGAAATGAACTCTCCTGTGTGAAGGGACTTCTAATTCTACCAGAATCATTGCTTCTGATCCGTATGCCAACGAGAATGGAGTGTGCCCAGTCGCAGTTTTATGAGTTGTTCTATATGCCCATAGTGCTAGTGGTAGCTTATCAACCCATCCACCTTTTGCTTTTTCAAGCTGTTTTTTGATGGTTGACTTGATAATTTTGTTTACTGCCTCCACTTGCCCATTTGCCTGTGGATGAGCCACTACTGAAAAGCTTTTCCGGATTTTGAATTGCTTGCAAAAGTCCTGGAACTCTTCGCTTTCGAATTGAGTACCGTTGTCTGTTTATCTTCTGTGGCACACCATATCTACAAATGATATTTTTAGTCACAAAATTTATCATTTTTTTAGAGGTAATAGTAGCCAGTGGTTCAGCTTCAGCCCATTTAGTGAAATAATCAACAGCAATAATAACATATTTGATTCCCGACTTGGCAATCGGTAAAGGTCCGATTAGATCTATCCCCCAAATGGCGAATGGCCATGGACTGACCATTTGTGTTAGTTCGGTGGAAGGTGCTCTTGGAATTTTAGCAAATCTCTGGCACTTGTCGCATTTTCGGGAGAAGATAGCGGCATCTCGATTAATATCTGGCCAGAAATACCTATATCGGAGGACTTTCTTGGCAAGAGTTTGGCCACCTGAATGATCCCCACATTCTCCTCCATGTACCTCTGTTAAAATTGTCTTAGCTTCTTCCTTGGTTACACATCGGAGTAATGGCATTGAGAATCCTCGCCTGTATAACCGGCCGTCTTGAATTACATATCTCGATGCTTTTCTTAACAATTTTCGGCGTTCTTTAGGATTTTCTGGCAAGGAACCATTGAGTAGATATTCTCTGATTAGGGTTTAAGCTAATTGAATATACTTTAATCTTTTCAAAGCTATTTTTAAACTTAATCGTTTATGTTTTAAATCAATTTTCTTTTTAAGATTAATTGATTATAAATCAAAGGATCTCTCGTCTGGACCATTAAGTAGCCAAACGAATTAAAGTAGTGATTATAAAACGTTGACACATTTTATGGGAAGTAAGTGACTTGTGTTTAGCACAAATGCCGAATATCGGTAACGTGATAGACACAAGGAAGTTAATTTCAATAAGCTGGTCATGATAACTTAAGCATATAGAATATACTTCTATATATGTACATTTTTCACCGATAATGGATGTATCTATGTTTGTAACTTGGACATCTACCTATGATTGATTGTATGTTACCTTAGATATATGATGCTAGGCAACACCCATGGTATAACTTGGATAAGTAAACCTAAATTTAATGATCCATTGTAGTCATTAAACCTCCGTTTGGTTTTGGAAAGTTAATATTTCATTTTCTTTTAAAATGGTCTTCAAGGTTATTCTATTTTGAACAAGATATTTGATGAATGATGTAACATCCCCCTACTGGAGGCCCAAAACAAACGGCTATGGATGATGCAGTCATCCGTAGTTATTAATCTTCGGCGACCAAATACGGCGGTGTTAGATTCATTCATACATAGTAACACATGAATATGGACAAACTTTAAACTTCAAACAAGATCACATTCCATAAAATCATTTCCAATTCATTACATAATCCCACAATCTTAAACCACGTTCAGAGAAAATATATTTATTACAACATACGCCAAGAGCGACATATGAAGATGCCCCTTAGATGATCAGAGTATATACATGGATCGCAGCTTACACAATGGTTACGTCACTATCCCGGCCAATGCATAGTAACTGTAGGTAATCCCTGCCCCTCGAATTACGCCATAAAGGTCAACAATTTCTTCCCAAATCCCTTTTATTTTATAAATATTACCAAATCTATTTACAATTTTCTTTATAAATCTCCAATCCCATTATAAAACATTCTTAATGACTCAAACTCCGTTTACAAAACTTCTCCTTTTTAGATCTTTAAAACTCGTTTATAAATCCTTTTATAAATATCCAAACCATTTATAAAACTCTTCCCATATTTAAACAACTTATTTAATATACTATACAAGTCCATAAAGTCCCCTTGATAAACCATACCTTAGTTAAAATAACTTAAAATAATAAGTTATTATTTAAACACCCCTCTATTCCATTCACTTTAAATCTCATTTAAAATAATAGCTTTAAAATCTCATTAATAATATATTAAACTAATTTTAAAACAATATTGTTGTATTAATAAGTTAACTTCAAAATAATATCAAGATAACAATTAATTAACTTTAAAATGTTATTAAAACAGTAATTAATTAACCTTAAACTAATATTAATATAAAAATTAATTATCCTTTAAATATAATTAAATAACTTAAATTAATATAATTAATTAACTTTAATTAAAAATTAAAGTATTGTTAAACCATTTAGATAATTAATTAAAATATAATTAAAACATTTCTAAACCATAACTAGATAACTTTTAAATAGTAATTAAACATTCTTAAATAACATTAAGAAATAACTTTTAAGAATCATATTAATAAATAATTAACTTTAAATCTTATTTTAAATAATTATAAATTATCTTTAAAACATTATTAATAAATAATTATTACTTTCTAAAACTTATTACTAAATAATAATTGCCTTTAAACCTTATAATAAAAGTAATTAGTTTTTCGAATTTGAAGGGGGCTTAACGATCACCATGGTACTTAACAAGCTACCATATTTTTCAATTAACCTTTCAAGTCAATAACAGATATTTACATAATCCATGACTATGTAAATAAATCCAACACTTAACCATCACTGATTAATATATCACTTATTCAAAACGGGATATCGATTTACGATATATAATCAAATGTCCAAAACTATAAAATAGTAAAACGGGGATTTATTCTGCTAATTAATTGCCAAATTAATTTAATTAGCGGAATGGAGTTTTATTCTGCTAAACCAAAGTCCAATTACCATATTTGATCCAGTTTAACTCAACAGTAATTTATTTGGCCAAATATACATCAATATTTAATGTATATAAATTTAAACAACGTTATTATTTAAAATAACGTGATTTAAATCTAGTCCGTTTAAATATGTCATAAATTTATACACAGCCCAAACCATTAACAATTTAACTGAAACGTTGTACTCATCAATACGAGTATAATACAAAAATCTCTATGCTAAGCGGATAACATACGAGACGGATATGAATTTATAAGCTAGCACATATACTTATATATCATAATTAAAATTAAATTAGCTCACCTAGCTCCAAATCGGCCGAGGCTTTCTTCCCAATCTCCCCCCTTTCGTTCCAGTAAACGAGCTCCCATGTGCATGTATACGCATGCACATGCATGCATAATTCAAGTAGTCAATGACCAAACCCAGCTCACCCACAAACTCCTCACCTTCACTTCATCTCATCTACACACTTACTTGGACCTCCGGCCTATCATATCAGAGTGTGACCATCCAGGCGAGCTACAGGCTTTAAAAAAAGCGACCATGCTTAAGAAATTGCGATAATTTTTTGCTCCGATTTCCACCAAACTACACCGCAACGAAGCATTCTCCAAGCCCGACAACACGCCACCCTCCATTTCACGAATCGGCAACCCATGCTCCGACAAAAATAAAACCTAGTTTTCAACCAAAGTTGATCATCGACACGAAACTCCACCGAAATCTCCACAAAAATACTAGTCTCAATACGAACTCAATGGTGCTAGCAGCAACGATCAATTCAACATAGATTGAGAGAAATGAATTTTTGAAGTTTCAAAACATTTTTATCCTCTTTCATATGATTAATGATTTCTTGAACACCGTTTAACGAAATCAGGCACCGTTAGTTTAAAAAAACTAGAGACAAGGATGGACAACTTCTATGTTGGAGGTTTTGGCTAATCGTGATCGAATGGGAAGATAGTGATTTTTGAAGAGGAATGGTTGTTTTATTTCTATGTTACCAAAATGACAAAGCAAAAAAAAGAAGGAAACACCCTGTAGCCTTGGTATATATACATAACCCACACACCCCTGCAATCCCCGACCTATACCCATGGATACAGCAAGGATCTAGGGTAGGTAGTACGGTTGGAGACAAGGGGTACAAAGGGACCAAAAAGTGGCTGTGAGGAAGATAACTGTGTACTGGGTGTACAAATTGCATATGTATGTTTTGGGCTTAAATGGTTGTACTGTGTGAATATTGATTTAGAGATTTTTGGAATAAATTCTGGTACCCCGCCACACCGGATCGCGTCCTATTACAAGCCACGATCGACAGAAAGGAAATTACGATCATGTAACGACCCGGATTTTTCGACCCTCGAAAATCACCGAAAAATCCGTCCGTTCTAAAACTTCGAATGAAAACTACCAACTTAATACACAATATTTGATAAATATTCAACATTATTAAATATATATGATACAATTTCAATTATACAACTTAACAGAGTAATTAATTTATTTATTCTACAAGGTGTGCTTTAATACATACTAATTACCAATACAAATGAATCTACTGTAAAGATCCTGAAGTCGGCCTTCGAAAATCGGCACCCGTACTTCACTCGTACTCAAAATGCCGTAGATTCAAACGCCGAATCTGGTTCTCCGGAGCTTATAACACAGTTAAGTAAATAACACCGAGGAAGAAATGAATAATACATTGATATACAATATCTGATGCAATATCTGATACAACAGAGTGATACAATGAATATCAATATACATCAGAGATATGATACAACAAATAGCAGCGGAAAAGAAAATGATAACATCAGCAGCGGATAATCTCCATCTTCAAAGCACTAATCCAGAAATAGCTCGAACTCCCAATAACAATGCACAAAGATAAGCAAGTGCATTCCATATCCAAAGACTGAACTAGCTTCAGAAAATCTACTAATCTTACTATCTGAAAAACCCAACTCTAGACTGCCCGTGTAGAAAAATTTTGAGCATCCAGAGTTTAGGAAAGAAACAATAAACTCCGGATCAGTCATGGGACTGGTGTGAGCAACAAAAACAATTTATCTTTAAAAACGAACAACAAGAGAATTTAAAGTTAATTCGCAATGCTTTTGGAAAATGAAACTACCATAAGACCTCCCGCCACACACACAATGCAAACGCAGAATTGGAGGAGATTTCTTCTTATGATAGTCAAAGATGCTTACTACTCAAAAATCAAATCATTTTGATATTATTATTAGTGCATAGTGTAGAAAAACATTTCGAAAGTATAATATAAATCTTAGCCAGCATAGACATTTCGAACTATGCCTACTATAGCTACCATCTAAACAGTGGTGACCACCATAAGTAAATGGCAGGTTCTACAACTAATACCGTACAGGGTTTTGTATTGGAGTTTGGATTTCCACCAAATGGTCAGGCCAAGGAACTTCCCATTGCCACATAGGTACGCCTTTGGAAAGATGCACCGAGAACCTAACCGGATCTCTGCCAACACAAGGTCGGGTTACCCTAACTGGGTAACTAATGACACGAGTATGCCATCTCCCGATTGTAACCAACCTTTAACCGGGGCCCCAGATGATCAACAAAGCCATGCTTTGGGTCACAAAGCCATGCTTTGGGTCAACAGATGATCAAAGTAATGATCACAAAGATAAATGATCAAACAAATGATCATATCACAAATGATCAAACAATGATCATCACACAGCAACACTCAGCATGTCACATTACCAAATTGGGAATATATCGCTGATAACCTTCAATTACATAACCTTTGAGCTCGTACGTCTCAGAGAAGGGTGTTAAGCTAAGAGAATAAATTCTCCGCCACCAAACAGAAATGTATTTGAAAGAAATTGGCTTTATATCTCAAAGTGTAATGTTAGACATACAATCCATACAAGTCTGTTTCGGGTTCGAACAGAACCGAAGGCACTTCTTACGAAGCCCTTGCAAATCCGGATAACTTTCTAATCACGTCCGAACTTCCCGTCACTAAGGGTGATAAAACCTCTATATCGGGGATCAGCCGATGCAGAGTAACTCGACGGTAACCCTTCCGTTTTCAAAAATATTCGGTCTTCAACACCGGTCATCAAATGCCATCCATTACGACGTATCACATATTCGGAATGGGTTATACGACCCAAAGGTCCTTTCCCGGCTAACCCGAATAGTGAGCGAAATATTTAAAAAATCATATGGATACTGGGTTTTCAACTAAGTCACAACTTAATAATTTAAAACTTTCTTTCAAATAGTTTAAACAAATTTCCATTTTCAAATCTTTTAAACAAAAAGATTCAATTCACAAAGTTAACCCCATTCACAAAGATTCATTCATGGATTTCAAAACAATTTCTATTTCAATTGAATTAACTCCTTAAATCTTTAAGTCAAGATTTAACTTATAGCTTTCAAAACTCGTTTCCAAAGATTCATTCATCGCCTTTCAAAACAATTTTATTTCAAGTTGGATTAACTTATTCGGTCTTTAAATCAAAGACTCATTTCATAGTTTTCAAAACATTTCAATTTTTTATTTCAAACTTGAAATCTTTTAATACAATTTGGAAATCATTTCTTAAAATGAAAGCTATTATTATTTGAAACCAAGTAGTTTTCGTTTTGGAAAAATCCAGTTATATTTACACGAGTTAAAACCCTTGAATTAAATTCAAGTTCCCAAATCAATATTTTTAAAATGGTTTAACCCATATATAACTTGTACATCATTTTTAATCCCTAGTTTCGAATTATAGGATTCAATTTCAAACTTGAATTCAAATTTAAATCAAATTATTTAAATTTTCAAAACTCGATTAAGTTATTCAAAATAACTTTTATCTATGAAATTCCATTTCAAAAGCTTTTCAATTTAAACCCAAATTTCCAATTTCAAAATCAATTGAAATCAAAATTTCAATTTCAAAAACATCAAATTCAAATTATTTGTGACTTAACCGATTTCCACGTGAAATCCATATTTGTGTGTGTAAAGGTGTAGTCCAGAGGTTTCACACAGTAGTGCAATACATTCAATCATCACAGATCAGAATACAAAAATATAGTTGATAAGCGATATAACTATAACTCTTATCGTTCATTCACAGATCATAGATATATGTATCACAGATAAGTAAATTACAGATCACAACATAAATCAGGATGTATCACAAAGCATCATATATCAGGGATACCAAACAATCAAGTCATCCAATAGAATCCAAATATCAATAGGTAAGGTCAGTTAATTGTCTGATTAATTCAAATCCGATTAATTTCTTATGAATTACTAATCCTGGTTAATTAACATCGATAAATTACAAATTATTTTGATTAATTATTCTTTAATCATTTATTAATTAACCATTAATAATAAATTGATTAACCTTTAATTATAAGTCATCAACCTTTAATTATTTAATAATTAACCTTTAATTATTTAATTCACCATTTAATTAATTATCTTTAATTAATTACTTTAATTAATTATTCCTCAATAAATTATCATTCTTTAATCACCTTCATTTATAAATTAATTACTCTTAATCAAATAATTATCTTTAAGTAATTAATTACCCTTTAATCATCAATTAAGAAATTGATTAATTATTCTTTAATCGTTTATTAATTAACCATTAATAATAAATTAATTGACCTTATAATTCATCAACCTTTAATTTTTAAATAATTAACCTTTAATTATTAATTAATAAATTTTAATCATTTATTTAATTACTTTTAATTAAGTAATTTTACTTAACCAATTCCATAAATGATTATCCTTAATTAATTAAATCTAATTAATTAATTAACTTAAATAAATCACATTAATTAATCATTTAACTTGCATATTTAAGTTAAACAAATTTATTGGTTAACAAATTCATTTAAAATGAAATATACTTTAAACCTTTAAACTTGTTTTAAACATTTGATTATATGAACTTATTTGATTCAACATTAGGATACAAAGTAAAATTTGAATCCATACTTAAACTTGATTTAAACTTTGTCTAAATCTTGTTTTAAAATTTAAAATCTATTTAAATTTAAACCCAGACAGGTTTTTAAAAAAAACTATAACTACAACATAACCTGAGCCAACTCTATAATTGCTTCGAGTCCATTCTTCCATTTCCTCGAGCAACTCACGCAAGAAAACTCGAGCTAATCGTCATCTTCCCCAAATCAAAATCCTGACACTTCGTGCACACGTGCACCCACACCGGCGAACCACGCCACTCCGACCATCGTTGATAATCCTCACATGACGACGTTCAATCTCGCACCAGAATCCAACTACCAGAACAACGATTTACCCTCAAAACCAAAATCGAGTATCACCGCACTAATCTGAACCAAGACCAAAACCTGGAAACACAGACAACCCAACTTCCAAAAACCTGGAAGTTCGCCGTTCTCGCCACCTCATCCGTTAGAGACGCTGAATTTCTGTCCATCACCACGTCTACGTACCCTCTACCTCCCCTCAAGAGCACGTAACGCTCGATCGCACAGAGAGGGAGAATGAATCGAAGACTCAGCCTTACAAAAAATTAGGTCAACAAAAAAGAAATCATCGTCGGCGCCACCACATCCACCTGACGAACCTTCCACTATTTTTTTCCACCATCGCTGTAGGCTCCTCCACCTCCTCACACAACCCTAGCATCTCCAGTACCCCCGATCGCCAGAAATCACACAAAAACCAACTTTTGTTCAAAGTCGAACTGCACCTAAACCACTCAACTGAAGATCATCATATTAATTTTAAAAATCATATTTTGGTATTTGAATTTGATTCATAAACCTGAATTTATAAATCATGACAATTTATTTTTAACTAAATTTAAGTTTACACTGTGTTTTACATTTCCAGAAGCAATACTAAGTTATTTATCTTAAGTAATTTTTAAATTAGTATTGGTGATGTACCACACAAATTTCATTTGAAACTTGAATTGAAATAGAGATTAAATCAAGAGGTTTTAAATAAACATCAAAACTAGAACTTAAAAACTGGAAGCAGAGGAATTCCTGGTATGCATACATCATATATCAGAACTTAACAATATAAATACACAGACACACTTGAAGATATGCAATAATTATCACAGCACAACATGCAACCATACTTTTGCTTTAAATTTTAAAGGTGAAGTTACTCACAGTATTGTTTCTAGAGGAGATGAAACAGACTTGAAATTGCAAAATGAAGACTTCCTTTTGATCTCTTGTTTGAGTGGATTGTTTGGTGTTTAAATTGAATATTGTTTGAGTTTTTTTTTTAAATGGTATTACTTCAGAAGTCACTCAGTTTGAAGGGAAGAAACTGAGATAAGGAAATACATACGCATATATAGAAGAAGGCAATGTTTGTATAGGGTTACTATTTGTTTTTACAACAGGCATGGCTGAAAATGATATGTATTTAATGCTTAAGTCATTTTTCTTTGTTGTTCTTTTGCCATACTTACTTCGGCTGATAAGATCTATACTGTTAGTGGCTGATGAGATAAAAGGTTGTGCTAGCATTTAATGCCAAGGTACATATCTCCATACTTACCTTATTTCTTTTAAACTTTGTTCTTGCCTTGCATACTTATCTAATTTATTTGTTTGTACTTAGATATATTTCTTTCCTTCCTTTTGTCTTCTTATTCAAGCTACATGCTTAAGTATATTGCTTCTTCATTTTGCTCTTAGCTTTGCATTTATTTTACAGGCATATTTTCATTTGTTTATAGGCTGAGATGATGTTGCTTTGGTTTTGTTTATATTCTTGAGTATATTTATTTCTTTTGCTTTCAAAATGGTGGCTGCATTTATTATGTTTGTCTTGTTCAAGTTGTATTGTTATTTTATTTCATGTACAATATTGATTTGGGTGAGTATACTCATATATAATTATATATATAATCTTGTCTTACTTCTTTTGCAAGCTTTTGCCTATCTTCATTTACTTATTTGTATATACTTGAATGTATATTTTGTTTATATTCACACTGTTAACTCATATTTTAGTGCCGACCTAAAACTCTGCGACCTATGACTCCACGACTTAACAAGCTAACGACCTAAGGGAGCTAACGACCTAAGGAAGCTAACGACCTAAGGGAGCTAACGACCTAAGGGACTTAACGACCTAAGAGGCAGGACGATCTAACGACCTAGCAGACTTCACGACCTAACTCCAGAAAGAAGAGAACGACCTAACTGCAGAGACGACCTAACGAGCTAAGGAGCTTCACGACCTAACGACCTAAAGCTTCACGACCTAACTTCACCAAGCAGCTTAACAAGCTAAAAGAAAAGAAAGGGTGCACGACCTATCTTAGGTCGCTCACGACCTATCTTAGGTCGCTTACGACTTACCACTTCAGATGAAACCGAGTGCAACTCCATCAGACCAACTACCTAAGTCGTGAGTGGACCACGACCTATCTTAGGTCGCTCACGACCTACGACCTAACTTAGGTCGTACAGGACCTACGACTTGGGGAAAATCTAGCCCAGAATCACTTCTATAAATACGGCCATAACTTCAACAAAGGGAGGACTTTTGGCCAATCATTTTCTGAAGCGTCATTACTCTGCCGAATTCTCAACTCATTCAACATTTGAAGAACTCCAGACATTGAAGATACTACAACAAGCTTTGAGCGAGATTCTACACATCCGACATGGATTCAGCAAATCTCATCATCAAAGTTTGAGTTATTAATCTGAAGTGTTTGTGTGATCAAAGTGAATTGTATTTGAAGTGCATTGTATCAAATTGTAACCAAATCAGCAATAAAAGACTATAAAGTGGACGTAGGCTCAATTACGGGCTGAACCACTATAAATATGTTGTCCCTTTACCGTTTTCTGCTATTTTACTGCTTATATCTTGTTCTCATCACACGGGTGGTGCTTTCACAACTTTAGTACACATCGGGTGTTAGCGTTCAATTTTCAGCGTTAACACACACATATTACATGAATTACATAGATATATTTTATAAATTATATCAATTTATCACTTATTACACAATAATTTATTCAAAACTTAAATTAATTATCAATTTAGATTAAATTAAAATCTAGGGTCGTTACATCTACCACTGCATAACTTTGTTGAGAGAGACGACAATAGCATTCCTGCTAACACAATAAACATGTCAAATGCGGAATAAAATAAGCAGGAAAAGTACATCAATACCCGATATATGGAAAATAATAAACAGAAAAATATTATGTTATTATTGAGGCTACATCACTACCACTTGTGACTGCCTACATACCCCTATCTAATTAGGTACCCAATTAGGTACAGGATCAAGCCATCGTAGGTCTCCTACCGCAAATAGGACTCATGGAGCCTACGATGCAATAAACAATATGCAATTCCCAAAACTACCCACTTAGGCTTAATCATTAATTTTAGATTTCCAAAATCTAATTAACTTTATTATTTTCAAAATATAATTCTTTTCGAAAATAATCTCTTTGGACCAAACTCCTGATTTCATTTCAAATTATTTGAAATAATAATATATGCATCCTTTGTATCAAACTATTCTTTACTTCAGGATCTTAAAACAAATCACTTTCAAAATATTTATTTAAAAATCTCAAAATACTACTATAAAAGCGTATCAAAATATGTGCAACCAGATCGGGAGGTTTCTCCCAATAACAAGGCAACTGGGTCCCAGCCTTCCGAAAAATAAATATAGATATGTATATCCCTCTTCATTGAGAGCGGACTATACTGAGGCTACAGAACATTTGCAGCTGCCTTCCCACATTTTTATTTATGGGTTACCCGAACCTTTGTTAACATAACAAATCATTTTATATCCCGAAGTGACAAAATCATTTACACTAATAATTACAAATACTTCTAATCTACAATAATTTCCATTTCCAAATCCTTTTGAAGATCATCTTAAAAACATCGGGTTTAGTCCTCGAAATTCTTTCTGTTTTATAAAACCATTTTTTATAAAATCACTTCAAAATATTTATTCTCAAATATCTCTTTTTTTCTTTTATAGGAAAACATTTCATAACATTTCAACTTGAAAACCAATTTTCAAAACAAATCATTAAATTGAAGTGAACCAAATATTACCGCTAAATACCTTATAGTCAAATCGTGAAATAAATCACAAGGTGTTAGCTACAATTATTTTCTACCCAGTTCGTGCATATGGATAATTAATTGCTCATAAACTGGTCGAGCAAAGTCAACAATCAATAAATAATAATCAGTGCTCATAAACTGGTCGAGCCTAATTCAAACAATCAATCAATGAAATAAACAGAATAATAAATGATAATCAATGCTTCATTCTATCAATTATTTATAACACTTTATTTTATCTTGAATTAAAACGGTTTGATATTTATTTTGGAGCATTCGGGCTTTCCCTTCGAGATGTTCCATCCCTTTCCCAAGTTTCCTTGGATCTCACAGACGAAACACGTGTACTATCGTTTCCGCATACCCCATTAAGTATTTAACTTCTAAATTTTAAAATACTTAATTAACCATACAAATAGTCAAACAAGGGAATAAAACCATTGTTTTAGCAAACAAAGTAAACAAGCATTCAACAAGGGTTTTCAAACAACACTTAACACTTAAAGTTCTTTCAACTTAGCAATGGTTTTAATAAACTCAAAGGAAGGAATAACTCACTTTGGATTCCACTCCGTCAAATTTTAAGGCAAGAAACTCCAGATCTAAACCATACTTCCTACCAATTTTACTAACTTTGTCACTATGAATTTTGACTATAGCTTCGCTACTATTTCCTGAAACTTCTTGAACTCCAGCTATAGCTCCGCTATCCTAGAAGTTGAGGTGAAAAGAGTTGGAGATGGCTTCTAGGTGGTCATGGCCTTTGGTGGATGGATGGAACTTACTAGCTTGAACATGATTTAAGTAGTATACTTTTTTGTCAATTATTTTTGCCATAACTTTGTTACGCTTTTGAAATTTTTTAAGAGAGGCATGGAAGCCATTAAAGAGTGGAAGAAGAGCTTGAAATGGAAAGGTGTGCGTAATTTGTGAAAGAAGTGGTAGGTATTTATAGAATAAAGTTTTGAATAAAATATTATTTTGTAAAAAGACCAAAATACCCTTTGCTTATACTTTAAGCAAACTAATTTTTCCAACACTTAACATCACATTTCAAATCATTACTTTAAGTCATTTTCACTTAAGTATTAAGTAAAGAATATTATGAAAGTCTATAGGGTGGATCGTGTAGTGTATGTGCAAGTATATGTGGCTAAATATATAATGCAACTAAACCAATACTAATCTAAGTAAATATAGAATAAGCACACCGGGATTTTATACTAGTTCAGACCTCTCGTCCTACGTCCAGTCCCGAAGCTCCCCTTCGGAATTCGACTATCAAACACGCTCGCTTCGCCCAGAGGAATAGGCTTGGTTACAATAGATGGTTCTTGTCAAATGTGTGTTCTATAACACGGATATTGACTAATTAGTACAAATGCTTCCAATATATATATATCTAGAGAGTATTGTCTATGAAGAACTGTATATTTGGAAGAGTAGAATACAAGTATAGATTACTATAGATCAAGAGTATAATATAGAGTGTATAATTAGAGAGCATAAGTGAGTAAGGTAAGTGTTCTCTTGATTCTTGAAGATATATATAGTTGTAGAGAGATTCCTTGAGTAGTTGCATCCATTAACAAGCCCTCTACAGTTGCTTCTGTTGATGATGAAGAGTTGCAACGAAGAGAAGCGAAGACGTCTATTCAAATCTGGCAATTGAAGATCCCGAGTTTGAATTCAGATGTCTGGATGTTTGTATCAGACGTCTGAGCTTGTATAATTTTTGTTCCCGAGTTTGAAATCAAACGTCTGGTATTTGTATCAAACGTCTGGTAGTATATAATTTTTGTACAGGGTAGATTTTCAGACGTCTGGGTGCATCTACCAGATGTCTGGTCTTGTCTTTTTTGTTGTTCCAGAGGATATTTTCAGACGTCTGACTTGTGCACTCAGACGTCTGAAAACTATGCATGTCCTTTTTTATGCATGTTTCTTGTTGCTTCTTTGATCTTACCGACTTATAGTCTCTTGTATTGTTCTTTGCACCTTGTTCTTGTCTTTCTAGTGATATTTCTCTAGCAAGTACCTGTATATAGAAATATATACATATATTCGATTTCCATTGTATAGTTGTTGTCATCGAAACCGTAGATTTGATTTCCTAACAATCTCCCCCGTTTTGATGATGACAACTATACAATGTACTTATAAATAATTTTATAAATCTCCCTCTGAATATGTGCTTACCATAATTTATAGTGATCTGTATTATATCTCCCCTTTTGGCATTATAAAAAAGAATATAGTATTTTGTAAAGTTTTACCAGATATTGTAAGACAGAAATATATACAGTGATAACACACCAAAAGAGAAATTTTCATTTATAACATTCAGTTGATTACATTCATATAGTTTTATAGTTTTGAATACATAAGAGAAAGTCCTAAAAATCTAAGATTCTTTTGGTGATGCTTTCTACGGATCATCTCCTTTATCTTCAATTTTGGAAGAACTAGGTTGCGTTGTAGGAGATGTCGGAGTTTGTTCTAGAGGTTTTTCAACAACAAGTTTTGAGTGCTTCGAAGGAGGAGAAGGCACTGGGGTTGGCCAGTCTTCTGAAGGTGGTATAGGACCATGAACCCTTTGAAGAACCTCTTTTAGAACCGATAAGACAGTTGAAAGTGATGTTTCAACTGTGGCGAGGCGTGTAGCAAAGGATGTTTCAAAACTATCAATGCGTCTAGCCAACGCTTTTTGATTTTGAGATAGAATATGTTGATTGTGAAGAGTAAGGTCTCGAATACTTTCATTCGGATTAGTCTCCGTTCGAGTCTCCAAAATATCATCTTGAGACGTATAATCGAATGGTGCAAGAGGAGGAGGAGTAGTTTCGCGATTTTGTTCCACCTCTTGTGATGGGTCATGGTGTGTTTGAGGTGGAGGACCAGCTTGTCTGGTTTGACGACGTTGCATCCACTCGTTGAATGATATAAAATCTGGTGGATTTTCCGGTAGGTGAATTAGTGAGAAAAACTTTGTGGAAGCATATTTTGGAGAGATTTCTTGAAAAGTGGATAGGTAGGAGGGAATGTTGTAAGCTTGTAGTAACCTCATGATATATGTAGGAAATATGATAGATGGGCGATCGAGTCCAAAAATGTTTGAGCTTGTCAAATATAAACTTTGCCCAATTAACCCTCGTTTCACTAAATATAGCATAAAGAGCCTTGTGCTCTAGTTTCGTTATCTGCTCATGACTACCGAGACGAGGAATGATAGTGTTGATAATCATAAGAGTTAGAAGTCTCGCCTTAGGCCGTAGATATTTGGAGGCAAATTTTGGCATTTCATCTTCCCATATTTGATGTGTTACATTGTTTCGTGGTTTGAAATGCATATCGAGAATACTATATAAATCCTCTCCGGAGTCGAAACATCCGAGAGTTCTGCCTATTATTCCGGGAGTGAGCCTAATTGTGTTTCCATGGATACTAGACCATAACCAATTATCCTCGTTTTCAGTGTTCCAAATTGCCGTGCTATCCAAATTAGCGTAGAAAAGAAATATGGCCAATTGATCAATTTGAATATTATTGGGATTGAAGGAGATTAAGGTGTCTAAACCAGCATTTTTACACATTTCTTCTAAGTCATACATTGGAAATTTGAGTAAATTGTAAAATGGATCTGTATGTAGTTTCTTCTTTTGAATGTCCTCGTACCTCTTGAGCGAATGAGGAACACGATTCATCCATCTTTCTATTTGATCATCTGAACACACCTGGGGGTTTGAGGAAGTTGGTTGGTTTTGTTTTCGCTTAGAGATCTTAGGATTCTTTGTTCTAGGAGCCATCGAATTGGATCGGGTGTGAAAATGAATTTGAGGAAGAAAAAATCGACTTTGTTTGCAGAACGAAAGTGAAATAGAAATGAAAAAAAAACGTTAGGAGGGTATTTTAAAGTGCCGATTGAATATCAAACGTTTGGAAGTTAAATCAGACGTCTGATTTAACCTAGTTTTAAGACAATAAATAAAATCAGACGTCTGGTTTGTTGTTGTAGACGTCTGGATTTGAGAGATTTGTAAAATTTGATAGTCAAAGAGAATTATCATATGTCTATTGGTATGTTCAGACGTCTGGGAAAGGTCGAATTTGTATTTATGAATGGCAGATAGTTTTTTCGGACGTTTGGTTGGTAAATCAGACGTCTGAAAATGTCTGAGTTCTATTTTTCATAAGGCAGAGAAGAATTTCAGACGTCTGGATGATTGTATCAGATGTTTGACATATGCATGCTGGTTAAAAACTTGTGTGATACAAGTGTATCAGACGTCTGATTGTAAAGGTCAGACGTCTGATTGTAAAGGTCAGACGTCTGAAATAATCAGTTTTTCTTAAAATAGGCTATTTTTGAAGAGTATGGTTTAGTTTTCGATTTTTTTTTATAAAAACATCTTTTTATTTTCGAGAAACATAATTACAAATATACGTAGATACAAATATGATGATAATAATTTAATTTAATTTAGATGGTGATGGAGTCTTGTGATCTTCAGAATTGGCATCCCTCCATGGCTTGAGTGGGGACCATATATTTCCACGCTCGTGGGTTCTCGGAGAACCAGAGGAATGCCTTGGTGAGGAATCCAATGGTGTACGATACGAGGATGAGGGATTCAAAGAACTACAAGGAATCAGATGTGGTTCGTGTACATCCTTCTTTCGCGAATTATAGAACTTCAGTGCTACTTGCTCCAAAAAACTTAGTCGTTGTGCCGTTACTTTTTGTTCAAAATATAATTCTCTTTGTAGATCTATTTGTTGCTTTTGATAGTGATGCATCTCATCAATTTTCTCCTTGGTGTTAGGTGAAACAAATAAAGATCGCTTGGACTTCTTGTTGTCGGGAGTGAATCCCGTATGATAGGAGGACCACCTATATGTTGGTTCCTGATTTGGTGTAGGGGTAGGAAGGCGTTGAGGTGTATCTGCTGAGCTATCCGTTGTAGGTGTCGAGAAGGATAGATGAGAATTTTCAGAAGACATGATTATATTGTTGTAAAAATATATGAAATTTGTATATATTCTTTACTTTTAAAGATTTATATATAATTTTGAAAAAGTTATTTATAGACGATTTCAGAAAACAACTACCTAAAAAATTTAAGGTAAAAGAGTTATCACTTTTAGTTTGTGGATAAAAACACTTTTGGCTAAATATAAAATAAATGAGGATGTGGTGTTAATTTAGAAGATCATTAAGGGAGCATATTCCTAAGTCGCGTCGTAGTTTAACAAATGATTGTTCATTTAGTGGTTTTGTGAAAATATCTGCTATTTGATTTTCGGTATTTACGTATTCTAATGTAATGATTCCTTTTTCGACATTGTCACGTAAGAAATGATGTCGTATATCTATATGTTTAGTACGCGAGTGATTTACAGGGTTTTTTGATAGATTTATTGCACTTGTATTATCGCAATATATTGGTGACTTATCAATAGTTTTTCCGAAATCCTTAAGCGTTTGTTGCATGTATATTACTTGTGCACATGCTAATGCCGCTGAAATATATTCGGCCTCGCAAGTGGATAAGGATACACAATTTTGCTTTTTGCTAAACCATGAAACTAATGATTGTCCGATAAAGTGACATGTTCCACTAGTACATTTACGATCTGTTTTACAACCACCGAAATCTGCATCGCTATATGAAACAAGTTCAAATGATGATCCCTTAGGATAAAACAAACAGTAATATCGTGTACTAGATATATATCGTAAGATACGGCTCTTTGGTGAGATTATTTTGGTTTTGCTTGAAATCGGGCACAAAGACACACTCATCATAAAGTCGGGTCGACTAGCTGTTAAATAAAGTAAGGAGCCAATCATACTACGATATAATTTTTCATCAAAATCTTTTCCATTATCATCCTTTTCTAATGGAACACTAGTACTCATCGGTGTTGGTTTGCTTGAAGTTTTATCCATTTCAAAGTGACGTAATAAATCGTTACAATATATTTCTTGATGAATAAAAATACCATTTTCTAGTTGTTTTATTTGTAAACCCAAGAAGAAATTTAATTCTCCCATGTGAGACATTTCAAATTCATTTTTCATAATATTTGAAAATTGATTACAAAGATTTTCGTTAGTTGAACCAAAAATAATATCGTCTCCGTATATTTGCAAAACTAAAATATCATTATTTTCTCGTTTAATAAATAATGTTGTATCGATTTTACCTATTTGAAAACCAAATGTAATTAAGTGATTTTTAAGACGTTCGTACCAAGCACGGGGGTCATGTTTTAAACCATATAAAGCTTTTTGTAATTTAAAAACATGATTGGGATATTTTTCATGAATAAATAATGGAGGTTGTTCAACATATAAGTTTTTTTTATGAAACCATTTAAGAAAGAACTTTTGACATACACTTGAAATAGTTTAAAATTGTGATGATTTGCAAAAGCGAGTAATGTACGTATGGCCTCGAGTCTTGCTACTGGAGCAAAAGTTTCGTCGTAGTCGATACCTTCTTCTTGATTATAACCTTGAGCAACTAAGCGAGCTTTATTTCTAATTATATTTTCATTTTCATCTGCTTTATTTTTAAATACCCATTTTGTTCCTATAACCGATTGATTTTCTTGTCTTGGAACGAATTCCCAAACATTATTATGTTTAAATTGATTCAACTCTTCTTGCATAGCTATTATCCAAAAGTTATCATTTGAAGCTTCTTTATAATTTTTTGGTTCGAAAGTTGACATAAATGCTATAAGGCTTATTTGGTTAAGTTGATTTCTAGTTACTCTCGAGTTAAGATATCCAATGATATTATCTTTTGGATGATCTTTAAGAATTCTAGGAGATGACACTAAAGTATTATTTTGTGTATTTATCTCATTATTAGATGGGTTTGTTGTATTTGATATAGAAATAGTTTCATCATCATCATTAGTATGATTATTAAGGAAATTTTCATCAAATGAAACATGTAAACTTTCTTCAATTGTGTTAGTACGTTTATTAAAAATTCTATATGCCTTGCTACGATCCGAATATCCAACAAAGATCCCTTCATCGGCCTTTGGATCAAATTTTCCTAAATTGTCTTTTGTATTTAATATAAAACATTTTGATCCAAAAGTTTTAAAGTATGATACTTTAGGTTTTCTTTCAAAAAAACATTTCAAAACAAGTGTGTTTAGTCATCGGTCGTATGGTTACTCGGTTTAAAACATAACAAGCCGTAGCAATAGCTTCAGCCCAAAAAAATTTTGGTAAACCGCTACTATTTAATAGCATTCGTGCACATTCTTGTAATGTTCGATTCTTTCTTTCTACTACACCATTTTGTTGTGGTGTGCGGGGAAAAGAGAAGTTATGACTAATTCCCTTTTTATTACAAAAGTTAGTAAAAAGATCATTTTCGAATTCTCCTCCGTGATCACATCGAATATTTTTAATTTTTAAATCCATTTGAGTTTTTATTCTTTTAGCAAAAAATTTAAATATTCCAAAAGTGTCACTTTTATGTTTAAAAATAAGGTCCATGTATATCTTGAAAAGTAATCTACTATTACGAAAACATATTTGTTGTGATTTATAGATTGTACTTGAGTTGGACCAAATAAATCTAAATGTAATCATACTAATGGTTGTTTTGAAGAAATATTATTTTTCAGATTTAAAGGAACTTTTCTTTAGCTTACCAAATTGACAAGCTTCACATAGATTTTCTACTTTATAATTTATTTTTGGTAAACCACTTACTAGCTCATATTTTGCTAATTTTTTAATATTTTTAAAATTAATATGACAAAAACGTTTATATGCCACAACCATGGATCGTCATGTTTGGCGGTTAAACATAAGTTTGAATTTTGATTTATATTCATATTTAAGACATAAATATTTTTGTTTCTAAAACCTTCAAATATATGTTGATTGTTATTGAAAATATTACATTTATCCTTTTCGAAATTAATTTGAAACCCTTTACTGAATAATTGACTAATGCTAAGTAGGTTATGTTTTAAATTTTCTATTAACAAAACATTTGTAATAATGGGAGAGTTAGAAATACCAGAGTTGATGACTTTTTCGATGCCCACGATGTATCCTTTTGAGTTATCTCCAAAGGTTACTGTTCCACCATCGATATATGTTATATTTGATAACAATTTTGCATTCCAGTCATATGTTTGGAGCATCCACTATCAAGTATCCATTTCTCCTTATTTTTTATTTTGGGTACCTGCAAAATAAAAAGTAATTTAATTGGTACCCATATACTTTGTTAGGGTCCTAGATGTTAGGAGGGATAGGTAGCCATACCCAAGAAGGTTTGGTACCTTTGTGAATATAATTTTTATTATAGACTACATTTTCTAAAAAATTATCGATATGTTTTTGTCTAATCAATTTATTATTTGTCTTCGGAATCCAAATTTTTATATTTTTGGTATTCGTAATGGACTTAGGTGATCCTTTAATCTTTTGATAAATAAAACTATATTTCTTATTATTCCCTTTTTGTTTAGAAATATTTTTAAAACCTATTCCATTTCTATTACCTGATGGTTTTGAAGTTTTAATAAGATTTTCCAAATCTTGTTTTCCTTTATTAAATTTTGAAACATTATTTGTAATTTTGTCTAATTTTTTTTTTAGTTCTAAATTTTCATTGTTTCAATATTACATTTCAAGTTGATATTTTCTTTTAACAAGTCATCCTTTTCTAGTCTAGTTTCAATAACTATAGTTTCATTTTCAATTAAACTATTTTTAATTTTTTCTTTAGATAATTCTAGTTCCTCTTCTAAAATAATTTTTTCATCTTTTAACATTCCTACTTCAAGTTCTAACCTATTTATTTTGGCTATATGTTCTTTGTTTAATTTTTTAATTTGTCTAAATTTATCATCTAATTCTATGCTAAGTTCTAATAGTTCATTGTAGCTAAGTTCAGGACATACATCATCAGTGTTAGCCATAAAACATACATTAGCTTGTTCTCCATCACTATCACTATCACTATCAGAAGATGATGATGAATCGGAATCGTCCCATGTAACTTTAAAAGCTCTTTTCTTCTTAAATTTCTCAAATTTGTTCCTTTTCTCATTGTTGCGTTTAGGACAATCCTTCTTCATGTGTCCGTATTGATCACATTCATAGCACTTGATTTGAGATAGATTTGTTGTATTGGACTTCCCTTCTTTTTGAAATTTGGTCATCTTTCTAAATTTCTTGAATTTGTTGTAATTCTTAGCAATGAAAACTATCTCTTCTTCATCCAAATCTGAGTCATCATTCTTTGCTTGAAATTCTATGTTCTTATTTTCAATATATTGTTCTTTTCTAGCCTGTAAGTTAGCTTCATATGACATTAAATTTCCTACCAACTCTTCAACCTTGAGATTAGAAAGATCATTAGCTTCTTCAATAGCTAATAACTTCCTTTCCCAATTCGATGTTAAAGAGTTGAGTATTCGAGAAACTAAATCAAAATCAGTAAACTTAACTCCTAATGCCATAAGATCATGTTGAATAGTTTGAAATCTAGAATACATGTCAACAATAGTTTCATTTTGTTTCATTTTGAATGAAGAAAATTGGTTTTGCAAAATTGAAATCTTATTTTGTTTGACCTTTGTGGTACCTTCGTGTGTGATTTGTAAGGTACGCCAAATGTCAAACGCAGTGGTACATAACATGACACGTGAAAATTCATTTTTATCTAGAGAGCAAAATAAAACATTCATAGCTTTAGCATTTTTTGAGGCTAAGGTCTTTTGTGCATCGGTCCAAGTGTTCATAGCAATGTCAGGTGCTTCATATTTATTTTGTGTGGCAGAGCATATTTCTAGACCATTGGCATCCATAAAAATACGCATACGAGTTGACCAATATGCATAGTCGAAGCCATTAAACAATGGGGGACGTGCGGTAGATTGACCTTCTTGAAAGATACTTGCCATATTAGTGATTCAAAAACTTGTTATAGTACTTTTGATCAAACCAAGCTCCGATACCAAATGAAAGTCTATAGGGTGGATCGTGTAGTGTATATGCAAGTATATGTGGCTAAATATATAATGCAACTAAACCAATACTAATCTAAGAAAATATAGAATAAGCACGCCAGGATTTTATACTGGTTCGGACCTCCCATCCTACGTCCAGTCCCGAAGCTCCCCTTCGAAATTCAACTATCAAACACCCTCGCTTCGCCCGGAGGAATAGGCTTGGTTACAATAGATTGTTCTTGTCAAATGTGTGTTCTATAACATGGATATGAACTAATTAGTACAAATGCTTCCAATATATATCTAGAGAGTATTGTCTATGAAGAACTGTATATTTGGAAGAGTAGAATACAAGTATAGATTGCTAGAGATCAAGAGTATATGATAGAGTGTATAATTAGAGAACATAAGTGAGTAAGGTAAGTGTTCTCTTGATTCTGGAAGATATATATAGTTGTAGAGAGATTCCTTGAGTAGTTGCATCCATTAACAAGCGCTCTACCGTTGCTTCTGCTGATGATGAAGAGTTGCAGCGAAAAGAAGCGAAGACGTCTATTCAAATCTGGCAGTTGAAGATCCCGAGTTTGAATTCAAACGTTTGGATGTTTGAATCAGACGTCTGAGCATGTATAATTTTTGTTCCCGAGTTTGAAATCAGACGTCTGGTATTTGTATCAGACGTCTGGTAGTATATAATTTTTGTACAGGGTAGATTTTCAAACGTCTAGGTGCATCTGCCAGACGTCTGGTCTTGTCTGTTTTGTTGTTCCAGAGGATATTTTCAGACGTTTGACTTGTTGTGACGCCCCACCTCTATGCTCATAATAACAAAGAGTATTAAAAGAAATACTGTCTATTATTACGAAGAATAAGGCTGGATAGGAGCGACCATCCGTAATTGGCCTTACACTAATATTGGTTATCTCGATAGGAGTGGTATATACTTTTTATTTTTCATCTATTATTTATTTACTCCCATCGACATATCCAATTATCAGTACAAAACAAACTACGATAGTTCATAATAGTTTAGGACATTAGATATAAAAATAACACAGATAATATAAATGCGGAACACAGATAAAACAAAAGTCTCATATATATATAACTGATGTCAGTTACAACATAGTTGACACAATACATATGATACAACTACAACTGTCGACTCTAGAAGTTATATATACAAGTACATTATCGACTAATATACATGAATACATGTCGTTCTATAATCAACAAAAATCTAATTATCGATACGATAATCAGAAAACATATAATCTAATTATCTAAAAGATAATTAGACATCAACAAAATCATCAGCTTAAACCAAATCAGGATACAACTCAAAATATATTGAATTTAATCAACGACAAATTTCAAGTAATTGAAATATCAATTAAAAACGCCACTTTTGGTAGGGCTGCAGTACACGCACGCGTGTACTGCCTCGCCACTACAACACCAATCCCATAACAACATAACGAAAGTTCACAACAAGCACACGGTCGAACCTAAAAGAGAAGTCAGGTTCAACACAAATGCAATGCCAACACAAAGTAAAGTCTCAGAAATACAGAACAACGAATCAATATCAATGCAACACTACGGGCCGAGACAGTAACCAGAAATAAATGAAGACTATACCAAATATATAGCACCACAGCATACAACAGTAAAGGACAAGGAGCAGGTTCAAATGAGAATAACGTCACCAATTAAATACAGTGACCAAATATAAATGAATACAAGGCATCCATGCACTATATCGGACTCGAGCCCAACTAAAGACAATGTAAACCTAACAGAGTAAAATAACATATGTTATGCATATGCAATCTGGTTAAAACTGTTCTAGGTTGAACCAAATTACAAGACAATAAATAAACCCAGTCCCACCAAAAACTACATACCTATCTCAAAAATAGCTCACCAATCCACAATCTAAAGTTTACAGAGTCGAAGTGTCACAAAAATGCAACTGCATTAATCTAAACGACATGAAGGGGGAAACTTAGTGACTAGCAGATGTTACACGGCAGTGAACAAAATAGTGCGGCAGTTCAAAACACTGCAACACTACATAATGCACAGTAAAGTCTGATGATCTCCTGTGGATAGTGCAGCCAAAATCAAGCGTGCTGCGGCCAGTATAAGTGGCTATGCAAACAGTGTAAACTCAATAACATATGCATGCACACATACAATGGTATGTATGCACATATATGAAGACACCCAGAATTTATCAAGCAGGGAATTTCAAATTAAACGAACGACAATCGAACACGTAAAGCACGCTACAGAGATGGACAAGCATGCCAATAAAAAGAACGACACAAAATCAACCCGGTAGCATGCTCGAAGCAAATCCAACTCATGTTCATGTTATACGAATAAAACTCAAACCAGAGACAATAATTCAAATGAATACACACAATTGTACACATGAACAGAGAGCTGAAACAAAATATGGCCAGGAATAACTACAAGCAGAGACACCGACCAGCATGTTCTCACTATAACATATGTAACAAAATAAAAATTTTACTTTTTCAAAACAAAACATTTGAATCCAACTACTGCAGTCCAAAATAAAAGTCACCTGCCGTTCAACCCGACAACCAACAGAGAGTTCAAAGCCGAAATAAACCTCATTATCAAAGTTAACAAGGAAAGCCATTGCTAACATTTAAGCAAATCCTCATCTAAGTTATTTTCCCAAATTAAGTTGCAGATTTTTAAACCATAGCCAACGACATACTGGCCAAAGCCAATGAAAATCAAAAGCCCCAAATAGATGATAATGCACATGAATCAAATAATTCGAATTCAATGTCAACATCAAAAACACAGCAAAATCAGAGCAAACCAACAGTAGACAAAGCCACAACAATTCTGTTTGCAGAAGTTTCAAGTCAAGGCCTCAAGTAAAATAAGCATTGACTTGAAGCTACGCGATAAACCACGGTACAATTCCTTTTTCAAAATCAAGTGGCTGAAGATGACAGAGGGCCAAAGTCGAACAAAACATCATCGTCAAACCCACATTCAAAAATCATCAAAACGGTGGGTAAACAAAAATCGAACCAAGGTAGAAAACACCAACACGAAACAAAATCGAACGACCAAAGTACAGAACGAGGAAAGAATTAGATGTGAGTAATTAAATTACTCACCTTTTTCGATGCAAAACTGAAGGAGCCGAGCACGAGATCGTCGATCGACCGAGCCGTTGAAGTCGGCGCCTTCGAATCCCATAAACCCTAAATTCTCCAAGAGGAACGAAGCCGCCATTGTTTTTTCTCGTTTGTTTTGCACTCGGGTTCGCTAGTGAATCTAAAAAGAAAAAGGGGTCGGGTCTAACTTGATAGTTATCACGGCACACTGAAAAAGGCATGGGCCAATAAAATAGAAAAGTATATTTATTAAAAGCCCGAATAACTTTACCATTTCTCAAAAGGATTTCAACTCGATTAAAACCTGCATTAGCAATTAACAAATGATTTAATCGTCATTCTGACGATAAATAAGAATTTCAAAAATCCCGGGTTGTTACAGACTCCCCTCCTTATAAAAATTGTGTCCCCGCAATTTTCATACTTAAATTTGTCTATAACAATAATTTCTCTACCATAAACTGGTTATGCTAGAAAAGTACAAATCGAGAACCCAAATACCAAAGAAATCTTCTAATTTAAATAAAAGAAATTTACAATTTCCTCAGCAAAGTCCAATTATCAAAAGATAATCAGAAAACAAATCAACAAATGTCAAATTATCGAAAACGAATATCACAAAACATCAAATTCAACAAATATTCGATTATCTAAAACGATAATCAAATTTCAAATCAACAAATATTCGATTATCAAAAACGATAATCAAATTTCAAATTCAACAAATATTCGATTATCAAAAACGATAATCAAATTTCAAATTCAACAAATATTTACTTTTCTAAAGCGATGATTAAATCTCAAATCAACAAATATTTAATTATCTAAGGCGATAATTAAATCTCAAATCAACAAATATTTAATTATCTAACAGCGATAATTAAATCTCAAATCAACAAATATTTAATTATCAAAAGCGATAATTAAATCTCAAATCAGCAAATATTTAATTATCTAACAGCGATAATTAAATCTCAAATCAGCAAATATTTAATTATCTAAAGCGATAATTAAATCTCAAATCACAGTTATTTAATTATCTAACAGCGATAACTAAATCTCAAATCAACAAATATTTAATTATCTAAGGCGATAATTAAATCTCAAATCACAAATATTTAATTATCTAACAGCGATAATTAAATATCAAATCAACAAATATTTAATTATCTAACAGCGATAATTAAATCTCAAATCAACAAATATTTAATTATCAAAAGCGATAATTAAATCTCAAATCAGCAAATATTTAATTATCTAACAGCGATAATTAAATCTCAAATCAGCAAATATTTAATTATCTAAAGCGATAATTAAATCTCAAATCACAATTATTTAATTATCTAACAGCGATAATTAAATCTCAAATCAACAAATATTTAATTATCTAAGAGGCGATAATTAAATCTCAAATCACAAATATTTAATTATCTAACAGCGATAATTAAATCTCAAATCAAAAAATATTTAATTATCTAACAGCGATAATTAAATCTCAAATGAACAAATATTTAATTATCAAAACCGATAATTAAATCTCAAATCAGGAAATATTTAATTATCTAACAACGATAATTAAATCTCAAATCAGCAAATATTTAATTATCTAAGGCGATAATTAAATCTCAAATCAACAAATATTTAATTATCTAACAGCGATAATTAAATCTCAAATCAACAAATATTTAATTATCTAAGGCGATAATTAAATCTCAAATCAACAAATATTTAATTATCTAACAGCGATAATTAAATCTCAAATCAACAAATATTTAATTATCAAAAGCGATAATTAAATCTCAAATCAGCAAATATTTAATTATCTAACAGCGATAATTAAATCTCAAATCAGCAAATATTTAATTATCTAAAGCGATAATTAAATCTCAAATCACAATTATTTAATTATCTAACAGCGATAATAAATCTCAAATCACAAATATTAAATTATCTAACAGCGATAATTAAATCTCAAATCAACAAATATTTAATTATCTAACAGCGATAATTAAATCTCAAATCAACAAATATTTAATTATCAAAAGTGATAATTAAATCTCAAATTAGCAAATATTTAATTATCTAACAGCGATAATTAAATCTCAAATCAGCAAATATTTAATTATCTAAAGCGATAATTAAAAGCAACAAATATCTGATTATCGAAAACGATAATCAGAACTCATATCAACAAATATCTAATTATCACAAGCGATAATTAGAAACAACAAATATCCGATTATCAAAAACGATAATCAGAACTCATATCAACAAATATCCAATTACCTGCAGATAATTGGAAACAACAAATATCTAGAAATCAATTAAGAAGACTAGAAAATCAACATAAAAGCTTGGATCGATCCCATCAGATGGCGAGTTTTTAATTCGCCGTACGTGCATCAACAAATGGCCGAAGCCTACCAAGTACTCAACAAAATTTTGGCGCCCAACAAATGACCCGAAGGTCCGCAGAGTGACCCGAAGGTCTAGTACTGGTATTTGACCCGAAGGTCCAACAAATGACCCGAAGGTCCTCATAGTGGCTCGAAAGCACACGAAAGTATCAAAATATTTCAATTAACGAGTCCGGAATTAACCGAAAGAGCAAACGCACATGTCCCATACCACGTGTTTTACTAAATCGTTTGATTCTCTTCATCGTTTCCTTGAAAGTGCAAAATTGTGTATTTTGTAAAAATACACTTCACATTCTCAAACGGACAAGTCCGGAATTAAGCGAATCTGTAAAAGAAAGGGGTCATAGTCCTCGATTTTGCTGAAACGTTTAAATCGCTTCCTCATTCTTTTGAAAGTGCAAACTGTTAAAATTTTTGAAAACAATTTTATTTATTTTGTAAAAATAACAATTCGCATTCTCAACTGGACAAGTCCGGAGTTAAGCGAAACAGTAAAAGAAAGGGGTCATAATCCTCGATTTTGCTGAATCGTTTAAGTCGCTTTCTCATTCTTTTGAAAACGCAAACTATTAAAAACTTATAAAACAATTTTCATTTTAAAACGATTTTCCAATCACGTGATTAAAACAGCAAATCAGTAACAATTTCGATAAGGAAATTGTACTTTTCAAAATACCGTAAAAACGGTCACAAATCAGTATTGCGGAATAACCGCTTGGAAATCCACTTTTAAAACTTGACGGTTACTGAAGCCAAAGCGACAGTAATTTTTAAACGTCAAAATCTCATCAAAATAATTTACATCAAAATGTAACATCAGTGAATTTTCATTTATCAGAAATGCCACAAAACATCGTGCTTCAAAAATAGCACTGGTGTAAAAATCCCGTTATAAAAATAACGGCAAACAAAATACGTTTCATAACCAAGCATCGGTTCAACGTAAAATAAATGCAGTAACGTGCAATTCATATTTGCACGCACTTTACAATATAAACAAAGAAATCATTCGAATGTATCTTCAATGAAGAAATTTCAAAACAGCAAAATTTAATCAATAGAAGATTAGTACAAAAGAAAGCCAGCGGAAATTTCAACAAAAATCACATATCTGCAATTTCTTCGAATCCTCAATTCGGATTCGAAATGTTCAAAGAAACAAATAATTACAGCTACGTAAACAAGAAATGAAATTCATATCAATTTCGTATTTTGATTTTTAAATCAAAAGGATTATCAGTTTTACTCAGCGAAGACAGTTTCACAGTTTCCGCTGCGCACTCTGATAAAAAGAACACAAATCAATCAAATCAACCAAAACACAGTTTCACTATTATTTTTAAATAAAGATATTTAAAAATCTTCATCAAAATTTTAAAACTTTAGTTTTGACTCAAATCACAAATAAAACATCGACCGATAGTTGTAACATATGTTCCATCCAAGTTATGTTTTATATTATGTCCATAAACCCCAAGCTCTGATACCAACTGTGACGCCCCACCTCTATGCTCATAATAACAAAGAGTATTAAAAGAAATACTGTCTATTATTATGAAGAATAAGGCTGGATAGGAGCGACCATCCGTAATTGGCCTTACACTAATATTGGTTATCTCGATAGGAGTGGTATATACTTTTTATTTTTCATCTATTATTTATTTACTCCCATCGACATATCCAATTATCAGTACAAAACAAACTACGATAGTTCATAATAGTTTAGGACATTAGATATAACAATAACACAGATAATATAAATGCGGAACACCGATAAAACAAAAGTCTCATATATATATATAACTGATGTCAGTTACAACATAGTTGACACAATACATATGATACAACTACAACTGTCGACTCTAGAAGTTATATATACAAGTACATTATCGACTAATATACTTGAATACATGTCGTTCTATACACTGACACGACGACTATAAAATGACAAAGACAACTTCAGAAGATGAGAAAAGTCTTCAAATCCTGAACAGCAACTCAAAGAAGGAAATCTACAACCTGAAATAACTCGGGTCTAACCCGAGTATTAAATTCAAAAGAAAATAATACACGGGTCAGTCTAATTCAAACTCAGTTATTAGTGCATAGTAGCAATAATAATCAGATAGTCAAATAGACGAAAATCACATAAATCTCGTATATCCAACTCTCGATATGAGAATTGGATAATGGCAAATATAACAATAAACAGTGTTAAACAACAAATCAGTAAATGCAAGTCATTAACAAAGACGGATAAAAAGGTTATCAATGAAGATGATATGAAAACTCCAGAATTGCCTAAATAGCAACTTACGCAAATTCCAATTATTTAATAAATAATTAAAATCTCAAAATGATCACTCGAATCAAATTTCTGTGTGGCTGCAGTACACGCACGCGTGCACTGCCTCGCCACGCAGTACGTGAAATCATCACAACCGTGAATACAACAGCAACCAAAACCGCAAAAGGGCAAAGTGAAACCCAAGCCAACAGAACAGCATAAACAACAAAAATCTAATTATCGATACGATAATCAGAAAACATATAATCTAATTATCTAAAAGATAATTAGACATCAACAAAATCATCAGCTTAAACCAAATCAGGATACAACTCAAAATATATTGAATTTAATCAACGACAAATTTCAAGTAATTGAAATATCAATTAAAAACGCCACTTTTGGTAGGGCTGCAGTACATGCACGCGTGTACTGCCTCGCCACTACAACACCAATCCCATAACAACATAACGAAAGTTCACAACGAGCACACGGTCGAACCCAAAAGAGAAGTCAGGTTCAACACAAATGCAATGCCAACACAAAGTAAAGTCTCAGAAATATAGAACAACGAATCAATATCAATGCAACACTACGGGACGAGACAGTAACTAGAAATAAATGAAGACTATACCAAATATATAGCACCACAGCATACAACAGTAAAGGACAAGGAGCAGTTTCAAATGAGAATAACGTCACCAATGAAATACAGTGACCAAATATAAATGAATACAAGGCATCCATGCACTGTATCGGACTCGAGCCCAACTAAAGACAATGTAAACCTAACAGAGTAAAATAACATATGTTATGCATATGCAATCTGGTTAAAACTGTTCTGGGTTGAACCAAATTACAAGACAATAAATAAACCCAGTCCCACCAAAAACTACATACCTATCTCAAAAATAGCTCACCAATCCACAATCTAAAGTTTACAGAGTCGAAGTGTCACAAAAATGCAACTGCATTAATCTAAACGACATGAAGGGGGAAACTTAGTGACTAGCAGATGTTACACGGTAGTGAACAAAATAGTGCGGCAGTTCAAAACACTGCAACACTACATAATGCACAGTAAAGTCTGATGATCTCCTGTGGATAGTGCAGCCAAAATCAAGCGTGCTGCAGCCAGTATAAGTGGCTATGCAAACAGTGTAAACTCAATAACATATGCATGCACACATACAATGGTATGTATGCACATATATGAAGACACACAGAATTTATCAAGCAGGGAATTTCAAATTAAACGAACGACAATCGAACACGTAAAGCACGCTACAGAGATGGACAAGCATGCCAATAAAAAGAACGACACAAAATCAACCCGATAGCATGCTCGAAGCAAATCCAACTCATGTTCTTGTTATACGAATAAAACTCAAACCAGAGACAATAATTCAAATGAATACACACAATTGTACACATGAACAGAGAGCTGAAACAAAATATGGCCAGGAATAACTACAAGCAGAGACACCGACCAGCATGTTCTCACTATAACATATGTAACAAAATAAAAATTTTACTTTTTCAAAACAAAACATTTGAATCCAACTACTGCAGTTCAAAATAAAAGTCACCTGCCGTTCAACCCGACAACCAACAGAGAGTTCAAGGCCGAAATAAACCTCATTATCAAAGTTAACAAGGAAAGCCATTGCTAACATTTAAGCAAATCCTCATCTAAGTTATTTTCCCAAATTAAGTTGCAGATTTTTAAACCATAGCCAACGACATACTGGCCAAAGCCAATGAAAATCAAAAGCCCCAAATAGATGACAATGCACATGAATCAAATAATTCGAATTCAATGTCAACATCAAAAACACAGCAAAATCAGAGCAAACCAACAGTAGACAAAGCCACAACAATTCTGTTTGCAGAAGTTTCAAATCAAGGCCTCAAGTAAAATAAGCATTGACTTGAAGCTACGCGATAAACCACGGTACAATTCCTTTTTCAAAATCAAGTGGCTGAAGATGACAGAGGGCCAAAGTCGAACAAAACATCATCGTCAAACCCACATTCAAAAATCATCAAAACGGTGGGTAAACAAAAATCGAACCAAGGTAGAAAACACCAACACGAAACAAAATCGAACGACCAAAGTACAGAACGAGGAAAGATTAGATGTGAGTAATTAAATTACTCACCTTTTTCGATGCAAAACTGAAGGAGCCGAGCACGAGATCGTCGATCGACCGAGCCGTTGAAGTCGGCGCCTTCGAATCCCATAAACCCTAAATTCTCCAAGAGGAACGAAGCCGCCATTGTTTTTTCTCGTTTGTTTTGCACTCGGGTTCGCTAGTGAATCGAAAAAGAAAAAGGGGTCGGGTCTAACTTGATAGTTATCACGGCACACTGAAAAAGGCCTGGGCCAATAAAATAGAAAAGTGTATTTATTAAAAGCCCGAATAACTTTACCATTTCTCAAAAGGATTTCAACTCGATTAAAACCTGCATTAGCAATTAACAAATGATTTAATCGTCATTCTGACGATAAATAAGAATTTCAAAAATCCCGGGTTGTTACAGACTCCCCTCCTTATAAAAATTGTGTCCCCGCAATTTTCATACTTAAATTTGTCTATAACAATAATTTCTCTACCATAAACTGGTTATGCTAGAAAAGTACAAATCGAGAACCCAAATACCAAAGAAATCTTCTAATTTCAATAAAAGAAATTTACAATTTCCTCAACAAAGTCCAATTATCAAAAGATAATCAGAAAACAAATCAACAAATGTCAAATTATCGAAAACGAATATCACAAAACATCAAATTCAACAAATATTCGATTATCTAAAACGATAATCAAATTTCAAATCAACAAATATTCGATTATCAAAAACGATAATCAAATTTCAAATTCAACAAATATTCGATTATCAAAAACGATAATCAAATTTCAAATTCAACAAATATTTACTTTTCTAAAGCGATGATTAAATCTCAAATCAACAAATATTTAATTATCTAAGGCGATAATTAAATCTCAAATCAACAAATATTTAATTATCTAACAGCGATAATTAAATCTCAAATCAACAAATATTTAATTATCAAAAGCGATAGTTAAATCTCAAATCAGCAAATATTTAATTATCTAACAGCGATAATTAAATCTCAAATCAGCAAATATTTAATTATCTAAAGCGATAATTAAATCTCAAATCACAGTTATTTAATTATCTAACAGTGATAATTAAATCTCAAATCAAAAAATATTTAATTATCTAAGGCGATAATTAAATCTCAAATCACAAATATTTAATTATCTAACAGCGATAATTAAATATCAAATCAACAAATATTTAATTATCTAACAGCGATAATTAAATCTCAAATCAACAAATATTTAATTATCAAAAGCGATAATTAAATCTCAAATCAGCAAATATTTAATTATCTAACAGCGATAATTAAATCTCAAATCAGCAAATATTTAATTATCTAAAGCGATAATTAAATCTCAAATCACAATTATTTAATTATCTAACAGCGATAATTAAATCTCAAATCAACAAATAATTAATTATCTAAGGCGATAATTAAATCTCAAATCACAAATATTTAATTATCTAACAGCGATAATTAAATCTCAAATCAAAAAATATTTAATTATCTAACAGCGATAATTAAATCTCAAATCAAAAAATATTTAATTATCAAAAGCGATAATTAAATCTCAAATCAGCAAATATTTAATTATCTAACAGCGATAATTAAATCTCAAATCAGCAAATATTTAATTATTTAAGGCGATAATTAAATCTCAAATCAACAAATATTTAATTATCTAACAGCGATAATTAAATCTCAAATCAACAAATATTTAATTATCTAAGGCGATAATTAAATCTCAAATCAACAAATATTTAATTATCTAACAGCGATAATTAAATCTCAAATCAACAAATATTTAATTATCAAAAGCGATAATTAAATCTCAAATCAGCAAATATTTAATTATCTAACAGCGATAATTAAATCTCAAATCAGCAAATATTTAATTATCTAAAGCGATAATTAAATCTCAAATCACAATTATTTAATTATCTAACAGTGATAATAAATCTCAAATCACAAATATTAAATTATCTAATAGCGATAATTAAATCTCAAATCAACAAATATTTAATTATCTAACAGCGATAATTAAATCTCAAATCAACAAATATTTAATTATCAAAAGCGATAATTAAATCTCAAATCAGCAAATATTTAATTATCTAACAGCGATAATTAAATCTCAAATCAGCAAATATTTAATTATCTAAAGCGATAATTAAAAGCAACAAATATCCGATTATCGAAAACGATAATCAGAACTCATATCAACAAATATCTAATTATCACAAGCGATAATTAGAAACAATAAATATCCGATTATCAAAAACGATAATTAGAACTCATATCAACAAATATCCAATTACCTACAGATAATTGGAAACAACAAATATCTAGAAATCAATTAAGAAGACTAGAAAATCAACATAAAAGCTTGGATCGATCCCATCAGATGGCGAGTTTTTAATTCGCCGTACGTGCATCAACAAATGGCCGAAGCCTACCAAGTACTCAACAAAATTTTGGCGCCCAACAAATGACCCGAAGGTCCGCAGAGTGACCCGAAGGTCTAGTACTGGTATTTGACCCGAAGGTCCAACAAATGACCCGAAGGTCCTCATAGTGGCTCGAAAGCACACGAAAGTATCAAAATATTTCAATTAATGAGTCCGGAATTAACCGAAAGAGCAAACGCACATGTCCCATACCACGTGTTTTACTAAATCGTTTGATTCTCTTCATCGTTTCTTTGAAAGTGCAAAATTGTGTATTTTGTAAAAATACACTTCACATTCTCAAACGGACAAGTCCGGAATTAAGCGAATCTGTAAAAGAAAGGGGTCATAGTCCTCGATTTTGCTGAAACGTTTAAATCGCTTCCTCATTCTTTTGAAAGTGCAAACTGTTAAAATTTTTGAAAACAATTTTATTTATTTTGTAAAAATAACAATTCGCATTCTCAACTGGACAAGTCCGGAGTTAAGCGAAACAGTAAAAGAAAGGGGTCATAATCCTCGATTTTGCTAAATCGTTTAAGTCGCTTTCTCATTCTTTTGAAAACGCAAACTATTAAAAACTTATAAAACAATTTTCATTTTAAAACGATTTTCCAATCACGTGATTAAAATAGCAAATCAGTAACAATTTCGATAAGGAAATTGTACTTTTCAAAATACCGTAAAAACGGTCACAAATCAGTATTGCGGAATAACCGCTTGGAAATCCACTTTTAAAACTTGACGGTTACTGAAGCCAAAGCGACGGTAATTTTTAAACGTCAAAATCTCATCAAAATAATTTACATCAAAATGTAACATCAGTGAATTTTCATTTATCAGAAATGCCACAAAACATCGTGCTTCAAAAATAGCACTGGTGTAAAAATCCCGTTATAAAAATAACGGCAACAAAATACGTTTCATAACCAAGCATCGGTTCAACGTAAAATAAATGCAGTAACGTGCAATTCATATTTGCACGCACTTTACAATATAAACAAAGAAATCATTCGAATGTATCTTCAATGAAGACAATTCAAAACAGCAAAATTTAATCAATAGATGATTAGTACAAAAGAAAGCCAGCGGAAATTTCAACAAAAATCACATATCTGCAATTTCTTCGAATCCTCAATTCGGATTCGAAATGTTCAAAGAAACAAATAATTACAGCTACGTAAACAAGAAATGAAATTCATATCAATTTCGTATTTTGATTTTTAAATCAAAAGGATTATCAGTTGTACTCAGCGAAGACAGTTTCACAGTTTCCGCTGCGCACTCTGATAAAAAGAACACAAATCAATCAAATCAACCAAAACACAGTTTCACTATTATTTTTAAATAAAGATATTTAAAAATCTTCATCAAAATTTTAAAACTTTAGTTTTGACTCAAATCACAAATAAAACATCGACCGATAGTTGTAACATATGTTCCATCCAAGTTATGTTTTATATTATGTCCATAAACCCCAAGCTCTGATACCAACTGTGACGCCCCACCTCTATGCTCATAATAACAAAGAGTATTAAAAGAAATACTGTCTATTATTACGAAGAATAAGGCTGGATAGGAGCGACCATCCGTAATTGGCCTTACACTAATATTGGTTATCTCGATAGGAGTGGTATATACTTTTTATTTTTCATCTATTATTTATTTACTCCCATCGACATATCCAATTATCAGTACAAAACAAACTACGATAGTTCATAATAGTTTAGGACATTAGATATAACAGTAACACAGATAATATAAATGCGGAACACAGATAAAACAAAAGTCTCATATATATATAACTGATGTCAGTTACAACATAGTTGACACAATACATATGATACAACTACAACTGTCGACTCTAGAAGTTATATATACAAGTACATTATCGACTAATATACATGAATACATGTCGTTCTATACACTGACACGACGACTATAAAATGACAAAGACAACTTCAGAAGATGAGAAAAGTCTTCAAATCTCGAACAGAAACTCAAAGAAGGAAATCTACAACCTGAAATAACTCGGGTCTGACCCGAGTATTAAATTCAAAAGAAAATAATACACGGGTCAGTCTAATTCAAACTCAGTTATTAGTGCATAGCAGCAATAATAATCAGATAGTCAAATAGACGAAAATCACAGAAATCTCATATATCCAACTCTCGATATGAGAATTGGATAATGGCAAATATAACACTAAACAGTGTTAAACAACAAATCAGTAAATGCAAGTCATTAACAAAGACGGATAAAAAGGTTATCAATGAAGATGATATGAAAACTCCAGAATTGCCTAAATAGCAACTTACGCAAATTCCAATTATTTAATAAATAATTAAAATCTCAAAATGATCACTCGAATCAAATTTCTGTGTGGCTGCAGTACACGCACGCGTGCACTGCCTCGCCACGCAGTACGTGAAATCATCACAACCGTGAATACAACAGCAACCAAAACCGCAAAAGGGCAAAGTGAAACCCAAGCCAACAGAACAGCATAAACAACAAAAATCTAATTATCGATACGATAATCAGAAAACATATAATCTAATTATCTAAAAGATAATTAGACATCAACAAAATCATCAGCTTAAACCAAATCAGGATACAACTCAAAATATATTGAATTTAATCAACGACAAATTTCAAGTAATTGAAATATCAATTAAAAACGCCACTTTTGGTAGGGCTGCAGTACACGCACGCGTGTACTGCCTCGCCACTACAACACCAATCCCATAACAACATAACGAAAGTTCACAACAAGCACACGGTCGAACCTAAAAGAGAAGTCAGGTTCAACACAAATGCAATGCCAACACAAAGTAAAGTCTCAGAAATACAAAACAACGAATCAATATCAATGCAACACTACGGGCCGAGATAGTAACCAGAAATAAATGAAGACTATACCAAATATATAGCACCACAGCATACAACAGTAAAGGACAAGGAGCAGTTTCAAATGAGAATAACGTCACCAATTAAATACAGTGACCAAATATAAATGAATACAAGGCATCCATGCACTGTATCGGACTCGAGCCCAACTAAAGACAATGTAAACTTAACAGAGTAAAATAACATATGTTATGCATATGCAATCTGGTTAAAACTGTTCTGGGTTGAACCAAATTACAAGACAATAAATAAACCCAGTCCCACCAAAAACTACATACCTATCTCAAAAATAGCTCACCAATCCACAATCTAAAGTTTACAGAGTCGAAGTGTCACAAAAATGCAACTGCATTAATCTAAACGACATGAAGGGGGAAACTTAGTGACTAGCAGATGTTACACGGCAGTGAACAAAATAGTGCGGCATTTCAAAACACTGCAACACTACATAATGCACAGTAAAGTCTGATGATCTCCTGTGGATAGTGCAGCCAAAATCAAGCGTGCTGCAGCCAGTATAAGTGGCTATGCAAACAGTGTAAACTCAATAACATATGCATGCACACATACAATGGTATGTATGCACATATATGAAGACACCCAGAATTTATCAAGCAGGGAATTTCAAATTAAATGAACGACAATCGAACACGTAAAGCACGCTACAGAGATGGACAAGCATGCCAATAAAAAGAACGACACAAAATCAACCCGGTAGCATGCTCGAAGCAAATCCAACTCATGTTCATGTTATACGAATAAAACTCAAACCAGAGACAATAATTCAAATGAATACACACAATTGTACACATGAACAGAGAGCTGAAACAAAATATGGCCAGGAATAACTACAAGCAGAGACACCGACCAGCATGTTCTCACTATAACATATGTAACAAAATAAACATTTTACTTTTTCAAAACAAAACATTTGAATCCAACTACTGCAGTTCAAAATAAAAGTCACCCGCCGTTCAACCCGACAACCAACAGAGAGTTCAAGGCCGAAATAAACCTCATTATCAAAGTTAACAAGGAAAGCCATTGCTAACATTTAAGCAAATCCTCATCTAAGTTATTTTCCCAAATTAAGTTGCAGATTTTTAAACCATAGCCAACGACATACTGGCCAAAGCCAATGAAAATCAAAAGCCCCAAATAGATGACAATGCACATGAATCAAATAATTCGAATTCAATGTCAACATCAAAAACACAGCAAAATCAGAGCAAACCAATAGTAGACAAAGCCACAACAATTCTGTTTGCAGAAGTTTCAAGTCAAGGCCTCAAGTAAAATAAGCATTGACTTGAAGCTACGCGATAAACCACGGTACAATTCCTTTTTCAAAATCAAGTTGTTGAAGATGACAAAGGGCCAAAGTCGAACAAAACATCATCGTCAAACCCATATTCAAAAATCATCAAAACGGTGGGTAAACAAAAATCGAACCATGGTAGAAAACACCAACACGAAACAAAATCGAATGACCAAAGTACAGAACGAGGAAAGAATTAGATGTGAGAAATTAAATTACTCACCTTTTTCGATGCAAAACTGAAGGAGCCGAGCACGAGATCGTCGATCGACCGAGCCGTTGAAGTCGGCGCCTTCGAATCCCATAAACCCTAAATTCTCCAAGAGGAACGAAGCCGCCATTGTTTTTTCTCATTTGTTTTGCACTCGGGTTCGCTAGTGAATCGAAAAAGAAAAAGGGGTCGGGTCTAACTTGATAGTTATCACGACACACTGAAAAAGGCCTGGGCCAAAAAAATAGAAAAGTGTATTTATTAAAAGCCCGAATAACTTTACCATTTCTCAAAAGGATTTCAACTCGATTAAAATCTGCATTAGCAATTAACAAATGATTTAATCGTCATTCTGACGATAAATAAGAATTTCAAAAATCCCGGGTTGTTACACTTGTGCACTCAGACGTCTGAAAACTACGCATGTCCTTTTTTTGTGCATGTTTCTTGTTGCTTCTTTGATCTTATCGACTTGTAGTCTCTTGTATTGTTCTTTGCACCTTGTTCTTGTCTTTCTAGTGATATTACTCTAGCAAGTACCTGTATATAGAAATATATACATATATTCGATTTCCATTGTATAGTTGTTGTCATCGAAACCATAGATTTGATTTCCTAATATATAATAATGGGACAGTTTGGCACAGGTCTCTAATAAGTTTCAAAATACACAAAAACCCCAGTAAAAAAAGTTTGTAAATTAGGCCCCTAGAATTAAGTTACTGAATAATGGGATACACTTATGCAATTATTCAGTGAATAATTGCAGACATTTATGCAATTATATCAAAAAAATGCATACATTTACACAATTATTCACTGAAAAATTGCGGAAATTTTCGCACTTTTTTCAAAAAATTGCGGAAATTTTCGCAATTATTCACCAAAAAATTGCGAAAATTTCCGCACATTTTTCATAAATTTGTGCAAAATTCCGCCATTATTCACCGAAAAAATTGCATAAATTTATGCAACTTTTGGATATAAATGCATAAATGTCCGCAATTATTTACTGAATAATTGCATAACTATATGCAATTACTTAGTAACTTAATTCTAGGGACCTAATTTACATACTTTTTTTTACTGGGGTTTTTGTGTATTTTGAAACTTATTAGGGACCTGAGCCTAATACTCACTATAATAATTAGGTTTGTTTGATTTAATGTTTACTTTTTGACTTTTATAACACTTTTTGTCATTTTATGCTTACTTTTTGTTAATTTCATTCTAGAATTTTCTAAGTATGTTCGGTAAAAGTAAACTTAATTAGTGAATTAATTAATACTTATACTATTTGAATATATGTTCATATATAAGAAAATAAAGGTGCAACAATGTTGCGACAACTTTAAATCGACAAAACGTTGATTTTTCGACAAAATGTTTTAAGGTCACATTTTGATATTTTAGTTAAACTATTTATTTATGTAAACCAAATTTAAAAATAAATTTGTATAATGTTATTTAAAAATATAAACACTCATAAATTAATTAAAATAATTTATTTAACCATGGAAACTTACTTTTCTAAAATCACGATTTTTGTCACTTTTGTCGATATAAACAATTATTCCTATTTTTGTGTATATTTCCCTTTGCAAATCCTATCTAGTATTATTTAAATCATAAAATGTTATATATTTTATATTTAAAATCACTTTAGATAGTATATTTTAAAGTGGTCAACTTTTGGATCGTTACAGATCGTGTATAACAATGTTAATACGATCACAAAACAAAAATAAAAAAGACAAGTTGTAACGACCCGACTTTCCTGACCCGGAAAATCGAACCATTTTAGTTAAGAAGAAGGGGTAGAAGAAGAAAAATAGAAAACAACATCAGAATCTAACCATCGCAGCGGAATAAAATATAATATATATCAACAGATCTTTACACAAATCAAAACTATATCTGTTTATACAATACATCATCAGAATATATCAGAGTACATCAACATCCATAACATACAACTGAATACATAGCGGAAAAATAATAGCAAGTACGGGAGTACGTATCGTCATCCAGCTCGTCTCCTGAGCTCCACAGCATCATATCCTGTATCCTAAAATACTCGGTCTGACCCGAGCATCATATAAAACAATACCCGAGTCAGTCTCGAAAACCAGCGTGAGAAAATCACACTCAAATTGATTATTAAAGTTTCAAAATCCTTTGAAATTAAAAGCATCTCGTAAGACCGCGACACAAATAAACATGTCGGGTTTTTACCTTACGATAGCTAAAACACTTTTTATCAAAATCCTCTGATATTATAATAGTGTCTATTCACAAATACTTATTAAAATAGCTGAAATTGTTACATGATTAAATTCCAGCATACTAGGTATACAAACAAATACCGTACAAGGCACGTAGGGAGAATGGATTTCCAACGAACGACTAGGCACTGGGGTACCACCTGTCACAGTACGTGGCCTAGATCACAGTACCGAGGAGTACGCCCGCTCCCCTGCAACACAAGACCGGAATCATCCCTTACTGGATAATTCCAAATAAAATCACCCCACGGTTGGGATCAGCAACCGCAACACTAAGCCGAAATAAAAGGGACATCTAGACAGGGATGACCTTACTCTCAAGTGGGTGCTACCCACGAAGCCTTGCTGCATAACCCCTGATTTTCAGTCATTCCCGGTTGATGAGGTTCGAGGCTAAACGATACCTTTATAGCACATATCCCTTAGAATGCCCATCGTCCACCTGACGATGTCACGAAAGCATTCGTCCATACAAGTCCGTCCCGGGTTCGAACGGAACCGAAGGCACTATTCCTACTACATCCATTTTGGAAATATCCTCAGGATTAGTAGCGACTAGCCCTTGCACTTCACAGCTCCATCTTCGACTTTGAACACGTTACACGAAATGTACAAACCGAATCGAAGTGGTATTCGAGTCTCCAGACCTAGAATCCCGGTATACGGAAACTCGATCCCGGTCTCTTCGAAACGATCAGCGCATTTGGCCAACATTGATAGTCGGTTATTTAACTATCAATTAACATCCACAAGCAACCATCACACAATAAATAATTTCCCACGTTATTTATTTGCCCAAATATCTTTCCAAGATATATTTCCAAATTTTCAAAGCTCATTTGAAAACAATTTCAAAACAGTTTCCGCTTACGGAATACATTTCCCAAATAATTATTTCCACTGAATCACCAAGTACAAAATACTTTTAAATTTTGAAATAATTTAAAAACACTTTATTTAAATATATCTCATAACATTGAAATCAAACTACTTTAATACTTTATTAAAAATATATACTTTAAAATAAACCACTTTTCAAATATAAACTAAATTTCTCCTTTTAAAACATAATAGCAAATCACTTTTATATAATTACTACAATAATATATTTTTGAAAATACTTACTTTGGAAATTAACCTTTAGAAATAATCAATTTCCTAAAACATGCATTTTAAAATCACAATTAGAACTTTTAACTTATATTAAAAATTGCTTTGAAAAACGTACTTGGCTATCCAGAGAAATACCCTTCTCACTCCCATCTTTTAAAATAAATCAACATTTATTTTTTTAACCAATCCATATTCTTTTATAAATTCCCACCTTGAATTTATATTTCAAATATCCTCTGATATTCCATTTCACTTTATAAACCCAGTTTATATCTCCAAAATCTCATTTCTCTTAAATTTCAAATCCCAAAATATTTAAATCAATTTACAACTGATTTTCCAATTTATTTTACTTTGAAATAAATTTCTTTACTTAATCCATTTATTTCCAAATTTATTAACTTCCAGGTTTTATTTCTCATTATGATTTAAAATCTTTAAACTGAAACACAAGTTTCAGATTTTACCAAATTCCTTCTTTCTTTTTAATTACATTTAAACATTGAATAAAAATAAATTATTATCCCTTTAAATAACATCACATAAGTTCTCTTTAAATTCAATATTTCTCTATTTATTCAAAACTCTTTATAATTATTTTACTTAAAAATTTACTCTTTTATTCCTTTCAAAAATTCCATTCTAGAGATTTTGATAACTCAGCATATCCAAATTAGTCCAACTAAACCATAACATCCCATTATCCATATAATTCATCACAGGATATCAACAATCATATCACAGAATATTTAAACAAAATTAAATATTTTGAGGAATCCAGTTGGATCCCTCCAACCTGTTTCCCTGCATCCACAGATGTTAGCACAATACCAATTCCACTTCGAGGTGGAATATCACGGTATATGGGTTTATAAAATATCATCCGCTATTATGCGGCGCATAGGGTCTCATCCGCTATACAATGCGGGAATAACAACTCCAATATATACATATGCCAATATATATATATTGGTATATACTACTATATACCATATCAATCAAATAAATCAATTCAATCATTCATCAATATTTAAATTTAACCAATTGAAATTTAAATATAACTGAGTGAGATCAACTCACCTTTTATCTTAATTTGCAGTCCATTCCCATTCATTTCCTTTCCATCTTATTCCATGATTTTGAACCTTGTATAAACGTTATACACTTAATTTACATTCGAATTAACTTAATAGTCAATTTCCATAAAATAACTTTAATTGGCAATTGAATTGAATTTGAACTAATCCTTCCTTAAAAAATCTCCTAGTAACTAAAATTTTGGTCTAATAAACGATACACCTCCATTATTTTAAAGTTAACTAGTAAATGAAAAGAGGTATATATTTTCATTTCTGACCCAAACGTAAATTTTATAACAGCGTATATGTATATACCATAATCACTATTTAGCAATTCTTAAAATTAACAGTAAGTTAAATATTAGTATATAGCTATACATTTCTATAAACATTTTAATATTTTCCTACTTCCCTTTCAAAATCTTATTTGTAATTCCTGCATATATACACATTTGTTCTAATAAAATCCCTATTCTACCCAAAGCTCATCTACACATAAACTCCTCTGTTTTTCTTATATATGTTTAAACTAAAACATGTATGTGAATCTATGTGTGTGTGTATATATTAACTTTTAAACAAAATTATTTTACACTTCTGTAATTATTATTTTCCTAGTTTACTGTATATATACATAGATAAAGAAGAAGAAAGGTCTGCATATACCTCACAGCGATTAACGCTCCATCGAACACCAACCCAAAGTCGCAGCGCAGACAAGCTCGAGTACGAGCCATCCCCGAGAGAAACTACGACAATCGAAACCATCGTGACTTTGCCAGCGAGCTTCCAGGCTTCCAACACCTCACGCAAACCCAAAATTGGCTCGGCTCGAGCCACCAAACGTTGCCGTTATCGCTCGTGAATCCAAGCCCCACTCGATTTCCCCTCAGAGTCGCGTCGCCCCCGAGCTCTCCCCCGTCCTCGCTTCAGACTCGCACGAGCGACTGCGAAGAAGTGTGCGCGAATTCGATCGTCACGCGACTTTCGGTGATGAGGCACCTCGCTCCCCACCGCTTCCGATGACCCAACTACAGCGACCAAACGAGTTCTCCCCTTTTCGTCTTCGACTGGGCTTCAAATCAGCAGTATAAAATATCGCGTAGGAGGCAAGGATGAGCCAACGATGGCTGATGGAACAGCGAGTACGCAGCGATGATTATTTCGAAGGCGTTGATTTTTGAAACCCCATTTTTTTTTTCGGGTTCTAGCATCGCAAACATGGAGATTGCTATTGAGCCGTAACTTTAAAGTAAAGAGATTTTTGTTTCTTGGAGGATGGATTTCGAATCGCACTGGGTTGAAGAGGATAAAGGAACTCGCTCTATTTGATTTCCTCATGAATTTAAATTTTGATGAGTTCGGCCATCTACGAGAATGCTTTGATCTCGTATGAACTTAAACTGGGGAAGTGAAGATAAATGATTTCGATTTTTACTTCCGTAAATAGGAGTGTCGGCCATTACTTTGAAATGAAAGGGTAAGCTTTGCACGATTATTTCGTGGTCTTCGGCATAATTCAAGGAGATATCGTGCTGATGTGATAAGCCCCCCCCCCCTTTTTTTTTATTATTTAAATTTAATTTGTTTTCGATACAAATTTCAACGCGTTTATGTGTCGTATGCTCACACAACAACTCCAATCAATACGAAATTTGAAATCCAATAATAATTCAATATTACGGACCCAATGGACTGGTTTCGTCAAATTCCGAGACTGTGCCTCGGAAGGCTATTTTTAACTTCAGTTTAAACGATATATTTCCAAAACCGGACAAAAACACTTTTAATTCCAGTTTTAAAAGTTCTATTACCTTCAGTATTATTAATATGAATCTTTCAAGCTTCCAAAATATTTTAGTTAGCTTAGAATGCCAGATTTACTATTTTATCCAACTTCAAATAAATTTAATTTAATAATTAAATCACCAAATAAACAGCGATATTTGAAATTTAAGTTAATAATTAATCTCTGAATGTTTAAAATTAATTAAATATTCCAATTTCAAATATACAAAAATTCCGGGTCGTCACATTCCTCCCCCCTTAAAAGAATTTCGTCCCCGAAATTACTAGTTAGGAAGAATGTCCCATATCCCGTTAGCTATTTCCCAAATCCAAACAGTTTTAACAACTTGCCCAAAACAAAACATTTTTACTAAAGACACACTATCCCACTTATTACCTTCCAAGCCTATCCATAAGTTCCAAACAATATCACTTCTTATCGATTCAAATTTTAAATTTGAATTCAAATTTTAAATTATCAAAAATTTCTCAAAATTTTTCTAACTCTCTAATTTTTCGAAAATTTTTGCCAGCGTCTCCTTTGCGCGGCTAGCTCGGTACTACTACAAAATGGCTCTACGGCCTCCCAATCTCAAAAAGAAAACAAAAAGCCAAGTGGCTGGATCAAAAACCCAATCAAATTTCATATAGAAATTCAAATACATACCTTTTGTCGGGCCATTAAATTTTTATCTTCTAAAAATCAAAAATCCCAATTATCCATTGCTTTTATACACCTGTATATCCTATTAAGCAATAATATCCACTCACAATTCCAAAATCATTTTATACTTTTCTTTACAAATTTTCAATATTTGTTTTACTTAGCCCGTACGATGCACATATATCATCCGTACGCAAATATCACATTCGATCGCTCAATCGATCACACAATTTCACTTCCGAACTAGTATCGTCCACCCGACTTCCTAGTGCGGACTCAGATTTGGTTTCTTGATCAGAAACCGTCATTCTCCTTACATAGTCACAAACTATAATAGAGAATTTCCAGAATCAATCAACAATCCATATCCAGGTTCGCCGTTGAAAATCGAGTGAAAAATCCTAATTCGAATCGATAAAACTATCTCGAAATTCTGTGCTCGACATCTGGACCAAATAGCTATGCGAATAAAATAATATACGTACATCTTACGTATAAATTCCAATTGATTACCAATTACATCAATTCTCTTTTATTCACACTCATTTTGATTGTTATTCACTTATCCACAATCATCCATTTCACAACTTCCAGTTTTAGTCTTCATTCAACTATTCACTTAGTATATTTTTCCATTCCAAAATTACTAAGTATATTTCCAATACCAATTTTCTTAAGAATTTCATTCTTCAATTCTTAAGTCCAATATAATTTTTTTCTTATATTTTTTTTTTTTACTACTTCACCACTGAAGTGTATATATTCAAATTGAACTCCCATTTCATATGAGTTCCAACTTACTTCAATTTACTACTTCATTTCCAATTTTTTCCTTAAATTCAATTCATCTCCAACTTCCAAAAATTGAATTTTATTTAGCTCGAAAACAATCCAAGTTAATTCATTCAATAACTATTTCTCAACTTATTTAAACCACTCCTAGTTCAGTTTCCATTCAACATTTACTTAAGTCAATAACTTAAGTTTATTTTCCATTCAACCAACCCTTTAAAGTTTTATTTCCATCTTTCACTTGATTCTTATTTTCCATACTCAATTCATCTGGAATTATTTTATTAATAACCAGGTCATTTCCAATTTATTTTTACTTATTTGGATTTCATTCGCAATCCAAACCATCACTCTTTTAATCCAATTTCATTAACTAATTTATTATCTCATTAGTTCCCCCGCTGGTTAAAATTAAATACTTGTTTTTAATTCCAAATATCACTTCACTTAATTTTCTGAAGTTCAATTTGTTTTATAATTCAAGTTTGGATTTATTTAAAAATTAAGATTGCTCATCTTAGTCGTTTCCATTTGATAATTACAATTTCAAATTATAACTCTTAATGGTTCAAAGTAATGGATTCCCATTTATGACTTACAATTTCATTTCTATTCATAAGTTTAACTTACTTGCTGAAGACCTGGGACTATTCATTTAAGTCCATTTCCATCTTTATAATCAAATTTCAAGTTATTACACTTAAGAACTTAAGAATATGAATTTCTTTACACAATTATAAGCATTTTACATTACCTTTATATCCAATTCAATTCGACTTCAACTTATTTACATTTAATTCAATTCCAATTCTCAATTTTTATTTAACTTATCTTAAGTTAAATTCAAATATATTTTATTCACCTTCATATACTCGAATTAAATTTTAATTCTAGGATACAATTTTATACAAGTTTTACAATTCATTCACCTTCAAGTTCTCTAACTCTTTTATCTACCAACTTATATTACTCATTGAGTTATTTTCATCTCATAATTATAATCCAAGAATTAAACTTTCATTCCCTTCTTATTTCAATCAACTTCATTCTATATTTTATATTGTTGATTCATTTAAATTTTCCACATTTATATTTTAAATAGAATTCCTAGAATTCAATTGCCCGGTTTTATTTCAAAACCATTTTGAATCCATAAATAACTCACACATCTGGTATATCACATCAAATCCCAATTTCTAAAACAATCTGCTTTTACCAAACAATTTTCCCTTTGAATTTCAAAACCAACCCAGTTCAAAATCATTTCCAATTTAAAACAGTTTGGTAGCAATTTCTTATTGGAAACTCGAAAATAGACATCGATGATGCTGCAGTCATCACCGAAAATTATTTTCCAGCGACCGTAAGAGAATTTAATGCTTTTATCACTTTAAAACCTTTCAAATATTTTTAAATCCCAAATCCCACCAGATTTCAATTCAATTTCAAAAATATTCATTATCACCATTATTTCCCCAAAACCCTTAAACTATTCTTAAATCCAAAGGAATTTTAAACCTTTCCCAAAACTTCAAATTCAAAATCCATTCAATTTTATATCCAAACATTACTCTGGAATTCTATCACATTTTATTTCAAGTTATAAGTCACATTTACAATTTACATTTACAAATTCCATTTGTTTATGAATTTATCTCATTTGATTATAAACCACATTTGTAATTCACATTTGTATATAAAGTTTATCTCAATTTATAATTTCATTTAGTCTATATTTCAAATTCCATTTTGTTATATAAATTTATTCTTCAACTTAGGTTATAAGTTTCCAATTTCTACTCAATAATGAGACTAACTCATTATTGTCATTTTCTAACAACCAAGCATCCAAATATATAACTATAATAAATTTCAAATAATTATTTCTTTTATATACAAAATAATTTGGGCAAAATTATTTCATTCACCCTATTTAAAACAATACTGTGTCGAACTGTTCTATTCAAGTGTTTAGAAACCCCTTCGATACAGTTGTCCAGACTGTGCCGACGAAGGTTCATATGCCACTCAATAAATCAACCAACACAATATAAAACCATTTTATATTCACTAACAAATACGCGCTCATATCTATTAATACTCTCAAAATGCCCACCAGAGCCAAGGTTATCGCTAGCCTAAGCTCTGATACCACTGTAACGTCCTAGGCTTTTCAACCATCAGCAACGGCTCACGACCGGTAGGCTTTTCAACCATCCCAGCCCCGCTGTGGCTCACAGTGATACCTCGGGTTTGCTTTTACGGCCACCCTCTCGAGTCGCAACCAACCCCGCAAGGCCTTATACTACCCCCGGGGGCATGTAGGGGTAAGAGTCTCCCGTTCGCCACCTAACGCAAAGCGAGAACCCCCTATCACGCTATAATGTAGCAAACCCGATCCCGGTCTCTTCGAAACGATCAGCGCATTTGGCCAACATTGATAGTCGGTTATTTAACTATCAATTAACATCCACAAGCAACCATCACACAATAAATAATTTCCCACGTTATTTATTTGCCCAAATATCTTTCCAAGATATATTTCCAAATTTTCAAAGCTCATTTGAAAACAATTTCAAAACAGTTTCCGCTTACGGAATACATTTCCCAAATAATTATTTCCACTGAATCACCAAGTACAAAATACTTTTAAAATTTGAAATAATTTAAAAACACTTTATTTAAATATATCTTATAACATTGAAATCAAACTACTTTAATACTTTATTAAAAATATATACTTTAAAATAAACCACTTTTCAAATATAAACTAAATTTCTCTTTTTAAAACATAATAGCAAATCACTTTTATATAATTACTACAATAATATATTTTTGAAAATACTTACTTTGGAAATTAACCTTTAGAAATAATCAATTTCCTAAAACATGCATTTTAAAATCACAATTAGAACTTTTAACTTATATTAAAAATTGCTTTGAAAAACGTACTTGGCTATCCAGAGAAATACCCTTCTCACTCCCATCTTTTAAAATAAATCAACATTTATTTTTTTAACCAATCCATATTCTTTTATAAATTCCCACCTTGAATTTATATTTCAAATATCCTCTGATATTCCATTTCACTTTATAAACCCAGTTTATATCTCCAAAATCTCATTTCTCTTAAATTTCAAATCCCAAAATATTTAAATCAATTTACAACTGATTTTCCAATTTATTTTACTTTGAAATAAATTTCTTTACTTAATCCATTTATTTCCAAATTCATTAACTTCCAGGTTTTATTTCTCATTATGATTTAAAATCTTTAAACTGAAACACAAGTTTCAGATTTTACCAAATTCCTTCTTTCTTTTTAATTACATTTAAACATTGAATAAAAATAAATTATTATCCCTTTAAATAACATCACATAAGTTCTCTTTAAATTCAATATTTCTCTATTTATTCAAAACTCTTTATAATTATTTTACTTAAAAATTTACTCTTTTATTCCTTTCAAAAATTCCATTCTAGAGATTTTGATAACTCAGCATATCCAAATTGGTCCAACTAAACCATAACATCCCATTATCCATATAATTCATCACAGGATATCAACAATCATATCACAGAATATTTAAACAAAATTAAATATTTTGAGGAATCCAGTTGGATCCCTCCAACCTGTTTCCCTGCATCCACAGATGTTAGCACAATACCAATTCCACTTCGAGGTGGAATATCGCGGTATATGGGTTTATAAAATATCATCCGCTATTATGCGGCGCATAGGGTCTCATCCGCTATACAATGCGGGAATAACAACTCCAATATATACATATGCCAATATATATATATTGGTATATACTACTATATACCATATCAATCAAATCAATCAATTCAATCATTCATCAATATTTAAATTTAACCAATTGAAATTTAAATATAACTGAGTGAGATCAACTCACCTTTTATCTTAATTTGCAGTCCATTCCCATTCATTTCCTTTCCATCTTATTCCATGATTTTGAACCTTGTATAAATGTTATACACTTAATTTACATTCGAATTAACTTAATAGTCAATTTCCATAAAATAACTTTAATTGGCAATTGAATTGAATTTGAACTAATCCTTCCTTAAAAAATCTCCTAGTAACTAAAATTTTGGTCTAATAAACGATACACCTCCATTATTTTAAAGTTAACTAGTAAATGAAAAGAGGTATATATTTTCATTTCTGACCCAAACGTAAATTTTATAACAGCGTATATGTATATACCATAATCACTATTTAGCAATTCTTAAAATTAACAGTAAGTTAAATATTAGTATATAGCTATACATTTCTATAAACATTTTAATATTTTCCTACTTCCCTTTCAAAATCTTATTTGTAATTCCTGCATATATACACATTTGTTCTAATAAAATCCCTATTCTACCCAAAGCTCATCTACACATAAACTCCTCTGTTTTTCTTATATATGTTTAAACTAAAACATGTATGTGAATCTATGTGCGTGTGTATATATTAACTTTTAAACAAAATTATTTTACACTTCTGTAATTATTATTTTCCTAGTTTACTGTATATATACATAGATAAAGAAGAAGAAAGGTCTGCATATACCTCACAGCGATTAACGCTCCATCGAACACCAACCCAAAGTCGCAGCGCAGACAAGCTCGAGTACGAGCCATCCCCGAGAGAAACTACGACAATCGAAACCATCGTGACTTTGCCAGCGAGCTTCCAGGCTTCCAACGCCTCACGCAAACCCAAAATTGGCTCGGCTCGAGCCACCAAACGTTGCCGTTATCGCTCGTGAATCCAAGCCCCACTCGATTTCCCCTCAGAGTCGCGTCGCCCCCGAGCTCTCCCCCGTCCTCGCTTCAGACTCGCACGAGCGACTGCGAAGAAGTGTGCGCGAATTCGATCGTCACGCGACTTTCGGTGACGAGGCACCTCGCTCCCCACCGCTTCCGATGACCCAACTACAGCGACCAAACGAGTTCTCCCCTTTTCGTCTTCGACTGGGCTTCAAATCAGCAGTATAAAATATCGCGTAGGAGGCAAGGATGAGCCAACGATGGCTGATGGAACAGCGAGTACGCAGCGATGATTATTTCGAAGGCGTTGATTTTTGAAACCCCATTTTTTTTTTCGGGTTCTAGCATCGCAAACATGGAGATTGCTATTGAGCCGTAACTTTAAAGTAAAGAGATTTTTGTTTCTTGGAGGATGGATTTCGAATCGCACTGGGTTGAAGAGGATAAAGGAACTCGCTCTATTTGATTTCCTCATGAATTTAAATTTTGATGAGTTCGGCCATCTACGAGAATGCTTTGATCTCGTATGAACTTAAACTGGGGAAGTGAAGATAAATGATTTCGATTTTTACTTTCGTAAATAGGAGTGTCGGCCATTACTTTGAAATGAAAGGGTAAGCTTTGCACGATTATTTCGTGGTCTTCGGCATAATTCAAGGAGATATCGTGCTGATGTGATAAGCCCCCCCCTTTTTTTTATTTAAATTTAATTTGTTTTCGATACAAATTTCAACGTGTTTATGTGTCGTATGCTCACACAACAACTCCAATCAATACGAAATTTGAAATCCAATAATAATTCAATATTACGGACCCAATGGACTGGTTTCGTCAAATTCCGAGACTGTGCCTCGGAAGGCTATTTTTAACTTCAGTTTAAACGATATATTTCCAAAACCGGACAAAAACACTTTTAATTCCAGTTTTAAAAGTTCTATTACCTTCAGTATTATTAATATGAATCTTTCAAGCTTCCAAAATATTTTAGTTAGCTTAGAATGCCAGATTTACTATTTTATCCAACTTCAAATAAATTTAATTTAATAATTAAATCACCAAATAAACAGCGATATTTGAAATTTAAGTTAATAATTAATCTCTGAATGTTTAAAATTAATTAAATATTCCAATTTCAAATATACAAAAATTCCGGGTCGTCACACAAGTTATTAAATTCTATGAAGTCTCAAAATGCCATTGTTTGCTGTAAAATACGTCAAACAGAAATTTACTATTTTTCCAAATTAAAAATTATGAAAAAAAAATTAAAAATTAAATTAATATTACGTCAACAAAAATCAGTTCTTAATTTGAAATATATATTTTATTATAATTTAATTCAAATCAAAATATTTAAACAAATTAAATATTCAAGTTCGAAGACCCAAAAGTATGGGTCGTTACACTTTTAAAGATTTAAGATAATATTTGGTTAAGTTCGATAGTCGGCTAATCAACTATGTAGTTAAAAACAATTGCTTATAGAATTCACGATTCACATACTTAAACTCTTTTCTAAGATCACAGCTTAACTATTCCTCGTCCAAGAGTGAAGCCAGCTAAGTTAGAGCACTGGTTGCATATCTAAGCCTTGCCTAGAAACTTCATTCTTGAATCTCACAAATAGATAAATCAACCTCGTCGACTTTTAGTGTTATGTATAGTATTAATGACTTTCATAAATGAGTAAGTAAACCGTATGATTAACAAGTTTTCGACATTCCCAACTTAACTATTCCTTGGCCAACTATTAAGCTGATAGTTTAGAGCTCTATTGCTCATATCCTTACTCGAACATCAATCTTCATTCTCACAATAGATACGCGTAATTTGTCAACTTTTAGCATTAATTAAAGTTAATTACTTTTCAAACAGATAACTAAACAACCAAATTAGCACATTTTCGACATTCCAAATTAACTATTCTTCGGTTAAGAGGGCAGCCGGTAGGTTAGAGCTCTATTGCTCATATCCATTTTTAATGTTAAGCCTAGTCAATTACCTTTTTCAAAACTTATATACACTTTAAAAATACTTGTAAATAGATTTAAAATACTATGTAAAATATTACTTGAAAAATAACTAATTTACAATTTGTTGAAAAACATGATTTATACTATAAAAACCCTCTTTACTTTGAAAATACTATATAATTATTAAAAATTTGTTTAGACTTCAAACCAACTTTAAAATCTTCAAAATAGGTTAGAAAACACCTCTAAAATGATTAGAGAAAAATACCAAATTTAAATATCATTTATAAACACTTAAAACCACAAGCAACTTATTACAACATTTATAAATGTTATTAAAAGTCTTTGTTAAAGAACACACTGAAACAAACGATTTAAGAGTTGAAAATTTTATAGTAAGTACTACCCTTAGGGTACTTAAAAATCATTAAAAGAAACCCTTAAGAATATCATCCAATTTATTTAGAAAAATTCCTGAAATAAGCTATATTTATAACCACGTTTTTTCTTCAACTTTCACAACTTTGGTTCACAATTTATGTAACTTTACAAACCATTTCTTTGCCTTCCAATACACCAAAATATGTGTAGAGAACAATCAAATCAGATTATCCCAACTTTGATTCATGAAACTTCCATTTAAATTTAAGGGATATCGAAGTGCACTTATAGTGCCTATTCTCGCTTCAAACAATTTCAAACATACTACAATTTAACACACAATCCAAACAACCATTTAAACATCATTTCAAGGCCACACCACATGTTTATGAGGGTAATATAAGTGATGTTATTCAATATAAAGTTGTTATTTTCTTTCAAAAGCAAGAGAGATCCAAAGATTATAACTTTAATTAGTTAATGTTACTTTAACTTTATGTTTCAAACACAACATGTATATATACAATATATACAATAAGATAGTAAGATAACTCAATTAGATCCAAGCCAAACACATGCTCAAGAACAACTAAACTTAAGAACACTTCCTACCATCACCTTGTAACCACATTTCCTTCCTTCCTCCTTGCTTCAAACTTGCTTTTCCAAGGCAAACATGCCTTATTGCACAAGGCCATTGAGGGAGTGGAGAGGTTGGCTCCACTTCTTCAAAATCTAACTTAATAGAAGGTGTTGTAATATTACCAAAAGGCTTATAACAAAGTTTGAGTTGATTTGGAGTTATTTTGCAAATATTCTCTTTAGAAATTTTGAGAAGTAGAAGACATTAAAGGAGCTTTCTTTTAGCTTTGTGAATTTTTGATTTATTAACAAAGGTATGCCTCTCCTTATATAGGCTCAAGATGGTGCTGCCTAAGCTTGTTCTCACCCCCTCTCATGTTATGGAAGCCTTACCTGCACACATGCCCATCACTTCTCCTTTACACCTCTTCCTTTTAATTAAAATACTCTTATACCCTTAACATATTAATATCTCTTATCCATTAGAAATTTCTAGAACATTCCATTTGCATTATGAATCAAAGTGTGTTAATTAATGCCTAATATGTTTATTTGATCATTAGACAAGTGCACAATAGTTCGAACAACATATATTGAATAAAAAGTTATTTATTGATGAACCAATTTTCGCTCACACTATCGGTCTTTCTTTGAAGAATATATTTTCAAGTTTCCTATTATTAGTTATGATTTAAAAGGTGTTTAAGATGGTTATAAAATCTGAAGGGTATACATAATAATACAATGAAACAATAAAAATACTACGACAGGAGGACAACTAGCTATACTCCATGAGCTCCATGTCCCGATAATATCAAAAACGACCACTTAGAAAAATCCTCGGTTTGACCAGAGCATTATAATAAAATAACACCCAAATCAGTTTGGAAATATTAGAGTGAGAATTGAAAAGAATCGGGTGAGAAATCATTTTTTGGACTGGTGTGAATCACCTCGAAGTTATGTATTCGAATCCTAGATCAAGAACCATACGAATAAACTAATTTACATACAACTTACATGCTTAATTTTATTGGTTTCTCAACTACACCAATCTCTTTCTAAATAATTTTCATTCATAGTATTTCATTCAATGCTAAAATTATTTATGAATTACTTCATAAATTTTCGGTTAAGTTTATAAACATTTTATAAAGACACATTTTTATAAAACATTAAATTAAAAACTTGTTCTACTTTTATTTACTTGTATAATACTCATCTATATCCTAAGAGTATATAAAAAATGTCAATTTTAAGTTATTTTTCAGAAAAATTCAAATGAAGGCCCAAACAAAATATGGGTCATAAAACTGAGTTGACTACTTCGACCACTTTACCTATCTGATCTGGTAAGTTTCTAAGGAGCGCAAGATGATGGTATCCAAACTCAGTCCCAAAGTCTATTTTCCTTAGACATCCTTAAGCTAAGGATGTTTATTAGTCTGCCCAAAAATATCGAATAGTTTATGTCACTTAGATGTTTAAACAAAAACTTTTATTTTAATAAAATAATGTTTATTAAAACCTTCCTATCCTATTTAATCCATTTAAAAGCTTGAGTTAAATTATCTCTTCTCTGTCTAGGACTTACAAATTTCATTTATCAAAACATTCTTTTATTAAATACATTTTATTTTAAATCAATTTCCTTTAAGGAAACTTAAGAACTAAATACATGGTTTTTATTTCAAACCCCTTTTTGAAATCAAACTACATATATTTTTATATATATAATAACTTTAACAATTTATTCACTAACACTCTGTAACGCCCTACCTCTATACTCACACTAACCAAGGACACTACTGGGTAATGCCATCAATTAGTACGAAGAATAAGGCTGTTGAGAAGCGACCATCTGTGTAATTACTTTGTGCGAGTATCGATATGTCAGATAGTATGTCATCCATTTCATTTCAAGAGGAAATCTGACATATCAAATACAAACTCAAAGCTACTACATAGTGGCTATGTGGCCTTCGGAAAAAAATATAAGATAAGCATAACATAAATCGGTCACAGATATTCATATCACTTAGGTGGAAATAGATATGAATATAACACATAGAAGTGTACATCAAAGTAGTGGTCATACAAGATCCACTACATCACAAAAAAATTGATACAAGTGCTAGACAAAAGAATATGTATACATCAAGGAGTCTCTGTCTCGAATATATAAAAACAAAAACTACTAAGCTAAAGTAGTTAGCCAAAAGTCAGAAGCTAGTCCCTACTAAGAAGTCAAGTGGAAGCACCTGAAACACCTCGGTCTGACCCGAGTATTATTTAAGAAGAAAAATAATAAACGGATCAGTCTAGCTATAAATATCATACAGAATGAGATAGGATAAGAGATATGACAAAAATATATGATAACAATAACGTCATACTATGACAAGTATATATTTGATAACAATGAAAATCATACAATATCTCAAATCTCCTCAAATATCCAAAAAGAATATCAAATTCTTTAGCTTATTCACCAAACCCCAAATATTGACAAAACATGTAACAACCCGCATATTTTACGATTGGATATTTAAATATTTTATTTAAATATAGAATCGTTAATCGGATTGAAGTCCGAAAAGCTACTTTTTGCAAACAGTCGAAGTAGGACTCGAGACCACTTCCATTGAGTCCAAAATGCCATTTGCGACCTTTTTGAGTATAAACTTCGATATGTTTGGAGTTAGTGGAATTTTGCTACTTTTTCACTTAGGGCTTTGGTTTGGGTTCAGCCTACTTGCCCAATTCTGGTTTTATCAACCCAACTCCACTCCAACTCTTCATTACTTCATTACTAATTCCTGATACTCAAGCTTCATCAAAAATGGAGAGTGGAATGGGAAATTAAAACTCCAAGCCCTAATCATCTTTGCAAATCCAAGTTCTAGCTCCAAATTCAAAGAGAAACTATTGGTAAGCATCTTCTTCATCTTCTCCAACTCATTCTCCTTTCAATTTCAGAAATTTCCTAAACCTAACTTAGGAAATGTTACTCTTTTAAGCTTAGATTCAAGCTTGTTGAGTTGGAATTGGAGAGTGATTGTCCTTGCCATTGCTCTATAGCTTCTTCTTCATTTGTTTTGCGTTTAAAGGTGAGATTTTTATCTCACATCTATGTCTATTTCTATCATTAATGTTAGGTATGAATTCCTAACACATATTCATGTTCAATTGCTTTTGGTTTGGATGGATTTGGTGAACATTTCAATTTTTGGTGGTTTGGAGTCAAAACTTTGAAAATCCTTGTTTTGATTTGTGAACATGTTTTTGGTGGCGTATCGAAGAGCCTATAGGGCTGGGTTGTTGATTGGCGTAAACCCCTAGCACCCATCACTCGACCGTTCGCCAATTCTTAGGGATTTTGCCCCTTGGGGGCTAGGCTGAGAATACTGGAATTTCCAGTATCGGTCGATCGACCACTCTGGGTCAGTCGACCGAGCCTGGAAACAGAAAGTTTCCAGGCATTGGGATACTGGAATTTCCAGTATCGGTCGACCGACCACTCTGGTTCAGTCGACCGAGCCTGGAAACAGAATGTTTCCAAGCATTGGGATACTGAAATTTCCAGTATCGATCGACCGACAACCCTGGTCCAGTCGACTGAATCTATCGTCTTTGCCTATTTTGCCTTTTGTGTTTGAGTTTCCAATTTTTAATCGATTCTTGATTCTTCGTTTTGTTGTTATCATTTGTTATCGATTTTGATGACTTCTATTTCGTGATTTTTGGGTATATCCATTTTGATGGATTCGGCATCGATTTCTCTGGATTTGATTCACGTCTTCGTATGTGAATTTTTGGATGATTGATTGTTTCTACAATCGTTTCTGTGATTTGTCACTTTAAAATATAAAGGTTTTTTCTATACTAGTATTAAATATTCAAACTATTTTACAAAGATGATTTCAACTCTATTTTTAAATATAAAGCTTGTTTGCAAAACCATTTTTCAATCTATTAGTATATACAAACCTTTACCTCATTCGTATGAGAAAATATAATTAAACGGCCTAGCAAAACAAGTGGTATGAAACACTTGCGTTTACTTCGTCGGTTAATTTTTGGACTTGTTCGATTGAAAATCTTGTGATAATTTTCGAGTGGAAATCTACAATTTGTTCGTGAATATTTAAGTTAAGCTAGTGGTTATGGGACATGAAGCTAAACTCATATATTTACTAGCTTAATGTAATTGACACTTCTTGATAATCGATGATAATCATTTTATGGTTTAGACTAGCAAGGTGCGATGTCTTTTTGTCCACTTGGAGGATTATACCTCATTTTATTGAGCTTCGTCTCATTTCTTTGTCGGCTAGCGACCCATGTACTTTTAATGTGTTTCGATTCATTGGATGTACCATTTGTACTACATCGATGTCTCGGCTTTTCGATTCATTGGACGTACCATTTGTACTGCATCGGTGTTTCGAATTGTTTTGTGTTTCGATTCATTGGATGTACCGTTTGTACTACATCGATGTCTCGGCTTTTCGATTCATTGGACGTACCGTTTGTACTACGTCGATGTTCCGAATTATTTTGTGTTTCGATTCATTAGATGTACGTTTGTACTACATCGATGTCTCGGCTTTTTGATTCATTGGATGTACCGTTTGTACTGCGTCGGTGTTCCGAATTGTTTTGTGTTTCGATTCATTGGATGTACCATTTGTACTACATCGATGTCTCGGCTTTTCGATTCATTGGACGTACCGTATGTACTACGTCGATGTTTTGAATTGTTTTGTGTTTCGATTCATTGGATGTACCATTTGTACTACATTGATGTCTCGGCTTTTCGATTCATTGGACGTACCGTTTGTACTGTGTCGATGTTCCGAATTGTTTGTGATACACGTGTTGGTGAGTTTCCATGCTCCCGCTTGAGATTGGCCATCCTTTTTTTTATGATTTCTGGATTTCTAATTATTGATTTCTGGAATTTATGTTTCTCCACCTTTTTCAGTTGGCATTGATATGTATGTCATTTATTGTGGCTTGGTGAATTAAATAAAGAATATGACATTCTTTTTAATCTTTGAGAAGATTCTTGTGATATTGATTAATCTATGGATTGATTTTCGATTAGATACTTATCACAGTATGGCTTTATGGTTATCATACGTTTTTGTCATATCTCTTATTCTATATCACTTTATCTAATATTTATAGCTAGACTGATCCGTTTATTATTTTCTTCTTAAATAATACTTGGGTCAGACTGAGATTTTACAGGTGCTTCCTCATGACCTCTTATCGGGGACTATCATCTGATTCTTTTGGTTAACTACTTTAGATTAGTAGTTTTTGTTATTATACATTTGAGATATGGACTCGTTGATGTATAATTATTCTGTTGCCTAGCACTTGTATCTATTCTTTTTGATATTGTGGATCTTGTTTGACCACTACTCTGATGTACACTTACATGTGTTATATTCATATCTATTTCCGCCTTTGTGATATTAATGTATGTGAGTGATTTGTGTTATGTTTATTTCTATATTTGTTTCCGAAGTATATATACATAGCCACCGTGTAGTAGCTTTGAGTTTTTATCGGTATGTCGGATTTCCTCTTGAAATGAAATGCATGTTATACTATCTGACATATCGGTGCTCGCACAAGGCAATTACACGGAGGGTCGCTCCTCAACAGCCTTATTCTCTGCGTTAGTCGACGTCATTACCACGTAGTGTCCTTGGCTAGCGTGGGTATAGAGGTGGGGCGTCACAAAACATATCACTGCAAATCATAAAAATTGGTAAAACACAAATTCTAGAAATCAATAATTAGAAATCCAGAAAAAACAAAGGGGAGGCCTATCACAAACGGGAGCATGAAAACTCACCAACATGTGTATCACAAACGGAACGCTATTCCATGATCGCTAACCCATCAAATTTGAGCCGAAGCTCCACAAACGGCCCGAAGACCATGGGTCGCTACCCCACAAATTTGAGCCGAAGCTCCACTGAAACAGGGTTTTGTCCCCCACGCAGACAAAGAGACATCGCACATCGCTAGTCTAAATCAAAAACTGATCATCATTGATCGATAAGTGTAAATTACACTAAGCTAATAAATAAATGAGTTTAGCTTCATGTCCCATAACCACTAGATTAACATAAATATTTATGAACAGATTGTAGATTTCCACTCGAAAATTGTCACGAGAGTTCAATTGAACAAGTCCAAGAATTAATCGACGAAGTAAACGCAAGCGTTTCATACCACTTGTTTTGCTAAGTCGTTTAATTGGATTTCTTATACGAATGAGGTAAAGGTTTGTATATACTAATAGATTGGAAAACGGATTTAAAAATGAGCTTTGTATTAAAAGAAAATGTTGAAATCATTTTTTTGTGAAAGAGTTTGGGTATTTACTACTAGTATAAAAACCTATGTATTTTAAAGTGACCAATCACAGAAATGATTGTAAAAACAATCTATCACCAAAATCCACATTCGACGATGTGAATTAAAACCATAAAAATCAATATCAAATCCATCAAATGGATATTCTCAAAAATCTTGAAAAGAAGTCATCAAAGTCAATAATAAATGAGAACAACTAACTGGATCAACAAAAATTGATAAAAATTGGAAATCAACTCAAAAATAGGCAAAATAGGCAAAATTCAACAAGACGGAAGTCTGGTAGGTTTAGCTGGACGTCTGAACCTGGGTTCTGGAAGCTTATATATTTTTCTTTTCTCTTTTTTTTTATTTTCTAAAGCCTCCCAGACGTCTGGTTGGGTTTAACTAGACGTCTGGTTCTTGGCTCAGCCATTTTTTTTTTGCCGTTTCTTTTTTTTTTCCTTAGGAACCCTAACCGGACGTCTGGATTTTTCAACCAGACATCTGGTTGCCTGTACTGGGCAACAATTTTCCTAGGCCATTGGTGGCCAAATCAATTCGGAAGCGATCGAACGAGCGATGGTTGCTAGGGATTTATGCCAAGCGATAACCCAGCCCTATAGGCTCTTCGATACACCACAAATAACATGTCCAAACATCCATAGTAGGATTTTCATAAATTTTGACTTCAAAACCAAAAATTGGAAAATTCACTAAACTAATTCAAATAAAAAGCAATTGAACATGAAATAGATGTTAGGAATTTATACCTAACAACAATGAAAGCTATAGACATAGATGCGAGTTCAAGAACTCACCTTTAAACTCAAATATAGAAAAGAGAAGCTCTAAAACAAGCTAGGATTGATTTCTCTTAAACAACACCTCTAGAATCTTTAATCTATTATCAAATGCAATGAATTTCCTAAGTTAGGTTATAGGAAAAATCAAGAATTGAAGAGGAATTGAGATGGAGAAGATGAAGATGATGCTTACCTAAGCTTCTGTTTGGTTTTAGAACTTGAATTTGAATTTCCTAAGAGAACTAGGGCTTAGGAATTTCTAATCTCCTCTCTTTCCCCATTTTTCCTAAGGCTTGAGTGTTAGGAAATTGTGAGAGGAATGTATGAAGAGGAGTGGAGTGGGGGTTATTAGGTAGAAGAGTTTGAGTTTCTTATTGGGTCAATGGGCTAGAACCCAACCCAAAGCCCAATTGAAAATACCAAAATCCTAATCAACTCCAAACATATAAATGTTTATACATAAACAAGTTGTAAATGTCGTTTTGAACTCAATGGAAGTGGTCTCGAGTCCGGATTCGACTGTTTACAAAAAGTCACATTTTGGAATTTAATCCAACTGACGACGTTATATTTAAATAAAAAATTTAAACATTTAATCGTAAAACCTTTAAATATTTAATCGTAAAATATGCGGGTTGTTATAGACTCCCCTCCTTAAAGAAATTACATCCTCGCTATACTTAAGAAGAAAATAAAGAGTAACAACCACTCTAAAGTATAATAACACAAAAGAAAAAAAATTGAAATGAGAAGTTCACCTTAAGGAGCACGAGAGAGTAAATCTGGATGTGTTCGCTCGATGAATTCTCTGGATTCCCAAGAACAATCCTTAGGATTTGAGAACCATTGAACTTTCACAAGCGGAACATCTTTATTTCGAAGGCATTTAACCTCCGTAGTAATGATACGAATAGGATTTTGCTCAAAGGTCAAATTAGGTGAAACCTCAATTTCGTCAATAACACTTGGCTCAAGAATAGAGTCGGAATCTCTAAGGCATTTTCATAGTTGAGAGACGTGAAATACATCATGAATAACGGAAAATTGAGCTGGTAATGAAAGGCGATAAGCCACGAAACCAATGCGTTCGGTGATGGAAATGGGCCAATATATCGAGGTGCTAATTTTCCTGAATGGCTGAAACGCACAACACCCTCATAGGTGAAACAGGAATGAATACCAAATCTCCCATGGAAAATTCCAAATTCCTTCTTTGGTATCGGCATAGGATTTTTGACTACTTTGAGCTTCTTTCATCCTATAACGAATAAGGTCAATCTTTTCTATGGAATCACAAATAAAATCTGCACCCAAAACCAGCTTCTCGCCGGCTTCAAGCCAACACGAAGGAGATTGGCATAGCCTTCCGTAGAGTTCCTCGAAAGGTGCCATACCAATACTAGATTGGAAGCTATTATTGTAAGAAAACTCAACAAGAGAAATATGATCTTCCTAACTTCCACCAAAATTAAGAACACATGCACGAAGGATATCTTTAAGAGTTTGATTCACACGCTCGGTTTGTCCATCGGACCGAGGATGATAAGCGGTGCTAAAATTAAGCTTCGTTCCCAAAGCTTTTTGAAGATCCTTCCAAAATCCACTAGTAAATAATGGATCACGATTGCTAACAACAGAAGTAGGAACTCCATGCAATTTAACAATTTCTTTAACATAGAGTTTGGCCAAAAGAGGTACGTCCCGATTGGACCGAATGGGAATAAAATGGGCAGATTTTGTAAGTCTGCCTACAATCATCCATAAACTGTCATGACCCGAACGAGAACGGGGAAGACCATCAATAAAGTCCATGGAGACTTGATCCCACTTCCAAACTAGAATGTCCAAAGGTTGCAATAACCCACCGAGCCTTTGATGCTCGGCCTTAATGAGTTGGCAAGTCATGCAACGCTTAATGAAGTTAGCAATATCAAAATTCATTCCATCCCAATAATAAAGTCGCTTCATGTCTGTGTACATTTTACTACTACCGAGATGAATGGTAAATTTAGAACGATGACAATCTTTTAAATGTCTTTACGAAGATCACTAATATTTGGCACAATAAGTCTACCAAATTTTTGAATGCCTCCACGAGCATCGATTTCAAAGTCTTTCAAACCATCAATATTTCTATCCCTACAACTTTGGCTAAGTTGATCCAATTCAGGATCATGCTTTTGAGCTTCAAGAATGCGGTCTAAAAGAGATGGATGAGCCTCAAGGCTACATAAAACAAGAGATGAACGTGAATCGAACTCACGATCTCGAATCTCACAAGTGGAAAAAGTCTCGAGATCATTCCATTAGGATATCATCATGGAAACAACCGCTTGTTGCTTACGACTAAGGGCATCGGCAACATGATTTCCCTTTCCAGAAGTATAAAGAATATCAAGATCATAAGATGCAGGGAATTCGAGCCAACATTGTTGATGCAAATTAAATTCCTTTTGAGAAAATAAATACTTTAAAGATTTATGATCAGTGTAGAGAACAAATTTCTCTCCCAAAAGATAATGACGCCAAATTCTAAGAGAGAAAACAATGGCCGCGAGCTCTAAATCATGAGTCGCATATCTAGTCTTGAGAGGCTTTAATTGTCTAGAAGCATAAGCGATAACATGTTCCATTTTGCATGAGAACGGCACCAAAACCAATACGACCAGCATCGGTACAAACAGTAAAGTTTTGGTTCCCTTCGTGAATCACAATAATAGGAGCATCGGAAAGGAGTTCTTTTAATTTTTGAAAAGCAGCTTCTATGCTAAATCATTTATTTCATGATCCACTTTCCCGAAAAGCTAAGACTTTCAAAATTATAATTAACTTTATGCAATCATCTTTTTAGAAATATTTACTTATTACAAGTCAATTTACTGCGTTTGACTGTCTCATCATACCGTTTAGGAGACTCCTATCGATAACGTTGATCAGGCTCATCGACCAGAATTCTTAAAGCACTCAATGGGCAATACAACACAAAGTCATCTTCCGTATGATAAACTTGTCTCTTAAAAATTTTACAAATATTCTTTGCTCGTTTTAAGAACAAAATCCAATTATACTTATAAATATATCTTCGTAGAAAGATTTGCAATTTTAAATTGCTGTTTTCACCTATAATCAATGAATACAAGGATGGAATCATCGAGATATTCGCATAATACTCGATTCATAAGATGGATGAAATAAACTGGAGGTTTCGTCAAACCGAATGACATAACAAGCCACTCATAAGAATCATAATGAGTGTGGAATGTGGTAAGTGGAATGCTATCCTCTACAACTCGTAGCTGATGAAAACCGGTGGCAAGCTTGAGCTGAAAAGACCTTAGCACCACTTAAGTGATCACTTAGGTGGTAATCCTAAGACAGGCTCAAAGATATCGGGAAATTCACGAATTACTTGAATGAGGAAAATAACATCTTCCTCATCATGTGGGTTTAAAGAATAAAATGATGCCACCAAATTGAAATCGAAATCATTAAGAACAATAGAAATCTGCTTAACAGATTAAGGATGTCGAAGATGGATAGTCCTCTCGGGATATAGGATATGTGCTTCATAACGATTAAGCCAATCCTTTCCAAAAATCAATTTCGAAACCTAAGTAGAGCATAACATGCAAATCGGATCAGAAAGGATAATCGCATAAATAATCTCGACATTTTTACAAAGTAAACTGAGTGTTGCGGATCCACCAACCAGATTCGCAATTCTCAGTGAAGTCATCAAGCCCATAATATTTAAAGAAAAGTATCCATAGGTTCTTTTAATATAAAAGAATGAGATGCACCTATATCAAAAAGAATTCGAATAGGATGATCACAAAACATAATAATGCCATCAAGGACAGAATGAGAAATACCTTGACCAAGAGAAGTATTACTAAGGGCTTGCACAACATTCAGCTTTCCCACTTTCTTGCTTTGAAGTTTGGGACGTGAAGATATATGATGACTCGAACTTTTGCAATAGTGGCAAGTAAGGGATCTTGGACACTTATTTGCATAGTGATCCTTAGAACCACAATTGTAGCATTCTCCACGAATAGAGGTAGGAGTCTTTGCTACTGAAGTTGCTTGCTTCCCTTTCTTGTTGGGATTAGGGCTTTTGAACTTAATATGCCTCTACTTGTTGTTATTGAGGCCCTTCTTGGCACCTCCAACATCACTATCACTTCCTTTATCGGCCTCTTCATGTCGAATAGTGACATCTACAAGCTGATCGAAAGACACTTCTAATTTCAGAGATAAAACCTTATTGGGGTTCTTATTCAAAGCACAGATGAACCTTTGATTCTTTACAAGATCCAAAAGTAGTTGGGCAAACATGAATACGCCATCCAGAGGAGGACCACTGGATTGACCAGCACTAGGACTGCCAGGTCTAACCATCTCGTCTTCTTTAAGAAAGAAAGAAAGAACGAAGAGGAAAAAGGTTATTCCCAGAATGAATTCAAATAAGCTTGATTGGTAAAACAAATCATCATAAAAGAAAATATGATAGAACGGGTCCTAAGACTCGGATTAAATCCTAAGACATGATTCCTAAGAGAGACTTAGGACAATGATTCTTGTCATAATATTCTATATTGTTCCGAAGTTTGGCTCTGATACCAAGCTGTGACGCTCCACCTCTATACTCATACTAACCAAGGACACTACTGGGTAATGTCGTCAATTAGTATGAAGAATAAGGCTATTGAGGAGCGACCATCTGTGTAATTTCATTGTGCGAGTACCGATAGGTCAAGAAGTATGTCATGCATTTCATTTCAAGAGGAAATCCGAAATATCAAATACAAACTCAAAGCTACTACACAGTGGCTATGTGGGCTTCAGAAACAAATATAGAAATAAGCATAACACAAATCAGTCACAGATATTAATATCACAAAGGCGGAAACAGATATGAATATAACACACAAAAGTGTACATCAAAATAGTGGTCATACAAGATCCACTACATCACAAAAGAATAGGTACAAGTGCTAAGCAAAAGAATATGTATACATCAAGAGTCTCTATCTCAAATGTATAAAAGCAAAAACTACTAGCTAAAGTAGTTAGCCAAAAGTCAGAAGCAATCCCCTACTAAGAAGTCAAGTGGAAGCACCTGAAATACCTCAGTCTGACCCGAGTATTATTTAAGAAGAAAAATAATAAATGGATCAGTCTAGCTATAAATATCATATAAGATGAGATAGGATAAGAGATATGAAAAAAAATATGATAACAACAATGTCATACTTAAACAAGTATATATTTAATAACAATGAAAATCATACAATATCTCAAATCTCCTCAAACATCCAAAAAGAATATCATATTCTTTAGCTTATTCACCAAACCTCAAATATTGACAAAACATATCAATGCAAGTCACAAAAATTGGTGAAACACAAATTCTAGAAATCAATAAGTATAAATCCAGAAAACACAAAGGGGGAGGCTTATCACAAACAGGAGCATGAAAACTCACCAACATGTGTATCACAAACGGAACGCTATTCCATGGTCGCTAACCCATCAAATTTGAGTCGATGCTCCACAAACGACCCGAAGACCATGGGTCGCTACCCTACCAATTTCAGCTGAAGCTCTATGAAAACGAGGTTTAATCCCCCATGCAGACAAAGAGACATCGCACATCGCTAGTCTAAATCACAAAAGGATCATCATTGATTGATAAGTGTAAATTACACTAAGCTAGTAAATAAATGAGTTTAACTTCATGTCCCATAACCACTACTAGCTTAACTTAAATATTTACGAACAGATTGTAGATTTCCACTCGAAAATTGTCACGTGAGTTCAATCGAACAAGTCCAAGATTAACCGACGAAGTAAACGCAAGCATTTCATACCACTTACTTTGCTAAATCGTTTAATTGGATTTCTCATACGAATGAGGTAAAGGTTTGTATATACTAATAGATTGGAAAACGGATTTAAAAATGAGCTTTGTATTAAAAGTAAATGTTGAAATCATTTTTTTGTGAAAGAGTTTGAGTATTTACTACTAGTATAAAACCTTTGTATTTTAAAGTGACAAATCACAGAAATGATTGTAAAAACCAATCTATCACCAAAATTCACATTCGACAATGTGAATTAAAACCATAAAAAATCAATATCAAATCCATCAAATGGATATTTCCAAAAATGTAGAAAAGAAGTCATCAAAGTCAATAATAAATGACAACAACTAACCGGATCAACAAAAATCGATAAAAATTGGAAATCCACTCAAAAACAGGCAAAATAGGCAAAATTCAACAAGACCGGACATCTAGTAGGATTAGCTAGACGTCTAAACCTGGGTTTTGGAAGCTTATATTTTTTTTTGAAGCCTCCCGGACGTCTGGCTGGGTTTAACCAGACGTTTGGTTCTTGGCTATGCCATTTTTTTTGCCGTTTCTCTTTTTTTCCCTTAGGAACCCTAACCAGACGTTTGGATGCCTGTAGTGGGCAATAATTTGCCTAGGCCATTGATGGCCAAATCAATTCGGAAGCGATCGAACAAGCGATGGATGCTAGGGATTTATGCCAAGCGACAACCCAGCCCTATGGCTCTTCGATACACCACAAATAACATGTCCAAACATCCATAGTAGGATGGATATTCACCAATGCCTCCTTCAACTGTTCAAAAGACTTCTCACACTTCTCTGACTAAACAAAAGCTTGATTTTTCCTGGTTAGGTTAGTAAGTGGTGTAGAAATTTTTGATAAATCTTTTATAAATCTCCTATAATATCCTGCCATCCCCATAAATGATCTTACTTCACTCACTGTGCTAGGCCTCTTCCATGCTTGAATTGCTATTACTTTATTGGGGTTCACAGAAATTCCTTTGGCAGAAATGACATGGCCAAGGAAATGTACTTCCTCTTTCCAAAATACACATTTTGAAAATTTTGCCTTTAAATCTTTTTCCCTCAATCTAGACAAAACCAGATGCAAATGACTTTTATGTTCTTTCACCGTTTTGGAATAAATTAAAATGTCATCTATAAAAATCATCACAAATTTGTCTAAATAATATCTAAAGGTTCTATTCATTAAATCTACAAAGTATGATGGTGCATTAGTCAAGCCAAATGGCATAACCAGAAATTCATACAACCCATACCTAGTGTTAAAGGCAGTGTACTTGATACTTGACTCTTCCACCTTCATTTGATGGAAACTAGATGCTAAATCTAGTCTAGAAAACACTCTTGCCCCAGCTAATTGATCAAAAAGATCATCTATTCTTGGCAATGGATATTTATTTTTGATAGTTACTTTGTTTAATTCTCTATAATCTATACATAGTCTTAAGGAACCATCTTGTTTCTTAACAAATACCACTGGTGCTCCCCAGCAAGAATTACTTGGTCTTATAAAACCCTTATCTTCTAATTCCTCTAATTGTTTCTTTAATTCCTTTAGTTCATTTGGCCCCATTCTAGTTGGATTTTTAATCACTGGGCTTGCTCCTGGAACTAAATGAATTTGGAATTCCATTTGTCTATGGTTTGGAACACCCTTAACCTCCCCAAACACATCCAAGTATTTATTAACTATGGGAATTTCTTCAATAGTAGGTTCACTGGAATCTTTTTCCAAGTCAATCAAATGATACAATTTCCTTCCCTTAGCTACTTCACACAAAATTGTGATTCTCTGGCCTTTAAAGTTTTGCAATGATATGGTGGATGAATCTAAATTAATTATGGCTTTAAATTGCCTTAACCAGTCTACCCCCAATATAACACCTATGTTTGGGTAGTTTAAAACATATAAATTGGAAATAAAAGTATCTCCTCCTATGTTTAATTCCACATCCACACAAATCATATTTAAAACACTAGAACTCCCCAGTAGACTTTGTATATGCAATGGAGTTTCAACCAATATGCAATTCAATTTTAGCATTTTAACTAGTTCATAAGAAATCAAAGAGTGAGTTGCCCAGTATCATATACTACTTCTATGGGTATGGTACAAATAAATAGTGTACCTTCCACTTGATTGTGATTTTCAGCATTAATCTCCACTGTGGATTTGCCTTTGCCTTCCAAATTTGCCAATTTTCCTTGCTGTTTATACTCAGGACAGTTTCTCTTCATATGCCCCTCTTTCCCACATAGATAGCACTTGAAAGCTCCTCCTTTCAATTCTGGACATCTTGGTTTGATGTGTCCTTCCTTACCACAGTGGTGACACATAATTTTCTTCTTGGTTTCCTTAGCTTTGGTATCTCCAGTGCCTTTGTTACTGGCCTCTTCTTTCTTCTTATCATAAGGGTGATATCTCCCCTTACCCTTCTTAGTGTTATTATTCTTAAAATTTCTGAACTTCTCCCTTTCCTTGTCATGTTGTTCCAATTTCAAAGCCAAGTCTATTACTTGATCAAAAGTCCTGTCAGCATAAGGTAACATGGCTCTGCTAAGTCCTGGGTTCAAACCTTTAATGTACCTATCATTTTTGGATGCTTCATCTGCCACTAGCATTGCTCCATATTTGGATAACCCCTCAAACTTTTGAGTGTATTCGGTGACATTCAGAGTTCCTTGCCTGAGTCTAATAAATTCTTCAAGTAAAGTGGTCTTAGCTGATGCTGGTACAAATCTTGCCTCCAACATCTCCTTGAATTGATTCCAAGTGATTTCATTCTCATCTCTTCCTGTAATGATTACTTCCCACCAGCTTAAAGCTGCTCCTTTCAGCTGTCTTGAAGCCACTTGCCTATTCCTTTGATCATCAAGCTGCATGTCTTTGAAAACCCTATCCAATGTTCTCAACCATGATTGAATTTCCATAATACTTTATGTCCCATCAAAGCTTTTTCCTCCTAAATGAGTATAAGTCTTGAGTAATTTTTAGAGCTCTTCATGGGGATTTTCTTGCCTTTGTCCTGCCCCATCCCTAAATGCTCTCACCAAATCTTGTAGATTGACCATTGGTGGTGCATTGGAGGATCTTGCTCCCTGATTTGGTGGTCTCCCTACCATAGTTTTCTAATAATAATTTAAATAGCTGGTTAGTTTTTTTTTAGTTTCATAAAAGGATCTGATTTCAATTTTCAACTATGTTTTAATAACATAGCTCTGATACCAAATGATATGACCCTCTCTTTTTCTACCTTAATTTGTAAGGATTTTTTTTCCACAGAGATATATATTTATTATCATATATCTTCTGAAGCCTAGAGTCATTTTTCCTTTTATCAAATAAACAATTCATCCAGGATCAAGATTTTTTTACCAATATAAATATATCAGTGTATTCTTAAAGATGTGCACATACATATGAAGATGTATGTGCCACTCTTGTTTAAATCAGAGTTATGGTAAACAAGAGGATAATTTGATTGATTAAATTAAATCAATCCACACATAGTTCAATTTAATTCATAAAATAAAATTCCATCCATATATGTATTTGTAAGATTTTGACCACTTGATTTTCTTACTGGATTCTCTATGAAGTGTAATTCCTAGAAATAAGGATATTGTGTTATGAACACCTATAAATTAATAGTGTAGTGCTTATGCTCTGAAAATGATATAAGTTTATATCATTTTCTATGTTTGATTTTCTATAAAATCCGCCTTAGATACAAACTCTTTTCTAAAATATTTTCAAGTGAGATGTCATATTCCTAAAGCTTAATTCTTTGATGTCATGATGCTATGCTAAATGAAATGCAAACATGAGTGAATTTCCTGAGTATCCAAAACATGGTTCAACCAGACTCTTTGTTCTGGTATAAGCCATAGGGTTTTTAAAAAGGCATTTTGAACAAAGCTCTAGTGAAAAGGAATTCAGATTCATGTTAAAGTACAAAGGTAACTAATGTGCTAATATCTGAACAAAACATATTTAAACAGGCATATATACAAACTATTATGGACATGGCTTTCAACTCCTATATTACAGATTCTTCCTTTATTCAAGAATAAGGTATAAAACATTTGCATAGTACAAATTGCATTATGAAAACATGCAGACACATAATACATTTTCTTATACTTTTAAACTCTTGTATGCAATTGTCATAATGAAAGAATGACCATATTATTTGTTGAGACTCAACTGTCCAGATTTTCCAATACTCAATCCTTTTCAAAGACTCAAGATTGACTAATACATTTATAAAATATAACCATCCTATTCCTCACAGTGTTCTTGCCCAAATTTACTTACAAAATTATAGATTAACTTCTTCAACATTTCAGATAATATCCAGATTTATAAATTCCAGTTACAAGTCAATTCCTTAGCAAAATACTTAGAAAAATATCCATCCATTATTCAGTACTTAATACAAGTGGTAATTTAAAAATATCAATACATGCAGATTTCATCTTTTAAGCTCTTATCTAACTAATTTTAGCATGCTATAATCTTCTTCTCAAAGCCTTGCTCCTACTCCTACTTAGTTGCTGTAGTCCCTGAAAATGCATTTGAAGCTTCCCCGTATTAAATGAGACACCCCATATGCCATTAGCACACTAGGGTCAGACACATGTCTGGTATGAGAAAATCCACTAAAACAATTTGTAAATCAAGTTAAAATTGAAACATGTATAAAATTAGTATATCCTGCCTTTAGAAAACAAGCAAGTAATAGTGTGCATGTTCTGTGTCGGTGTGCATGTGCACACTTAAATCTTTCTTTCCAGAAACCTTATAAAGATATGGAACAGGTATACATTCATACTAATCAGTCATAAATCAAATAAGCATCCATACAAAAACAGGGAAAACACCAAAATGAATTAAATCATTTATTCCCTACTCAGATTTCTTCTAGGGAAACTCTAGTTCCTTCTTATATCAAATTTTCTCACATTGATATTTTTTTCTATCTTGGTCTCATCTGCAATCATATGAATCAATGGACACATTGTAATGGACTAATTCACTCCATTACACAAAGATCTCAGGACTTAAACAAGCCATGTGTCAACTTGTATTGCTCAAGAACACAAGTCATTCCTGCAGTGCTCTAGACCCCATTTCCTAATCAGTTTTAAGTTAATAATAACTCCTTTGATTTTTCATGATTAAACCATTCAGTGAATTATTTCACTAAAACAAACATTCATGTCATGGCATTTCATATCATTCATAACCAAGCAAAGACAAATAGGCAATTAAACATAGGTGCCTAATAAATAGATTCTGCATCTATATATATATATATATATATATATATATATATATATATATATATATATTTGCATTTTAAAAAGGGGTATAGGCAACTAACATTGGCTTATGGCTTTTTGAGAGAGTTTTTCACCTTGAAAACATCTGTGCTTAAGTTAAACTCAGAATGACCAAGTTTCGCTGAATCACAAATTTATTTGCTATGTATATGGTTATTTATATATTTTCATTGAATCAGGGGTATCAGCACATAGGCAACCCGATTGCACCCCTAATTCCTTTTTGTCTCAAGCCTCAGCACCTATACATAAGTATATTGCAGCTCAACATGTTTACATTTTCTGGGTTATGCCAAAACCAACACTACTTGCCTATATTCATCATTTGATTCTCTGGGTATTCACTTGTTTTTCCAAAATATTAACATATCAAAGAGAGATCTGAGTTTTTGAAACATATTTACTAATAATACTTAGAACTTCCGCATAATAAAACAAGCAGAACAACCAAACTAGAGGTCAAAGCATTTTCATCTTAGAAATCAAAGAAACATAACCACATATAGAAATACATTATAAGAAAAATCAACTTATAAACTGGCTGCCTTCATTAGGACTTAGTGCCTTAGATTTTTGAGTGAGTTTTCTCACCTAGCCCTCTTTCACTTCTTAATTGATTTATAATCCATCCTTGATTCAGAATTTCTCCGATATAGGTCCCTCTACTTTTGAATCCCTACCATTGTTCTATAATCCATCCTTGATTCATCCTATAAGAGAATTTTAGGTTGTTTTATATTGTAATTGAATCATACTATCATTTGAAATTAATATAAAAATGTTTATATTGTGTGGTTTGAGTTGTTAAGTTTGATTTGGGGTTTCGATCGATTCGTCTGGCCAACACTATCGATAGGAATTTCAAAACACTTGAACAAAGCAAACTGGCACAATATTGTTTTCGAAATTGATAAACGAAATAATTTTGTGTATAATTATATTTTATTGATACAGGTATAATTTTCTAAAATTAAATAGTTGAATGAATGGTTGTTAAAAATGATAATACTAAATTTTCAACATTCCTAAACTATTAACTTTTGTTGTAGGTTATAAGGAGATGTAATTTTTAAACATGGTTTACAAACCTGATTTCCAAATGAAATGAATTTAAATTAAGGATTTGAGAACTAAATTTTCGGTGCCTTTAAAAAAAATTATTTTTCGAAGTTTTTTTAAATGGAAATTGTTTTCAAAGAATTTTAAAAGAAGTAAGTTACTACTCTCCTCTTTTGTTGCTGGAAATTAATTTTGATGATGACTGCAGCATCATCGACGTCCATTTTCCAGTTTCAAAGTGGAGAGACCAGTTCGTAGCTTTGCTACATTTTGTTTTGAAAAATGGATTTGATTTAAATTTCTTAAGTATGATTTGATGTATAAAATATATATGCATATATTTATTTCAAAATGGTTTAAAGTGAAACCGAAAATTTAACTCTTAAGTTTTATGTTAAGTGATGATTTTCAATTACTGAAATGAGGCAAAATTTTGAATAGTTGGAGTGTTTAAAATAAAAATGGAATTGAAACAACTTGAAACAGTTGAACTAGGATAAAATTTATTTGTATAATACTCAGTTGCATTCTAAACCATATATATATATAACTTACCTAAAATATTTAAAAGTTAAAATGTATGTAAATATGTAATTGAAGGTTATACAAGAGAAATTTAAGTAATCAAATGTCCAAACTAAATTTTGCTTAATAAAATATTGTAGATAACCGTAAATTTGTATAGTGCTCAATTACAATTAGAAACATATATAAATTACCTAGAAAAGTTGAATGTAATAAGTTTGAATATAATTGAATATTATACAATATAACATGTAAGTAAAAGGGTTTGAATGAAATTTTGTTAAGGAAATTTATAATGATTTTTTTTGCTATAATGAATGTTTATACATTTAATTTGTGATTATGAGAAATGTAAGTGAAATAAATTGAATAATATAAGAGAATGGGTTAAATAAAATAAATTTGTTTTGGAAGAAATTTTTTGTAACAAATGTTAATAAAGTGAAAACAAATCAATCGAATGAATATTTATTAATTAAATAAAATGGATTGAAACTAAAATTGTTGTATATTCATCAATTTAAAACAAATGTAATTTATATGATTTTTTTTAAATTAACTGTTGTATTTTGTATTTCCATCTATCTTTTCTTTTTGGTAGTTTCTAATCTCCTATCTCATTCCTTTTCGTGGACGAAAAGTTTTGAGTAGGGGAGAGTGTAACGACCCGTAAATTTTAACGGTTTTTATTAATGTATTTAACTGAATATTTCTTGAAAATATAATAATTAAATTTGGTAATGAAAATTTGATATTTGGTATGCGGCTATTTAAACATAGCAAATGTCAGATTTTCATTGGAAAATATGGAAGTTAGTTCTGTTGTGTGATTTTCAATTTCAATATAAAATCAATAATTTGATGAAAATAAAATATTTTCGAAATCTGAATATTTTTACATAATAAAAATGTATATCATTTTCTGAGTGAGATGTGTCATATTTCGTTTCTCCAAATTTCAACTCCTCTAGCTCCGTTTATCTTATTTTCGGCGAATTAGCGACAGTTTGGCAACGGAAAATCAAGTTTTGATAACTTTGTCGTATCGCTCATATCTATGTACCATTCTATTTGTATCATCGTGTTGATCTCCGCAGTATATTCATTTGTGCATTTCGGTGTCCGGTACGCGGCAAAATCAACGAAACGGTTAACCGTATCAGTACCCATTTCTGGAACCTTTTGGTTTCCTTTGTCCTTTCAGTTAACCATCGTATAATACTATAGCCATTTTCCTTTAATAATTTCAAAAATCAACGTTTGACTTTTCACTTTTCCATTTGGTTTCAATATAATACACACCGGTCAGTTCTCTCATTCTCTGGCTCCCTATTTTCTTCTTCATTCTGTGCTCTTAAAAAAAGGCAAGTTATATATATTGGTTGCATTCATATTTTTGAGTGAACCTGCTCATTCCCTCTCTCTACGTGAACGTCCACCGCAAGCACCTCCACCACACATCCTCTGTGCTCCCTCTCTATCGCCTGCTCGGCCTCGTCACCCTTACCCAGATCCACTAGCCATTCCCACGTCTTTTACCTGACCCATCTTTGCACATCTCCTTTTTTATATATAAAAAAATATTAATTAAAATTTCTTTCATTCTCTTTGGATCGAGACAACCTGCTACTCGCCTTCTTCATGCTATTTCAATCCTAACATCCCATGCAGCTGCAAATCCCATCACCTACTCCGGCCTCATGCGCAGCGGACCCTCCACCACCACAAAGCCCGCCCCATCCTCCTCCTATACCACTCCACGCCATCCGCCATTCCCCACAACAGCCGACCCCACTCCTCACCACAATGCTGTCAAACCCGCCACCAACCTCCAACCCTATCCGCCTTAGCTCCACACCGAACGCCAGCCTTCCCTCACCTGACACTCCTCCACCAAACACCACAGCTTCACCGAAACCCCGCCTGTCCGTTCACCAAGCCTGCTCGTCCCTCCGACCACCCACATCTTCAACAGCAGCCGCTCCGCCCATCCACCTGTCGCCCCTTCTCCATCGCCAGCCAAGCCTCCTCGCAACACAACCCACACCACACAGCCTTCCACCAATAGCCTAGCATCACCTACTTCCCCTGACAGTTTTCATCACCACAGCCTCCTTGCTCCTCTCGCACGAGCAGCCGTTGCAACCATTAGCCACTTCTCCTTCCATCATATATATGATCGGTTGTTATAAAAGTTATAAAAGTGTGTTATAAGTTATCTGTTTATAAGAGTTTATGATCCGTTTGTTATATATAAGTTTATATAAGTTAATTATAATCTGTTTGTATGTGTATATATAAGTTTATATATGATTTGTTTGAGTTTATACATATATATTATATTATAGTAAACTTATATTGATTTTTATAATAAATATTGATTTTGAAATATAATATATATGTAAGTTTCTATATTAGTTTATATATTAGTAATTTAGTATATATAAGTATCGATTTTAAAATATAATATGTATATATATTTAAATATATGTGTTAAATGTAATAGTGATATGGAAATATACATATATATATATGTTTAAATTTAATATTGATTTTCAAATATATATATATATATTATAAAGATTTTATTTTAAATACGTGTTTTAAATTTTAGACTTTAAATTATATAGCTATATATAATTGTTTCGTCGGATCCATCGAGTTCAAGATCGTACCAGCTTCACTTTCCTTTGCTTTAGATTGTCGTAGAATTTGTGATTCAATTTGTTGTTTGTCATGTTGTCTAATCTCTTTAGCCTCGAAAGGTGAGCAATCACTCACGATTAACATTCTTATATTTAGTAAATTTAATTCACATGAAATGACGATTGAAATATGCTGTTAAATTTTAATTGTTAGTTATTTAATTGTTAAATATGATATGCCATTATTTGCCAGTGTTCACCTATGACATATGACACCATAATCTGTTGTATATATTATATTTAAATTGTTATTGATGATATATACCTGTTGTTGATATGTTATATTATTATTATATTTGTTCTCACTCTGCGAGTTCCCTGTTAGTTTCGAGTTCCCTATGGGCTGAAATGATACATACCCGAACGATATTATAGATTAGAGGAAACCGTTATGGGTTGAAATGATAAACCCAAGCGATTTTCATTCATTTTGAATTTTTGGGATTGCGGGTTGAAATGATATATATCCGTAGATATTTAAATTGCGGATTGAAATGATAAATATCTGTATCACTTGACCATAGGATAGAAAGTTATATACGGACACCGTTGGACTATATTTTGAAAATGATTTTCCGGAATTTTGAAAGGAAACTTATGGGTTTTCATAAATATTGATTTTTTTTTTAAAAAGTAATATAAATATTTATTTTAATATGTGAAAATTTTAGATTTTTAAATTTATATGTTTTGGAAATATGGAAATTATAAGTTAAGTTTTAAAATGTAAATTATAGAATTTTACTTATAACTTTATTATTATTTTTTTAATATATATAAAATAAGATTTGAAAGAGATTTAATAATAACAAGATTTAATTTAACAATAATTAATATAATAAGAATTTAATTTAACTATTATATAATATTTTTAAACTATTTATTTAAAATTTATATTAATATTTCAAAATAGATTTTGTAATAATTTTAATTAATGGAAGTTGGAAAGATAAATTTAAACAAGAATTGATTTTCAATTGAATTTGTTTAGAAGTGAATTTAAATAAGGTTTGATTTGAATTTATTGATTTGAGATTTTGAAAGGTATGATTTTATAACTTGATTTAATAAAAAGTGCTTAAATGAATATTTTCAACTTTAAATAAAATTGAAATCGAAAATTTGATCGTATTTAAATTTGTAACCGAGGATTTATTTAAATGTTATTAAAATGATTATGCGAATAATTCAAATTTAAACTAAAAATCAAAGTTGAATTTGAAATATAAACGAAATTTATCGTATTGAGATATTGTGAATTGCTTGAATATTTAACTGTGAAACCTATTGAATTTGAAATGGTTTAAATTTGTTGTTCAAGTTTGGATTTGAGATCGATAAATTAAATTGGTTTAAATGAGAATTTCAATTTAGAATGATTTAAACTGAATTTTGGAACCAAAGTTGATTTGAATTGATCTGTGAAATTGGAGGAAACTATTCTAATTTGTACTATTTTGATATAAACTATTTTAGTATATATACTCTTTTAATATATAAACTATTTTTAATTTATAACTTATTTTTAAATATAAAAACTATTTTTAATTTATAACTATATCAATATATAAACTATTTTCAACATTTAAACTGTTTAAGTTGGAATTGTTATGATTTAGATTTCATGGATTTAAATGCGAATAATTGATATGATGATTTAACCTATTTTGTGGTTAAGATTTTGGAAATAAATATGATTTTAAAGTTAAATATGATTTCGAAAGTGCATATGATTATAAAAGTGATTTTATAAAATGACCACGGTGTGAAATATGCGTTTGATTGTTAAAGAGACCAGGATCAGATATTGTCATACTCTCTGCCAATACCGAAAACCACTTTAACAACTGTGTACGTGGTGGAGATTCCAGAACGAAGTAGGATGGTTTGGTGTACGATTCTGTATGAGGTATTTATGTAGCCCTGGCTCCCGTGAGTCAGCTTAGATGTGACTAAAACAGGAGCCATGCCGAGCTAAGTGAGGTCATTCCTCTTATCGAGCACATTTCTTCGATACTATTATATTACTTTGTGATTTGATTGGGTGCACCTTTGATTTGGGAGTGTGTCTCAAGGTGGGCGGTAGTAGTTGTTATGCGTTACCACCGGCCCGGATCTGCAAATGGTATTTCTACCCTGGCATTGCCTCGCGTGCTATGTTCACGTGCCCTATCGCGCCTTCTACGAGTTTGTTTTGTATCGTACCTATGGAGTGCCTTTTGAGTAAACCACCGGTTTGGTGGAGCTTACGGTACTGTATAGACTGGGGGAATATATAAAATGTTTTAAGAGGGATATGGGTAGCGCCTTAACGCTATTTTAATACTTTACTTTACTGATAGACATATTATAATAGCATATATTACTACAAAGTAGATAGTTCCACGGATCCTTAGAGGACGGAAATCCCAAACATCCTTTAAGTTACTTGTATTTCAGTTGACATTTCACTTGAGTTGAATTTACTAATATAAGAATGTTAATCCTGACTCAAGTGATTTGTGTTTTGCTTTATGCTCGGGTCAGACTGAGTGTCACAGCACTTGAGACTCACCTTTGAAGCTTGAAGATTTCTTAGAGTATCTATTCAACTTTCAGTTACCTCAGTTATTCCAGTTGTTATGTTCAGACTTGTCATTGCTTATATATTTGAGACTTCTATGTATCTTGACTTCTATTGTATTTTGTTTCATACTCTGTTTTTTATATAGTAGCTTCATGAACTACTATTTATCTATTCCGCTGCTTATTGTTATTTTACTCTGTGTCTGTGATTCTGTGATTGATTTATTTACTGTGTATTCTAAGTTTGCCAAATATAAATTAACAATTTGTTGTTTTGTCCGATTCAAGTCTGACATGAGTGGATGATTGTTGATTTGAACGGTTCGAAATACTGGGTCATTACAATAACATATTTTAGAGGGTTATAAGAGAAGGTATACTATATATAATGTTGTTACTTGCTTTCAAAAGCAAGGAGCGGCCCAAAAGTAATAACTTGCATTGTTATTGTAACATCCCGAAAATTTCGACTTTCGAAAATTCAACATCGATACTCACTTTATCGACTGCTGAGCCATCGAATGCCGGAAACCCGGAAAGTTATGGTTTTAAGAAAGAAGAAAAAGGTAGAAGAAGAAGATAGAGGAAAAAGAAAGAGGAACAACAAAACAACAACAGATACAGAACAGAGACAATATCAGAATCTCACATATCGCAGCGGAACAATATATAATAGATAAATGAATAATCTTTAAAACAAAGAATTTTATCAGTTTATACATACATCAGTCATTAGAGTCAATATACAACAATGGACAGTTATATAAACTTGTCCTCATACAGAATACACAGCGGAATAAATACTATCAGATACAAATACTACGTCTCGTCATCCAGCTTATCTCCAAGCTCCAGAATATCCAGAATATCCTGAAAACATAACTCTAGGCTGCCCGTGTGGAAATTGGTGGGCACCCAGAGTTTAGAAGGGAACAATAAACTCCGAGTCAGTCATGGTGACTGGTGTGAGATCGTAAAACAGTTATATCTTTTAAAAACAAACAACAGGAAAATTTTAAGGTCAATTTCGCAATGTTTTTGGAAAAATGAAACTACCATAAGACCTCCCACCACACACACAATGCAAACGCAGAATTGGAGGAGATTTCTTCTTATGATAGTCAAAGATGCTTACTACGCAAAAATCAAATTCTTTTTGATATTATTATTAGTGCATAGTGTAGAAAACATTTCGAAAGTATAATATTAATCTTAGCCAACATACGACCAGTATCGTATGCCTACTATAGCTACTATGTTCAATAGCAGGTTACCGCCACATTCCATAGCAGGTAATACAACTAAAACCGTACAAGTCACGTATTGTTTCTTTGGATTTCCAACAAATGGTCAGGCTAAGGAACTTCCTATCCACGATGGGTACGTCCCTGGAATAGACGACCCGAGAACCTAACCGGATCTCTGCCAACACAAGGCCGGGTTACCTCTGCAAAAATAGGTAACTACTGACACGCGTATGCCATCCCCCGATCGTCACCGATCTTCCCGAGGATCCCCGATTCGCAACAAAACCACATAGATAATAATAATGCAGTAACCACAGAGGTTAAGTATCTGGGCTCCATACCATGATACCACCTTTATCCAGAAGGAATGACATACACTAAGGGGCGCTACTCCCTAGAACCTTGCTGCATCCTTCCTGTTTCGACCATTTCCGGGGTGTGAGGCTCGACGAAGTCTCGTCCACAAAGCTACGCTTTCTACAAAAAGCCCTGCTTCGGGTCAAACAAAAATGATCAACCTATGATCACAAAGATATAAGATCAAACAAATGATCATATCACAAATGATCAAACACTGATCATTTCACAGCAACACTCAGTATGCCACGTTACCAAATTGGGATATATCGCTGATAAATTTCAACTACATAACCTCTGAGCTCGTACGTCTCAGAGAAGGGTGTTAAGCTAAGAGAATAAATTCTCCGCCACCAACAGATATGTATTTGAAAAAAATCAGCTTTATATCTCAAATTGTAACGTCAGACACACAATCCATACAAGTCTGTTCCGGGATCGAACAGAACCGAAGGCACTTCTCACGAAGCCCTTGCATATCCGGATAATTTTCAATCACGTCAGGACTTCCCGTCACTAAGGGTGATAAAACCTCTAAATCGAAGATCAGTCGATGTAGAGTAACTCGACGGTAATCCTTCTGTTTTCAAAAATATCCGGTCTTCAACACCGGTCTTCGAATGCAATTCATAACGACGTATCACATATTCGGAATGGGTTATACGACCCCATGGTCCTTTCCCGGCTAACCCGAATAGTGAGCGAAATATTAAAAATAAGTGTGGCATTCAAATTCATCCAATTCACAACAAATACCTATCTAAAGGTAATTATTGATAGTCGGTTATTTAACTATCAATAAAGATGCGCAACATCATCAGATTCCAAATAATTTTCCAAATTATTTCATCTTCAAAAATATCTTTACTAGATATAAAATTTCCACACTTAATCATTTGAAAACAATTTCAAATCAATTTCCACATTTCATTTTATCTTTGAAGATAAAATCTCAAAACAGTTCATTTCATATTGGAAAAGCATTTCCATACTTATTTAATAATAAGTAATTCACAAATCATTTATTTTCAACATTTGAAAATATTCAATATACTTAAATCAAAATTAAGTATATATTCATTCTTTAAGGAAATCATAAATTTTACATCTATTTGAGTCAAAACGAATGTTGCGTAAAACATCGTTACGACGACTCAAAATCACTAGTATAGGGATTCGGAATTTAGATAGATATGTGAATCCCAATACTACATCAAAACATTTCCTTTCGGAAACCATTTACTATAACAACAGTGTTATAGTCCATCATTTCCTTATTTCTCGAAAACGTCTATTTCAACAATAAATGTTGAAATCTATGTATTCGATACTTATCACGGTTTAAAACATCTTTTAAAACAATTAACTTCATTTCTGTAATATCGCTTTCCCAAAACAAGTTCATTTTACTTAACAATATATTCACTATCCAAAATCGTGAATATACTTTACTATTTACATTTCACTATTTTCTACACGTTTTATTTCAAAAATAATTCGCTATCCAAAATCGCGAATATATCTCCTTTGATAATCTTCTATATTTAATTTATCAAATTCAATCGATTGGTTTCCGAATTTATAAAACAACGTTTATAAATTCCCTTTTCTATTTTCTATAACAACTTCGGTTTATAAATCTCATTTTATTAACTTCAAAAATTCACTTATAAGAATAAGTGATTTCGGATTTATAAAACAACGTTTATAAATCACATTTGTACTTTATAACGATTTCAACTTATAAAAATCATTTCATTTTGCAATTTCTATTTATATTCCATCTAAGTGCAAAAGTCACATTTATAAGTAAATTACTTATAAATCTTTTATTCTACAATATCTATTTACTTTATAACTTCACGTTATAAATCTATTAATTTCATTCACTTATGAAATCCTTTTATGCTTCTTTTCAACACTTATAAAAATTCGTTTTATAAGTCCAATATTTTTATAAATAAAATATCCATTTTATAAATCTTCCTATACAAATCGTTTATAGTTATTCAAAAATCCCAGCTTAAACCATTTTATAAATAAATCGACTTTTATTTCAAAAATCACCTTACGGTCATAATTCACAAAATCTTAACTTTTATAACTTCGAAATTTTAAACGTTTATTTATTTAAAATAAATCAATTCAACAATTCAATAGAACATATAATTTCAAAGATCACTTTAAAAATCCTTTTTAAAGTAAAAGTCGTTATTTTTACTTTTCAAAACTAAATCTGATGATGCAACAGCATCAGTTAGTCCATCACAACAGTCAATATCATATATCAATATGATAGCAGAAAATATCACAATATCTGTAAATAAGTAAATACAGTTGAGGAATCCAGTTGGATCCCTCCAACCTGTTTCCCTGCATCCAAAGATGTTAGCACAATACCAATTCCGCTCCAGTACGGAATTATCGCGGTATATAGGTTTTTATAAATCTGCTTACTAACGGCGCAATAGGGTCTCATCCGTTATACGAGGCGGGAAATCAATCAATCCAATATATACATATGCCAATATGTATATACTGCTATATATATAGATATATCCTATCATATCTAATAGCACATTCAAACAGTCAATCATCAATCAATAACTGTAAATAATTCCACATTCAAATTTGAGTGAGAAGATCTCACCTTGATTTTAAATTCTGTTCCAGCGTTTATTTCGAATAAAATTAAACGCGCGTTTAATTTTACCCGAAATTTTCATTGACTCCAAACGACTCCAAACCAATTGCATCGCGTAGTATTCGCAAATACGATTCCAACGCACTTTGTTTCATCGAAATCTGATAACGTATGAAGAAGTTATCGCATTACAAAGATTATACGATTTAAATTAAAATTAATTTACAAAATTTCTTTTTATTTTAACCTAGATCAAATCAGGACCGTGAGATTCAAACAAGAGATCTTGGCCGCGCGTTTTTGCCTTCATCTTCTTCCCAGGTCACGCGCGCTCTAACCCAAACATCGCGTTCGAACTATCATAGCCGCACCTTCGTCCTTGCACTCGAAGTTGATCGGCGATAAGGGTTTCGAAGCCCATCGCAAGAGCCTCCATTGGTCTGAACGCGGCAGAGCTCGGTCCTCCATGGCTCGAGAAAAACGCGCCTAAAGGTCGCACGAACGCGACCATATTCCGGCCTCCACGCTCCACCGTCCCCATCTCCACCATTAGATCTGATAGAACTCCTCGCCCTCTCCGATATTTCAGTTAAACATTTCCTCTAATTGTTGCTAGATTATGAGAGATTGAGAGAGGAAGACGAGACAATTTCGGCCGTTGATTATAGAGGGTGGCGGCTGCTGCTGAAAACCCTAGGGTTTAGTTTTCTTTTTGCAAATGAAAAGATGTAGGGGTTTTTATAGAAAAATTTCCAATTTACTATTCATCCGGATTTTTCGAACTCGAAATTAAGCGTGCCGGCTGACGTTTCTAAGGTTTACCCCGCGTTCCGAACGCAATGGAACGTGTTTCGGAAGCTAATTCGGACATCTGTGCGAGATACGGAGAAAAACGATCAATTTAAATTAAACCGATTTAAATCGATTTCGAGGCGTTTTGGCTTGCCCCGGACAAACGGTAACTCCAAAAATTACGAAATTTGAAATCTTACAATAATATCACATTACGGATCCGATGAAACTGGTTTCGTCGAAATCCGAGACTGTTCGAAAAATGACTATTTTAACTCGACGATTTAAAATTAAAATGATATCGATGCGTTTCGAGCTTCCACGGTCAAGCGACAACTCCGATTGATACGAAAATTGAAATCCGATAATAACTAACTATTACGGATCCAATGGAACTGGTTTCGTTCAATTCTGAGACTGTTCGAAAATTGGCTAATTTTCAGTCGATAATTAAATATTAAAATATTCGATTTTCACAGATTTACTCCAAATTCAATTTTAAGAGTTCTATAACCTTTCTATAACTCCAGTATGATTAAATAAAACTTTACAAATCATTTTCAATCATATTAACTCGATTTTCAATTATTCTGGGATTTCACTATTTAATTTATCGATTTAATTATCAAATAAAATCCAATATTCGAAACATAAATCATTCGACTTCTAAATTTCATTTATTAATATTTAAAATCAATTAAATATTCGAATTTAAATTATCAGAAATTTCTGGGTCGTTACAGACTTCCCCCCTTAAAAGAATTTCGTCCTCGAAATTACAAGTTAGGAAAAAATGTTCTTAACTCGTCTACTATTTTTCACAATCTAATAGTTTTATCAATTTATCAAAACAAGTCTTTCTACTAAAGATTCGTTATCATTCATACTAGCTTTCCAACTTCAATTATAAGTTCCAAACAACATTGTTTAACTTCTCAATTCAAATTCAAGTTTAAATCCAGATTTTTAAACTTTCAAAATTTCTCAAAAATTTTTCTAACGCCCTAAATTTTCGAAAATTTTCGCCAGCGTCTCCTTTGCGCGGTTAACATGGCACGACTACAAAACGTCCCTACGGACTCTCAGATTTCAAAAAGAAAAAGAAAAAGCCAAGCGGCTAGAGAAATAAGTCATCAAATCTCATATTCAAATTTAAATACATACCTTTAGTTGAGCAATTCAAATTATCTTCAAATTTAAAATCCCAATTCATAACACCTGTATATCCTACTAGCCCTAATATCTAGTTACATATATTCAAACTATTTTGCAAATTCGATTACAAAATTTTAATATAACTGCTTATATCATTTTTAAATTAGTTTCAATTACTAATTCATTTCAAATTCTAATCTACTAACAAATTCAGATTTGCTTCCAACATTCAATTTCAATTCCAGTTTCATTCACTTTTGTTCATTTCCAAAATTTGATTTCAATTTACCCTTTGGTTAAATCTACTGTCATTTAAACTGGATTTCCAATTCGAATTCATTTTACTTTTCTTCAAATTTTATCGATTCAACTTCATTAACACTTAATGAATTTATATACAATCAACTAACAATCATCAAACAATCAATGCATATTCAACATAACCATTATTATTTGATTTCCATTCAATTTAGTTCAACACCTTTAATTTCAATTGACTTACATTCAATTTATTCAGTTTCTTCAATGAATTAACATTTACATTCAATTGATTCATTAGTTCAATAGCTAATCCATTTCACATTTCATGTTGAAGTTCATTTGTATAACTCAAGTTCATATTCATTTAATTCATTTTGATTATTTACTTCGACACCAAAATCAATTCCAATCAACACTTAAGTTATATCCCATTAAACATCGTTTGTTTAACTTAACTTACATTTCCACTTATAAATCCAAAATTCAAATTTCAATCCTATTTAACTTTTACCAAGGTCAAATTTCTTCACTTATTCAAAATTCATATTAAATCCAGATTTCATATTCCACAATCTCAACTTAGATTTAATTGATTCACTTATACTTACTTTAATTTAACTCCACTCTTTAAGTTAAATTGATTCTATCAACATTCAATTTGTATAAGTTATCAACTTAATAATATTTCATAAATATGGTATTCCAGAGTCTTACCAACATTTCAAAAATCTCTTTTGAAAACAATTCAAATTATCCTTTGAATTTTCTAAAACAAAAACCCAAATTTTCCAAACAACTTCCATTTAAAACGATTTGGCAGCAATTCCTCTTTTGGAAACCCGAAAATGAACACCGGTGATGTCGCGATCATCATCGGAATTATTTTCCTGCGACCGAAAAGAGTTTAGAGCTTTCATCTCTCCAAAATACTTTTCAAAACCTTTGAAATTCATTTTCAACTCCAAAAATAATTTAAACTTTCCAAATTTCCAAATTTTCAAATTCTTTTCAAAACCTTTCCAAAAACTTCTCTGGAATTCCGTTTTAAATTACAATTCACATTTATAATTTATATTCTTTAAATTTCTTTTGTACATGTGAATTTATTTCTTATTCAATTTCAGTGATGATAATTCACAATTATTACTTCCTAACATCCATGCAACCATATACTATAATACTTTATAGAAAAATATTTACTTTCTATACAAAAATAGTTTTAGGCAAAATTATCTCATTTACCCTATTTAAAACAATACTGTGCCGAATTGTTCTATTCAAGTGTTTAGAGATCCCTATCGATAGAGTTGTACGGACAATACCGACCAGAATCCATATACCACTCAACAAACCAATCATCACAATATAAAACAATTTTATATTCACTAACAAATACGCACTCGTATCTATTATTACACTCAACTCATTCTAGAGTACTGCTGACTCTATCTCTAATGAGTAATACCCAACAGAGCAGGGTTGTCGCTTAACCATATGCTCTGATACCAAATGTAACATCCCGAAAATTTCGACTTTCGAAAATTCAACATCGATACTCACTTTATCGACTGCTGAGCCATCGAATGCCGGAAACCCGGAAAGTTATGGTTTTAAGAAAGAAGAAAAAGGTAGAAGAAGAAGATAGAGGAAAAAGAAAGAGGAACAACAAAACAACAACAGAAACAGAACAGAGACAATATCAGAATCTCACATATCGCAGCGGAACAATATATAATAGATAAATGAATAATCTTTAAAACAAAGAATTTTATCAGTTTATACATACATCAGTCATCAGAGTCAATATACAACAATGGACAGTTATATAAACTTGTCCTCATACAGAATACACAGCGGAATAAATACTATCAGATACAAATACTACGTCTCGTCATCCAGCTTATCTCCAAGCTCCAGAATATCCAGAATATCCTGAAAACATAACTCTAGGCTGCCCGTGTGGAAATTGGTGGGCACCCAGAGTTTAGAAGGGAACAATAAACTCCGAGTCAGTCATGGTGACTGGTGTGAGATCGTAAAACAGTTATATCTTTTAAAAACAAACAACAGGAAAATTTTAAGGTCAATTTCGCAATGTTTTTGGAAAAATGAAACTACCATAAGACCTCCCACCACACACACAATGCAAACGCAGAATTGGAGGAGATTTCTTCTTATGATAGTCAAAGATGCTTACTACGCAAAAATCAAATTCTTTTTGATATTATTATTAGTGCATAGTGTAGAAAACATTTCAAAAGTATAATATTAATCTTAGCCAACATACGACCAGTATCGTATGCCTACTATAGCTACTATGTTCAATAGCAGGTTACCGCCACATTCCATAGCAGGTAATACAACTAAAACCGTACAAGTCACGTATTGTTTCTTTGGATTTCCAACAAATGGTCAGGCTAAGGAACTTCCTATCCACGATGGGTACGTCCCTGGAATAGACGACCCGAGAACCTAACCGGATCTCTGCCAACACAAGGCCGGGTTACCTCTGCAAAAATAGGTAACTACTGACACGCGTATGCCATCCCCCGATCGTCACCGATCTTCCCGAGGATCCCCGATTCGCAACAAAACCACATAGATAATAATAATGCAGTAACCACAGAGGTTAAGTATCTGGGCTCCATACCATGATACCACCTTTATCCAGAAGGAATGACATACACTAAGGGGCGCTACTCCCTAGAACCTTGCTGCATCCTTCCTGTTTCGACCATTTCCGGGGTGTGAGGCTCGACGAAGTCTCATCCACAAAGCTACGCTTTCTACAAAAAGCCCTGCTTCGGGTCAAACAAAAATGATCAACCTATGATCACAAAGATATAAGATCAAACAAATGATCATATCACAAATGATCAAACACTGATCATTTCACAGCAACACTCAGTATGCCACGTTACCAAATTGGGATATATCGCTGATAAATTTCAACTACATAACCTTTGAGCTCGTACGTCTCAGAGAAGGGTGTTAAGCTAAGAGAATAAATTCTCCGCCACCAACAGATATGTATTTGAAAAAAATCAGCTTTATATCTCAAATTGTAACGTCAGACACACAATCCATACAAGTCTGTTCCGGGATCGAACAGAACCGAAGGCACTTCTCACGAAGCCCTTGCATATTCGGATAATTTTCAATCACGTCAGGACTTCCCGTCACTAAGGGTGATAAAACCTCTAAATCGAAGATCAGTCGATGTAGAGTAACTCGACGGTAATCCTTCTGTTTTCAAAAATATCCGGTCTTCAACACCGGTCTTCGAATGCAATTCATAACGACGTATCACATATTCGGAATGGGTTATACGACCCCATGGTCCTTTCCCGGCTAACCCGAATAGTGAGCGAAATATTAAAAATAAGTGTGGCATTCAAATTCATCCAATTCACAACAAATACCTATCTAAAGGTAATTATTGATAGTCGGTTATTTAACTATCAATAAAGATGCGCAACATCATCAGATTCCAAATAATTTTCCAAATTATTTCATCTTCAAAAATATCTTTACTAGATATAAAATTTCCACACTTAATCATTTGAAAACAATTTCAAATCAATTTCCACATTTCATTTTATCTTTGAAGATAAAATCTCAAAACAGTTCATTTCATATTGGAAAAGCATTTCCATACTTATTTAATAATAAGTAATTCACAAATCATTTATTTTCAACATTTGAAAATATTCAATATACTTAAATCAAAATTAAGTATATATTCATTCTTTAAGGAAATCATAAATTTTACATCTATTTGAGTCAAAACGAATGTTGCGTAAAACATCGTTACGACGACTCAAAATCACTAGTATAGGGATTCGGAATTTAGATAGATATGTGAATCCCAATACTACATCAAAACATTTCCTTTCGGAAACCATTTACTATAACAACAGTGTTATAGTCCATCATTTCCTTATTTCTCGAAAACGTCTATTTCAACAATAAATGTTGAAATCTATGTATTCGATACTTATCACGGTTTAAAACATCTTTTAAAACAATTAACTTCATTTCTGTAATATCGCTTTCCCAAAACAAGTTCATTTTACTTAACAATATATTCACTATCCAAAATCGTGAATATACTTTACTATTTACATTTCACTATTTTCTACACGTTTTATTTCAAAAATAATTCGCTATCCAAAATCGCGAATATATCTCCTTTGATAATCTTCTATATTTAATTTATAAAATTCAATCGATTGGTTTCCGAATTTATAAAACAACGTTTATAAATTCCCTTTTCTATTTTCTATAACAACTTCGGTTTATAAATCTCATTTTATTAACTTCAAAAATTCACTTATAAGAATAAGTGATTTCGGATTTATAAAACAACGTTTATAAATCACATTTGTACTTTATAACGATTTCAACTTATAAAAATCATTTCATTTTGCAATTTCTATTTATATTCCATCTAAGTGCAAAAGTCACATTTATAAGTAAATTACTTATAAATCTTTTATTCTACAATATCTATTTACTTTATAACTTCACGTTATAAATCTATTAATTTCATTCACTTATGAAATCCTTTTATGCTTCTTTTCAACACTTATAAAAATTCGTTTTATAAGTCCAATATTTTTATAAATAAAATATCCATTTTATAAATCTTCCTATACAAATCGTTTATAGTTATTCAAAAATCCCAGCTTAAACCATTTTATAAATAAATCGACTTTTATTTCAAAAATCACCTTACGGTCATAATTCACAAAATCTTAACTTTTATAACTTCGAAATTTTAAACGTTTATTTATTTAAAATAAATCAATTCAACAATTCAATAGAACATATAATTTCAAAGATCACTTTAAAAATCCTTTTTAAAGTAAAAGTCGTTATTTTTACTTTTCAAAACTAAATCTGATGATGCAACAGCATCAGTTAGTCCATCACAACAGTCAATATCATATATCAATATGATAGCAGAAAATATCACAATATCTGTAAATAAGTAAATACAGTTGAGGAATCCAGTTGGATCCCTCCAACCTGTTTCCCTGCATCCAAAGATGTTAGCACAATACCAATTCCGCTCCAGTACGGAATTATCGCGGTATATAGGTTTTTATAAATCCGCTTACTAACGGCGCAATAGGGTCTCATCCGCTATACGAGGCGGGAAATCAATCAATCCAATATATACATATGCCAATATGTATATACTGCTATATATATAGATATATCCTATCATATCTAATAGCACATTCAAACAGTCAATCATCAATCAATAACTGTAAATAATTCCACATTCAAATTTGAGTGAGAAGATCTCACCTTGATTTTAAATTCTGTTCCAGCGTTTATTTCGAATAAAATTAAACGCGCGTTTAATTTTACCCGAAATTTTCATTGACTCCAAACGACTCCAAACCAATTGCATCGCGTAGTATTCGCAAATACGATTCCAACGCACTTTGTTTCATCGAAATCTGATAACGTATGAAGAAGTTATCGCATTACAAAGATTATACGATTTAAATTAAAATTAATTTACAAAATTTCTTTTTATTTTAACCTAGATCAAATCAGGACCGTGAGATTCAAACAAGAGATCTTGGCCGCGCGTTTTTGCCTTCATCTTCTTCCCAGGTCACGCGCGCTCTAACCCAAACATCGCGTTCGAACTATCATAGCCGCACCTTCGTCCTTGCACTCGAAGTTGATCGGCGATAAGGGTTTCGAAGCCCATCGCAAGAGCCTCCATTGGTCTGAACGCGGCAGAGCTCGGTCCTCCATGGCTCGAGAAAAACGCGCCTAAAGGTCGCACGAACGCGACCATATTCCGGCCTCCACGCTCCACCGTCCCCATCTCCACCATTAGATCTGATAGAACTCCTCGCCCTCTCCAATATTTCAGTTAAACATTTCCTCTAATTGTTGCTAGATTATGAGAGATTGAGAGAGGAAGACGAGACAATTTCGGCCGTTGATTATAGAGGGTGGCGGCTGCTGCTGAAAACCCTAGGGTTTAGTTTTCTTTTTGCAAATGAAAAGATGTAGGGGTTTTTATAGAAAAATTTCCAATTTACTATTCATCCGGATTTTTCGAACTCGAAATTGAGCGTGCCGGCTGACGTTTCTAAGGTTTACCCCGCGTTCCGAACGCAATGGAACGTGTTTCGGAAGCTAATTCGGACATCTGTGCGAGATACGGAGAAAAACGATCAATTTAAATTAAACCGATTTAAACCGATTTCGAGGCGTTTTGGCTTGCCCCGGACAAACGATAACTCCAAAAATTACGAAATTTGAAATCTTACAATAATATCACATTACGGATCCGATGAAACTGGTTTCGTCGAAATCCGAGACTGTTCGAAAAATGACTATTTTAACTCGACGATTTAAAATTAAAATGATATCGATGCGTTTCGAGCTTCCACGGTCAAGCGACAACTCCGATTGATACGAAAATTGAAATCCGATAATAACTAACTATTACGGATCCAATGGAACTGGTTTCGTTCAATTCTGAGACTGTTCGAAAATTGGCTAATTTTCAGTCGATAATTAAATATTAAAATATTCGATTTTCACAGATTTACTCCAAATTCAATTTTAAGAGTTCTATAACCTTTCTATAACTCCAGTATGATTAAATAAAACTTTACAAATCATTTTCAATCATATTAACTCGATTTTCAATTATTCTGGGATTTCACTATTTAATTTATCGATTTAATTATCAAATAAAATCCAATATTCGAAACATAAATCATTCGACTTCTAAATTTCATTTATTAATATTTAAAATCAATTAAATATTCGAATTTAAATTATCAGAAATTTCTGGGTCGTTACAGTTATTAATTTTAATTTATAATTAACACAACAACAAATATATACACAACATATACAAATTAAATAGTGATTTAACTCACCTAAGCTCAATCCTAACCAAGACGTTGAAAATCCCATTATGAGTTCAACGGCTAAGACGACATCTCAATTGGATCTTGTATGCAAAAGTTATTGAATTTATAAGAATTTGGATTTTATAAAATAATTAGTTAACTAATTAAATTAAATTACCACACTCAAATCCTTTCTTCCCCAAATTAAATTACTCCCGCCTATACACACACATCCCTTGAGCATAACCCATTTGTGCGAGACCATCCCCCTCCCCTAAATCGAGTTGTACTCCATGAAATCGGACTCCACCACTTCCATACATCATCTCTTCATGCGAGCTCCGCAACCGACACACCTTCATCAAGCTCAGCCTTGCCTAACAAAAACCCCGACCTATAGCCGACCTAATGCGACTTCCTGATGTCCCATTCTTCCATTCTCGAGAGTTGCTACAATTTGGCGAGGAGGACCTCCTCGACAAGAGCAACTCAATGATACTCTCCATTTTAACTCATTCCTCACTAACCCTTGAATCGCCAATCCTAGTTACCACGTTCAAAAATCAGTCAACCAGTGATGATCCCGCACCCACTTTCGCCTACATCAAATCGAAGCCCTCTTCACCATGATCCCAATGGATCCAACGTCGAGTTCCTTCGATGCCTGTAGCTCGAAGAACAATTCAAAGTATGAGGCAGCTGAAGCATATTCTTTTACAAAGAAGAGAAAGAAAAAAAAGGAATAAGAGACGGAAGAGAGTGAATGGACATGGGCTTTATATAATAAAATATATTATTATTTAAATTACTCTTTTAAAACATTATATGTTTCGAGCTCGTACGATCACAAGGGACATTGAACCACAACGAAACTCGTCGGCGTACATCACCTAATTATTTTGATCCCGATGGCACTAGTTTCGCAAAAATCTGAAATAATGCCCCAGAATGATAGTTTCACGGGTTTGGAGGTCGTTTATCGATAAAACGATATTCGGTCACATTATCGATATATATTCGAACTATTTATTTTTGCATACAAATTTCGAAAAAAAAATTATTTTCATCAGTTATTATTTAAAAGGAGGTTAACAAGGATATTTAATCAATTTAATCACATTTATTCAATATTCAAATATTTAAATAAATCGGATATTAAATACGAAGTGTTCGAAATTTTGGGTCGTTATATTCTCCCTCTTAGAATATTTCATCCTCGAAATTCCAACATGAGCAATCAATGAAATAATCACATCAACACTCAACAGTATTACACTTATTAGCAAACAAAGCTCATGGTTTGTCTAGGTTTAAAAATCATATTATCCCACAAGGACGATAAAACAATCTACTAAAGGTACCTTATGCTCAACAATCATGGGTTATTACTTAGTCGATTATTCATACTAACTCAAATAATTCGAAGAGCCATCACCGAACTCTCCATAAGCCAACAAAACATTGTATGCATATACTAAAGCCTATACGATGACAATGGGCCATCTGTATGCAATATCAATCCAATTACTTGCTCGATCACATAAATTTCACTTCCAAACTAGTATAGATCACTTGACCTCTCTAGTGAGGACTCCATCTGCTTCCGTGATTAAACACCTTCATTCTCCTTACGTAGCCATATACTACAGAAAAAAACTTCAGAATCATATCAAGAATCTGTATCAAGTGTTTGCTATCAAGAATTGAGTGAAAAATCCTAGTTCTAACCAGTGTAAATCACCTAGAAATCATGTACTCGAATCCTAGATCAAGAACCGTCATACGAATAAAATGATCTACATACAACTTATGTATTTTTTTCATTGGTTTCTTAACAACACCAATTATTAACATTTTACATTTATTTACACGAAAATCATTTCTCGTTTAATATTAAAATCGTTTATGGACTATTTCATAAAACATTACTTAAGTTTATAAACATTTTATAAGACTTATCTTTACTTATTAAACATCTTATTAAAACAAATTTTCATTTTGAAACACTTCAAGACTTAGGTTCATTACTCATATAATACTTTACTACATCCTAAGAGTATATACAAGACATTCAAATTTATTTTACTTAACAAGGGTGTTCTATAAATCTTAAACATGTTTTAACTTACTATCGTTTCAAATTAAGAGTTACAAAAATTCAACTTTTTTTTCAATATCAAATTTCTTAGCTTCAATTTCTATATTAATTCGGAAGTTTCCAACTGTCCAAAATCATTGAAATTTTGTTTTATTTTAAACAATTGAAAACTACTAAACAACATATCATAATAAGATGTACAAACAAAATTATTCTAATTCATAGGATACATGCATCCATAAAATAACTTAATAAGAATACTTTTGAATTAAACACCATGTTTTATTTCAAACCATTTTGAAATCTTTTGTATATAAAATCATACTTTCAAGATTAAAATCAATAATCTGTTTTACCAAAACGACTTTATAACAAATTACTATAGTAGCATCCTCTATTTTGAAACTTGAAAATAAACGCCGATGATGCTGCCTTTTCATTACTTAAAATTACTTTATTACAAATGCAACATGCCTTTTCATTACTCATACCACTATTTAAAGATTCATACAGCTATTTTTGTATCAAGTTAAAGGACACATGATCCATTACAATGATAGGATCATTCATAGCCATATATTCATGCTGAATAAGGTAAGAAAGTTTGTTATTCTACTGCTATTATATTTGTTGAAAATAAAAAGTGCATTGCTTTTCCATTCTAGTATCCAATGTTGTCGTTATAACATGCGGTTCTGAGTATGTTGCGTTTGGGTCGAGCCGCATCACAATTATTTTCAATTTTTAAGTCCTTTATAAGAAGATTGATATCGTCTTTGAAATGCAAAATTCACAATGTCAAATGTTAAAATTTTATCAAGTCATAAATAGATCAAAATATAAATAGAAGAAATAGCAAGCTAATATATTTATAAAAGATGCAATACATGTTATATAATTTCCCAAAGATGTGCAAGAAGCCATAAAGTACATTTCCAAATATGACCGATATGTTTTCATTTAGAGATAGTATGTTTCTACGAAGTTTTTGATTTATTTTGTAACTGAAAACATATCATATATCAGTATAAAACTTTTAAGTAAAATTATTTTTAAACATTTCAATTTACATTGTAACACAAGGGTTGCACGCTAGTGTAGTATGCTTTTGGTAGATGATTGCGAATAATCATGTATTTATAGCACCAAATATCTTGCATTTTATGCTTTTACATAAAGAAAATAACTTTCCTTTGAATTCATTAGAAAAAATAGTTAAAAAAATGATGTTTTATTTAATACACAATTAAATAAAATTACCATCTTACTGAAAAAATTGCGATAGTTTTTTTGTAAATAGCCGTAATTGTTTTATCTTTTTCCTGAAAGATATATTCAATTATCTTTTCTCATAAATATAACATTTTATCTTCTTAATAAATTAATAGATACTTTTATCTTTTTAATGAAAATGGCACTTGAAATTATATTTTTCAAAAAACAGTTTTGCATATATGTTTACTTTTCATTTACCTTTTTCCTAAAATCATTACAACCTAAATTCATTTATCTCCTTTTCTTAGGATAAACTCCTTTATCTTTTACTTCTTAGAAATAAATGAGTACATTAATTTATTTTTCTAAAGAAAAAGATAAATACACATTAGTCCTAAATAAGATAATTAAATTCATTTATGTTTTAATTTTAAATTAAAGATTAATTTTGAGTTATTAAATAGTAGAAGTGTTTTTTATATTTTGAAAATAAGTGAATTATTTTTAGAAGTTGAATTTATTTATCTTTCTTTTCAAAGATATATCATTTTTACAATGGTTTTGAAATTTCCACTTTACTAAAGCATGTGTACCCATCATTGCATTCTTCTTTGTCGAAGCAAGTGCTACATTACAAAATGATTAATCATTTTGAACATATTTTACAAATTGAAAAAGATTTTAAAAAATCCTATTTTACGTATTTTACATTGAAATTAATTCATATAGAAAAATACTCAAATCATTATTTGAACATTATAAATTCATTTTTCTTTTTATAGACAATTATAAAGAATAAAATTATAATTCTCCACTCATAGTTCAAATTAAATTCAAAAGAAAGATAAATGACTTATTAATTTATAACTAATTTTGCATAAATGATAATTCTTTTATCCACTACATATAGAGTAATAAATTGATTTATCGTTTTATAGATAATGATAAAAGTGATCAGCGTTATCATTTTATATAGATTTATTATGATAAAAGGTATAACTAAAAAAATACTATTATACTAAATGATTGCATATTTATAATTAAATATATATTAGAAATAATTGTAAAAGATTAAACATGTATTATTTGTACAAACTTAATTCATACTAAAAAACCCTAATCATAATTGTATGAAATGATACATTCACATATTTTCCATTCAGAATTATAAATAATAAAACAATAATTTCCATATTCTTTCTATACATAATTACACACACACACACATATATTCTTATACATTGATAAAAGAAAATCAGGTTAAACGAAAAAATAAATAATTCACCATATTATAAGTAGTTTGATATAAAATGATGATTCTTTTAACTTTTTAAATAAATTAATGGATAATTTATTTATCTTTTTATATGTAATGAAAAAAATAAAAATGATCACTACTATCATTTTCTACAAGTTTACCTTTTACATTTCAAATGATAAAAGATAAATCATAAAATATAAATGATAAAATATGAATAAATTAATTACTTATTTGTTAGATTTAAAAAGATAAATGACAAAAGGTAAAAGATAAATATTCAATAAATTGCAATATTTTTATAATTAAAATGAGAAAAGATAAATAACTTGATAATTACATAGATTTAAATATAAAAAATGAACCCCTTATTAGGTTATAGTTTGCACATGTAAGATACTATCGATGAATAAATAAAGAATGGTTTTATTTTCATAAAGAATGATAAATATTAAAATTATAACATCGATATTCATATACTAAATCAACCTTAACAAAACAAATAAAATATTTTATCAATTTATGATATATTGTATATAAAATGATAATTCTTTAAGGTTTTCTACATCATTTTTTTAATAGGAGATGATACAAGATAAAGATGATCATTACCATCGTCTTATATAAATTTAAAATGTTAAAAGGTATAAATGGAAAATATATTATACAAAATGATTACTCATTTATTACTTAAATATTTTAAATAATTAAAAATGATTATAACATTTATCGTTTTTTTACGTATTTTATATGGAATGTAATTCATATATTAAATAACCTTAGTCAAAATTATATGAAATTACAAATTCATTTATCTTTTTATATAAAATAATAAAGTATAAATAATAACCCTTATCTTTGTGTATATAATTTTGGCTATAAATGATAAATATAAATAAAGTCTTCTGTATCAGTAAAGGAAAAATAATTTCAATATCAGTTTATAAGTAAATTTTGTATAAATGAAGATTCTTTTATCTTTTTATTAAAAATGATGAATTTATTTATCTTTTTATGCATAATGTATATAAGATGAAAATGGTCACCACTATGATTTTCTATGGGTTATAATGTTATGTTTTTGTTTATAATGATAAAATATAAAATATAAAAGGTAAAAATAAATAAATAATAATTACTTATTTAATTTTAAAAGGATAAATGATTAAATATTAAATACAATAGATAGATTAATCGATAAACTATGATATTGTTATATTTATATATATAATATGATAAAAGATAAAATATAAAATGCAAAAGATAAATTACTACTTATCTTTCAATATAAAAAGAAAATAAAATAAAAGATAAACATAAAAGATAAATTACTTGACAAATTTTTATATCTTTTCATATAAAGTAATAACTTCTTATCATTTTATACACATTGATAATTTAATTTACCTTAAGAAAATAGAATATCAACTTTACTTAGTAGAAAAAATGGCAGATTGATTTTTCTTTTATATATGTAAGGATCAAATCTTAGAATTATATATACGAATCGACAACTTTTTGTCTAAAAGTTCTACATTTAATTTTTTTATAGAACTATGTTAAAGAACTACTTCTGGGCCACTCATAACCAAACTAGCCTCGTCACAAACAAAATATTTTGGATTCATAATATAAGACAACCACAATTTATTCCATCAAAGTAGCAAATAAGTTCAAACTCACGAAATTGACACACTTCATCTCAAGGCAGTTAAAACAAGATTTAGAATCGACGGGTTTCACCAGGTTGTTTCGCTTTTTACCTTTTGAAAGTTTGGAGCATCTTAGATCGATTAAGGAATAGAAGATGGCTAGGGTTTGCCTTCAACGGAGTCAAGATTCAAAATTTTGTTAAATCGAGGAAGAAATTACCTAGATTTGAGTAGATTTAGTTCTTAGGTTTCTATTTTTCATTCAAGAAAAAATTAAAAAGAACGATTGGAATTTGTATAAGTAAGGGCTATGGTGTAATTTCATGATATTTGTCTTGAAAACTTATTTTTAAAAAGGTGCGTCCTAGAATCTAATTCAATGGCGGTTAGAGGCACTTCAAATGAAGATTTTATTTTGTTAAAAAAATTATTTTGGACAATGAAGTCATATATATAAATAGTGAATGTCTATGTTACGATGTAAATCCCAACACCTAAATAAATACATATTAAATATATATAATTCCTATATGTTGCACTTGCAATTTCACACATTGATATATTTGTTGCATTCTTTACAACATACATTTGGTTTAATTACACTCAAACTATTTTAAACAAATTAAATACAATAAAGATTATATTTGAATTTTTTAGACTGGATCTAGAATTCATTTAGGCTTCATAGACTTTAACTAAGATTAAAATGGAATTTTTTGAAATTCACCAATTTGACCCGCTTCCGAGCGATCCGGTTCCAACATTTTGCGATTTGACTATCTTCTTTTTGCATGCTTTTGATGTTTTTCTATTTTTATTTTCATTTTTTGAGTTTTTGGTAAAGTGAGATGAAAGAAATTAAAAGTGAAAGTAAATGAGACGGCGAAATAAAAGAGCAGTGCTAAATGCACCACGATACCTCATTCATTTTACTCGTTCTCCATTTTACCCTTCCCCGTACCATTACACACTTCGAAATACCCACTAATTATTTTCATGCAACCCATCCAGCAATCGATTTTTATACTGCCGAACGGCACTACAACGCCGTCCATCATTTAGCACTTCAAAAACAAACGTTTTCATACTGCCGACCGGTCTTCTGTTGCCGATCGTATATGTTGTTTTAAGAAAACAATTTTTTTTTTCGAACGGTCTCAAAGTACCGTTGACCGTTCGACATTATGGTGCCGCCTGCATTGGATAAAATGAAGTAACGTACACATTTTTTTAATTTTTTTGTTTTTGAATAAAATGAAGGGGGTATCATGGTGCATCTAACACTGTTCTAATAAAAGTGAAGGTCTGTTGAGAATTAAATGGGAGAAAAGAAAAAAGCTATTTTGTTTTTTGTTTTTTGTTTTTGTTTTTTTTTAATTTTATTTTATTATCTATCACGATACAAAAACCGGTGTGCCGAAGTTGATCTCTTCAATAGCTACTGGATTCTCAAAAATTAGCTAAACATCCCTATATCCCCAAATAAGATGAACGATTCCAATTCCAAAAACCAAGAGCCCCACCGTCGCCGCCGTTGCTGCCTCTGCCTGACCATAATCCTAATCATCATCATTCTCATATTCCTCATCATCCTCACCCTCTCCCTGACCGTCTTCCGTCCCCGCCACGCCATCACCACCGTCAACTCCGTCAACCTCTCGTCCATCGATCTAGGCCTTGACATCCCCAACCTCTCAATTGACCTCAACGTAACCCTAGCCCTAAACATCACCGTCTTCAACCCTAACCCCGTCAGCTTCCGTTATCCCAACGGCGGCACGGCTCAAATTTACTACCACGAAGAAATCGCTGGAGATGCCGTGATTCCTGCTGGTGAGATTGGGGCAAAAGGGAGGGAGATGATCGATGTTGCATTAACGGTGCTGGCTGATAATTTAATCGGTAAAGGTGATGTTTATAAAAATGTGCTTGCTGGTCAACCATTGGTTTTCCAGACGTATACAACTCTGGGAGGAGAAGTTTCCATTTTGGGTATTTTAAAGCATAAGTTGGTGAGTTATACGAGCTGCGATGTTAGCGTCAACGTGAGGAAGCGGACTGTTGAAAATTCTAATTGCAGGTACAAGACTAAGCTTTGACAGTCTTCTACGAGTTTGGATTTTGTATCATTCACTTATATTTTCTTAATTATGCAACTTAGATTAGTACGAAAACAATTATTTTTGACACAATTTTATTTGTGTAGAGATACGAGGGATTGTGCCTGTAAATACTGGATTTTTCCATAGATATAGATTTGTTATAGTTGTATTGATGAAGAGGAAAAAAATTAAGGGTTTCTAGTTACCTTTTAATCTATATTCTTTGTCGCATTGCTTAGTCAATTTTTTTATATAGGATGAGTGGATGTGGTTATTTAACTGTCCCATGTCCAACTACCATTGATCTTCATTATTCTCATGGATATATTACAAATTGCCAATAATTCCACAGACCATATTTGCAAATAGACATTGTTTCAAATATGACTGTGAACTTGGTTGACAAATCATCTACTGCTTACTGCAAAATATGCTATGTAACTTCAGAAAGCGTATGAGTATAGGTAGCCGATAGAAAGTCTTCTACCGATCCTTGATAAACAATAAAATGATGTTCTTGTGTAAACCTCAGATTTGTTTGTATACCCCCAGTCTACATACATCCAAAAACATTGAGAGCACATATAACCGTTTGATATATTTTTAGTTGCATGCTATAAATTAAAAACTTGTAATAGTTGGATCAAAACTTCAGTTATATTCCAAATGACTTTTAGAAATTTGAATCATATAACCCTTAATGCTAAATGCTGAAGTAGCACCACCGATGTTATATTGTCAAGAATTGCAAAAGGGAATTATGTATTTGGGTTTCTTTGAAATGACCTTGCATATACGAAATTTTTAGTTGCTTGTTATTTACGTTTTTGTTTGAATATGTATTGCATTAGAGTGATTAAGCTAAAATATCTATCTTGTAAACTAGTTGCATAAGTCTACGTCTGCCTTGGTTCTTATACTAGTTTCCTTATGGCACAACAGTGCATTCAATATTACATTTTGTAGTATGTAATCTTAAATGGTTGTCCAACAGAGTATAAAAATGTGTTTGGTTACAAATTCAAATCAAAACGTTGTATATCTATAATCTGTTTAGACGCTTGTTGACCAAGCGTTTAGAATTTAGGCATCCACGTTCAACAAGCGGCTGAAGTCCAAGCGCTGGTTGAACGGACGTCTGTCCAAATAAACAGAATAAATGCCGTGAAGATCAAGCGTTTCTTCAGCATGCGCCCTGAAGCGTCTGATTTCAAAACTGGTGGGAAATATATATATGCTTTACACTGAGTAATATCACAGAATGTAACCTTGAAGAGGGAAATGGTTGGAGATGCTTAAAAGCACCGTTTTTTAAATTGATTAAAAGGTATGACAAGGAGGCCTTCTCTCCAATAAGGTTTTCCATCTTTCAAATTGTCCAAATGTTAGCTTGTCTTTTTACAAATTCAAGCTTTGACAGAAATATTTTTTGCAGAGGTTTACATTTGTAAACTGCTCGATTTTCATACAAAATTTTTGGTACATAATGAATGTTGTAGAAATTTGCAATTAACATAATTAACCAAAATTAACATACATGTCATAAACGTTTACGATAGTGTTTCTAAACTGGAAACCAAAACCTAAAATAAGTAGACTAAAACTTGTTGCAGCACCGTTGACCTTTGATGCATGAAGCGCATAATTGAGATAAAGAACGCTACTTCCTTAGCACACACTAATAAACCTAACGTTTATTTATTGTGATGCTATGTGCACCTATAAAAGTGTTTTTGACTACCATTAATTTATTTTTTAATAAATTTCAATTTTTTTATATACCACTTGCCATCAAATTCTAGTTTTTTTCATTTAGTCTAGAACGGTCTTTGCTTTACAAGAGCTATTGTAGGGTTGACAATTAGAACTGAGAACCACAAGTCCGAACCGACTCGAGAAGAACCAAATCCGATAGGTCTTGGGTTGGGTCTAGATGATGAAAAGTACCATGAAAACCTGATCAAACTCGATTCGAACCGACTCGAACCAAAAGGCCCGATCATAAAACATTGAAATATTTCGACCTAGTTGGACCTAGGTTTTAAAATCTATAGTTTGGACCCGACAAACCCCGACCGTCTAGAATCGAGACCCATTAGGTCGGGTCCGAGACCGTCGGGATCGTGTGGTTGTCCAACGTCGTTACTCTAAGTTCATCAACGATCTTTCACTGTCGTATAATGATAAACACCCCAACATTGAAATTGAGTACTTAAGTATCTATATGATAAAACAAAATAATGTGTCGTAATTGTAAGCATATAAGAGATTTTGGATGGTTGTCAATAGCTATAGAAATTGGAATAGATTTTTGGGCGTTAATGGTAATACATTATACATTTTATTTGACGTTAGACATGCTTCTTATAACGATTCGTCATTTTGATCCTCAAATGTCGACACTAATACATTCACGGTATTCGTGTGCTGAGCACTCAAGTGCCGGAAAAACAAATTGTTTAGGGTAAAATAAAAAGAAAATGAGGCAAAATAAGAAAGAAGAGAATATAATATCAGAATCTCATAGCAGAACGATAACATATAATATCAAAAGACAATACAAACTATCATTCTAAGATACATAGCATTTAAGAGTTACAATTCTAAATATGATCATCAGCCTAGACAGTTATAACGGTCCGTCCTCACAAATGTTGATTTGTACATAATAGTAAGTGAATATTAGGCTCAGGTCCCTAATAAGTTTCAAAATACACAAAAACCCCAGTAATAAAAAGTGTATAAATTAGGTCCCTAGAATTAAGTTACTAAGTAATTGCAGACATTTATGCAATTATATCCAAAAGTTGTATAAATTTATGCAATTTTTTGGTGAATAATTGCGGAAATTTCCGCAATTTTTTTGGTGAATAATTGCGGAATTTTTCGCAAATTTTTGACCGTAATTTTTCAGTGAATAATTGTGAAAATGTCTGCAATTTTTTTATATAATTGCATAAATATCTGCACTGAATAATTGCATAAATGTGCCATTATTCAGTAACTTAATTCTAGGGACCTAATTTATAAACTTTTTTTACCGAGTTTTTGTGTATTTTGAAACTTATTAGGGACCTGTGCCAAACTGTCCCATAGTAATGTAGCGGAAATAAGAATACTATGGTAAGTGAATGACATCATCCAACTCATCTTCAGAAGCTTTAAAGAACATCAACGAAAACCTGTCTTTTCCAGACTATTTGAAAGAGCATCCATGGAAATAAGGAAAATATAAAACCATGAGTCGGACATAAGTCTGGTATGAGAAACTCAAGAAATATGCGATCAACATATAACAATACTTATGAGACTGCACAGAATACTGTAATGTTTATCCCCTCGAAAGAACCACCCATCCAATGAGTACATAAGGATACAATAGATAATGTCTAGGGTGTAGAATATAAAATCAGAAAATAGCTTTGCCACTTGTATCTCACGACACAACAATATTGAAGTACGACTAAAACAGCTAAGGTACGTTCACATAATGGATTTTCCACGGAGACGCTTCCAGTAAGCTGAAGCATCTCTACATGCACAAGAATCAGAAACCATCTTTCGAGCGTCGTATATCTCTAAATAGAATCTAAATAGAATATGTACCATAAGATAAATATAGCATGCCCCGGCCCGAAGGCTTGGTACAAAATATCATCAACTCCCACCAGCCAACATATCGAAAGCATCTATAGATATGAAGTTGATAATACCCTTGAGGTTAGCGAAGCTCCCCAGTCTATGCATCATACTCTGTCTTTAGCTATATTTGATGTCGAGGTCACGTTTGACATCTCTCACACAAATCATCATTATTGGAGCAGATCTTGAATCTCCCTCTGGATTCCAACATCAACGGTCCACGAATCTTTACAAGGATCCTAGCACAAGTCGAAGGACAAAAGCTAATGTTGACCTCTCCGTTGGACTTATCTTTAGGATAGACAGTTTAACTTTATAGCATTAGGCTGAAATATTAACGTTGACCTCTCCCTTGGACTTAATATTAGGATATGCAGTTCAACTCTACAACATTTCACTTCACAACCGCTTTCAAAACATAGAACCCGTATATCACTTTTGAAGTGGTATTTGGTAAGTAGAACACTTATTGATCCCAGACTCTTCAAAACTAAATCAATGAATTTTCGGTTAACTCAATTTCGTTTTTTTGAAGTAATGAACTGTATAAAGGAGTCCTCCCCAGGGGATCTCGTATATATACATTCTTAAAGTAAGAGACGATTCATACGAACGAGTCATCTGTAACGACCCTCCTTTTTGATCGTCAGAAGTCAACAATAATACATCCACTGTATTTACGTGCCGAGCATCCAAGTGCTGGAAAAACAGATTGTTGGATGAAAGGAAAAAAAGGTAGAATAAAATCTCATAAAGTGATGAGTAATATATAATATACCAATGATCTTTACAAAAGAAAACTGTGATATACATACATCAATCAGAGTAACTAACCTATCATCAACCTAGACGGTTATAACAACCTGTCTTACAATTGCTGATAAATACAAACAAGAAAATACAGTGGAAATAAAAATACGTGAATACATCTAGAAAGCATCCAGCTCGTCTCTTGAAGCTCCAAAGCATTTATAACTAAATCTGGAAAGTACTCGGGTCTGACCCGATTATTATAACAAAATAACACCTGGATCAGTTTGGTATCAGCGTGGGAAACACAAATCATATGGATTTTTAATGTTATAAAACTTTTCAAGATAAAATATCTTGTAAAACCACGTCGTATAAACACAGACGGTTTTTTACCTTACGATAAACAAACCATTTTATAGAGATCCAATGATATTATAATAATGTCTAGGGTTTAAAATAAATATTTAATCATAACCGAAATGGTTACATTAATTACATTCAAGCGTATTAGGTATACAACTAAGTCCGTAAAGGCACGTATTGAAAATTGAATTTCATACAATGACAAGGCTACCGTGGTATCGCATGCCACAGTGCATCTCTAGAAAAATGTACCGAGGACCAGCCTATGACCCCCGCCAACGCAGAGCCCACCTGCTCCTTTAACATGACAAGCCGGATTACATCATCCTCCCGACACCAAGGCTGCATACCTATTGCACCTGGCCCCTCTTTTCCGTGCTCACGCATACCAAAATCCATAAATATCGAATCTAGATCGAGGAATGATGCTCCATACAAGTTGTTCAGGATATGAACAAACCGAAGGCACTACTTTTACTATATCCTTATTGGAATCACCATTAGGATTAGTTATAACGATCTGCATTTCTTACACCTAAAGATGACACTTAATACATCCCCATATTCTTGGGCCGATCATTTAAGTGTCCAAAGATATGTCGTGGGGTAAAAAGAAAATAAAAGACAAGGAAACAAACACAGATTTTTCTCACAAACGTCAGAGTTACATATACCTCATCACAGAATAGTACATATGATTACTCCAAAATGTTACATTAAAGTTACAACCGGTACTATTCCCAACAAGGACAACTATATCAGCCTGCTCAAACTACTAATACATAACATACAGTCATAGTGAAATATAGACAACTACTAGATGATGATGAAAGCTCCTACTTCATGTTGCTTTCAAAAATGCTCCAAAAAAACCTGACTATTTGGTTACTCATAAATTTGAGCTGTCATCATCCAGACCTCTGCCATCGTACGCGAGCCTTCCACACCCGACGCACTCCTCCTCGTGCGCTCGATTCAGGACGGAGTCGCGATAGACCCCACCTCCTCCTTGCTCGAATCGAAAAAAAATCGCTTCAGACCTTGACTACTCCTCCGTTGAACCCTCCAATGCCACGCATCCCACCGCGACCCCTCGCGAATGAGTCGCGACTCGCTTCCGTGATCCCCCCTTCGATCGAGATCGCGTATTCCAAAACAATCGCAACTCGCGACACTTCGACCTCCGCCTGGCTTTAGCTGACTGGAATCGCGAATTCAAACCACGCGCGCAGTCGACTGGGAAGGACTCAAATCGGGGTTCGATTTCGATCTTAGAAGTGGAACGAAATGATTTCGCAGGCAATCTATCTTGATTTTACTAAGGGGAGGGAAAAAGAAGAATAAAGGCGTTCCTGAGTTCGGCCATTAAATTTTTTCGTGAATTTATCTTTGTATAGGAGTTGCGATTTGTTCTCTGTTTCGATTCAGATAAAGGATATTATGCGATAATAAAAAAAACTGTATCTAGGGTGGCTTATCAGATGTAGGGAGATGTACGGCGGCTGAGTTGATCTTAGATCTGACCTTATAAAATTTTATTAAGGTATAAAATATCTCATTATACAACTTAAATTTTCGATATAAATTTAGCGCGTTTGTATATCGAACGCTCACACAATAATCTCAAACTCTACAAAAATTGAAACCTGATAATAATTCAATATTACTGTCCAATGAAACTGGTTTCGTCGAATTCCGAGACTGTGCCCCGGAATGCTATTTTTAAATATCGATTCGAACGATATAATTTCAAAACTGAACGAAACACTTTGAAATACAATTCTGAAGCTTCTATTATCTTCAGTATTATCATTACGAATTTTAAAAGCTTTTGAAATATTTTTCTTTAGCTTAAAATTGAAGATTCAAATTTTTTATTCAACTTTCAATAGATTAAATTTTATAATTTAATCGCCAATTTCATATTAACATTGGGAATTCAAGTCAAATTATCATTTAAATATTTAAAATTAATTAAATATTTTCAATTTAAATTGTTCAAAATTCTGGGTCGTTACAATCTTACCCACTTAAAAGAATTTCGTCCCAAAATTACAAGTTAGAAAAAAAGGTCCTTAACTCGTCTACTATTTTTCACAATCCAATAGTTTTATCAATTCTCAAAACAAATCTTTCTACTAAAGATTCGTTATTAATTCAACTAACTTTTCCAACTTCAATTATAAGTTTCAAACCACATTGTTTCCTTCAAAATTCAAATTTAAATCGAATTTTAAGCTTTCAAAATTTTCTCAAAAATTCTCTAACACTCGAAATTTCCGAAAAATTTCGCCAGCGTCTCCTTTGCGCGGCTAACACGGCACGACTACAAAACGTCCCTACGGAATCTCAAATTTCAAAAAGAAAAGAAAAAGCCAAGCGGCTGGAAAAGAAAGTCATCAAATCTCATATAGAAATTCAAATACTTACCTTTTGTCGAGCAATTCAAATTTATTTTTGAAAATCAAATTCCAATTCCTTTATATACCTGTATATCCTACTAGCCATAATATCTAGTTATAACATTCAAACTATTTTGCACATTTCATTACAAAATTTTCAACATATACTTCTTATACATTTTTACTTCACTATTGAAGTTACATATCTATTATCATTCAATTTTACATTTCAAATTTCATTTGAATTCAATTTACAATTTTAATTCAATTTGGATTCTATTTAACTTCTGAATATTGAATTCCATCCTATTTTTCATTTACAACTAATTCATAGCTTTATTTTAAATTAGTTCCAATTACTAATTCCAATTCATTTTATTCAAATTTGTTTTCAACATTCAGTTTTAATTCCAGTTTTATCTTCATTCAATTAGCTTCACTTACTAATTTTAGTTTAATACTTCACAAATCAAATTCAATTCCAGTTTTATTTACTTACGAATTCAAAATGAATTTTAACATTCAATTTCATTTTTTTGCACTTGCAATTGCAAATTTATTTATTCATTCACAAATTCATTCATTTTCAATTTGAATCTCATTCCAATCAAATTCCAAATATTTTATAAGTTATCAACTTATTTACATTCCATTAATGAATTTTATTTTCAAATATTCCTCTTGGAATTCTATTTCAATTTGTAAATTACATTTACAATTCACATTTCCAAATCTCATTCGTATATGGATTTTATTTTCTTATCTTTCAATTCACATTTATAAATTTTATTTGTTAAATGAATTTATCTTCAATCTTTGGTTATTATTTTAATTCTTATTCAATTTCAATATAACAATGATAATATTTTAATGTTATTACTTCTTAACAACCAAGCATCCATATACTATAGTAATTCATAGAAAAACATTTCTTTTCTATACAAAAATAGTTTTGGGTAAAATTATCTCATTTACCCCATTTAAACAATACTGAGTCAGTTTATCTTGTTTAAGAGTTTAGAAACCCCTATCGATTACAGTTGGCCACCCTGCACCGACCAGAATCCATAAACAATCAACCGATAAGTCAACACAATACAAAACAAATTTTATATTCACTAACAAATACGCGCTCATATCTATTATTACACTCAACTCATTCTAGAGTACTACTGACTCTATCTCTAATGAGTAACACCCAACAGAGCAGGGTTGTCGCTTAACCATATGCTCTGATACCATGTTGTAAAGACCCGATTCTTCGACTTCCGAAAATCGACATCGATATGTCCACTGTATCAACTACCGACTAAACGAATGCCGGAAAACCGAATTCTTAGGGTTTAAGAAAGAAAAGGTAGAAGAAAATATAGAAGAAAAAGAAAAGAACAACAGAACAATCATCAGAAAACAGAAACAATATCAGAATCTCACATTTGCAGCGGAACAACATATAATAGATAAATGAATAATCTTTTAAACAAAGAACTATATCAGTTTTATACCATACTTCAGTCAGAGTCAATATACAACTCAATACAACAATGGACAGTTATATAAACTTGTCCTCATACAGAATACACAGCGGAATAATACAAAGTATAGGTGATACGTTTTGCCATCCAGCTTGCTTCCAAAGCTTCAGAATATCCAGAATATCCTGATAACATAACTCTAGGCTGTCCGTGTGGAAAATTGGTGGGCACCTAGAGTTTAGAAGGGAAACAATAAACTCTGAGTCAGTTATGGTGACTGGTGTGAGATCGTAAAATAGTTTATCTTTAAAATAAACAACAGGAAGATTTTAAAGTCAATTTCGCAATGCTTTTGGAAAATGAGACTACGATAAGACCTCCCGCCACACACACAATGCAAACGCAAAATTGGAGGAGATTTCTTCTTATGATAGTCAAAGATGATTGATACGCAAAATGAAATCGTTTTTGATATTATTAGTAGTGCATAGTGTAGAAAACATTTCGAAAGTATAATATTAATCTTAGCCAACATACGACCAGTATCGTATGCCTACTATAGCTACCATCTAAACAGTGGTGACCACCGTACGTAAATGGCAGGTTCTACAACTAATACCGTACAAAGTTCGTATTGGAGTTTGGATTTCCAACAAATGGTCAGGCCAAGGAACTTCCCATTGCCACATGGAAACGCCTCAGGAATTACGTCCCGAGAACCTAACCGGATGTCTGCCAACACAAGGTCGGGTTACCTCTGCAAAAATAGGTAACTACTGACACGCGTATGCCATCCCCCGATCGTAACCGATCTTCCCGAGGATCCTTGATTTCCAACAACCACAAAGTAATAAATTTGCAGCAACCACATAGGTTAAGTATCTGGGCTCCATACCATGATACCACCTCTATCCAGAAGGAATGACATACACTAAGGGGCGCTACTCCCTAGAACCTTGCCGCATCCTTCCTGTTTTGACCATTTTCGGGGTGTGAGGTCCGACGAAGTCTCGTCCACAAAGCTACGCTTTGTCACAAAGCCATGCTTCGGGTCAAACAAATGATCAAAGAAATGATCACAAAGATAAATGATCAAACAATTGATCCTATCACAAATGATCAAACAACGAACATTTCACAGCAACACTCAGCATGCCACGTTACAAAATTGGGAGTATATTGCTGATAAATTTCAACTACATAACCTCTGAGCTCGTACGTCTCAGAGAAGGGTGTTAAGCTAAGAGAATAAATTCTCCGCCACCAACAGAAATGTATTTGAAAGAAATCAGCTTTATATCTCAATTTGTAACGTCAGACATACAACCATACAAGTCTGTTCCGGGATCGAACAGAACCGAAGGCACTTCTCATGAGGCCCTTGCAAATCCGGTTAATTATCTAATCACGTCCGGACTTTCCGTCACTAAGGGTGATAAAACCTCTATATCGGAGATCAGCCGATGTAGAGTAACTCGACGGTAATCCTTCCGTTTTCAAAAATATCCGGTCTTCAACACCGGTCATCAAATGCAATTCATTACGACGTATCACATATTCGGAATGGGTTATACGACCCCATGGTCCTTTCCCGACTAACCCGAATAGTGAGCGCTTATTCAAAAATAAGTGTGGCATTTAAATTCATCCAATTCACAACAAATACCCATTTAAAGGTAAATATTGATAGTCGGTTATTTAACTATCAATAAAGATGCGCAACATCATCAGATTCCAAATAATTTTCCAAATAATTTACTTTCCAAAATATCTTTACTAGATATATAATTTTCCACACTTAACCATCTGAAACAAATTTCAATTATTCACTTTCGATTTATCTCCAAGAAGATAAAATCTCAAAACGTTTCATTTCATTTTGGAAAACATTTCCATACTTATTTAATAATAAGTAATTCACAAATCTATTTATTTTCAACACTTGGAAAATATTCGACATACTTAAATCAAAATTAAGTATATATTTCATTCTTTAAGGAAATCATTCTTTTTCACTAATTTTATCTGAGTCAAAACGAATGTTACGTAAAACATCGTTACGACGACCCAAAATCACTAGTATATGGATTCAAAATTTAAGATAGATATGTAAATCCCAATACTATATAAAACATTTCCTTTCGGAAATCATTTACTATAACAACTGTGTTATAGTCTACCATTTCCTTATTTCCTCGAAATCGTCTATTTCAACAATGAATGTTGAAATCTATGGTTTCGATATTTAACACATTTTAAAACATCGTTAAAACAATCAACTTCATTTCTATTCAAATATCACTTTCCCAAAACAGATTCATTTTACTTAAAAATATATTCACTGTCCAAAATCGTGAATATACTTCACTAACCACATTTTACTATTTTCTACACATTTTATTTCAACATTTATACATTATCCAAAATCGTGGATAAAATTCCCTTAATAACCTTCTATATTTAATTCATCAAATTTGATTGATTCTCGGATTTATAAAACAACGTTTATAAATTCTAATTCTTTAACAACTTCGATGTTATAAATCTCCTTTTATTAACTTCTATAATTCACTTATCAAAATAAGTGATTTCGGATTTATAAACAACGTTTATAAATCACATCTATACTTTATAACAATTTCAACTTATAAAAATCATTTTTTATTAGCAAATTCTATTTATATCCCATCTAAGTGCAAAAATCTAATTTATAAGTAAATTACTTATAAATCTTTTGTTTTACAACATCTATTCATTTATACTTCAAAATTTATAAATCTATAAATCTCGTTCACTTATGATTTTTATTTCATCTCATTCTAACACTTACAAAACTCGTTTTAAAATTCCAATGTTTTAAATTTATAAATATCAACTTTTTAAATCTTTTAAATAAACCGTTTATAATACTTTAAAAATCTCAATTTAAACCATTTTTATAAAATAAAACAACTTTTATTTCAAAAATCACACTTTTGTTATATTTCACAAAAATCTTAACTTTTATAACTTTAAAATTTGAACGTTATTTATTTAAAATAAATCAACTCAAAAATTGAATAAAACGTCTATTTTCAAAAATCACTTTAAAATTCTTTTAAAGTAAAAATCGTTATTTTTAAACTTCAAAATTTGAATCCGATGATGCAACAACACCAAAACAAAAATCAATCACGACAACAAACATCATATATCAACATGATAACAGAATATATCACAATATCTGTAAATAAATAAATACAGTTGAGGAATCCAGTTGGATCCCTCTAACCTGTTTCCCTGCATCCACAGACGTTAGCACAATACCAATTCCACTTCGAGGTGGAATATCGCGGTATATGGGATTTAATAAAAATATCATCCGCTTAATAACGGCGCAATAGGGTCTCATCCGCTATATAATGCGGGAAATCAATCAACTCCAATATATACATATGCCAATATGTATATATTGCTATATATATAGATATATCCTACTATATCTAATATCACATCCAAATAGCAATCAATAACTGCAATCCAAATTTATTTTGAGTGAGAAGATCTCACCTTAGCTTTTTATTTCGCAGTCCATTTTCCATTTCTGATCATTTCTTCATTGTATTAACCTTGTATAAACATTTATACGATTTATTAATATTCGAATAGATCGAATAATCAAATTTCATTTGATAAATTTAATTAGCCAATGATTAAATTCTAACTAGAAATTTCCTTTTTTTTTAAAAAATACCTTGTAGTAATTAAGATAATTAGTTAAACCATTTTTCTTCACAAAACCCATTATTTAAAATAAACTAGCAATTAAAAATATGTATATTTATTTTATTTTCATTTTCAAACTTGTATATAAAATAATCTATATAGGTTCAAAAGTCAAACTTTACATAAACTTTAAACTCTCATGTCTCTTCCCAAAATCCTATATATATATATATATGTTATTATTGTTTACTGTTTATCTTCATACAATAAAATATGTGTTCGTGTTTATATTTTATATCCTGGTTTTCCTATATACATATTTAAATAAAAACAGGTATGTGTATCTATCTTTAAATTACATTCTTCCCTCACAGTTATCTTTACACACACACACACACACACACACACACACACATATATATATATATATATATATATATATATATATATAAAGTGAAATCTGCACATACCCCTCTGACTATAGTTTAAACCCCTCTGAATAATTTTTTTTTATAAAAATTTCACAGCAACCATCTCAGTATAACTTCATTTTTCCTTTAAACTAAAATACAAGTTTGGGAAATGGTTAAACTTTTAAAATGTTTACATACATACTTCATAAAAAAATCGTCAGATACTAAATTTCCATAGTCTGCCACAAAATACTTAAGTTATACGGTTTATAATGACATTTGTTATTAATCAAATTCAAATGAACTAAGGTTTCCTGTTTTCTGAACCTTTCTACAAAAATCGAATTTAAATTTAAATGAATAACTGGTATACCATACTGCTGAAATACTTTCCTCTGAATCTTAATATATTCATATAAGTATTTTAACTTCATTGATGAATCAATACTTCAAAGAAAATGCTAAATACCTCACAGCATGACGCTGTCATCATCCAGACCTCTGCCATCGTACGCGAGCCTGCCACACCCGACGCACTCCTCCTCGTGCGCTCAATTCGGGACGGAGTCGCGATAGACCCCACCTCCTCCTTGCTCGAATCGAAAAAAAATCGCTTCAGACCTTGACTACTCCTCCGTCGAACCCTCCAATGCCACGCATCCCACCGCGACCCCTCGCGAATGAGTCGCGACTCGCTTCCGTGATCCCCCCTTCGATCGAGATCGTGTATTCCAAAACAATCGCAACTCGCGACACTTCGACCTCCGCCTGGCTTTAGCTGACTGGAATCGCGAATTCAAACCACGCGCGCAGTCGATTGGGAACGACTCAAATCGGGGTTCGATTTCGATCTTAGAAGTGGAACGAAATGATTTCACAGGCCATCTATCTTGATTTTACTAAGGGGAGGGAAAAAGAAGAATAAAGGCGTTCCTGAGTTCGGCCATTAAATTTTTTCGAGAATTTATCTTTGTATAGGAGTTGCGATTTGTTCTCTATTTCGATTCAGATAAAGGATATTATGCGATAATAAAAAAAACTGTATCTAGGGTGGCTTATTAGATGTAGGGAGATGTAGGGCGGCTGAGTTGATCTTAGATCCGACCTTATAAATTTTTATTAAGGTATAAAATATCTCATTATACAACTTAAATTTTCGATATAAATTTAGCGCGTTTGTATATCGAACGCTCACACAATAATCTCAAACTCTACAAAAATTGAAACCTGATAATAATTCAATATTACGGATCCAATGAAACTGGTTTCGTCGAATTCAGAGACTGTGCCCCGGAACGCTATTTTTAAATATCGATTCGAACGATATAATTTCAAAACTGAACGAAACACTTTGAAATACAATTCTGAAGCTTCTATTATCTTCAGTATTATCATTATGAAATTTTAAAAGATTTTGAAATATTTTTCTTCAGCTTAAAATTGAAGATTCAAATTTTTTATTCAACTTTCAATAGATTAAATTTTATAATTTAATCGCCAATTTCATAATAACATTGGGAATTCAAGTTAAATTATCATTTAAATATTTAAAATTAATTAAATATTTTCAATTTAAATTGTTCAAAATTCTGGGTCGTTACACGGGGCGTCCCTCCAGAGGCGTTCCCATGTGGCATAGGAAGTTCCTTAGCTTGACCATTTGTTGGAAAATCCAAAGAAACAATACGAGCCCTTTACGATTGCAGTTGTATAACCTGTCTCCTCAGGCGGCAGCTATAGCAGGCATAATATAATGGTACCTATGCTGGCTAAGGTTAATATTGTAGTTTCGAAATGTTTTCCACTATGCACTAGTAATAATATCAAAAGAGTTTTTTTTGCGTAGTAAGCATATTTGACTATCATAAGAAGAAATCTCCACCAAGTCTGCGATTGCATTGTGTGTGTGGTGGGAGGTCTTATGGTAGTTTCATTTTCCAAAAGTATTGCGGATTTCAATGTTTAAAATTCTTTGTTGTTTGTTTTAAAGATAAACTGTTTTTGTTTACTCACACCAGTCCCATGACTGATCTGGAGTTTATTGTTCCCTTCCTAAACTCTGGGTGCCCATAATTTTCCAAACGAGCAGTCTAGAGTTGGGTTTTTCAGATAGTCAGGTTTAGTAGATTATCTAGAGCTAGTTTACTTCATCGGAGTTGATGACTGCACTTGTTTCTCTTGGTGCAACGTGATGGTGGTTCGAGCTGATGTTGGAGTTGTTGGACTCATTCTCTTTTGAGGATCATTTGGAGTTATCACATCTGTTGTTTCCGCTGTAGCATCTTTTTTTATCTCTGATATTGTTTTATCATATTGATATCGTTGTTGTATATCATTCTGGATATTGTATTCATTGGAATTGTATATGATATCATTGGTTTCTTTCTTCCGCTGTGTTGTTATACTTACTGTGTTATAAGCTCCGGGAAGTCAGATTCGGCGTTTGGATCTACGGCATTTGAGTACAAGTGTAGTACGGGTGCCGATTTTCGAAGGCCGAGTCCGGGATCTCTTATAGCCACCCTATGTCGCCACCCTACATCTAAACAAAGCCGCCATCATCAGATTTAAAGACTGCGAGTCCCTCCTCTTCTTCTTCATTTATTTCCAGTGAAACAAGAAAAAAACAAAAAAAAAATAGAAATTAATTTCGATTCGATTCAAAACCCACGAGAATCATCCCTAAATTCCCCTTCTTCCATTTGACTCAATGAAAATCAAATAGGCATGGCCGTTCCTTGTAAGTTTGAAATCAATTCAATTATAAATCTAAAAATTCGAATGAAGATATCTTGGAGTTAGTAATGGTATCGACTTCGGTTTTGGAGGGTCTGAGATAGTGCGGTAGTGATTTGAGTGGTGCAACAGTTTTGCCAAGGAGCAGTGGTAGGCTAGGGTTGGCATTTGTATTCGACTGAAGGAGTATTTTTCAATATGGGTCATAAAATCGTGTTTCATAGGGGCGGTGCAGGGTGATGGAGCTCGAGAGAAGGATGAAATTGAGCGTGTTGCTAAGGCTAACCATAGCCGAGTTCCTTGTTGATGAAATCATCAATGCAGCTAAAGGTTCTTCAAACAACTATGCAATCAAGAAGAAGGATCGGCCATGGGAGATGTTCACAGCCTGGAACTATAGCATGCCTGAGAGGGAGATGAGGTTTTAGTTTTTAATTTTGTTTTATTAAGTTTATTTAAATTTAATTAATTCAAATGTTCATAAATTCATATCGAACTTGTACGAGGTCCAAAAATCATAGAATCAGTCACGTTGGATTCGTGGCTGCAAAATCTACAATCTGGAATCGATTGTTGTCAGCTAGGATTTGAGATTAAATTGATCGTTAGTTCAATTTAATTTAAAATTGGAACGGATTGCAAATTAAAATTCAAGGTGAGTAAATCTCACTCATTTGGATTACTGGATTTCATTTAAAACAATTAAAAATTAATTATTGGATAATTGGTTGGATTTATATATTATTATTAGTTGAATGTTATATTATATATATATATATATATTAGTAGTTGGATATATTTCCCGTCGTTAGAGCGGATTAGTCACTATGCGCCTCGCATAATAGCGGATGACCCTATATTACCACGATATCCCGCCTCGAAGAGGGATTGGTATTTTATGTTATATAACATCTACGGATGCAGGGAAATAGGTTGGAGGGATCCAACTGGATTGTTGTGTGATTTGATTGTTTGGATGCCATAGTAGCACTGGCCTTAATTTTGGTATTTTAAATACCATGAATATTAATTTTGAATTTGGAAATAAATTAAAAGGGCGATTTTGGAAATGAAAATATTTATATTGAATTTTAGAATTTATAAAAAAGAATTGATTTGGATAAAATAAATAATTTGATTTTGGATATTTATTTAGCTATTTCGTAAAATGATTTCCAACAGAGAATTTTAAACTGAGTATTTTTAAACAATGGATTTTAAATGAGATTTCTTAAAATATGAAAGGGAAGGCGAAAACAAGATTTTGAATTAATTTGGGATATAGTTGGAATTTATTAAGAAACAAATTTCTAAAATGGGTTTTAAATAGAAATTGATTTATAAATGGATCTGGTAATATGAATCTGTTATTTACAGAGGAGGAACGGGAAATGACTTATAGATTTATAATGATGTTTATAAATAAAGTGAAGTGATTAACATTGGATAAATTGGAAATATAAATTCACAATGTGAATTTATATCGAGATATGGAAATCAGTTTTTCAAAATAGTGGATTCTATTTTTGAAATATGAAAATGGTTATGAAACTGGAAATGTAATCGAGGTGTTATGGTTCGAGAGAGATTTATAAATTGGAAATAGTTAGATTGGAAATTTAAAAATAGATTTTTTCAAGAAGTTAAGTGTGTTTTTAAAAGGGAATTTTATGGATTAAACTATGTAGTTTAAACTGTTTTTAGTACTGGTATATTTCAGAAAATTGGTTAAATCAAATATTTAATATGGGTTAGAATGAATTATAGTTTTTATAATAAGTGTAAATCAATTAGCATTATTTACAAATGATTTGGAAATTAGTTATTATCGGTTATTTAAAAAGTGCTTTGATATTTTAATAGTTACTAAATCATGTTTTGAAATTAAATTGTTATTCTTTAAAAATATTTATTATTATATATATATATATATATGGTTTAAAAGTAAGTGATTGAAATGTGTTTATAAATACTCTTGAGATTTGTAAACCAAGTTACTTAATGGAAATGATTTATAAGAGGAATCTTAAAATGAATTCTGGGAACTTAAGAAAATTTTCCCAAGTGTTCGATACGTGAACTTCGGAAAATGAATCGGAATTCATAAAAAAGTTATAAATTGTTTGATGGGATTTTAAATGAGTAAAATCAATTTTGGAAATTGTAAAAGGGATTTATTAAAAATTCCAGAGATTTATGGAACGAGTTATAATGAGTTGAGAATTTACAAAAGAGGTTGTAAATTTTTTTATAAGTTAGTAATAAGGGGAAATTACCTTGTTTGGGAATATAACCATAAAATCGATATAAGTTGTGAATATTTCTTAAGTGTTGAGAAGTAAGTGATTTTGAAAAATATATTTATAAATATTTTCATAAGTATTGGAAAAAGGAAATGTTTTGGAAATGTTGACTATGGAATGGGTATGTGGAAATATTTCACTAAGGGTTGAAATAAGATATGGTACGAAAAATATCCTGTTATGGATATAAGTTTTGAAATGGTTTTCAAATATTGGAATACTGGAAGAGATTTGAATATATATCTTTGTAAAGATATTTTGAAATAAATATTTTGAAGGATTTATAATATGGGCCTAGTGATTGCTTATGTGTGTAATTGATAGTTAAATAACCGACTATCAAATCTGGCTAAATTCGTTAATCGTTTCGAAGAGACCGGGATCGAATTTAATTATCCAAAAACCACTTCGATCCGATTTGTACATTATGAATTGTGATATCATGAAGATAATGGAGATGGTGATCTTGAAGGAGATTCGGTTTGTTCAGTCCCAGAACAACTTTTATGGATGAATGCTATCATTGCATTGTTGATTGGAAGGCAGTGTTAGCATTCCAAGTATGAATGCTATTCTTAAGGTAAACGTAGCCTCAAACCTCATCAACTGGGAAATGACAAAAACAGGGCATGCAACAAGGCCTAGTGGGTCGCTCCCATTAGAGTATGATCATCACTCATCTAGAATGGACATCTATCATCACTTTCATTTATATGCATTCGGGCCCATTAGTGCTGATCATATTCGGTACTAGTAGTCAAGTGCTAGGCCAGTCTTATGTAGTAGGGTACAAGATGCTCTTGTCAGACCCCGGTGCATTTTATCTAGAGATGCACCATCGGAAGATAGTTCCTTACCTTGTCATAGTATGGAATCCATTCTCCAATAAGTGTTGTATGATTTTGATTGTGCTCAACTATGCTGAAACGTGAGATGCAAGCATTTCAGCTATTTTATAATTTACTTTCTATAGATACTATCATAATATCAACTGATTTTGATATAAATTATTTTGGTTATCGTAAGGTAAAAACCTGTCGTGTTTATGTGTGGCGTGGTCTTATGTGATACCTTATGTAACGACCCGCATTTTTACGGATCGAAAAGTTTGTCAAAATCTGGAATTTTAGCATTTTTGAGCCATTTTAGATTTTAGGCAAAAATATGGCTAAGTCCTAAGTCGTTCACGACTTAGTATAAGTCGTAAGTCGTATACGACTTAGGGGATTGGAGCTACCCAGGTGAATGGCGAGTTAAGGCAGTTAGGTCGGCAACGACTTAGAGCGTAGAGAAGTTAGGTCGGTTGGACGAGTTAGCGAGTTGACCGACTTATGGTTGTAGACGACTTAAGGTTAGAGTTAGGTCGTAGTGACCGAGTTAAGAAATAGGTCGTATTGTCTTAAGTCGTACGTGTTAAGTCGTAAGTTGTTAGGTCGCGAGGTAGTGTGCCTGTTAAGTCGTTGGGTTGCTGTAACATGTTTTAAGTCGCGTGTAAGTTAAGTCGCGCGCTTGAGATTTCCTTATGTCGTAGGTCGCGGAGTTCTGCTAAGCCGTTAGGTCGTGAGCGACCTAGGAGTTGGGGCGCGCGTGCATATCTGTTAAGTCGCTGAGTATGGCCTTGTAGTTAGGTCGTAAGCCGTATACCCAGTTAAGTCGTAACCGACTTAGGGGTTAGCTGTTGAGTTGTTAGGGGTTAGGCGCACGCGTTAAGTCGTAGACGACTTAGGGAAGTTAAGTCTTAAGTCGTAGAGACTTGGGTCTGTTTTAAGTCGTAGCCTAGTTATCTGTTAAGTCGTAAGCAGATGAGTCTTGGTAAGTCGTTAAGTCGTAAGGTTTTGGCAAGTCTTAGGTCGGAGGGGTCTTAGGTCGTAAGTCGGAGACGACTTAGGAGATAGCCGAGTTACGACTTAAGAGAATTTTCAGCTATAAATAGGAAGGGTTTTTCTCACTTTTTGGGATCCGGATTTTTAAGCGACGAAGTGCTGCCATTTTGAAGAGCTCGACTTCTACACTTCTTCACTTCTTTTCTCCACTCTAATCTAGTGATTCCTTCGATCCATATCGAAGATCAAGATTGAAGATTCAAGAGCTTAGATTGAAGATCTTCATCTTTTCAAGAGAGATTTCTTCGTTTGAAGCGGATTCGTGATAGATCAAGCTCGATCCTTCGCTGTCCAGATCTGAAGCGTGTAGATTTGGGTTTGTTTTGGTGATTTGGTGAGTGGTGATTATCTCTCACACGGATCCAAAGGAGTATATCGGATTGTTGGCTTGATTTGGTGTTAAAATAGTGATTTCTATGCATTTTTGTAAACCTAAGTGTAGACCCATGTAGATCCATTGTTCATAATGATTTGAAAACCATTTTTGTATATGATTAACCTATACAAGTTCATTCATCAAGTTGTAGAGATAATCCTCATGTTTTCATGCTTGTTAGACTTTCAACTCCTTAATTACGAAATTGCCATTATTGTTATAATTGTTCATTTTGCTTATATTTGAATGCTTGGTTACTTGGATTGATGTTTGACATGATTGATTGCTGTGAATTAGATGATTGTTGATTGGTTTTAGACAAGGTGGTCGAAGATGATTCAAAAGCTAAGGGAAAGGCTCTTGAATTAGAAAAGCTGCTCGTGGCATATGTAGCGGGATGATGAAGCTCTTATGCATAGATTTGATGATGTGATGTTGAGATGAGGCTTTGCGAGGATGTAATGAAGCGAGGCATCATGTGATGAAGACTTGGTCTAATCCAGACGGGATCATTCCAAGCACGTTGGTAACTCGGTGATATGATTCGAGTTAAGGATAATGGTTACTCGAGAGGCGCTTGAGCTAGTATGAAAATAGTCGTCGAGGAGGATGACTAGGAGGCTGAGATCTCATCGTTGTTGAAGGTTCCAGCATGCTCAAAGCAAGAGTACGTTGGGCAGATTAGATAGTCCCTGAAGGCTAATGTTGATAGTCAAGTACTCTGGGCAGATTAGATAGTCCTAGGCACGGGTCATGATGACGTGCGGGAGTTATGTCTAGAACCGGGGTTTCCATTAGCCCTTGACGGACGGCTGAAAGAATGTGCCGGTCATTCAATTAACGGTGATATCAAGGCAACGATAACAGTGATAGCCAGAGTCATGGATGTTTGGTTGTATCGTCATTCGGACTCAAGAGCGGTATTTTCTGGGTGCTTATCTGATTTAGGCCTTGGTACTTGGAAAACATCGCCCTTGACTCGAATGATTATTACTCTACTTTAAATTGTATGCTCTGCTATGTTTGCTTCTATTTAGTGTGTGTTTGGGAGCTATCACTGTAGAAAGAGGTTGGAGTGGGAGGGTTGTATTCCTATTCCTTTTTCCTTTGTACTCTTTTGGTTTGTTGTTAGTTAGTTTACTGCTCACTAAGACTGTTGTCTGACTCAAGGCTTTATGTTTTAATTCTTATTGCCTTGGGCTGTTCGTCCATTTTTGGGACGGGCAGACTAGGTAGCAGGTGACAGGTGCTGTTCTCTTCTCACGATGCTGATATCGAAGACGAGTTGGAGGGTTGCATATTATCTTCTTATTATATGTACTGGATGTTTCGCTGTTTTGTATTCTCTGAGTGTTATGTAGTGAGGCTTGATGTATTGGCTATTTGGATGCTTGTATTCAACTATTATGATGTTTTATATGATGGCATTTTATTCTGTAAAGCTTCACTATATATATGTTCTATTGTATTTTGTCCATGCGCTGTGAGTAATACGATAGATTCTGCTGTTTAAATTTACCTTGACAATCGTCCATGGTCGCCTGGCACACTTTACAGCGCACTATCTCTAGATTCCGTGCGGGGTCATGGGCGGTCCTCACATTTGGTATCAGAGCATTGGTTAATCGATTTTACCCAACGCTCGCTGACATAACTACGTATGAGAGACGTAATTGTAATTTTGATGGATGACTACTATATATAATATAGTAGCTTAGTAGAGTTCGAGTCCTTTATGCAGTTGTTTCTCTAGATGTTCTAATCATTCCTTTTTATAGATATTGAGAATGAGTCGAAGAGGGAGACCAGATGCTAGGGAAGGCCGTGCTACTGAGGGAACTGCTGATTATGCAGCTATGTTCGAAGCTATGATGACTTCGATCATGAGAAGGATACCAGTTCCGGGGGCAGCAGTAGATGTTGGAGTTCAAGTCCAAACTCCGAAACCAGTGGATTTTGCTAAGTTGTGTAAGGATTATACTGCTCTTGGAGGGAAGGTTTTCTTGGGAACAGAATCTACCATTGAGGTCCAGAGATGGATAGATGCTTGTAGAAGGATCTTTGGTGATTTGGGAATTGATGATGCAACTAAGAGGAAGTTGGCATCAAGGCAGCTTCAAGGGAGAGCTTCTGATTGGTGGAACTCTATTACCATCAATACTCCGGAGGAAGAGATTACTTGGGAGCAATTCCAAGTTAGATTTGAAGCTAAGTTCATTTCTACAGCTCAGAAGTCAGTTCTGTTTAAGAGGTTTGTGGAGCTCAAGCAAGGTGGGAGACCAGTTCTTGAGTATGTTTCTGAGTTCGAAGCTTTGTCCAAGTATGCCCGGTCATATATTGAATCTGCTTATCAGAAGAATGAGAAGTTTGTGACAGGCTTGGACAGTTATCTTGGGAGGCAGCTGGTGGATCATTTGGATGATTCATTTGAGAAGCTTGTGGAGAAAGCTCTCAAGCATGAGAGTCTGTTTCCTAAGGAAGGATCTGTTGTTGCTGTGACCAGGGAAGAGTCTAAACCCCAGCAGGGTGGAAACAAGAAGAGGAAGCAGCAGCAGCAGAAGGGTAAGGATGGCCAGAAGAAGCCGAAAGGCGAGGTGATTTGCTACAACTGTCAGCAGAAGGGCCATTTCTTTAAGGATTGTAAGAATCCGAAGGCACCGATGAAGTGTCACAACTGTGACAAGCCAGGGCACATCAGGAAGAATTGTCCAGAACCGAGGAAGGACAAGCAAATTGTGCAAGCTTATGCTTTGGGAGCTGTTCCTTCATCTTCAAAAGCTCCTACCGCTGAAGAGAAGGGAAAGAGTGTGGTGGTTCATGGTACTCTTTTCCTATGCGGTGTTCCAGTTAGAGTTCTGTTTGATACTAGAGCGTCGCATTCGTTTGTTTGTAGTGAACTCGTAGGCCGGTTAGGTTTGGAACCGGATATTGTTGATAGGCCATTGGTTGTGACTAATCCAGTTGGGGGTTCATCTTGTTTGTGTATGTTATGCCGTGGTCTAGTTGTATCGAGTCATTGTTGCTCTTTTGCTTGTGATTGTTTTGTTCTGAACTTTGCGGGGTTCGGAATTATTTTGGGTATGGACTGGCTTAGGAAGTATGCAACAAAGGTTGATTGCGAGAGGTTGGAGGTGACAGTCGAGAATGTGGAGGGGCGAAAGATTGTGATACGATGTAAGCATGAAGAAGGCGTCTTCATGAGCTTCATGTATTCGCTAGTTGTTCCACGGGATGGACTGTCATTAGTTCCAATCGCGAATGGATTCGAGGATGTCTTTGACGAAGTCAAAGGGTTGCCGCTGCATAGAGAGATCGAGTTTCGGATAGATCTAGTTGAAGGAGCCAGACCTGTTGTGATGCCTCTTAGGCGGATGGCGCCTAGGGAACAGCAAGAGTTGAGGGTGCAAGTTGATGATCTTTTGCAGAAAGGATTCATTCGGCGTAGTGTGTCCGAGTGGGGTGCACCAGTTGTGTTTGTAACCAAGGCAGATGGGTCGTTGAGATTGTGCGTCGATTATCGTGAGCTGAATAAGGTGACTAAGAAGAACAAGTATCCATTGCCGAGAATAGATGACTTGTTTGATCAGCTTCACGAAGCTAAGGTGTTTTCTCAGATGGATTTGGCAACGGGATTTCACCAGTTGAGAGTTGCTAGGGATAGTGTGCCGAAGACTGCTTTTAGGACACCATCTGGTTTCTTTGAGTGGCTGGTAATGCCGTTTGGATTGACTAACGCACCAGCATATTTTGTGGATCTTATGAATAGAGTGTTCAGAGATCAGTTGAACAAGTTCGTACTTGTGTTCGTGGACGATATTCTGATTTATTCCAGAACTGAAGAAGAGCACAAGACGCACTTGTGTATTGTTTTGGAAATCTTACGGAAACATCAGCTGAAGGCTAAGTTTTCGAAGTGTCACTTCTGGAAGAGTGAAGTGAGGTTCTTAGGCCATGTGATTTCTGAAAGTGGAATAGCGGTTGATCCCGCTAAGGTGGCAGCAATCCAGGATTGGGTTAGACCTAAGAATGCATCTGATGTGAGAAGTTTTCTTGGATTAGCAGGATATTATCGACGGTTTATCAAAGACTTCTCCAAGGTAGCTGCACCGTTAACAGGATTGACGAAAAAGAACCAAGTGTTCAGTTGGGATGCTAAGTGTGAGCAAGCTTTCAGAATCCTGAAAGAGAGATTGACGAGTGCTCCTGTTCTGACTATTCCTAGTGGGAATGACGAGATGGTGGTTTACACCGACGCATGTGGTACTGGACTTGGAGCAGTGCTGATGCAGAAGGATAAAGTTGTTGCGTATGCAAGTCGACAACTGAAACCACATGAAAGGAATTACCCGACTCATGATTTGGAGTTAGCGGCGATTGTTTTTGCTCTGAAGATGTGGAGACATTATCTATTGGGAGTTCGATTCGAGTTGTTTACGGATCACAAGTCATTGAAGTATCTTTTCTCCCAAAAGGATTTGAATCTTCGGCAGCAGCGATGGCTAGAGTTTTTGGCATCGTATGATTTTGGTATAGCTTATACTCCGGGAAAAGGTAACGCGGTGGCAGATGCGTTAAGTCGAAGACATGCAGGATTGGGAGCCATGTTTTCAGAATGGAAGAATCTCGAGTATTTAGCTGGATTTGACTTCAGGCCTAGATGTGAATTGGAACCTGAGATGTTGGCAAACTTATCGATAAGACCTTCTCTTGTGGAAAGGATTGGCGAGAGCCAAAAGCGAGACGATAAGCTTGTCAGGATTATCCGTGATTTGGAATCTGGATTGGATCCAGAAAAGGGTAAAGGATTCGAGGTCGATCGAGAGGGTTGGCTTCGGAAGCAAGGACGACTAGTTGTTCCTGATATAGATGAATTGAGGAGTGATGTTCTGAAGGAAAGTCATCACTCGAAGCTGACAATTCATCCAGGTGGAAATAAGATGTATCGGGATATGAAGAGAACCTACTACTGGGAAGGTATGAAGAAGGATGTTGGAAATTTTATTTCCAAGTGTATGAACTGCCAGTTGATAAAAGCCAAACAGAAGAAGCCAAGTGGATTGCTTCAGCCATTAGAAGTTCCTACATGGAAGTGGGAACAAGTGTCGATGGATTTTATCGATGGATTGCCTAGAACCAGAATGGGAAATGAAGGGATTTGGGTCATTGTGGATCGTCTGACTAAGAGTGCACGATTCATTCCTGTTCGATCGACTAGGACTGCATCAAAGTTGGCTGAGTTGTATGTTAAGTGGATAGTTCGACTCCATGGTATTCCGAAGAGTATAGTGAGTGATCGAGACCCATTGTTGACTAGTGGATTTTGGAAGAGCTTCCAGGAAGTTTTGGGAACCGAGTTGTGTTTGAGTACAGCTTATCACCCTCAAACGGATGGTCAGACCGAGAGAGTCAACCGAGTTTTGGAAGATCTTCTTAGAGCTTGTGTTTTGGATTTTGGAGGATCATGGGAAGATCACCTTCATTTGGTGGAGTTTGCATATAACAACAGTTACCAGTCAAGCATTGGTATGGCACCGTATGAAGCATTGTATGGAAGACCGTGTAATTCTCCGACATGTTGGTTAGAAGCAGGAGAAAAGCTGATGCTTGGGCCAGAGATGATTCGACAGACTTCAGATTGTATAGAGATCATTCGGCAACGAATGAAGGCAGCCCAAGACCGTCAGAAGAGTTATGCTGATAAGCGTCGTAAGGATTTGGAGTTCGACGTAGGTGATATGGTTTTTGTGAAGATTTCTCCACTAAAGAATGTTATTCGATTCGGGAAGAAAGGAAAATTGACTCCGAGATTTGTTGGACCATTCCCGATCATCGAGCGAATTGGAAAGCTCGCCTACAGATTGGAGTTACCAGAGAAGATGTCGAGTGTGCACAATGTTTTTCACGTATCGTATCTACGGAAGTATGTACACGACTTGAATACAGTAGTTTCTGCGGATAGCTGTGAGGATTTCGAAGTTGATCCAGTCGATCGAAGACCTCGTAAGCCGCTTCGTGTTGTTGAAACCGACATGAAACAGCTTAGGAGGAAGGTAGTTAAGTTGCTCAAGATACAATGGAGTGATGATGATAACGACTGCACGTGGGAGGTGGAAGAGAGGATGAAGGCAGCTCATCCTGAACTCTTCAAGGTATGGCCCTAAGGTGTCGTGTCATCTCGTGATATTGTAACTTGTTCCAGTTTTAGAATTCTGTACGCTAAGCTAGAATTGGATGCATGGTTTGTTGATTGTTATGGATGATAGGCGTACATAATAGTCTTTGATTGCTTTGTTTGCTTGGAATTTCGGGGGCGAAATTCCTAAGGGGGAGAGAATGTAACGACCCGCATTTTTACGGATCGAAAAGTTTGTCAAAATCTGGAATTTTAGCATTTTTGAGCCATTTCAGATTTTAGGCAAAAATATGGCTAAGTCCTAAGTCGTTCACGACTTAGTATAAGTCATAAGTCGTATACGACTTAGGGGATTGGAGCTACCCAGGTGAATGGAGAGTTAAGGCAGTTAGGTCGGCAATGACTTAGAGCGTAGAGAAGTTAGGTCGGTTGGACGAGTTAGCGAGTTGACCGACTTATGGTTGTAGACGACTTAAGGTTAGAGTTAGGTCGTAGTGACCGAGTTAAGAAATAGGTCGTATTGTCTTAAGTCGTACGTGTTAAGTCGTAAGTTGTTAGGTCGCGAGGTAGTGTGCCTGTTAAGTCGTTGGGTTGCTGTAACATGTTTTAAGTCGCGTGTAAGTTAAGTCGCGCGCTTGAGATTTCCTTATGTCGTAGGTCGCGGAGTTCTGCTAAGCCGTTAGGTCGTGAGCGACCTAGGAGTTGGGGCGCGCGTGCATATCTGTTAAGTCGCTGAGTATGGCCTTGTAGTTAGGTCGTAAGCCGTATACCCAGTTAAGTCGTAACCGACTTAGGGGTTAGCTGTTGAGTTGTTAGGGGTTAGGCGCACGCGTTAAGTCGTAGACGACTTAGGGAAGTTAAGTCTTAAGTCGTAGAGACTTGGGTCTGTTTTAAGTCGTAGCCTAGTTATCTGTTAAGTCGTAAGCTGATGAGTCTTGGTAAGTCGTTAAGTCGTAAGGTTTGGGCAAGTCTTAGGTCGGAGGGGTCTTAGGTCGTAAGTTGGAGACGACTTAGGAGATAGCCGAGTTACGACTTAAGAGAATTTTCAGCTATAAATAGGAAGGGTTTTTCTCACTTTTTGGGATCCGGATTTTTAAGCGACGAAGTGCTGCCATTTTGAAGAGCTCGACTTCTACACTTCTTCACTTCTTTTCTCCACTCTAATCTAGTGATTCCTTCCATCCATATCGAAGATCAAGATTGAAGATTCAAGAGCTTAGATTGAAGATCTTCATCTTTTCAAGAGAGATTTCTTCGTTTGAAGCGGATTCGTGATAGATCAAGCTCGATCCTTCGCTGTCCAGATCTGAAGCGTGTAGATTTGGGTTTGTTTTGGTGATTTGGTGAGTGGTGATTATCTCTCACATGGATCCAAAGGAGTATATCGGATTGTTGGCTTGATTTGGTGTTAAAATAGTGATTTCTATGCATTTTTGTAAACCTAAGTGTAGACCCATGTAGATCCATTGTTCATAATGATTTGACAACCATTTTTGTATATGATTAACCTATACAAGTTAATTCATCAAGTTGTAGAGATAATCCTCATGTTTTCATGCTTGTTAGACTTTCAACTCCTTAATTACGAAATTGCCATTATTGTTATAATTGTTCATTTTGCTTATATTTGAATGCTTGGTTACTTGGATTGATGTTTGACATGATTGATTGCTGTGAATTAGATGATTGTTGATTGGTTTTAGACAAGGTGGTCGAAGATGATTCAAAAGCTAAGGGAAAGGCTCTTGAATTAGAAAAGCTGCTCGTGGCATATGTAGCGGGATGATGAAGCTCTTATGCATAGATTTGATGATGTGATGTTGAGATGAGGCTTTGCGAGGATGTAATGAAGCGAGGCATCATGTGATGAATACTTGGTCTAATCCAGACGGGATCATTCCAAGCACGTTGGTAACTCGGTGATATGATTCGAGTTAAGGATAATGGTTACTCGAGAGGCGCTTGAGCTAGTATGAAAATAGTCGTCAAGGAGGATGACTAGGAGGCTGAGCTCTCATCGTTGTTGAAGGTTCTAGCATGCTCAAAGCAAGAGTACGTTGGGCAGATTAGATAGTCCCTGAAGGCTAATGTTGATAGTCAAGTACTCTGGGCAGATTAGATAGTCCTAGGCACGGGTCATGATGACGTGCGGGAGTTATGTCTAGAACCGGGGTTTCCATTAGCCCTTGACGGACGGCTGAAAGAATGTGCCGGTCATTCAATTAACGGTGATATCAAGGCAACGATAACAGTGATAGCCAGAGTCATGGATGTTTGGTTGTATCGTCATTCGGACTCAAGAGCGGTATTTTCTGGGTGCTTATCTGATTTAGGCCTTGGTACTTGGAAAACATCGCCCTTGACTCGAATGATTATTACTCTACTTTAAATTGTATGCTCTGCTATGTTTGCTTCTATTTAGTGTGTGTATGGGAGCTATCACTGTAGAAAGAGGTTGGAGTGGGAGGGTTGTATTCCTATTCCTTTTTCCTTTGTACTCTTTTGGTATGTTGTTAGTTAGTTTACTGCTCACTAAGTCTGTTGTCTGACTCAAGGCTTTATGTTTTAATTCTTATTGCCTTGGGCTGTTCGTCCATTTTTGGGACGGGCAGACTAGGTAGCAGGTGACAGGTGCTGTTCTCTTCTCACGATGCTGATATCGAAGACGAGCTGGAGGGTTGCATATTATCTTCTTATTATATGTACTGGATGTTCCGCTGTTTTGTATTCTCTGAGTGTTATGTAGTGAGGCTTGATGTATTGGCTATTTGGATGCTTGTATTCAACTATTATGAAGTTTTATATGATGGCATTTTATTCTGTAAAGCTTCACTATATATATGTTCTATTGTATTTTGTCCATGCGCTGTGAGTAATACGATAGATTCTGCTGTTTAAATTTACCTTGACAATCGTCCGTGGTCGCCTGGCACACTTTACAGCGCACTATCTCTAGATTCCGTGCGGGGTCATGGGCGGTCCTCACACCTTTGTTTTCAAAGGATTTGATAACAGTAATATATTCAAATTGAGTGTGTTTTCTCATGTTGGTTTTCCAGATTGACTCGAATGTTATTTTATTATAATGCTCGGGTCAGACCGAGTATTACAGATTCAGGTTAGGATGCTATGGAACTCAGGGGACGAGCTGGAGGATTCTCAAGCGTATTCCACGTACTTGATTATATTCTGTTGTGTGTATATGCTATATATTCAACACTTGTAAGGACAATTTATTATAACTGTCCATATTGAATTATTGATTGTTGTGCTCTGATTATGGTATGTATAATAACAATTATAGTTCTTTTTGTATAAAGGGATGTTATTATCTATTATATATTGTTCCGCTACAATTGTGAGATTCTGTGTTATTGATTCCGTTTTCTTCTATCTCTTCTTCTTACCCCTAGTTATTCGCCCTTTCGTACAATTTGTGTCGGACAAGAGTGATTTAATGTCAGCTCAAAGGGTACAGAACGGTGGGTCGCTATACTTGGTATCAAAGCGCAAGGTTAAGCGAGAACCTTGACTTTGGTGGAGATTACTCATTAGAGATAAGGTCAGTAGTACCCTAGAATGAGTCTGAGTGTATTATAGATATGTGCGCGTATTTGTTAGTGAATATAAATTGTTTTATATTGTGTTGACTTATCGGTTGAGTGTTTATGAATTCTGGACTATACGGTCTGTACAACTGTATCGATAGGGGTTTCTAAACTCTGAACAAGTTAAATCGACATAGTATTGTTTTAAAGTGGGTAAATGGAAAAAATCTACCCTAATTATATTTTGATATAACAAAAATAATTTTCTAAAATTATTATAGTATATTGATCTATTTGGTTGTTATTATTATAATTAAAACAAGATTATAAATTGGAATGGTCATATATAACCAAATTAAAAGGTATAAGTATGAATTTTACAAATGAGTTAATAACTAAAATTTGATTCTAACCAGAATTTGGAAATTTAAATCCCGGAAATTTCGAAAATGTTTTCAAAGTGTTTTGAAATAAATAATGGTAATATTATTGTGGAAATTTATTTGAATAGATTATGTTTGTAAATGGATTTTGGAAGTGAAAAGCACTAAACTCACTTCAATCGTTGGAAAATAATTCCGATGATGATCGCGACATCATCGGTGTTTAAGGTAATTTGGTATGAGGATTTTTGTTTGAAAACAATGGTTGTTTTGGAAATTCGGAAGGAAATTTGTTTTGGATAAAAATCGGTTTGGTTTAAATTTAAAAAGTGTGATTTGGTATACCAAGATATATATATATATATATATATATATATAAAATTTCAAAATGATTTGAAATAAAACCGGGCCTTGGAATTCTAAAATTTGTTATCTAAGAGTTTTGTGAAATAAGAAAATAAGTTTTGAACCTATAATTTGAGAAATGATATAAATAAGAAAGGAAAAAATGTGAAATCGAGATATAAAATTAAATGGAAATTAAGTTGAATGAATTGAATTTTAGAAATTTAATGGATTGTGATTTGAATGGAATTGATGAAGTGAATTAATGAAATTGTGAGTTTAACTTAAGCAAAGTTAAATGAAGTGATTGTTAATAATTGAATATGATGAATGGAATGAAATAAATAGAATATAATGGAACTTAACTTAGATAAGTAAATTAAAAGCAAATCAATTAGAGAATTAATTAGTGATGTGAATGTTGGAAATGAGAATTGAGTTATAAATGAAATTTGACAAAAATGTAAGCGAATTAAATATATTGGAAACGTCGTCGAATAAAATAGAAATGGATTGAAATGGTGATGACTTAAGTTATAAATAAATTCAATTTAAGTGTAAATTGAATATGGTCGAGAATATTATTGACAAGAATGGAATTCAATATAAGTAACTAATTTATGAAATGGATCATAAATAAATTGATATGGAATGAAATTCAACGTAAGTGTGAATAAATTGAATTCGAATTGTAATGAATTAATTGATGAACATGGATTGGGATTTGGAACAGGGTAATGGAATGAACTAATAAAATTAAATTTGTGAATGGAATTGGATTTGCTTGGAAATGAATTAAAGGAGTGGATATGAATATGTTGAGTGCAAATATAAATTGAATACAAATAAATTATTTGTGAATCACTTGGAATCGAATGAAATGGTATATGAATCGACTAAAAGTAACTAACTTAGTATTGGAACCTTGTGATTGCTTATAAATACATGTTTAACATGTTCAGTTATGCAAAGTATGTGTTTAACTATTTAAATGAATGAAAGTTATTAAATTTCATATATTTGGTACTTATGTGTTTTATTTGAGTAAGTACAGGTACAAGAAGACCATTTGGCTATATTTTGGTTGCACGATTGCATATAAATTGAGCTCGCTCGCTTAATAATGCTAAAATAAGGTACGCTTAAGAATTTAGCATGCCGAAATTAAAATATTGTTATATATTGCGTTTTCCAGCCATGAGAGCGAATGTATATCTTTTTATCATATTTTTCATATTGCAAAAGGCTCTCCGTACAAGGGAGACCGGGCCAAAAATTTCGAAATTTAGGGTGTTGGAAATTTTTTGAAAATTTTAGAAATTTTTTTGTTAACTTAAAAAGTAAATTTTGAATTGTATTTGGAATAAAGGGTTTTGGTTTAGAAATGGAAACTAAATGTTTTGTATGGAACTATAGGATTTAGAAAAGTGAAATATCGAGTTTTAACTAAGTGGGTTTTGATAAGTTAATGGGTTTGTTGTATTTTTCCTACTTGGCAATTTCGGGGATGAAATTCTTTTAAAGGGGAGGAATGTAACGACCTAGATTTTCCGTCGTTTGATTTTTGAATATTTAAATTGTTTTAAAAATTGAATTTGGAATATAAATTAATTTTTGGATATGAAGATTTTGGTTGAAATTATAGAATGAATTTAAATTTCAAATATAACGATTTATCGTAATACGGAAATGGTGAATAATTGAAATTTGAATTGAATATGAATTGAAACGATTCCTAATATTGATATAAATTCTATTTGAAATAGCATTGAGTTAGTAAGTTTTTAAAACTAGAATTTCAAGTGATTCATCAATTTTTGAAATCGTCGATTTAATCGACGAGTTAAAATAGCAATCTGGGGCACAGTCTCGGAATTCGACAAAACCAGTTCCATTGGATCCATAATAGTGTATTATTATCGAATTTCAAATTTCGTAGCATTTAGAGTTACCGTTTGGTCATACAGGATAGAAACGAGTTGAAATTAATATTGAAAATTTAATATAATAATTGGATGCAAAAATCTATCTTCCACATACGATTGAATTAGGCTTCGAGACTAGTTCCATTGGGTTCGTAATAAGGGTATAACATTAGGAACGCCAGACGGCATGCCCCGATAGGGGTTCGGGAATTTAAGGTGCCTTAAACGAGATATTTTGGAAATTTAATAATATTATTAATTACAAAAGTCAACCACAGCCACCCTATGTTGCCACCCTACATCTGAACAAAGCGCGATCACCAGATTTAAAGATCGCGAGTCCCTCCTCTTCTTCTTCATTTATTTCTAGCGAAACGAAAAAAAATAAAAAATAAATCGAAATCAATTTCGATTCGATCCAAAACCCACGAGAATCATCCCTTAATTCCCCTTCTTCCATTCGACTCAGGGCATGGCCATTTCTTGCAATTTCGAAATCAATTCGATTATAAATTTAAAAATTCAAATGAAGACATCTTGGAGTTAGTAATGGTATCGACTTCGGTTTTGGAGGGTCTGGGATAGTGCGGTAGTGATTTGAGGGGTGCGACAGTTTTGCCAAGGGGCAGTGGTAGGCTAGGGTTGGCATTTGTATTCGACTGAAGGAGTATTGGTCAATATGGGTGATAGAATCGGGTTTCAAGGGGGCGGTGCAGGGTGATGGAGCTCGGGAGAAGGATGAAACCGAGCGTATTGCTAAGGCTAACCATAGCCGAGTTCCTTGTTGATGAAATCATCAATGCAGCTAAAGGTTCTTCAAACTGCTATGCAATTAAGAAGAAGGATCGAACATGGGAGATGTTCACAGCCTGGAACTGTAGCGTGCTTGAGAGGGAGATAAGGTTTTAGTTTTAAATTATGTTTTGTTAAGTTTATTTATAGTTAATTAATTCAAATGTTCACAAATTCGTATCGAACTCGTACGAGATCCAAAAATCATGGAATCAGTCACGTTGGATTCATGGCTGCGAAATCTACAATCTGGAATCGATTTGGAATCGATCATTGTCGACGAGGATTTTAGATTAAATTGATCGTCAGTTCATTTTAATTTAAAATTGGAACGGATTGAGAATTAAAAATCAAGGTGAGTAAATCAATTCATTTGGATTACTGGATTTAATTTATAAAAATTAAAAATTAATTATTGGATGATTGGTTGGATTTATATATTATTATCAGTTGAACTTTATATATATATATATATATTAGTAGTTGGATATATTTCCCACCGTTAGAGCGGTTAAGACACTACGCACCTCGCATAATAGCAGATAACCCTATATTACCGCGATATCCCGCCTCGAAGCGGGATTGGTATTTTATGTTATATAACATCCGTGGATGCAGGGAAACAGATTGGAGGGATCCAATTGGATTCCTCAAATATATTGATTGTTTTTCATATATAGTGATATATGATGAAATTGTATAATCGGTTATAGATTGTTGTGTGATTTGATTGTTTGGATGCTATAGTAGTACTGATCGTAATTTTGGTATTTTAAATACCATGAATATTATTTTTGAATTTGGAAATAAATTAAAAGGGCGATTTTGGAAATGAAAATATTTATATTGAATTTTGGGATTTATAAAAAGGAATTGATTTGGATAAAATAAATAATTTTATTTTGGATATTTATTTAGCTGTTTCGTAAAAATGGTTTCCAACAGAGAATTTTAAACTTAGTATTTTTAAACAATGGATTTTAAATGAGATTTCTTAAAATATAAAGGGAAGGCGAAAACGAGATTTTGAATTAATTTGGGATATAGTTGGAATTTATTAAGAAATAGATTTCTAAAATGGGTTTTAAATAGAAATCGATTTATAAATGGATTTAGTAATATGAATCTGTTATTTACAGAGGTAGAATGGGAAATGAGTTATAGATTTATAACGATGTTTACAAATAAATTGAAGTGATTATCATTGGATAAATTGGAAATATAAATTCAAAGTGTGAATTTATATCGAGATATGGAAATCGGTTTTTGAAAATAGTGAATTCTATTTTTGAAATGTGAGAATGGTTATGAATTTGAAAATGTAATCTAGGTGTTATGAATCGAGAGAGATTTATAAATCGGAAATAGTTAGATTGGAAATTTAAAAATAGACTTTTTTCGAGAAGTTAATTTGTTTTAAAAATGGATTTTTATGGATTAAACTATGTAGTTTAAACTGTTTTCAATACTTGTATATTTCGTAAAATTGGTTAAATCAAATATTTAATAGAGGTTGGAATGAATTATAGTTTTTATAATAAGCTTTTTAAATCGATAATCATTATTTACAAATGATTTATAAATTAGTTATTATCGGTTATTTAGAAAGTGCTTTGATATTTTAATAGTTACTTAATCCTGTTTTGAAATTAAATTATTATTCTTTAAAAATATTTATTATATATACGAGTACGGTGGCACGTGCGATGCACGTATGCAGGAAGAATTGGTATTAAAAAACACTATTTGCAAGGTTTTCTAGATTGCACAAATTGATTTTGACGTGTACATAATGTTGCATTTTTTTTATGTGTGTACATGCACAAATTAATTGTTTATCAAAATGTGAATGAGACTAGATTATTTTAGAAAATAATCAAACATGTGTTTTACATGTATGCAAAAAAAAATTGTAAACATATACTTGGTTGAAAACAAAAAGGAACGGAGCTACTAATAGCAAATTCTTGCACTTGCAAATTGAATAGAAAATGCTGTAATAGTGTAAGCGTACGCATTAATAGCATGCATATTTAGAAGCAATATTAGACACTAATGGTACAAAAAAATAGCAAAGTTAATAATAATAAGATAAACTCCACATACGACAAATAATAATTTTCCTGCATGAAATGATTTTTTTTAACAAATTGAGCATACGGAGTATGTTTAGGGTAATTCATTGTATTTAACAAAAATGAAATAACACTCGGCCTAGGTTTATGGTATTACTATCAAGATGAAATAACTTTGAAGATAAATAATACATAATCTTGGAACAAAATCTTCTTTTATTTAAAATTCAAATGGAACATATAATTTTGAACATATTGGCCTCCAAAATGGAGCATGGTTTGAAAATATTCACATCAAAGTGGAGAAAATTTTGAGCATGCTGATATTAATAATGGAAAAAGTCATAGATCTTTTTACCATGAAATTTCACTTTGAGCGCCAGCCCAGTATAATGCAACAACCACTTTCTGTACAAAAAGCAACATCATTTATAGTGGCATCCTTGCACAAAAAGCATATTTAAATTCACGAATAAAATCATATATTCAGTTTAATATACAACTCGTTGAACTTAGAAAACTTCCTCCAGCCATTATATACACTTTGTTCCAAAGTAAAAATAATTCGACCATTAATGTTCAGCAATCACATGTTTTATTTGGCTTTCAGTTAATAATTAAGTATAGAGGACTTACATATAGCATTAGAAGGAATAAAAAATCTGTATTCAATGTGCCAATCTTTTGTGTCAAATTTCCATTATTTAATGTGCCAAACTTTTCTCTCCTACCAACACATGAAAAACTTGATCAAATAAAAATATAGAACTAAAAAAGTATATTAGCATTAGAAGGGAAAATACAATGTATGTCAAGTTTGGCACATTGAATAGGAAAAATCAGTTACAAAAGTAAGCATCCCATTAAACAGTAATGGGAATAAATAATACCTGTTTCCATTAATACATTGCTATTCTAGTTTCTCCTGTTTGAAAGTTTGTTCTTCCGATTGAACTGTGGTTAGTAAAACAAATAATTTTAGGATGAATAGTCAATGAACAAATAAATATTCTATTAACAAATAAATATTCTATTAACAAATAAATATTCTATGAACAAACAGTACCTTCACTGAACATTTTCTTTTGTATGCATTCATGTAGTTGAGCTAACAAAGTGCAATTTAAGTGGTCAACCAAAGATTAGCAACCACTACTCATATCCATAAAAAATAATCACATTTTAAGTGATCTTTCACTGAGCATTTTCTCTTACATAAACATGAAGCAGTGAAGACAATGATTAATTTAGAAATTCAGACAATAGTTCAAATTATCATGAATTGATTGATAGAGCCATACTTATGTGATTTTGTAATATATACAAAAGTTTTTTCTGATTACTGTATATATATTATTAAAGTTTCATTAACAAATATAGGTAAATAAATGTATTTTCTGTTTTGTTACAATTAAACTAAATAAACTAATAGTGTGTTAATGTACTATATACAACAGTTTTGTTGTTGTTGTATATTTCAATATAGTTTTTTTAATAAATTAGGAAAATAACCACATCTATTGTTTTCTTGCAACTATATAACTAAATAAAGTAATAATGTTTTAATGTATTATGCACTACTAACGTTTTTCTTTTTTGTTTGTTGTATCAGCAGTTTAGCACGTACTTTCCTTTTATCTTTCATTGTTTATATTAAATGCTATTCGAAAAAATCGAAAGGAGGAAATCATACTATTTGAAAAAATATTTATTTCATCACAGTGAATATCATTTATACCTTATGCACAACACCATCTAGTTCTCAAATGTTATACAGGTTGCCATTTTTAGGTGGTTACCAAACGTTAAGTGTTTGAAGGTTAAGAAATTTTTGATTTTAAATATCGTTACCACAACAAAATTCTATATCTCATGTAATAGTAGGTTTGCAATTTAATAGCCTAACCATTCAAATGTTTTGCCAACTTGGTATAAATAGAAAGTACATGTAACTGTTAAATAAATCAGGATAAATAACCATTGAAACAGTCAACTTCTTTACCTCAAAATGCTGTTCTTTCACTCAACCCAATAGCTATGTATGATATAATTGGTACATCTGCATAAAATAGGAGCATGATATGGAATCAATAATAGAAACAAAATATTAGTTTTATTATTCATAAGCTAACTTTAGGTTCAAATTGTTACGGTGAGTAGAAATAATTTTACTTATATTATTAAGATAAAACCATCAGCAATAGATAATAGAACTCAAATTTTGAAATTCAAACAAAACTCATGGCATAGTTTTCCCACATTAATAATTGACTTAAAGGGTTAAGAAAGTTCTATGATACTGTTAATTATTACATGCAATGAACAAATGACTATAGTTTTTAAAGTCGTACTTTCACTTAACAGTATTCAAGTTCAGAATTTGTTCAAAATATGAAAGTACTGAATATCTAAGACACTATAAATGTGCTAACCTCAATTGAATAGCAAGATAAAATGCTATAACATCTTCATTCAAAGGGTAATGAAACAAACTGAAACTCAAAAACAACAAAAGGAATTTTTTATTGACTTTCTATGTAAAGGTAATAAAATATCATATACGGTTATCAACCAAATTTGGGAAATAAGTCAAATAAAGTATTACTTTGCGAGAAACATCAGGAGATGCATGGAACTGCAATAAATAGTGTAATATTGACGATGATAATAATGATGATGATAATGAGAATAATGGAGAATCATCAAGTCTAACTCGACATATACATTTAAAATCTAAAGTTGTTGTGCATATGAGAAAGGTCTATATTCATCTCATTTTTTTGGCTAACTATTACGAAAATCTTAATCTTTAAAATATAATAAAAATGATAAATGAGATACCGCCAAGAATTTTTTTTTTACATTTTTATATTAAGCAGAGTTCGATGTATGCACCATTGCATTTGTCAATAAATATTCATATATTTTTCTAAAAAATTGATTATGAAGATGATACAAAGTTACCATAAGAATACCTTCCAGCAGGTGCTTGCTTCCATGACACGCTTTAATGGAATTAAGTTTGCAGAGACCTGAAGCATAATATACAATGGACAAAAATATATGTCTATACTAACTTATTCTAGGAACATTTTATTAATATATGCATAATGGTCTGCTCTAAAGCTTACATGGGTAGCGTGGAAGATGAAGGAAAAAACAGATAATAAAGAAGTGGATGAATAGTAATTTCAGCCTACTCTTCCTTTATGCATTTTATTCACTACAGGATATAGATAGTTCATACATTATTTGTGTTGAATTTTGTGCTTATTTTTCAAATAGTCATAAGTTGAGCGATATCAGTTGCTTCATCTAACAAACCCATGTTTTTATATAGAAACATCATTGTGGAATATGATATCGAATTTGCAGTATTGTTTCTTCTCAAATCATCAAATATCGACTTAGCTTCGGTCACCATTCCAAGATTTGCATAAAGATTAAGCATACAATTAGACGCTATTGTATCAGGACCATTCACTAGTTTCTTTACATCTGCGTACACCTCTTGAGCCACTTTCCAACATCCTGATTTACTATAAGCCTTAATCAAAGAAGTAAAAACAGTTTTATTAGCAGGAAACCCAGATGCTTCCATTAATTTCAAATATTTTACTGTTTCTTCAATATTTGAAGTTTCTTCAAAGCCATCTATTAATGAACCATAAACAACTTCATTAGGTTTAATATCACTTATCTTCATATCATGAAAAACTTCTAGAGCATCAGACATTGCATTCATTTTGCAATAACAATGAACAATTGCAGAATAAGTCTCGCATCTTGGCCTTAATCTAGATTCTTTCATCTTTTTTCAAAAAATCTCTTGCTCTATCAGGCAATTCTGCTGCACATAGCATTTGTATAATTGAATTCTATGTGCATTCATCAGACCATACACCATAAGCTCTCATGCTCTCGAACAGGGTGATAGCTTTATCATATAGTTTAGCTTTACCGTAAGCTTTTACCATTACATTATACTCCACTATATGCTTTTTTGTTCCTTTTTCCTCTTAGCTAGAAAAACATATTCAGCTTCTTTCCAGTGTCCCTTGTATGCATAAGCATCGATGATAGCTGCATAGTTTTTAGAAGACATCTCTTTACCAAAACAATGCTTCTCAAAAAATGTTTTTGCTTCATTAAGCAAACCATTCTCGACATACATTTTTAATATGATAGGCAAACATTGTTCATTAACACTTGCACCAGACACCATGATATCTTTTATCAAATTCTCTACTTCTAAAACCATCATCTCCTTGCATAACGCTTGTAATATAATTCTGTAACTGACAACATCAGGTCTAAGGCCACTATCTTTAATCTTACTATGAAATCTCAAAACACTATTGATATCATTGTTGTTGGAGTAAAGAGACATAAATACGTTTTATATTTTAAAATCAGGTTTAATTCCTCTCTCTTCCATCTTCTGAAATAGAGACTCAACCTCCGACAAATTAGCGATAGCTCCATAAATATTAACTATAGTATTAAAAGTATACACATCTGGGTCAACTCCCTTTATCAACATTTCTTTAAAGCAATCTGAAGCATTTTGTAGCTTCCCAGCATAAATGTAAATTAAGAGTACATTAAAAATTCAATGGCTTGATGAATAATTGAATAGAATCATTTCCATTAAATGCAGTAGGAAAATGATTGAACAGATAACCATCAGTTGGTATTGATATTAGTAAATAGAACCGAGAACATAAATGTCAATTGAGAGTAAATCAAAAATTTATTGGCTTGATGAATTAACTAAAACATTTTCAGTTTAATGTGGTTGAAAAATCATTTTAAAAAACACAGAATACTAAAACACTTATCAGAATTCTTAAATGCTTGTTTCTCTACCAAAAATTCTTCAAATATTTGAAAAAAAGGTTGCCTTAATATTCATGCTTAGAATTATTAGTTCGGTATTTTTTACCTCACTATTCGCAATACGATGCCAAGCCATCCATAGACGATAGTTGATTGCCGGTACTAAATTGTGTTGGACTTTGATAGCAGCAATCTTCAAATAGGTATTCCAAGGTCAGAAACGAATCCCAAATATGGTTTGCTGCACAATTAAATTGTCGAATTAATCAATTAAAGTGCAAATTCAAGTTTAATTTGACAACCTTTATGATTTCGAATAAAACTAAAGCTTTAAAAGAGTAGTCTGTAGTTCACCCTAGTTGTTATCAGCATTTCTCAACCTAATTTCAGTAAAATAATCCCAAAAGAAGAAACAATAAAATTACATGCCTATAGACCTATTTCCAGACATTGTACTGTACGACATGCACTGGAATCTAGAGAATCAAATTCTTCATTTTCAAAAAACGTATTTAATGTAGACAAAAAAATTAATGTAAAAGTTATCATACTATAGATCAGCAATTGCTATTCCAGTAAATGACGGTATTATATTAAATATCTCAGCTTCTGTTTCTTGAACATTTTTTCAATCACTTTGTGCGCATGTATTTGACTAAAATCATAAATAACAACCAACAATTACATACATGACAGTTAGTTGAAAAATGAATCTAATATGCAATGAAATAGAAAAAAATCATATCATGCAACCTGCAATAAGCTTCTCCATATTGCCCAGGTACCTTGGCCCAAAATCTTTATCGTTATCTCTTTGAACCAATTTATTTCACTTTTCTGGAAGAATTATAAAGAACATTAGCAGATAGCTCGAGCTGATATAAAGCTTCATATTGAACCAAAAATTTAGTAAATTGAAAGGGATCGTTTACATAGCAGTTGAAAGCTCGAGAAATACCAAATTGGAAATTGCTCTTCTTCAATTTCAAATTCAGGGAGCTCGCATATCTGGACTTGAGTGAGGAATTAGAGATTGTAATGTAGTATGAATTTTCTTTTCTTTGTTAGGGTTTTGTGAAGTTGTTGCATTTTCAATGAGGAAGAGAGGGTAGGTTTTCGTGAGTAAATGAGAAATTGAGGTGCATGTCTTTGAGAAAACGGAAAAGATGTAGATAGAAAAACGTGGTAGCCTTTCTGCAGTTACAGGATACGTGGGTTAGGTAAAAGACTTGTAAATCCCTTCAATGCCTGTTAAGTTAAAATATAAAATGGGAAATTTTGACCATACGAAAAAGGCTTCACTTTGACCCTTTGACCAAGGGTTTTGCTTTATAGTATTGATATATATATGGTTTAAAAGTAAGTGATTGAAATATGTTTATAAATACTCTCGAGATTTGTAAACCAAGTCATTTAATGGAAATGATTTATAAGAGGAATCTTAAAATGAATTCTGAGAACTTAAGAAAATTTGTCCAAGTGTTCGATACGTGAACTTCGAAAAATGAATCGGAATTCATAAAGAAGTTATAAATTGTTGGATGGCATTTTAAACAAGTAAAATCGATTTTGGAAATTGTAAAAGGGTGTTAACGCTTAAAAGTAAATGCAAACACCCGGTGTGTGTAATTGAATCGTGAAAGCACCACCCGTTGGTACGGGAACAGAATATAAGCTGAAAATAGCAGAAAAGCAGTAAATGAACAACAGGTTTATAGTGGTTTGGCCCGTAATTGAGCCTACGTCCACTTTATAATCTTTTATTGCTGATTCGGTTACAATTTGATACAATATTCTTCAAAATACAATACAACTTGATCACGAAAGCACTCTTGACTACTAGCTCAATCTTTGATCATGAAACTCGACGAATCCGTGTTGGATGTAAGGAGTTCTTCTCGAAGCTTATTGTAGTGTCTCGAATGCTTGAAGATCTTTGATTGCTGAATGAGAGGAGACTTCGACAGCGTAACGGCGCTTGAAGAAATGAATGGCCAAAAGTCCTCCCCAAGTTGGAAGTGGTGGGGTATTTATAGGAGCTGATTTGGACTCTGGAAATCTTCCTAAGTCCTAAGTCGTAGCCGACTTAGGGTAGGTCGGTGACGAGTTAAGGGATTGGGTTAGGTCGGTGACGAGTTAAGGGATTGAGTTAGGTCGGTGACGAGTTAAGGGATTGGGTTGTTCCGGGCTCATCATGTGGCTTTGTCTTCGACAAGTGTTAAGTCGTAGCCGACTTATCAGACAGGTAGTATAGGCATGGGCTCTGGACTTTAACCTCGTAGGCTTTAAGTCGTAAGACCCTTAAGTCGTAAGACCTTAACTCGTAAGCCCCTTAAGTCGTAAGACCTTAACTCGCTGAGCCCCTTAAGTCGTAAGACCTTAACTCGTAAGCCTCTTAAGTCGTAAGACCTTAACTCGCTGAGTCGTTAAGTCGGAACCCCCTTTCTTTAAGTTGTAGATAGCTTAACTCGTTGAGTCATTAGGACCATGAGTCATAGGCTGTTAAGTCGTATATTTCCTAAGTCTTTAGGAACTGGAGCTATAAGTCGTGAACGACTTAAGCTAAGTTGTAACTCATTAGGTCGGAACCTTCTTAAGTCGTAGTCTTTAGGTCGCAACATTGCTAGGTCGCAGTCTTTAGGTCGCGACATTGCTAGGTCGCAAAGTCTTTAGGTCGCGACATTCCTAGGTCGCGCAGTTACCTTCAGCAGTTAGGTCGTAGACTCTCTTAGGTCGTAGCTCCATAACTCGGTAGGTCGTAAGTCGCTCGAGCCATAGATCCTCTTTTAGCAGCTAAGTCGTAAGTCGTCAAGTCCTCTTAGGTTTTAGGCTTTTTAACTCGTGGGCTTCTTATAAGTCGTGGCACCTGACTTGTTCATTTCTTAACTCGTAGGTCATTGCTAAAAGGGAGTTAACATTTGCCCCTCGAAGTACACGCCTTAAGTCGTAAGTCGTGTGCTTCGATTTCCTTAGCTCGCTTCTTGATGAGTCGTAGGTCGCGAATGACTTAGTATAAGTCGTAAGTCGGATGTGTCGATTCACCTTTCACTGTCCCAGGGCATAAATAGCTTAGGTCATACCTTCTTCTCCTTCACCTGTTTCACTCCGTCATTTGCAAGCATTCAAGCTCTTCTCAGGCAAACTCAATTACTCGATCGCCAGACATCTTCGATTTCGTATTGCGTAAGTGGATTCGATTGCTATTCATTCCTCGATTATCACCCGATTGCGAATCCCATTTTCACCATCGACCCCCCTTTTCTCATGCCGTATTTCTCTGCAATTCTTGTTTCAATTGATTACTGATGGGTTTGAGACGGCTTGTCCTGGCTTTGGACAGTCGGTCAGAACAAGACGATGGACAGCAGCATTTCTGTTTGATTGATTCGTGGTTTGTGATGGAATGACATTAGACCGGGTTTATGGTGATTTCGGGATGGTTAAATGGGCTGAGGGAACGAGAGTTTTGGTTGGAGGAGAAGCTAATGGGTTAACGGGTTAAGGAGTTAGCGAATTGACGTATTGGGGAGAAGACGAACGACTTAAGGCCTTCGCGCTCTGAATAGAAATCTTGAGACCTAAGTCCTAAATCATATACGACCTAAAGTAGGTCGTAGGTCGGTAACGACCTAAGACTTGACAATTTTTCATTGCTTTGAGACCTTTCTTATGCAGCACTCCTTAATAGACTGATGGCTTAACTTAACTCGTAGCTTGCCCTTAGGTCGTGGACGAGTTAGCACTTAAGGATTTAACTTGCGAGCACGTCTGAATGACTAGGTCATGGATGAGATAGCCCTTAACTCGTAACTCGCAAACCCATCCGAACGACTTAATAACTTGAACTCCATGACTTCGAATTCTTGGACTTGAATGATCTGACTTAAGAGAACATGCCTTGAACATCTTGACTCGCACAATACGACCTAAAAGCCCCGACCTATGATAGGTCGTTTAACGACTTAAGACTTAGATGATTTTGCACAGAAGTTGGCTGAACTCTTGAATTTGAACTGTGTTGTGTTACCTCTCACACTGTCTTGACTTTAATGCTAATAACCTGCTTAACACAACATTCACAGAATACTAGGACGAATATACTGCCACTGACTGCCCACATCGAATGACAGATTAGTTGATAAAGAGAAAATTAAATTAAATGAACTGTATGAGTGAAATGCTACACAATAACCAACTCAAGTGAAGTATTAAAGCAAAATCGTAGTGGTAAACTGAAACTGATTTGTCTGCATTAACACTACACTTGAGTATTAACAAGTTCTGAAATCTCATAATCGACTGATTGTCAGTTAGTTTAATTCCAGTTATACTTGTTTTTTCTTGTTTTCATTAGTTTTGCACAGCACTTCACACTTTTAGGAAACGTGCACCTTCACTTTTGAACATTCAGCTGATTGTGTAGAATGGCATCTCATCAAGAAGACTTGGAACCAACTGGAGAAGCTTTTCCAATTGCTACCCCGTTGAATGATCCCCCGGAAAGGACTCCTACCACTCCGAGTCATAAAGTCTTCCGTCAACTATGCACCCAGTTTGGCATTGCTGAATCTGACGCTTTGCTCCCTGGAGTAAATGACACTGCTGATAGGCCACCCCACGGCTTCGTCGCAGTGAACCGTCAAATGTGCTTGAGTGGAGCGATTCCCCCGTTTAATGACTGTCTTCGAGAACTTCTCCTTCGATTATCTATCTCCCCTTTTCAACTGCACCCTAATGGCTACGCCATCCTGCTGGGACTGTGTGTGCTTTTTAGGAGAACGCTGGACCGTTTTCCCAGTTTTGGAGAAATTTGCTTCCTGTGCTCATTTGCAAAGAACAAAGACCATCCCTCTATCACAGTTGTAAGGAGTGCCAGGAACCGTAAACTGATTATTGGTCTTCCCGAAAGCATTCCTGGGTTTCTGAGCCAGTTTTTCTTTGTTCGTTGTCCCCCGGGATTTTACGCCATTTGGAGAGTGGGAAGTACGATTATCTATCTTTTCCCTGTGTTTTCTAAATTCTTCGAAGTCCAAATTGTCAAGTGTTAACTTCTTTTTTCTACTGTTTTAGCGCTCCCTCCCCCTTCTAGGGAACCTCGTCACAAGACTACCTTTGAGAGGCTTATGGCCGTGCCGGTTGAGGAGAGGAGTGTTCAATTTTTATTGAAAGATGAGTTCCTTCATGAATTTGGACTCTTACATCCTTCCCGCTCCACTCAGTCACATGAAGTCCCTGATTCTTCGGCTGAGGAGTCAGATGCCCCCATTTCTACTAAAGAACCTTCACCGAAAGAACTTACCGTTGAGACTTCATTGGTAAAGTGTTCTACTCTTACCGACATTGCGGGGTCGTCCAGTAAGTTAGCACTTGCCCCGGTTATTGAAGAGGAGGAAAATCTTCACATTCTTGAAAAGACGGCTGAGGTGGAAGTTGAAAAAGATAATTCTCCCATGCATCATGGCGATGATACTTTTGATAGTCTGAGTGACATCATGATCACCACTCAGGAGCTCTTTAAAGATGACGCCTCTAAAGCGATCTCTTCTGTCATCGAAGCAACTTCTTCTTTGCAACAAACCACAACGCCTTCTATACAAGCCGTCACCATTCCCACACAAAAAAGTGGTTTGTAGTTCGACGCACGTAGTTCACACGCCGCACACACTTAGGATTTTTCTGCACTTATAAACATTTACTCTTTCTTCCTGGAAATTTCTAAGCTTTACTTATTTTCCGTTTTTCAGATTCTTCGATGGGACGCTCCGGCTCATATTATGACTCATTTCAGCGTCATGGAGGTCGTGGATCCTATGACTTTAGGAAATATCTTGGTGACCAGAGAGAGACAGATGAGGAACGGGCCCAAAGGAAGGCTCAAGAAAAATGGGATTATGAGCAGCGGCAGAGAAGAAGAGATGTTGATCGATATGATTCTTCTTACAGAACTTACGATTCTCATAAGCGAAAGTCTTATGATGACAAAGGGACGACTCATATTACTGATGAATCGAGCAAACGGTCTAAGCCAAGTGACGCGTCTGCTATTTCTGAGAAGACTAACGCTCCCATTTCTTCTGACATTCCGGCCGGTTCTCCTCCTCTAAAGGAATCTGATATTCAAACCATCATTAACAGGCCACAATATCAAGTTAAAGACGGCCCTCCAACGCTTCAGAGCCGATTTCCGAATTGGTGTCTAAGAGGGGTCCGTTTTGACTTAGATTTGGTTCCCATTGATAAGCAGGCAATGTTGAGAAATGTCGATGCTGTCAAGCTTGATATTGAAAGAATGTATGGATGGCAGAAGCTGGTTGATGAATTTCAAAGGATCAACCATATGAACCTTGAGGCGATGATGACCATGGAGAACGATAAATCAGAATGGGACAAATGGCGTAAGCAGCATGATGCGGAGATGACGAGCGTTGCAGATGACAACGCAAAGCTTGCATCTGAAGTTAAGCAGCTTAAGGAAAATCTCGCTTCTTCTTCTGCATCATATACTCAAAAAGAAGAAGTCTTTCAGAAGCAAGTACGGGATGCACATGCTGCACAAAGAGATGTCGAAATGAAGCTTGCCGCCGAACAACACGTTAATGAGAAATATCGCACAGAAAACGCCGAACTGCGGGAAAAAGTCACCTCCCAGAACGTGGAGATTGAGTTACTAAAGTCTCGACTCGCTAAAGCTGAGACAGCTCGTGATGAGGCTATTACTGGTAGGGTTGCTGCCATTGCCGAAAAAGAAGCGGCCGAGCAATCACATGAGGCAACGAAAGCAAACATCAGTTCTACCTTATTCAACTTTTATTTACACTGCGTTCTGGGTCGTGGGAGCCTTGCTTTTCTGGGTCCAGATTATGAAATCACTCTGGTTGAAGTGTGGGAAGCCGCACTCGATATGTTTAAAGGTGCCGGCTATGATGAAGCAAAATTTGAGGAAGCGAAGTTTGAGGCTCGCTATCTTGATGATGAGGCTCGCGCCGCTCTTGTTAGAGGGAAGGAGCAGCTTGCTAAAGCACGGGCTGAATCACTGGGAGAAGAGCTTTCAAAAGAGGAAGCTCTTTTAACTGCCCCTGTTCATACTTCCACTTCGGCTGATGCAAACATTATGGATTCCAGCTCTCATCCTTCACATCCAGTTGTGACCACTCCTACAGAAGAAGAGGCCATGAAGGACTTTCAGGCTCGGGAATTTGAGATTGATCTCGCTAAACCGGCTTCTCCAGGTAACTTTGATGATTCACGGTCTTCTTTTTTCTCGGAGAATACTGATTTTGATTTCTTTTATTATGCAGCAGACGTGCCGGAAACTGCACCAATTCCTCCTTCTTCAGCTGCCGTTCCTCCTCCTTCTCAAGTTACTCCTCTTCCAGCTTCTCAACCAGGTTCACAGGAAGAACCGATAGCGGCCCTTCAAGGTTTGGACGAACCACCTGCTTCCGAGGAACAGAAAGCAGAAGATCTGGAAGATAGCGAGAAGACCCCGGAGCGGTCTTTTGACTACGACACAAAGCTTTCTACATTTCTTGCTCCGGGGAGTGAGTCTTCTTCCAAGAAGAAGGGGAAACGTGTGGCTTCGAAGAAAGGAAAGAAAAGTTCTTCTGCTGCTGGGGATGAAGCAGAGATTGATCCGGCTGAGTCTCTTTCTCCTTCTTCTCTGATACGGCCTTCGAAACTAATTACCAGGCCGGGTAAAAGCTCCAAGGGTGGGAAGAAGGAGAAATGAGTTTGATTTTGTCTTTTCTGCTTTTTGTATTGATCGGATATTGTGCGGATACCGGTCTCCGCTCCTTTTTGTAATCTGCACAATGTAAAAAGCTTCCATAATATTGAATAAAATAGCTATTTTACTTGTACAAATTCTTGTGTATGTAGGAATATATCTGTTTTTCATTTGAAGTGTAGAGTAAACGATTCTTTTTACTTGTACAAACTCTTGTCTGTGTTTCAAGAACGCATTTATTCCACATCTTCTTTATGTGATATTGTAATGAACTTGTGGTGTGTCGCTTGTATATTACTTTTATTAATGTAACTGAATTGTATAATGTTGCCCCCACACCACAAGTGCATTGCAATATTTCTCGCTTTTACAAGACTGATACTCTTATATTAGAGAATAACTATTCCATTTTTAAGGAAGGAATCATTCTGCTTTTAATAGAGTATATCTCGTTTCTGGAGAAATTTTTACTTTCTCTTTCTATCAGAAGAACACTTCGACTTTTGGGAATGATCACTTTTATTTGTTTAAAAATGAATTTTCCTGCACAATGAAATGAGCTTCTGAAGAAGGTTTTGATTTTTGTGCCCCAGTAAAGGGTTTATTTTTGGTACTTCAAGCAAGGTGAAGTACGCCTCTACAGAGGTCTTTTGGTCTCTGAAGAGAAGCAATTTTGGTCTCCGAAGAGAAGCAATTTTGGTCTCCGAAGAGAAGCAATTTTGGTCTTCGAAGAGAAGCGATTTTGGTCTCCGAAGAGAAGCGATTTTGGTCTCCGAAGAGAAGCGATTTTGGTCTCCGAAGAGAAGCGATTTTGGCATTTCAGCTCTGGTGAAGTGGGTCTCCGAAGTGAAGCATTTTGCACTTCTACACGGGTGAAATGTGCCTCCGAAAAGGGCTTTTTAGCATTTCATCACTGGTGAAGTGGGTCTCCGAAGAGAAGCATTTTGCACTTCTACACGGGTGAAATGTGCCTCCGAAGAGGGCTTTTGCCTTCGAAAAGGGCTTTTGATTTTGTGCTTCAAGCATGGTGAAGCGTGCCTCCGAAGATGGCTTGTGCCTCTGAAGAGGGCTTGTGCCTCCAAAAAGGGCTTTTGATTGCCTGGAAGTTACTTTCTCATGGTCGGAGGGGTCCACGGGGCGAACACAAGTTGCTTGATTGGATGTTTGTTTGCACAAACGATCGCAATTAACTAACACGGTGCCCCTTTTGTTAGTCCCACCGATCTTTTTGATTGAGGAAAGATCTCTCATTTATTGGCGTGCCTCGTTAGAGGGCTTTGGTTGGTCTTTGGGAAGGAGCATCGGTTGGTTGGTGTGCCAGGAAGGTTGCTTCTCAGGGGCGAGTAGATCCACGGGACAGACGCAAGCTGCCTGATCGGATGCATCACGATCAGTTAGCAAGGGCCCTTTGGTGGTTCTACCGGCCCTTTTATTGAGGAGCAAAATTCCTTTTGGTTGCTTCCGTGCTTGCTTGGCCATGTTCTCCCATCATCTGCCCATTAGCGATCTTTTATTATCATTTCCAAGCGTATCTTCGTTCCTTTTGTAAGTAAATTGCCTTATCCGAAGAAATGGACTTCACTGTTGAATAACTTCATGGGACAAACGCGAGTTACCTAGCTGGATGCCTGTTCATATTGACAATCACAACTGGTTAACGAAGGCTTGCCCCAGTGAAGTTGCCAACTTTTTATGTGAGGTTCTTCTTGTATAGGATTTGAATATGGAATTCTTTGTTGCTTGGTATTTTCTTTAATAAATGATTTGTAAGGCTCGCTTAGCTTTGCGATGGGTGAGCTTTGCTTTAATGACCTGCAATATTAGATCGACATTTTAGCAATACATTTTGAGTATTTACACATCGAAATATAACAGGCATTTTATAATAGAAAACACAGAATGCATAGTTTTTCATTATTCAGTCACACTGATTTCTCAGCGGTTTACAATGCAGAAGTTACACATCCATTATCATTTTAACAAATTCAAGGAATGCTGCTAAGTAAAAAATGGGTGCTAGTTATTGTTGTTTCAGAATCTCCAAGCTGGATTTCCATTTGTGCTTGATTCATAGCTTTTGGATTTATGTGCCAGAGAAAGTGAAAGATGCCCCAGTTGCAGCTTTGTGGACAATTAGCAGTCGTCCCAACTTCTGCCTGCTGGGTGTGGACCTCCTGTGACAACATTAATGACAAGCTTTTCTGAATCTTGCACTGCATTGTTGTGGTGAGAATCGGGTGGATGGGTAGGACATTGTTGATCCCGAGTGGATGAGGTTGGATCGACTCCGCTTCTCTTAACGTATTGTTGGAGTTTACCCTGCTCCAGTAATTCTTCAATCACATTCTTTAATTGGCGACATTGGTCAGTGTCATGGCCAGGTTGATTGTGAAATTGGCAGAATTTTCCATTACGCTTTGCACCTCTCGTCATCTCAGGTGGCTTAGGATACCTGACAACGTCCTTTGTTGCAAAAAAGATATTTCTTGGTGTATCAGTTAAAGGAGTATAATCCGAAGGATTAAAGCGGCGAGGTTTCTTTTCATTTCCCTGGCTCTTTCCTCCTTTATTCTCCCTTTTCTGACTTTCAGATCCTCTTTTATTAGATGGGACATTGTTATTATTAGTTTGGGCAGCAACCACTTTTGATGTCGTAGAAAGGCTTTCAAGGCGAATGAACTCGTCGGCCTTTTTATAAAATTTATCAAGTGAGTTCGGTTCCTTCATCTTTAGCCATATCCCAAATTTACTCGATTTATCAATGGCTCGCATCAAATAAGTCAGGATCATGCGTGGTTCTGCATTTTCTACCTCGGCTAAAGCTATATTGAAACGGCTCAAGAAAGATTTGATTGATTCTCCGGGCGCTTGTTCAAGGTTAGACAGTGACATTATATCCTTAGCTTTTGAAGCATACAATCTGAACTGTTCTTTAAACTTTTGCGTTAAGTCGGAGAACTTATCTACAGACCGAACTGGAAGCTTTGTGAACCAAAGTAAAGCCACACCTTCCAGGTATATTGGAAAGTATCGACACTTGATCTCGTCTAATGCTCTTGCACCGGTCATATGCCAATCGTATTTGTATAGGAAATGATTAGGGTCACTCGTTCCCCTATAGGCTTGGATAGTAGGAGGTGCAAATTTCCTTGGAAACTCCGCTCTCAGGATCCTTTCAGTAAACGGAGTTCTGCTTGGCGCAAATCCCCAATCAGCCTCATCCTCTTCCCTTTGCATGCTCTCTTTCATGATGCGGCCAACCATTTCAGACAGGTACTCTTTATTGTTCAAAGACACCTCCGGGCAAGCATCAGTTCTTCCCTCGGAAGTTTGCCCGGGCATATGTTCATGGCGAGTTGGTTGTGGCATAGACCCATCGGCTTGAAAAGGTGGCATTTCAGGAAGGGTGGTTTGATGGTTTTCTGGTTGACGATTTGCCCCGAGCAGAGAAGTTATTCTATCCATCATCAAAGCGTTTTGAGTTTCAATTTGTTGGTATAATCCAGAAACTGCGTCGTCCAATTCAGCTCTGGTGACTCCAAAGGTAGGAGTTGCTTGGTCCGTTGTTGGGGAAGCGGAAGTCCCTTCGTCAGCATTTCTGGATCTGATAGGTCTACCTCTTCTTCCAGGAGCCATTATTTCGGATCTGGTTTTTAAGAGAGGTTCTTTTTATGAATCTTTGCGAAGCAACGGTGGATGATCGCCTGAGTTGGGTTCTCAGTGAAAGCACCAAAATGTTAACGCTTAAAAGTAAACGCTAACACCCGGTGTGTGTAATTGAATCGTGAAAGCACCACCCGTTGGTACGGGAACAGAATATAAGCTGAAAATAGCAGAAAAGCAGTAAATGAATAACAGGTTTATAGTGGTTCGGCCCATAATTGAGCCTACGTCCACTTTATAATCTTTTATTGCTGATTCGGTTACAATTTGATACAATATTCTTCAAAATACAATACAACTTGATCATGAAAGCACTCTTGACTACTAGCTCAATCTTTGATCATGAAACTCAACGAATCCGTGATGGATGTAAGGAGTTCTTCTCGAAGCTTATTGTAGTGTCTCGAATGCTTGAAGATCTTTGATTGCTGAATGAGAGGAGACTTCGACAGCGTAACAGCGCTTGAAGAAATGAATGGCCAAAAGTCCTCCCCAAGTTGGAAGTGGTGGGGTATTTATAGGAGCTGATTTGGACTCTGGAAATCTTCCTAAGTCCTAAGTCGTAGCCGACTTAGGGTAGGTCGGTGACGAGTTAAGGGATTGGGTTAGGTCGGTGACGAGTTAAGGGATTGAGTTAGGTCGGTGACGAGTTAAGGGATTGGGTTGTTCCGGGCTCATCCTGTGGCTTTGTCTTCGACAAGTGTTAAGTCGTAGCCGACTTATCAGACAGGTAGTATAGGCATGGGCTCTGGACTTTAACCTCGTAGGCTTTAAGTCGTAAGACCCTTAAGTCGTAAGACCTTAACTCGTAAGCCCCTTAAGTCGTAAGACCTTAACTCGCTGAGCCCCTTAAGTCGTAAGACCTTAACTCGTAAGCCTCTTAAGTCGTAAGACCTTAACTCGCTGAGTCATTAAGTCGGAACCCCCTTTCTTTAAGTTGTAGATAGCTTAACTCGTTGAGTCATTAGGACCATGAGTCGTAGGCTGTTAAGTCGTATATTTCCTAAGTCTTTAGGAACTGGAGCTATAAGTCGTGAACGACTTAAGCTAAGTTGTAACTCTTTAGGTCGCAACATTGCTAGGTCGCAGTCTTTAGGTCGCGACATTGCTAGGTCGCAAAGTCTTTAGGTCGCGACATTGCTAGGTCGCGCAGTTACCTTCAGCAGTTAGGTCGTAGACTCTCTTAGGTCGTAGCTCCATAACTCGGTAGGTCGTAAGTCGCTCGAGCCATAGATCCTCTTTCACCAGCTAAGTCGTAAGTCGTCAAGTCCTCTTAGGTTTTAGGCTTTTTAACTCGTGGGCTTCTTATAAGTCGTGGCACCTGACTTATTCATTTCTTAACTCGTAGGTCGTTGCTAAAAGGGAGTTAACAAAGGGATTTATTAAAAATTACAGAGATTTATGGAACGAGTTATAATGAGTTGAGAATTTACAAAAGAGGTTGTAAATGTTTTTATAAGTTAGTAATAAAGGGAAATTTCCTTGTTTGGGAATATAACCATAAAATCGATATAAGTTATGAATATTTTCTAAGTGTTGAGAAGTAAGTGATTTTGAATAATATATTTATAAATATTTTCCTAAGTATTGGAAAATAAAATGTTTTGGAAATGTTGACTATGGAATGGGCATGTGGAAATATTTCACTAAGGGTTGAAATAAGATATGGTTAGAAAAATATCCTGTTATGGATATAAGTTTTGAAATGGTTTTCAAATATTGAAATATGGAAAGAGATTTGAATATATATCTTTGTAAAGATATTTTGAACTAAATATTTTGAAGGACTTATAATATGGGCCTAATGACTGCTTATGTGTGTAATTTGATAGTTAAATAACCGACTATCAAATCTGGCTAAATTCATTAATCGTTTCGAAGAGATTGGGATCGGATTTAATTATCCGAAAACCACTTCGATCTGATTTGTGCGTTACGAATTATGATATCGTGAAGATAATGGAGATGGTGATCTTGAAGGATATTCAGTTTGTTAAGTACCAGAACAACTTTTATGGATGAATGCTATCATTGCATCGTTGCCTGGAAGTAAGTGTTAGCATTCCAAGTATGAATATTATTCTTAAGGTAAATGTAGCCTCAAGCCTCATCAACCGGGAAATGAAAAAAACAGGGCATGCAGCAAGGCCAAGTGGGTCGCTCCCATTAGGGTATGATCATCACTCATCTAGAGTGGACATCTATCATCACTTTCATTTGTATGTGTTCGGGCCCATTAGTGGTGATAATATTCGGTACTAGTAGTCAAGTGCTAGACCAGTCTTATGTGGCAGGAGTACAAGATGCTCTTGTCAGACCCCGGTGCATTTTGTATAAAGATGCACCATCGGAAGATAGTTCCTTACCTTGTCATAGTATGGAATCCATTCTCCAATAAGCGCTGTACGGTTTTGATTGTGCCCAACTATGCTGAAACGTGAGATGCAAGCATTTAGCTATTTTATAATTTACTTTATATAGACACTATTATAATATCAGATGATTTTGATATAAATTGTTTTGGTTATCGTAAGGTAAAAACCCGTCTTGTTTTTGTGTGGCATGGTCTTGCGAGATACCTTTGTTTTCAAAGGATTTGATGATAGTAATAAATTCAAATTAAATTTTTTTCCCACGCTGGTTTTCCAGACTGACTCGGGTGTTATTTTTATTATAATGCTCGGGTCAGGCCGAGTATTACAGATTCAGGTTAGGATTCTATGGAGCTCAGGGGATGAGCTGGAGGATTCTCAAGCGTATTCCATGTACTTGATTATATTCCGCTGTGTGTATATGCTGTATATTCAGCACTTGTGAGGACAAGTTATTATAACTGTCTAGATTGAATTTTGATTGTTGTACTCCGATAATGGTATGTATAATAACAGTTATAGTTCTTTTTGTATAAAGAGATGCTATTATCTATTATATATTGCTCCACTACGATTGTGAGATTCTGTGTTATTGATTCTGTTTTCTTCTATCTCTTCTTCTCCACCCCAAGTTATTCGCCCTTTCGTACAATTTGTGTCGGACAAGGTGATTTAATGTCAGCTCAAAGGGTATGTAATGGCGGGTCGCTATAGGAAACCTCCAAGCTGGACCTCACCAAACCTTACCGAGTATCCGAATATTTCACATCTAATAGCGCCATTGAATCCAATCTAGATGAGATGTGAAAGTATCCTAATGGGAGCAACTCCACATAGCTTGGCCTCCTTTCGCGCTTTGGATTTAGTCATTTCCGAAAAAGGATAACAAAGCTCAAAGAGCAGCAAATCGTTTTTAAGGTAACGATACACTATGAAGAAAGCTGAATTTGGTAATTAATAAATCAACTATCGGAGATAATTAAAATGATTGTATATAGAAATTTAATATCATATATCAAACATTACTCGTCGATTCCAAACAAGTGCTATATTTCGGTTGAAAATGAAGCCAGGTAAGTAGAGATAGAGTTACCTCTAGGCATCGCCTTGACGACATTTTTAACCTTTAAGATAGAAACGATTCCAAGCCTCAACGTTTAGCGTTAAAAATATGATTAAATCCTTTCCATATAAGCGATATCGTTTATCGAATTGTTTTTCCATAACCATAATCGAATTTTACTCTTAAAAAAACACTAAACTTGTGCTTGATTTCCATATTACAATATTGGTAAAAAACACTATGGGAATACTATTTAAAAATGTTCTTTTACAAGACAAAATTTATAATACTAAGTGTATTAAAACACGAGTCAAAAACAAATGTCATTAAAACATTGTTTACTATAAACCCAAAACAATTTACACTTAGCTTTATTTATAAATAATTCCTTTTAAAGGATTTTCTCATTTAAAACAATAATTTTAAATTTAAAACAATATTTACTATCCCAAAGAAAATAAAATAATTTAAATACCTTTATAAATTTAAAACAATATTAATTATTTAAATAAACAAATTTGTTATCCTTAATAAAATAGTTAATTATTTCCAAACGCTTTTATAGCAGTAGTAAATTAACTTTAAAATCTTTATTAAATCAGTTTATTAACTTTAAACACTTTCATCAAATTAGCTAATTTACTTTAGATATTATTAATTAAAAAGATTTATTAAATTAAAATAATCATTAATTAAAATGAATAATTAATCTCAAACATTATTAATTAAAATGATTAATAAATTTTAAATACATTAATTAAAAACAATTAATTAAATTCAGATAATCATACATTAATTGGATTAATTAAATTCAAAGATTGGTAGTTAAAATGATAAACTAAAACAAAACATCATTTGTTAAAAATGATTAATTATCTATAAACCATCATTACTGATTAACTTAATTTCAATAGTCATTAGTTAAAACAATTAACTAAATTTTAAAACAATCATTAATTAAAAATGATTAATTAAAGTTCAAAATCATTAATTAAAATGACTTAATTAAATTCAAATCTCATTAATCAAATAGATTAATAAATTTCAAACATCATTAATAAAAATGGATAATTAAATTCAAATATCATTATTTAAAATGATTAATTACTTTTAAACATCATTAATTAAAATGGTTATTAATTTCAAATATCATTAGTTAAAATGATTAATTAAACTCGGCCATTATCATTAATTAAATTAATTAATTAAACTCAAATAATCATTAGTTAAAATGATTAATTAAGTATAAAACATCATTAGTAATAATGATTAAGTAGATCTAAAGATAACCCAATTTTAAACATCTTTAATTAAATTGGTTAATTAATTTCAAAATAATTAGTTACAACCATTAATTAATTTAAATAACCATTAATTAAAATGGTTAATTAATTTAAAATACCATTAATTAATATGATTAATGAATTTTAAAATTCTATTTAATGAGAACACAAGCTCAAGTTCAAAACACACATGCTAGAGCTTTGGGTATGGTAATTAATAAATGATGATATAGCGAAATCGCTATAACGACAGTTAGCAAATTAAACGTAATATCAAGATTTATTTCAATTAAACATCAATATAACGACATAAGGATGTAAATAAATAATTATTGGCGAGAAACCCCTCAAGGTCTCTTTACATATTCTCCCTGCAAACTAATGATTAAGGACATTATACATAATCATATGAGTTCATAACAATAAAGTTAATATGCCATCCATTTTCCAAACGAAAATTCAACCAAACAATCAATCAAACAATTTTACTAACATCCAAGCAATCAATAATAGTTTATACCATCATAGATATGATATAGTAAAATTGAATTTGAGTTAAACTTACATTGATTCCAGTTTTCGCCGAAGCGTTTTGGCTTTGAAATCGTTCAATTTTAGCCCAAAATTCCTCTACTCCAAATCCAACCATACCAACTCCGTTGCGAAGATAATGTCCATATGAGTGCAACATAACAAACGGTGTTCGAATCCGACCTTGTATGCAAAAGTTATTAAAATTACAACTTATCAATTAAATTAAATTAATTAATAACTTAACTACCTTTACCCCTAATTACAAACTTAATCCCTCTTCTCCAATTATCAATCGTGCATAGGAAACCCATATGCCACCATGGCTGTGCACACATAAGCAACGATACGGAGCTCCGGACCTCCGTTTGATGAACCGTTTCCACCGTTGAACTTCTCTACGCACGAGCTTCACGACCAACCCAACAACTTCACATCTGCATCCCCCTAAAAATTTTTGACCTGCTCCTCTTACTCTCATCCGTACATGGACGCGACCCCCAAATGGCGACGGTGCACCCCCGTTCGATCATCACCGACACTCCAAGTTACCACGAGTTCAACTCCGCCCACCATTCGAACAAACGTCACCAAAATCGCCTGAAAATGAAAGTCCTAGCTCCGCTGCCCAAACTTCAAGCTCCCCAAATTAGTGACGCACAAGACAAAATGGGTATGGGTTCTACAACGACCACCCAATCCATACAATTCAAGTTGACAGTATACCACACATGTCCAACTCAAATCGAATGGAAAGACGGATAGTTATGGGAAAGAAAGAGGAAAGAAGAAGAGAAGAAACTATTAACAACATAGAATCTCATAATCACAACGGAACAATATATAATATAATATCAATGATCTTTACAAAAGAGAAACTATTATATACATACATCAATCGGAGTACAACAACAAATCACAATCATCAGCCTGGACAGTTATAATAGCCTATCTTCACAAATGCTGATGATTTGCAAAACAGCGGAAAATAAACATATACATGAATACGACCTGAAGACCTCCAACTCATCTCCTGAGCTGCAATGCTTCCAAAAGCAATCTGTAAATATGCTCGGTCTGACCCCGAGCATTATAATAAGTTAACACCCGAGTCGGTCTGAAAAACAAAACACACCCAACTGGATTTTAAAGTTATATAAACTTTTGAAAATTAAAAGTATCTCGTAATACCACGCCGCACATAAACACGGATGGGTTTTTACATTACGATAACCAAAACAATTACTACAGAAAATCCATTTATATTATAATAATGTTAGGGATCAAAGTAAAGTATGAATATAGCTGAAATGCTTACATCTCATGTTTAAGCATAGTTAGGCACAACTAAGTCCGTACGACACTTATTAGAGATTGGATTCCATACAATGACTGGGCTACTGGGGTACTACCTGTCGTGGTTCATCTTTAGATAAAATAACACCGAGGACCTTACTTGGATCCCCTGCCAACATAGGACTGGCCTACCCCTTACTGGATAGTCCCGAATATGATCACCCCTCCGTTAATGGGCCCAAAGCATACAAATGAGAGATAATAACGACTCTAGATAGGGATGATCATACCCTACTTGGGAGCGACCCACTTAGCCCCGCTACATCTCCACTGTTTTAATCATTCCCGGTTGATGAGGCTTGAGGCTAGTTTTACTTTTTATATAGCACTTCCCACTTGAAATGCTAACACTGCGCTCCAAGCAACAATGCAATATCAGCATTCATCCTTACAAGTTCGTTCTGGGACTGAACGAAACATTTGAGTGCTCCGTCTCCAAATTCCATCATCTTCAAGGTGTCTTCACTTTGAAACGCATTTGTTGGATCGAAGTGGTTTTTGGACAATATATCCGATCTCGGTCTTTGAAAACAACTTTTCGATAATTCCCGGTAAACCCAACCCAATTCTTTACGAAATAAACAGTCAAAGATAAGAGCGGAATTCACCTCCTAACCGTTAGTGGATGGATTTCGTTACAATTATCCTAGGAGAACAAAATGAGATTTATACGCATAGTACAGCATCATCGGAGATGACTATGCCGTATAACTCACGTGTTTCTCCTAGATAGTTCCAAAGTTACGTTTTGGGTCCAATCCCGATAGTCGGTTATTTAACTATCGAATAACAAACATTCAATCAGAGATTTAATTCCATAGGGGAAACCAAAATGGTTAAGCACACCAGCAACCACTAACCTCCTTTTAATTAATCTTTCATTAATTTTAAATTCACTTTTTAATATTTGAATCAATTTCTTTTTACAAAGATACACACACATACACACATCCCCAAATCCTTATTTCTCAATACTTGGAAAAATATCCATATACTTATCTCAATGGTATAAGTATATTCACAAACATTTTGGGAAAGATTCCCCTTTTTATTCAATCCTAAAATCATTTATAAACCCATTATAAATCCACATTGGTTATAAAACCTTATTTATAAATCTCGAAAATATTTATGATATAAATTCTAATCATTTACTTAAAAAAACTATTATATAATAGTAGACATTATAAATAAATAAACATTAACTTTAAAACAATTTAAAATAATAATTATTAAAAGTCCAAAATATCTTAAATAAAACAATGATAATTTATCTTAAACATTATTATAAATAATAATGATTACATTCCAAAACTTTATTGATAAATAATTATTATTAATTTCAAACTATACTTAAAATTTAAATAATTAGCTTTTCAAAACATTAAAATATTGATAAACAACTTTTAAAACGTAAATATACTTCTTTGATAAAACATCCATACTTAATATCCAACATGATCATTTCCATAATTATAAAATTATATTTATAAATCTTCTTTAATAAACGCCCTTTCACAAAATCCCTTATTTATGAACTCCATTTATAACTCTATTTCCTTTATAAATCTCAATTATTTATAAATCACATTTAAAAACATCAATCACCATTCGCTTTTAACGTTACCCCAATATTGATAAATTTCTTTTATACAAGTGAAACACCCCACACCCCTTAGTATACCCAGAAAAGACACACTAAAGGATATTGTGCGTTATATGTATAGCTAAAACATTACAGAGACTAAGATTCATAAGACAAATAAGTAAAAACAGCGGAAACATTTAAATGATAACTTATTATTCAAAATAAAACTTCACAAATAAGTCTGAAAAACATCACATGTCTCAAATACCAAATACACATGTCTTATGTACTTAAAAATCTAAAATAATTACTAAACACTCACCTGTGGTCCTTAGCTCTAGTCCTTGGCCTTCCCGGATCTACTTGAGCATAGAATATTTTTATCAAAAAGATTTCCTCCTTCGAAATTTTTTCTATTTATGGTCCAACCTCTGGTAATGAACCCAAATAGAAGAAAATCTAAATGAGAAAAATAGCTAGGCCTAGGGTCTTACTTATAGTGTAGTTTAGGGATCTCAGACCATTGGGTTTGAAGATTAAATCAGGTGCAACCACGTCATAGGCTCGCTGGGAACCGTCGGATGGAAGCACGAATGCGCAGGATTGAAAAGAAATTGCAAAAACGTCATCGTTTAAGCTGGATGAATTCACGCTCAAATACAAAGGCGGGTCGACCTGTGTGTCGACCCATATATGTGGAAGGTCAACCTATGCACATTAGGGGTCGACCTGACCTATATATATATATAATATATATATATTGTTTTCATATTTCTTGTTTATTTCATAACTCCTTCGATTTAGCTCGGATTTTGACAAATTATATATGGAAATTGAGCAGAAAATTACCACGGACACAATGGTGTAACTTCCGCATCTGAAAATTTCACAAACTTATTTTATTATTTAATTAATTCGTTAATTAATTACTATATCTTAATTTTTGGGTTGTTACATTCTCCCCTCCTTAAGAGATTTCGTCCCCAAAATCTCTAAGGACAGGAGAATGAAATAAATATTTTCATCCAAATTCTACAACCAAATATTCTACCATCATCCATTACCTCCATTGTCCTTAAGTTTTCTAATGCAACTTATGTTATATGCAATAGTGTAGTGTTAATGTCCCTAACTAATGCAAAAGATTAGGCGGTCTACTGATTCAGTAGACCTCCTTTTATGCAATCATGTCCATGCCATGTATCCAAATAAATGCAAATTCCCAATGACAACTGATAGTTCTACATGCGTTCTTCAATCATCATCCAAATGCAACAATCATATGCTAATCATCCATTTATAGCAACCATGGAAATAAATTAAATTCAAATGCGCACACATCCATATGCATATGCTTTAGTGGCCTAGTTAGGCTAATCCCTAAGAGATAATAGTGCCTAATGTGTGTGTGTGTGTGTATATATATATATATATATATATATGTCCATTAGCATCCACTAGCAAACACTTGCAACCACTAGCGTCCGTCATACATAACATGTTCTAGTACATGTTTACATTCAGTCCTACCATCCATAGGTTAAATCCTAAGATCTACCCTCCCAAAAGTTACTAAAGGAAAGAACCTATTCAAAACTAAAGATGAAATAAGAAGTTCAAAACGTACCATCGAAAAGATAAGATAAGAGGTACGTATTTTCCCTTCAGCCTCCCACATAGCGTCTTCAATGCTGCCTCCCCACTACACCTTAACCAAAGGTACTTCCTTATTCCTAAGCTTCTTAATATCACGCCCAACGATCTTGGTAGGAATGTGACGAACTGATGCTTCTCTCCAATTTAACTTCCTCGAGTTGATTAGGTTCCACTACCTCTGCTGAATCATGTAAGCAATTTCTCAAGTGCGAAACATGGAAAACATCATGAACTCATGCGAGCCTCTCAGGTAGCTTTATTTGATATGCCATCTTCCCTACCCTTTCCACAATGGGGAACGGTCCTACGAATCTAGAAGCAAGTTTCCCACTTGATCCAAATCTTACTACCTTTCTTAGCGGAGATACCTTAATGAAAACCAAGTCTCCTACTTCAAAATCAAAATCCCTTCTCCGCTTATCTACATAAGATTTCTACCTATCTTGGACCATCTTCATTCTCCTTCGAATTAAATCAATCTTTTCCAAAGTCTCCCTAATCATGTCGAGACAAAGTAGCAATCTCTCTGTAGACTCCAACCAACACGACGGTGAATTGCACGGTCTTACATAAAGAGCTTCAAAAGGTGTCAACCCGATGCTAGCTTGAAAACTATTATTATGTGACATCCCGGAAATTTTGGCAATATCAATTTAATAATCGGTGATGAAAATTAAATTGATTTGACAATAATTGTGAATAATTTTCTTTTAAATAAATATTTAACTGATAATTTATCCTTTAAAAAGCTGCTAAATTTTTTTCTATTTATAATAAATAGATAAGATCTGTTTTAAATTTTTAATAAATAAAGATATGTTTTCTTATTTTAATATTTTTGGTAATTTTAGTTTGATTTAATATATTTTTTTTTAAAAGCTATTGAATAAATAATCATTTGGCTTTAAAATTTTACAGGATAAAGTAAAATTGTTTAAAATTGATTTTAGCTTAAATTTAAATTTAAAAGAAGTTTTGTTGTTCTTTTTAAATATAGATTGCTAAAAATAAGTAATTTATTTATATAGTGATAATTTCTTTTATAAAATCATTTTAATTTGATAATGAGTTTTATTTATTTTTATAGTGATAATTTCTTTTATAAATTAGTTTAATTTGATATAATATCTTATGAATAGACTATTAAAATAAATAGAAATTTTGCTTTTTTTTCAAACGATAGTTAAGTATATTTTAACATAAGTAATTTGAATAAAAGAGATAATCTCTTTTGTTTAATTATTCTAAAATTTGATAGGTGAGTTTTACAATATTAATAAATATAAATACATGTTGAAATAACAAGCAATAAAACAAATGCTCGAATATAAACATGCAGGTAAACGTGAGAACAAAGAGAATCAAAGCAAAGTAAGATATATTATACATGTATCTTATATTATGCTGGTGGCTTGTCGTCTAAGTCACAGGCAAGTATAGAGAAAAAAATAGATAAGTGTGAAGATAAACATCAAAGTACAACAACATTTAATTCTTCAATTCTTAGCAGCCAAACAATGTCAATTCGAGTGTATACAAATGTGATTTCAGCCTCCATTTTTATAAAAATCTCTGACTATAAGAAAATAAAATAAAAGAGAAAAATGATACCCTGAAAACTGTTTCAGTCTATAAACTACTTCTCTTATCACCTTCCATTTCAAATTCGAGCAAGTATAAACTACAATGAAACTTCCATTTAAATCCTAAACAAGTATACAACAACATCAAACAATTAACAACTACAACTAAACAGAAGAAAGATGATTTGAAGATCAAAGTTGAAGACAATTTCCAGTTTCCAGTTTTCAAAATTCAAGACTGTTACAAAAACAAGATGCTCTGTTCTTCTTCTCCATAAAACAGTGAGTAACAATTTTATTTAAACTTATAACTTAAGTTAATGGAATGCTTTCCTCTGTATCTTGTATGTATATGACTGTAACCTGTGGGTATCTGTTCTGTGATACCTGTATCTGTTCTTGATATTCTGTTATCTGTTTTTGGTATATATATGAAAACCAACCTCCATCTTTTGATCTATCAACTGGTTGAACCTGGTATGTGAATAAGAGTTGTTGTTTAGTTGTTATCCAAGTATTAGAAATATGTTAAAGCTGAAATAACCTATAACTACCTCTGGTAATTCAAGAAAACTGAGTCTAACTTTAAATATGTTTAAATCAAACTTCTTGTTTAAGGAAACCAGGAGTATAAATCGAAACTACACACAAAATTATGATTTTTAAAACAAGAATTACAATTTTTAAAGCTAGGAGTGAAGAGCAGTTTTGTTTTCACTGTTTTAAGCTTTTTGGGCTGTAGCTCATGATCTACGACTTCGGGAAGGTCGGCTTTGATCCTATGGTAAGGTGGTCGATCAATGATGCTAGGAAAAATATTGTATCAATGATTTATGCATTGAGGAATTTGAAATCGAGGATTTAAATTTGTAAACCTAATTTTTCTGGGTTGCGAGTTTTAGTTTGGGTCGACCACTTGGGTTGATCGAGCTTTGAGATTCTTTGGGAAGATGAAGCTCAGGTGTGGTCGAAGTCGTAGCCGAAGTAGGGAATTCTCTGGTGGTCGGAGATTGGGGTACGGTGATGTTTTCCAGGGATCGGTGATGTTCCTGGTTTGTGTTCCAGGTGGTGTCGAACTCGATTTTGATCGAGTGTCTGAGGTGTTGATCGAAGGCCTGAGAAAGAATGTAGAGGTGATCGCCGAGATGAGTGGATGGTCGCGGTTGATCGGAGATGGCGGTTGGAAGCGTGCACGTGCACCATGTTTTCTTGTCTGGCTGTTGAGTCTGGGCTGGGTGAACTCGAGATTTACTCGAGTCGATCTTTGTATTGGCTCGGGTGAAATTAACTTTTGCTCGAAGTAAACAAAGGGAAAACTCGGGTAGGTTGTATTTTTCCCAGTTTAACAGTAACCAAGTATAGCTCTAGATTTACTCGGGTAAAATTCGTATTGGCTCGGGAAATTTTGCTTTTTTTCTCGAAGCAAACTGAAGGGGTCTCGGGTCTTTGTTGTCAAGTTCAAATCAGTGTCCAGTTTTATAGTTTTAAATTATTAAGTTTCAAATTGAAACTGAGTTTAAAATTTAAGTGTTAAATTCCAGACTTTTGAGAAAAAAAAGAAAAAAACAAAATAAGTATTTTTCAAAATTAAAACTATCAAAAGATGATAAAGTGTTAAGCAAATTAATGAATCACGTGTTAAAACAATTAAGTTTTTCCCAAGAATTTATTGGCCGAGTCCAATGTAAACTATTTAACAAGATATTGAAAAACAAGATCAAGTTCTGAATATAAAAGTTAAGGAAGTAATAAATGGTATTTACTAGATGGAATAAATTGAAGGAGGATAAGTATAATTAATGTGAATGGTGAAGATTAAATAAATTTGTGTAAATACTTAAGGCTTAATGTAATAAGAAACCAAGGGTGATCAATTAAGATGATAATTAAAGGATGATTTTTAAATTGATTTGAAATCAATGAATGTTTAGGAATAAATGATTAAAGATTAGTAATTAATTTAATTCGAGGTAAATTTAATTAATTTAGGAAGTGGCGAATTTTCATACGAGTGATTGAATGATGTTAAATATCTTGAATTGGCTGGCATCTCTGATATGAAATGATGTGTAATATAATAGGTTGGATATGGTTATAAACTGCCATGTAAAGGTGATACCTTGTATTAAAAATTGAATTGTATTTCATTAGATAACTTGGGTTAAGACGACATGGGACTCAGAGAAACCGGGGTCGAGTAGCAGTAAATACCCGAAACCATTTTGATTTGAAACTTTCTATAATTCTTTATAGATTTGATTGGTGAAATCAATAGACTGAAAATGGAAGTAAATTTAAGAAACCGAATTATTTAATCCAAGTTTTTAGAACTCAGACATCGAAGTGTGGGATAAGTATGGTCTTTAGTAAGTTGTGAACTCGTGTTGATGAATGGGTTACCCGGGTTTAAATATGTTGTATGCGTTGGAAATTCATTTTAGATGGGTTTACTCACGCTGGTTTCCAGCCTGACCCGGGTGTTACTTTGATGTAATGCTCGGGTCAGACCGAGTATTACAGATTTTCAGGTAAGGACGTTCTGGAGCTCAGAAGACGAGCTGGATGGCAAGAACGTATGGAGTGTATTCCACTGTGATATATTGTGGTTATCTGAGACATGTTGTTTGTATATGTCCAATATCTGTGAATATATGTTGTAACTCTGATGTATTTAAATGTATTTGACTGATAGAGTATCCTTTGTATAAAGAATATTATTTGATATTATATTTTATCCGCTGCGAATGTGAGATTCTGTGTTTTATTTTCTGTTTCTTCTTCTATCTCTTTCTTCTTTTTCATAACTATCTAGAATTTTCGGGATCGAAAATTCCGGGTCGTTACAGTTGGTATCAGAGCTGAAAGGTTAAGCGAGAACCTTGGCTCTGGTGGGGAATACTCATTAAGGATAGGGTCAATAGTACCCTAGAATGGGTTGAGTGTATATATATATGAGAGCGTACTTGTTATTTTCTTGTATGAAGATTTTAAATGATTTTAAAGATAAATGATTTTTATAAGAATATATTTTGATATATAAAGCCATATTTCTTACTAATAAATGTTAAGGTAATTGGTTGTTAAATTATTGGAATTAAGAAATACAACCAAATTAAATTGAATAATAATAAGTTTGAAAAAGATTCAAACCGAAATTAAATTTGGATAATAATTTCCAGAATAAGATAATAGTGAATTGGTTTCCGGCTATAATAACCATAATGAAATGTTTTAAGAAAGTAAACATTTTGATGAGTAGGACTTCTAAATTGAAACTAATGGTGATAAAAAATGTGAAGTTTTAAACTGGGTCCAGAGTATGAAAATTTGGTTTCAAGGTGTTAATGAAAATAACAAATAATATAATTCAGACTATTTTGAATATAGTTTTAATTTAAAATAAGAAATGTTTGAAAGATTTTTAAGGGAATTGTTTTGAAATTAAACCAAGGGTAGTTTAAAGATAGTCTGCTGTGTGAAGGAAATAAATATGAAATAAGCTCTAAGGTAGAGTTTTGGATTTTCCTTGGAATGTTATGTGAAACCCAAAGAGAAGCAAGTTTAAAACTTATGTGGGAAGGTTATTAATCTGATGTTTAAAATTTGAATGGGAATTCAAATTGTGTAAATTGACTGGATTAGGTAAATTGAACTTAACCTTGGGAAAAGTTAAATGGGTTAACAAACAACTTGAATTGGAAATTTCAAGATGAAATTGGAAGTTAACTTGGAAAGTTAAATGGTTGATTTGGTAAGAAGTTTGTGTGATCTCAAATTGGGTTTGAGATCTAGAATTGGGAATGGAGATGTTTTAAAATAAATTGAATGATATCACCCTATTCTTATTAATAAACTTTAAATTATGAATTGGATTTGTTTAAAAGAACAAGGAAGAAAGTGTGGTAATTTATCCATTATTGGGATAAAGGGAAAATTTAATCTCAAATTGAAATTAAGAATATGGAATTTCTTGAACCGGAAATTTAAATAATGGAATTTGTAAATTAAAGTTGTTTAAGAACTGGTTTCAAAAATCGAAAGATAAAGATTGGGTAATAAATTGAATTTTTGATAAAATGATTTTGAACTCTTATTTGAACTTTGAAATGAGTTAAGTAAAGATAATTTAAATTGGAATTTTGAGAATTTGACTCAGAATTAAATTGGTTAAAGATTTGGATTATTGATAAAGGTAAATCTGATTTAAAGGGGTTAAATCAACTTTTGAAAATTTAACTCGAGTTTATATAATAATTCGAGATGGTTTGAAATTAAGATTTAAATGGAATTAATTCAAATTGAATTTAGTTTGAATTAACCAGAGTTTAAAATGGATAAGTATAAGATCTAAATGGAAGATTTGAATTGGGACTAGATCAATTTAATGGAAAAATTGATTGAAATTGAGATTTGGAAGTTGAACAGTTTGACTCTAGGCTATTTTCAAAATAAATTGTTTAATATAAATCTATTTTCCCAACTATTTACTATACAACTTTTCTTTTTAAACCTAAAACTATCTTAAGCTTTTTTTACAATTACTTTCGGAACTATTTGACTATTTCACAACTGTTTTATAAACTAATTACTACTTCTCAACTATTTTACAAATTAATTACTATTTACAATTATTTTGCAATTATCTACGATTTCTGAAAACTATTTAACTGTTTTTCAACTATTTTATTTTTAGTTAACTATTTTACAGCTATTTTACAAATTAATAATTATTTTTCAACTACTTATCTATTTTAAATTTTTCAAGAAAATTTCTAAATATAAACTGTTCGGAGTTCAAACTGTTATTGAGTAAATACCCAACTGAGATAAGAGTTGAAGTGATAATCCAAATGGGGATTTAGGCAAATGTGGGTAAGTGAATGAAAATTTAAGTGAATGTGAATAGAAGGTAGAAATTGACTTGGTTAATAATCAATGAAGATAAGTACGTAGGATGTACGTATATTATTTTACTCGCATAGTGGTTTGATCCAGATTCGAGCACAGAATTTCGAGATAGTATTATCGATCCGAGTTGGGATTTTTCGCTCGATTTTTGACGGTGAACCTGGATATGGATTTTTGATTGATTCTGGATATTCTCTATCATAGGTGTGACTATGCAAGGAGAATGACGATTTCTGATCAAGAAACCAGATCTGAGTCCGCACTAGGAAGTTGGGTGGACGATACTAGTTCGGAAGTGAAATTGTATGATTGAGTGAGCGATCAGATTGATATTGCGTACGAATGATATGGGGACATCGTACGAGTTTGAATGAAATTGGCATTGAAAATTTGTGGATAAAAACTGAAAAGATTTTTGAAATTGAAAGTATATTTTGAGAAATTGACAATGAATAAAGGTGGAAATTTGATTTTGAAGTTATAGATAAAAGGTTATAAGATGATTTTTGAAATGGAAAATATATTTGTGAATATTTGAGGAACTAAAATAAAATAAATTTAAAAATTATATTTCTATGGTAGAAATTAACTTTATGGAAATAAAGTGGAAATTGAATATTTTTCTGAGAAGTTTACTTTATAATAAAAGTAAGAAATTTGGCAAGTGACTTTATAAAGCAATCAAATTTGAATATTTGATTGGGAATAAACAAAGTTACGTATCTTTGTTATATATGATAAAACTCCCCTTATTGAATCCATTGCCAGAAGAAAAAGGTTTTTGAAAGTTTTGAAGTATACAAAGGAAACTTATACAAGTATAAAGCGATTTAAAGATTTCCCAAGGAAATTATATATATGAATATATATATATATATAAAAGATTTTATGGAAATGGTTTTGAGAAAAAGGTTTTGGGAACCTTTGGATTTGGAAAAGGCTTTTGATTTTTGGATAAAATCAATATTGGGATTTGGAAAAGCCTAATTTGAGAATTTTCGATTTTGGGAATCGATTTTGTGTAAAGGAGCTTATATGAAATTCATACTAGGTGTATGATTTGGAAAATGCTATATGTGTATAGTATAAAGTATTTTGAGATTGGCTCTGGGGAAAAAGGCGCTCCCTTAAAATGAACTTCTCAGGAGTGCCACAGGGTGGTACTGCCTTGAGCCTCTAAGGGAGAGGTTCTAAAGTTGATCCTGTGAGGAGACCGGACAAAACTAGTTCCTGAGGATTATTTGTAGCGTAAGTCGAGGGGTTGGTGCCCACAGAGGCATTTGGGTTATGCTGTGATGATAGTGTAACTCGATGTCACTGCGATCTACTGCAGACCATAGCGAAAGTCGAGTGTGCCGCTGAGAGCCAACAGTCTATGTTTGATTTTATATCGGTAGACTGCGACACTATGGTAACATAGCGAAAGTCGTGTGTGCCGCTGAGAGCCAACAGTCTCTGTTTGATTTTACATCGGTAGACTGCGACCTATGTAGGAGTGGAGAAGTTTCATTTTGACAGCGTAAATCGTGTGTGCCGCTGAGAGCCAACAGTTACATGGACTTTTGCTGCGACGGCAACGTAACCCTGGATGTAACTGCGATCTGTTGTGGGTTCTATGGTGTAATCAGTTACGTGGACTTTTGCTGCGACGGCAACGTAACCCAGGATGTAACTGTGACCATGGATGGGTGTGATGATTTCCAGAGCATTCTCACCAAAGATATTTCCTCTATTTTCAAAACTGTTTCTATATTTTCAATAAAATTATTTTTCAAAATATTTTCACTGGGTGTTGGACACAGGTGTACCAAGCACTTATAGATTTTCAGTCGTACGCCTGATCAACGTATGACCGAATTTCTATAAGAACAAGGACGGACCTGTCAAAACATCGAGTTATAAGGTATTTTTATAAAAACTATTTTAGTAATATTATATAGATATTAAAAAGTGTTTTAAAGATGATTAAAGGATATTTATCTAATATTAAGTATTTTAATAAATTCTGGCTTCGTTCCTTTTAGAGAACGAAAAGATTCAAAGAGGGGAGGAATGTGATGACCCGGTATTTATACTCGGGGAAACTCGAGAGAATTCTAACCAGAATTTTATCTGGATAGTTAGATTTGTTTGATTGGTTGCTAAGGTTGTTAGCATATGTTTGATATGTGCTTGTATTTTAAAATTAAATCTTTAATTGGATTATTAAATTACCTTTGTTTAAATTTCGGGGACGAAATTCTTTTAAGGGGGGAGGAATGTGACATCCCGGAAATTTTGGCAATATCAATTTAATAATCGGTGATGAAAATTAAATTGATTTGACAATAATTGTGAATAATTTTCTTTTAAATAAATATTTAACTGATAATTTATCCTTTAAAAAGCTGCTAAATTGTTTTCTATTTATAATAAATAGATAAGATCTGTTTTAAATTTTTAATAAATAAAGATATGTTTTCTTATTTTAATATTTTTGGTAATTTTAGTTTGATTTAATATTTTTTTTTAAAAGCTATTGAATAAATAATCATTTGGCTTTAAAATTTTACAGGATAAAGTAAAATTGTTTAAAATTGATTTTAGCTTAAATTTAAATTTAAAAGAAGTTTTGTTGTTCTTTTTAAATATAGATTGCTAAAAATAAGTAATTTATTTATATAGTGATAATTTCTTTTATAAAATCATTTTAATTTGATAATGAGTTTTATTTATTTTTATAGTGATAATTTCTTTTATAAATTAGTTTAATTTGATATAATATCTTATGAATAGACTATTAAAATAAATAGAAATTTTGCTTTTTTTTCAAACGATAGTTAAGTATATTTTAACATAAGTAATTTGAATAAAAGAGATAATCTCTTTTGTTTAATTATTCTAAAATTTGATATGTGAGTTTTACAATATTAATAAATATAAATACATGTTGAAATAACAAGCAATAAAACAAATGCTCGAATATAAACATGCAGGTAAACGTGAGAACAAAGAGAATCAAAGCAAAGTAAGATATATTATACATGTATCTTATATTATGCTGGTGGCTTGTAGTCTAAGTCACAGGCAAGTATAGAGAAAAAAATAGATAAGTGTGAAGATAAACATCAAAGTACAACAACATTTAATGCTTCAATTCTTAGCAGCCAAACAATGTCAATTCGAGTGTATACAAATGTGATTTCAGCCTCCATTTTTATAAAAATCTCTGACTATAAGAAAATAAAATAAAAGAGAAAAATGATACCCTGAAAACTGTTTCAGTCTATAAACTACTTCTCTTATCACCTTCCATTTCAAATTCGAGCAAGTATAAACTGCAATGAAACTTCCATTTAAATCCTAAACAAGTATACAACAACATCAAATAATTAACAACTACAACTAAACAGAAGAAAGATGATTTGAAGATCAAAGTTGAAGACACTTTCCAGTTTCCAGTTTTCAAAATTCAAGACTGTTACAAAAACAAGATGCTCTGTTCTTCTTCTCCATAAAACAGTGAGTAACAATTTTATTTAAACTTATAACTTAAGTTAATGGAATGCTTTCCTCTGTATCTTGTATGTATATGACTGTAACCTGTGGGTATCTGTTCTGTGATACCTGTATCTGTTCTTGATATTCTGTTATCTGTTTTTGGTATATATAAGAAAACCAACCTCCATCTTTTGATCTATCAACTGGTTGAACCTGGTATGTGAATAAGAGTTATTGTTTGGTTGTTATCCAAGTATTAGAAATATGTTAAAGCTGAAATAACCTATAACTACCTCTGGTAATTCAAGAAAACTGAGTCTAACTTTAAATATGTTTAAATCAAACTTCTTGTTTAAGGAAATCAGGAGTATAAATCGAAACTACACACAAAATTATGATTTTTAAAACAAGAATTACAATTTTTAAAGCTAGGAGTGAAGAGCAGTTTTGTTTTCACTGTTTTAAGCTTTTTGGGCTGTAGCTCATGATCTACGACTTCGGGAAGGTCGGGGTTGATCCTATGGTAAGGTGGTCGATCAATGATGCTAGGAAAAATATTGTATCAATGATTTATGCATTGAGGAATTTGAAATCGAGGATTTAAATTTGTAAACCTAATTTTTCTGGGTTGCGAGTTTTAGTTTGGGTCGACCACTTGGGTTGATCGAGCTTTGAGATTCTTTGGGAAGATGAAGCTCAGGTGTGGTCGAAGTCGTAGCCGAAGTAGGGAATTCTCTGGTGGTCGGAGATTGGGGTACGGTGATGTTTTCCAGGGATCGGTGATGTTCCTGGTTTGTGTTCCAAGTGGTGTCGAACTCGATTTCGATCGAGTGTCTGAGGTGTTGATCGGAGGCCTGAGAAAGAATGTAGAGGTGATCGCCGAGATGAGTGGATGGTCGCGGTTGATCGGAGATGGCGGTTGGAAGCGTGCACATGCACCATGTTTTCTTGTCTGGCTGTTGAGTCTGGGCTGGGTGAACTCGAGATTTACTCGAGTCGATCTTCGTATTGGCTCGGGTGAAATTAACTTTTGCTCGAAGTTAACAAACGGAAAACTCGGGTAGGTTGTATTTTTCCCAGTTTAACAGTAACCAAGTATAGCTCTAGATTTACTCGGGTAAAATTCGTATTGGCTCGGGAAATTTTGCTTTTTTTCTCGGAGCAAACTGAAGGGGTCTCGGGTCTTTGTTGTCAAGTTCAAATCAGTGTCCAGTTTTACAGTTTTAAATTAATAAGTTTCAAATTGAAACTGAGTTTAAAATTTAAGTGTTAAATTCCAGACTTTTGAGAAAAAAAGAAAAAAACAAAATATGTATTTTTCAAAATTAAAACTATCAAAAGATGATAAAGTGTTAAGCAAATTAATGAATCACGTGTTAAAACAATTAAGTTTTCCCCAAGAATTTATTGGCCGAGTCCAATGTAAACTATTTAACAAGATATTGAAAAACGAGATCAAGTTCTTAATATAAAAGTTAAGGAAGTAATAAATGGTAATTACTAGATGGAATAAATTGAAGGAGGATAAGTATAATTAATGTGAACGGTGAAGATTAAATAAATTTGTGTAAATACTTAAGGCTTAATGTAATAAGAAACCAAGGGTGATCAATTAAGATGATTTTTAAATTGATTTGAAATCAATGAATGTTTAGGAATAAATGATTAAAGATTAGTAATTAATTTAATTCGAGGTAAATTTAATTAATTTAGGAAGTGGCGAATTTTCATACGAGTGATTGAATGATGTTAAATATCTTGAATTGGCTGGCATCTCTGATATGAAATGATGTGTAATATAATAGGTTGGATATGGTTATAAACTGCCATGTAAAGGTGATACCTTGTATTAAAAATTGAATTGTATTTCATTAGATAACTTGGGTTAAGACGACATGGGACTCAAAGAAACCGGGGTCGAGTAGCAGTAAATACCCAAAACCATTTCGATTTGAAACTTTCTATAATTCTTTATAGATTTGATTAGTGAAATCAATAGACTGAAAATGGAAGTAAATTTAAGAAACCGAATTATTTAATCCAAGTTTTTAGAACTCAGACATCGAAGTGTGGGATAAGTATGGTCTCTAGTAAGTTGTGAACTCGTGTTGATGAATGGATTACCCGGGTTTAAATATGTTGTATGCGTTGGAAATTTATTTTAGATGGGTTTACTCATGCTGGTGTAACAACCCGCATATTTATCGGTTGTATATTTAAATATTTTATTTAAATATAATGTCGTTTGTCGGATTATAGTCCGAAAGGCTACTTTTTGCAAACAGTCGAATTGAGACTCGAGACCACTTCCATTGAGTTCAAAATGCCGTTTGCGATCTTTTTGAGTATAAGCTTCGAGATGTTTGGAGTAAGTCGATTTTTGCTACTTTTTCTATTGGGTTTTGGGTTTGGGTTCAGCCCACTAGCTTAACTAATACCCTAACTCAGCCCTCTCCTCTCCATTCACTCATTCTCATTCCTCAAACTCAAGCTTCAACTGAAAATGGTGGAGGGGAAAGGGAATTAGAAATTCCAAGCCCTAGATTGAATAGCAAACTTGAATCCTTGCTCCAAAATCAAATAGAAGCCATTGGTAAGCCTCCTCTTCATCTTCTCCAACTCTTTCTCCTTCAATTTCAGAAAGTTTCCTAACCCTAACTTAGGAAATACTTGTTTTGATCTTAGATTGAAGCTTGTAGAATTGAAGTGGAGTGTGATTGGTTGTTTCCTTGCAATTGAGCTTCTTCTTCTTTGCTTGTGTGTAAAAAGGTGAGTTTTGAACTCACATCTACTTCTCTTGATATCATTGATGTTGGGTATGAATTCCTAACAAGTATTCATGTTCTATTGCTTTTGAGTTGGAAGGAATTGGTATTCATTTGATAGGGCAAGAAGTGCTGAAAAACAGGCTCCGGCCGACCGAACGCAGGGTCCGGTCGACCGACCTGCTGGTTGAGCACTTCCCTGCCTCTGTTCTGGAAGTGCAGGAAATTGGGCTCCGGCTGACCGACCTAGGAAGTCCGGTCAACCAACCTGCTTCCCGAGAATTTTCCAGAACAGTGTCCGGTCGACCGAGCCCTGTAGCCGGCCGACCGACCTGCTCCTATTTTCCATGTTTTGCCTATTTTTGTTCGTTTTGATCGGTTTTCCAAATCTTATCGATGCAAGTTGGTTTTTAATGTTTGTTATTGCATCTTTGGCTTTGATAACATACTTTTGACTTCATTCACGAGTTTTATAAATAATCCCTCTAAATCGTATTAAAAGCTCCCTTCTCCGCTTTATAAATTTCTATTTAAACACACACGATTTTGCACTTCGAACGAAGTGGAAAGGAGATTAAATGGTTAGGTAAAACACGGACCATGAATCCGTGCGTTCACCTTTCCGATTAGTCCCCGACCTATTCGATTGATCGTTTTGATCTTTATGTCTGGTTTACCGATGACATGAGGTAAACTTTGTAATGCTTTGAGTGTGAAATTGGCTAATGGATAGTAAACCGTTTAGTGCGAACGAGTGGTTATGGGACATACGTTAACACTTTTCGGGTTCCTTTTCGAGAGTTATGACACATTCCGCCAGTTAGTGGTGTCCAGTACTGGGCCTCCGGACCTTCGCCACTACGGTTTGTTGCCTTCGGGGTTTATTGCCTTCGGGTTAAGCCTTCGGGGTTTGTTGCCTTCGGGTATGTTGCCTTCGGGTATGTGGCCTTCGGGTTTGTACCTTCGGGTGTGTGCCTTCGGGTTTGTTGCCCTATAGTATCGCTTCCGATGTTGGTCTTTATGAGCCGCATGGGTGATATTTGGGTTTGGAGCCTTCGGGCTCATGGATCCTTGTTTATACAGTACTGAGCTCGAGCAATCTTTTGTTGTTTTCATTGATACGTATATTCCCTAGGTATCGCCCTTCGGTGTTGGTCTTTTTGAGCCGCATGATATGTAGCGATCATCTAGTGGAACTTGTATACCTTTATTGGTATTTGTTATTTGCCTTTTGGCTTGATTTGGGATATGATGTCCTTTGTTTATTTGAGATGCCGATGATATGAGGCTTGTTTTGTTATGTTCATCTTTTGTTAGATGAGTGTGTTATCTCATATAGAGATATTTGTTATACCATATGATCTTGCAGGTTTATTGTTGATCAGTTTATCTAACTGATTTGTTTATCTAGACTGACCCGTGTATTTTATACTCGGGTCAGACCGAGATGTTTTAGGTTAGGTGCTTTTGGACTTAGCCTCTTTTGCTTCCGCATGCACTATTCCGCTAGCTTCTTTTTGTTATAGCTTTTTGTGTAGTCCTTATCTATTGTAACTATGATATGTATTCTTGTGAACTCGTCTGTATATTGTGGTTTGCTATACCACTTGACATGTATCATTTTGTATACTCTGCTTTGTATCAGTATATGTGTATATGATGATCTACTGTTCTGTGATGTATATTACATTGAGTTGTTACATTTTGTTCTGATAGATCCTCCAGCCACCTATGGTTTTGAATTAAGTATTTATTGGATATGTCGATTCGTTTGATATGGTAATTGTCGATGTATTCAGTAGATAGTTAAGGAAAAACTATAGATGGTCGCTCCTATCCAGCTCTATTCTCCGCATTAGTAGACGGTGTTACCTTGTAATACTCTTTGCTAATGTGGGTCTCGGAGTGGGGCGTCACAGCTGGTTTCCAGCCTGACCCGGGTGTTACTTTGATGTAATGCTCGGGTCAGACCGAGTATTATAGATTTTCAGGTAAGGACGTTCTGGAGCTCAGAAGACGAGCTGGATGGCAGGAACGTATGGAGTGTATTCCACTGTGATATATTGTGGTTATCTGAGACATGTTGTTTGTATATGTCCAATATCTGTGAATATATGTTGTAACTCTGATGTATTTAAATGTATTTGACTGATACAGTATCCTTTGTATAAAGAATATTGTTAACGTTAAAAAGTGAACGCTAACACCCGGTGTGTAATAGAATCGTGAAAGCACCACCCGCGTGACGGGAACAGAATTTAAGCAGTAAAATGGTAGAAAAGCAGTAAAAGACAGCAATTTATAGTGGTTCGGCTTGAGATTAAGCCTACGTCCACTTTGAATCTCTTTATTACTGAATCCGGTTACAAATCGATATAAATCTCTTATCAAAACAGTACAATTTGATCACAAGAAACAATCTTGACTACTAGCTCAATCTTCGTCGATGAAATTCGATGAATCTGTGTTGGATGTAAGGAATTTCTCTTGAAGCTTGTTGTAGCGTCTTGAATGTTTGAAGATCTTTGATTGCTGGATGAATGGAGACTTCGACAAAGTAACGGCGCTTGAAGAAATGAATGGCCAAAAGTCCCCTCCTTGTTGGAGATGATGGTGTATTTATAGAGTTGAGTCTGGGCAGAGAATTTTCCCAAGTCCTAAGTCGTAGCCGACTTAGTATAATCGCGGCCGACTTATGATAGGTCGCAGCCGGCTCATCAGTTTCAACACTTCCTTAGTAGTTCACCTCCTCTTCTGGTTTTATGCTTCAAGTCCTAAGTCGTCCCCGAGTCATTGTCTTGCAGCATAAACGTTGAGGCTTTGGATTTCGACTAAGTAGTTTTAAGTCGTGGCCGACTTATAGAAAGTCGTAGGTCGTAAGTCGGCGGCGAGATAGGGGTGTATGTTAGTTGCCTCTGAGTGTCTAGAACAAGCGAGTCATAAGTCGGCAACGACTTAGCATGCGTCATAGGTCGGCAACGATTTAAGAGATGCATCTTGGGTTACATGATCTCTTCTGAACGAGTTAGTATAAGTCGTACGCGACTTATAGAAAGCAGTAGGTCTTATGTTGTAAACCATTTCATTAAGTCGGAGACTTCCTTATCTCGTAGACTCTTAAGTCGGAGCATCTCTTAAGTCGGAGCATCTCTTAAGTCGGTGTCTACCTTAACTCGGAGAATTCCTTAAGTCGGCTCCTGTTAGGTCGGAGCTACCTTAGGTCGGCGCTTTTCTTAACTCGGAGCCCTTTTTAAGTCGGAGCTCTTCTTAAGTTGGTTCCTGTTAGGTTAGACTTGTTCTTAAGTCGGTGACGCCTTTAGCTTGTTAGGTCGTGAGTCGAAAGAGGGTTAACATTTGCCCCTCGAAGTACACTCCTTAAGTCGTAAGTCGTGTGCTTCGATTTCCTTAGCTCGCTTCTTGATGAGTGCGCTAGATAGCGACCGACTTAAGATGAGTCGTAGGTCACGAACGACTTAGGATAAGTCGTAAGTCGGATGTGTCGATTCACCTTTCACTGTCCCAGAGTATAAATAGCTTAAGTCGTTCCTTCTTCTCCTTCACCTGTTTCATTCCGTCATTTGCAAGCATTCAAGCTCTTCTCAGACAAATTCAATTACTCGATCGCCAGTTATTCTTATCATCATACCGCGTAAGTGAACTCGATTATTCAATCTCCGATTATCACTGAATTATGAATCCCATTTTCAACCTATTTTCCTTATGCCATGCTTCATAATTCTTGTTTCAATCGATTACTGATGGGTTCAAGATGACTTGCATTGGCTTTGGACAATCTGTGTGAATGAGGCGATATATTGCAGCGATTCTGTTTTCCTGACTCGAGATTTGTGATGGAACGGAATTGCATCAGATTTGTGGTGATTTTAGGGCGATTTAATCGGCATGGGAAGATGAAAGTTTTTGTTGATGGAAAGGCCAATGGGCTAACGGGTTAATGGGTTAGGAGTTAGGCGAATTGATGTATTGGGGAGAAGACGAACGACTTAAAGCCTTTGTCATTCGAACAGAAATCTTGACTGCTGACTTTAGTGCTCAGTCGTATCCGACTTAGGATAGGCCATAGGTCGGCAACGACTTAAGAACGCAGTTTGAACAGAACTTACGACTTAACTTTCATTGCTTCGTGTTAAATTGTGTACGACCTACAGTAGTTCGTAGATCGGTAACGATCTAGGACTTAAGATATTTCCTTGCGGTGCGGCTAACAGAACTGAGGCCTTGAATCGCCTTCACCCCCTTAAGTCGTGGCCGGGTTAAGACTTAGTGAAATATTTGAACTCGCATTCTCTAACTTGGAACATACTTTTGACATGAACTTCTTGACTCGAAAAGCTGGAACAAACTGCCTAATTTTCAACTATTTGAACCTTTCTACATGCCACATTTATCTTGCAAGCCAACAACCTGTTAACTCACAGCATTCACAAAATATTGGGACGAATATACTGCCACTGATTGCCCGCATCAAATGACAGATTAGTCGATAAAGAAAAAATCAAATTAAATGCACTGCATGAATGAAATGTTGTACAATAACCAATTCAAGTGAAGTATTAAAGCAAAATCGTAATAGCCAACTGAAACTGATTTGTTTACATTAACACTGTACTTAGATATTAACAAGTTCTGAAATCTCATAATCAACAGATTGTCGACTAGTTTAATTCCAGTTGTCTTTACTTGTTATTTTTTCTTTTATTGGTTCTGCACAACACTTCACACTTTTTAGGAAACGTGCACCTTAATATTTGATCATCCAGTTCCTTATGTAGAATGACATCTCAACACGAAGATTTGGAACCAGCTGGAGGAGTTTTTCCAATCGCTACTCCATTAAACGATCCTCCAGAAAGGACTCCTACTACTTTGAGCCATAAAACCTTTTGTCAATTATGCACCCAGTTTGGCATTGCCGAAGCTGACGCTTTGCTCCCTGGAATAGATGATACTGCTGATAGACCGCCCCATGGCTTTGTCGCAGTTAACCGCCAAATGTGCTCGAGCGGAGCTATCCCCCCATTTAATGACTGCCTTCGAGAACTTCTTCTCCGACTATCTATCTCCCCTTTTCAATTACACCCTAATGGCTACGCCATCCTGCTGGGACTGTGTGTGCTTTTTAGTAGAACGCTGGGCCGTTTTCCCAATTTTGGAGAAATTCGCTTCCTGTGCACATTTACAAAGCACAAAGACCATCCTTCCATTACAGTTGTGAGAAGTGTTAGAAATCGTAAGTTGATCGTTGGTCTCCCCGACAGCGTTCACAATTTCCTAAGTCAGTTTTTCTATGTCCGCTGTCCTCCAGGATTTTACGCCATCTGGAGAGTAGGGAGTAAGATCATTTGTCTCTGCTTCTTATGTTTTTTCGAACTTGTCGAAGTTCGAGTTATCGAGTGTTAACTTTGCCCTTTTCTTTTCAGCTCTTCCTCCTCCTTCTAGAAATCCTGGTCACAAAGCGACTTTTGAGAGGCTTATGGCAGTGCCGGTTGAGGAAAGGAGTATCCAGTTTCTATTGACAGACGAATTTTTACATCAATTCGGTCTTTTACACTCTTCTCACTTTACCCAGCTTCGTGAAGTTTCTAATCTTCCAGCGCAGACATCAGATGCCCCAGCTTCAACGGAAGATATGGCTTCAAAGGAGCCAACTGTAGACACTACATTAGTAAAGTGTTCTACTTCTATTGGCATTGCGGGAACGTCCAGCAAACCGGCGCTTGCTCCAATTATTGAAGAGGACGAAAATCCTCGAATTTCTGAAAAATCAGCCAACGTGGAAGTTGAAAAGGAGAATTCTGCTGAGCATCATAATGATGACACCTTTGATGACTTGAGTGACATAATGATAACTTCTCAAGAGCTTTTCAAGGATAATATTCCAAAAGCGAACTCTCCTGTCGTTGAAGCGACTTCCTCTTTGAAACAGACCTCGACGCCTTCTACACCTGTCGTCTCCGTTCCCGCACTAAAGCGTGGTTTGTAGTTTGACGCACGTAGTTCGCACGCTGCACACACTTAGGATTTTTCTGCACTTATAAGCATTTACTCTTTCTTTCTGGAAATTTCTAAACTTTACTTCTTTTCCGTTTTCAGATTCTCCGATGGGGCATTCCGGCTCATACTATGACTCATTTCAGCGCCATGGAGGCCGTGGATCTTATGACTTTAGGAAATATCTTGGTGACCAGAGAGAGACAGATGAGGAAAGGGCTCAAAGGAAGGCTCAAGAAAAATGGGATTATGAGCAGCGATAGAGAAGAAGAGACGCTGATCGATATGATTCTTCTTACAGAAGTTACGATTCTCATAAGCGAAAGTCTTATGATGACAAAGGGAAGACTCATATTACTGATGAATCAAGCAAACGGTCCAAGCCAAGTGACGCATCTGTAATTTCTGAGAAAACTGATGCTCCTATCCCTTCTGATACTCCGACCGGCTCTCCTCCTCTGAAGAAATCTGATATTCAAACAATCATTAACAGGCCACAATATCAAGTTAAAGACGGCCCTCCAACGCTTCAGAGCCGATTTCTGAATTGGTGCCTAAAAGGAGTGCGCTTTGACTTGGATTTGGTTCCGATTGATAAGCAAGACATGCTTAAAAGTCTTGACGCGGTCAGGCTTAATATTGAGAGGATGTCGCAATGGCAGAAACTTGTCGACGAACTTCAAAGGGTCAACCACATGAATCTTGAGGCGATGATGACCATGGAGAATGATAAATCAGAATGGGACAAATGGCGCAAGCAGCATGATGCGGAGATGACGAGCATTGCAGACGACAACGCAAAGCTTGGATCTGAAGTTAAGCAGCTTAAGGAAAATCTCGCTTCTTCTTCTACATCATACACTCAAAAAGAAGAAGTCTTTCAGAAGCAAGTGCGGGATGCACATGCTGCACAAAGAGATGTCGAAATGAAGCTTGCCGCCGAACAGCACATTACTGAGAAATATCGCACAGAAAACACCGAACTGCGGGAAAAGGTCACCTCCCAGAACGTAGAGATTGAGTTACTAAAGTCTCGACTCGCTAAAGCTGAGACAGAGCGTGATGCGGCTATTGCTGGTCGGGTTGCTGCCGTTGCCGAAAAGGAAGCGGCTGAGCAATCACATGAGGCGACGAAAGCAAACATCAGCTCTACCTTATTCGACTTTTATTTACACAGTGTTCTGGGTCGTGGGAGTCTCGCTTTTCTGGGTCCAAATTATGAAATTACATTGGCTGAAGTGTGGGAAGTCGCAATTGACATGCTTGGCGGGGCCGGCTATGATGAGTCGGAACTTGAGGAGCGCTATCTTGATGATGAGGCTCGTGCCGCTCTTGTTAAGGGGAAGAAGCAGCTTGCTAAAGTACGGGCTGAATCAACGGGAGAAGAGCTTTCAAAGGAGAAAGCTCCTTTAACTGCCCCTGTTCACACTTCCACTTCGGCCGATGTAAATATTATGGATTCCGGCTCCCATTCTTCACTCCCAGCTAAAATTGCCCAAGAAACTGCGACCACTCCCACTAAGGATGAGGCACCGGACGATACTGAAGCCGAGAAATTTGAGATTGACCTTGCGAAGCCAACTCCTCCAGGTAATTTTGGCGTCGTCCCGGGCCCAATGAACCAGTTATTTGATTTAACCGAGTTTGATGACCTTCGTACTTGTTACTTAAACTTTGGTGAACCGATACCTTCTCTATTTTCGGGAGATATTGATTTTAACTTCTTTTCTTCTACAGCGGAGGCACCAAACACTACACAAGTTTCCACTCCTTCAGTTGCTGTACCTCCATCTTTACAAATTACTCCTCCTTCTGCTTCCCAACCGGGATCGCAGGCAGAAAAAATTGAAGCTCTTCAAGGCCTGGACGATCCGGCTATTTCGCAGGAGCAGAAGGCGGAGGATCTTGAGGACGTTGAGAAGACCCCGGAGCGGTCTCTAGATGATGACCCGAAGCTTTCAACATTGCTTGCTACTCCGGGGAGCGAATCTTCTTCGAAGAGGAAGGGGAAGCGTGCCGTAAGGAAGAAGAAGAGAAGTGCTTCGACTGGGGAAGACAAAACAGAAGAAGACCCAACCACTCCTTCTTCTCCGTCCCGTCCACATCGGATTCCGAAATTAACTATTAGGCCAAGCAAAGGCTCCTAGGGTGGCGGAAAGAAAGAGTGACAAGCTGGACTTTCTACTTCTTATTTTGCTTTTTACATGTATAGACCGGAGATTGTGCGGGTACCGGTCCCTGCTTTTGCTTTTTTGAGATATCTGCACATGTAAAGAATTTTCATAGTACTAAATAAAACAGTAATTTTACTTATACAACTTCTTGTGTATGTGAGAACGCATCTGTTTCTCTTTTTTAGTGTAGAATAAACGATTCCTTTTACTTGTACAAACTTTTTGTCTGTGTTTGGGAATACATTTATTCCACGTCTATTTTTCGTGATATTGCAATGAACTTGTGGCATGTTGTGTTTATTAATATAATTGAATTGTATAGTATTGCCCCCATGCCGTAAGTGCATTGCAATATTCCTAGCTTTTTCAGGACTAATACTCTTATTTCAGAGAATAATTACTCCGCTTTTAAGGGGAGAATCATTCTGCTTTTAATAGAGTATATCTAGTCTTTAGAGGAATTTTTATTTTCTCTTTCTGAAGAACGCTTCAACTTTCAGGGATAATCACTTTTATTTATTAAGAAGAGAATTTTCCTATGAAGTGAAATGAACTCTTCTGAAAGAATTTTGTAGTATTTCAACTTTTTTAGGAGGAACTTTTTGAGATGAACAAGTTAATCCTTCCTTTAAGAGTTGAACTGTGCTTCCGGAGAATGCTTTTCGTTCGAGTATTCTATTTTGGGACATGCCTCCAAAGAGGGCTCCTCTTAAAGAGTTGTGCCTCCGAAGAGGTCTTGTGCCTCCGAAAAGGGCTTGTGCCTCCGAAGAGGGCTTGTGCCTCCGAAGAGGGCTTGCGGTGCCTTGGGAAAGGGCTTTTGCCTCCGAAGAGGTCATGTGCCTCCGAAGAGGGCTTGTGGTGCCTTAGGAAAGGGCTTTTGCCTCCGAAGAGGTCATGTGCCTCCGAAGAGGGCTTGTGCCTCCGAAAAGGGCTTTTTGATTGCCTGGAAGTTACTTTCTCATGGTTGAGTAGATCCACGGGGCGGACGCAAGTTGCTTGACTGGATGCTCGTTTGCACAAACGATCGCAATCAATTAACAAGGGCCCTGTTCCTTTAGTTTAAGAAGGTGCCCCTCCGGTGGTTCCATCAATCTTTTTTGATTGAGAGAAGTACTTTCATTTTTTGGCGTGCCTCATTAGTGGGCTTTGTTGAACTTTGAGAAGGAGCGTCGGTTGGTTGGTGTGCTAGGAAGGTTGCATCTCAGGGGCAAGTAGATCCACGGGACGGACGCAAGCTGCCTGATCGGATGCATCACGATCAGTTAGCAAGGGCTCTGTTCCTTCTGCTTGGGAAGGTGTCCCTTCGGTGGTTCTTACTGGCCCTTTTATTGAGAAGCATACCTCCTTTTGGCTGCTTCTTTGTTTGCTTGGCAATGTTCTCTCATCATCTGCTCGTTAGCGATCTTTTATTATCGTTTCCAAGCGCATCTTCTTTCCTTACATTGCTGTGTTCGAAGAAGTGGACTTCACTGTTGAACGACTTCATGGGACAAACGCAAGTTATTTAGTTGGATGTTTTTTCATATCGACAATCTCAACCAATTAACGGAGGGTTGTCACAGTGGAGTCGCCAACTTTTTATGTGAAGTTCTCCTTGTATAGGATTTGTATTTGAAATTTTTTGTCGCTTGGTATTTGCATAACAGGTGATTTATAGAGGTCGCTTGACTTTGTGACGAGCAAGCCTTGTTTTAATGTCCTGCAGTTTTGAATCGACATTTTAGCAATACATTTAAAGTATTTACATATCGAAATAAAACAGGCATTATGAAATAGTAAGGAACACAAGATTTATAGTGGTTCGGCCAAGAATCGGGCCTACATCCACTTTATAGCTTTCATTCATTCACACTGATTTACAATTTTTACAATACAACTGATACATTCATCACTATTTTACAATTTTGAGCAAAGCTTTTTCTTTCAAGTAAAATAAGGACGTAAGTGGTTGCTATTCCAGGCCCTTGGAATTGGATCTCCTTCAACAGTTATGAGTTTGAAAGTGCCATCAAGAAGTTTACTGCCAATGGCATATGGTCCTTCCCAGTTTGGTCCAAACACACCAGTTGCCGTCATGATCCTTTTCAAAACTAAGTCCCCGACCTCAAAGCTGCGTTGGCGAAATTTAGAGTTGAAGTGCCTGGCTATCCTTTGCTGATAAGCTGAAACTCTGAGCCTAGCTTCTTCTCTTTTCTCATCAAGAAGATCAAGTGCTTCAAGTTGTAGCTTTTCATTTTCAGCTTCGTTGAAATGAACTCTTCTATGTGAAGGAACTTCTACTTCCACTGGAATCATTGCTTCTGATCCGTATGCCAGTGAAAATGGAGTGTGCCCAGTTGCAGTTTTGTGAGTAGTCCTGTATGCCCATAGTGCTAATGGAAGCTTATCAACCCAACCACCTTTTGCTCTTTCAAGTTGCTTTTTGATAGTTGACTTGATGATCTTATTAACTGCTTCCACTTGCCCATTTGCCTGCGGATGAGCCACTGCTGAGAAGCTTTTCCGAATTCTGAATCGTTTGCAAAAATTCTGGAACTCTTCACTTTCAAACTGAGTACCGTTGTCTGTAATTATTTTCTGTGGCACACCATATCTGCAAATGATATTTTTCGTTACAAAATTTATCATCTTTTTAGAGGTAATGGTGGCCAAAGGTTCAACTTCAGCCCACTTGGTGAAATAATCAACAGCTACGATAACATATTTGATTCCTGATTTGGCAACTGGTAATGGTCCGATTAGATCTATCCCCCAAATGGCGAATGGCCATGTGCTGACCATCTGTGTGAGTTCGGTGGAAGGTGCTCTTGGGATTTTTGCAAATCTCTGACATTTGTCGCACTTTCTAGAGTAAATAGCAGCATCCCGGTTAATGTCAGGCTAGAAATACCCATATCGGAGAACTTTCTTGGCTAAATTTTGACCAGCTGAATGATCTCCGCATTCTCCTCCGTGTATCTCGGCTAGAATTGTCTTGGCTTCCTCCTTAGTTACACATCGGAGCAGAGGCATTGAAAATCCTTGTCTGTATAATCGGCCATCTTGAATTATATACCTTGACGCTTTCCTTAATAGTTTTCGGCGTTCCTTAGAACTCTCTGGCAAGGAACCACTAGGTAGGTATTCTTTGATTGGAGTCATCCATGATTCATGCTCTTGAGACGTAGCCATAATCCAATCAACATCCATTTCATCAATGCTTGGAGCTGACAGAACTTCTACAGGAACTAATCCCAGTAATTGAGCTTCTCCAGAACTTGAGTACTTTGCTAGAGAATCTGCTTTCATGTTTTCTACCCGAGGAATATGACTTATCGTGTAGTGATTGAAATCTTCGAGAAGTTCACATGCCTTTGACAAATATGCGGGCAGATTTCCACCTTTAGCCTGAAACTCTTTCTTTACCTGGCAAACAATAAGTTGAGAATCGCTGAAGATTTGTAACACTCTGATGTTTAGTTCCTTGGCAATTTTTAAGCCAGCAATAAGAGCCTCATACTCCGCTTCATTGTTTGTTGAAGGAAATTCTAGTCTCAATGCATAACACAATGATCGTCCTTCGGGGGTTTCAAGCACAACCCCTGCCCCAGAACAGTAATCATTCCTCGATCCGTCAACATACAACTTCCACTGGATTGGAATGTCGTCAATTGTTCCATTTTCACTATCGCCTTTGTCAGTAGATTCTGCGATGAAATCTGCTAGGGCTTGTCCGTTGATTGCTCTCCGGGGATGGTATGTGATGTCATACTGGCTGAGTTCAATGTTCCATTTCAAAAGACGACCCGAAGTTTCAGGACGAAACAGGACTTGCTTTAGAGGTTGATCAGTAAGAACCTTGATAGGATGAGCTTGAAAGTATGGTCTCAATTTCCTGGAAGCAATTAGTAAACAATAGGCGAGCTTTTCTATCTTCGAATAATTCATCTCTGCCCCAGTGAACCGTTTGCTGATGTAATAGACTGGACGCTGTACTTTCATATCCTCCCGTACAAGTGCTGCACTGAGGGCGTGAGATGAAATTGCTAAATAGATGAAAAGGTCCTCACCGTCAGTAGGCTTGGAGAGAACCGGAGGTGTTTCCATATGATGAATTAGTTCATCGAAAGCATTCTGGCATTCGGGAGTCCATTCAAAATTTTTCTTTCCTTTCTTTAGAGCGTCAAAGAAGGGAATGCATTTGTCTGTGGCTTTGGAAATGAAGCGACTCAGAGCAGCGACTTTTCCATTGAGACTTTGCATTTCTTTCTTTGTTTTAGGGGCTTTGACCTCCCTTAGAGCTGTGATTTGAGTAGGATTGGCTTCAATGCCCCTGGCGCTCACAATGAAACCTAAGAATTTTCCGGACTCTACTCCAAACGAACATTTCAATGGATTGAGCTTCATTCCGTACTTTCGAAGAATTGCGAACATTTCCTCTAAGTGACCCATGTGATCTACAGCTTTCTTTGACTTTACCAACATATTGGCGACATAAACTTCCATGGTTCTACCAATCTGAGGCTTGAACATTGCATTGACGAGCCTTTGGTAGGTTGCCCCAGCATTCTTCAATCCGAAAGGCATAACTTTTTAACAGTAGAGGCCCACATCTGTGATAAAGCTTGTGTCTTCCTGATCCGGCTCATGCATCATAATTTGATTGTACCCGGAGTAAGCGTCCATAAATGATAACAACTCATGCCCAGCCGTTCCATCCACCAATTGATCGATTCTGGGCAGTGGGAAGCAATCTTTAGGGCAAGCTTTGTTTAGGTCTGAAAAATCGATGCAAACTCTCCACTTTCCATTTGCCTTCTTAACAAGTACTGGATTTGAAACCCAATTTGGATAAGTGGAGTTTCTGATGAAGCCATTTTCCATAAGACGATCGACTTCTTCTTTCAGTGCTGTCGACCTTTCTGGGCCTTGAGTCCTTCTTTTTTGTTTCACTGGTGTGAATTTTGGATCGATGTTCAGGGTATGTACAGCAATTTCCGGGGAGATCCCACACATATCAGCATGACACCAAGCGAACACATCCAGGTTGGCTTTTAAGAAAGATATCAGCGTATTCTGAACTGCTATGCTTAGTTGTGAACCCACATTGAGTACTTTGTTTGGGTCTTTTGAGTCAACAGATATTGGTACCGTTGTTTCCACGGGTACCACCCTATTCTCCCCTGCACTGGCTTTCCTGGGGTCCATTTCTTTTCTTGCATTGCTGTGCTCGCCAGTGCAGGGGCCACCCCGTAGTTGCTACAAAGTTGGTTCTTTGACGCGAAGCGGAGCTGCCGCATCTTTCCCCATTTCTCTTTTCCTGGCCTCTCGGAGTTCTACAAGATAATATTCTCGTCCTGCGTTCTGATCTCCTTTAATAACAGCAATCCCATTATCAGTAGGAAATTTCATTGTTAAGCACCATGGAGCGAGGACGGCCCTGAAAGCAGCAAGAGTAGGCCGACCCAAGAAAGCGTTATAGGCGGAGAATCCATCAACGATTACAAAAGTTTGCTTCCAGACCAATTTCTTATGTCCTTCCCCCATTTCAACAAACAAGTCCACCGTTCCAATTGGCTGTTTCAGCTCTCCTGTAAACCCGGCAATCTTGTGTGAAGAGGCTTGTACATCAGTCATCGGAATTTTCATTTGGTCAAATGTCCTTTTAAAGAGAATGTTGCACGAGGCACCACTATCAACCAACACTCTTCTGACAATAGCCGGCCCAATACCGACAGAGACAACCAAAGGGTCCTCAGTAGGAGCTTCCACATTAATAGAATCCCTGGCTCTGAACATAATATCATCATGAAAAGTCTTCTGCTGCTTTAGAGGTGAAGCATCTTCCAAGATTAAGACACTTTCTTCAGTTGGTGCATACTTCAAAGCTTTTGCATACCTTTCCATTTCACCCCAACTCCTGCCAGCCGGGTGAGGTCCCCCTGTGATCACATTGATAACAGGTCTTTCCTTTCCAGCAGGCCTCTCTCCTGAATCAGATGAATGAGTTGTAGGTAGTTGCCCCTGGTTAGACGAAGACGGGTCTTTTCTATTCCTCTTGACGTACTGCTGCAACTTATTCTCTCTTAACAATTCTTCAATCGGGCTTTTCAAGTGGCGGCACTCATTGGTATCATGCCCTGGTTGGTTGTGAAACTTGCAAAATCTTCCGCTTTGAACAGCATTCTTACCAACTTTCACGGCCAGTGGTTTTGGAAATTCAACAGCATCCTTAGTGGCGATGAAAATATTCTCCGGGGTATCAGTCAGAGGAGTAAAGTCTGAAGGTTTAAAGAAGCGGGGCTTTTTGAGGACTTTTTGCCTTTTCCCACCATTACTTTCCCTTTTCTGATTTGCAAGTTCTTTCTTGCTTTGAACTGTAGCATTATTTTCCACCACTGTTGTCACAACTTTAGCTGGTGCGGTAAGATTCTCTAGACGTATAAATTTGTCAGCCTTTTTGTAGAATTTCTCAAGAAAATTTGGCTCCTTCATCTTCAGCCATTTTCCAAATTCGCTCGATTTGTCGATAGCACGCATCAAATAGGTTAAGATCATTCGTGGCTCTGCGTTATCGACTTCTGCCAGAGCTAAATTGAAGCGGTTCAGGAATGACTTAATAGGCTCTCCCGGGTTCTGTTCAAGACTGGACAATGACATTATGTCTTTTGCCTTTGAAGCGTATAGCCTGAATTGCTCTTTGAATTTTCGGGTCAGATCGGAAAACTGATCTACAGATCGGACATGAAGCTTGGTAAACCAGAGAAGTGCTACACCTTCCAAATATACTGGGAAATATCGGCACTTTATTTCATCAGTTGCTCTTGCGCCGGTCATGTGCCAGTCGTATTTATACAAGAATTGATTTGGATCACTTGTTCCCCGATAAGCAGGAATGGTGGGGGGAACAAATTTTCTAGGAAATTCAGCCTTTAGAATCTTCTCGTTAAACGGAGTTCTACTCGGTGCGAATCCCCATTCGCTCTCATCTTCATCTCTTTGCATGCTCTCTTTCATTATTTGCTTGATCATGCCAGAAAGATATTCCTCATTGTTTAGAGATTTCGCAGAATAGACCTCGGCCAGCTTTTCGGGGGTTTGTCCAGGTAAATGCTCACGAAGAACTGGTGATGGCCTGGATCCTTCAGCCTGGAGGGGTGCCCCTTCAGCAGCACCTGATCCCCCGTGAGGAATATTTCTCCCCTCGGAATTGGGAGCAGCATTAGCAAAGTTTTCCTCATTACTTACTGGCCTTTGATTCGCCCCAAATAGAGCATTCAGCTTTTCCATCATCAGATTATTCTGAGTTTCAATCTGCTGGTACAGTCCGAATACTGCAGCATCTAACTCTTGTCGCGTCACACCGACGCTTGGAGCCGCCTGATTTGGAGAGAGAGAAGTGGCAGTATTGTCACGGTCATCATCAGTTCTGACAGACTTTCGTTTCCTTCCCGGAGCCATTATGTCTGATAGACTTCTGGTTTTGTAGGAAATTCTTTCAGCAAACTTTTGTGAAGCAATGGTGAGTGGTAGCCTGAGTTGGGTTCTCAGTGAAAGCACCAAAATGTTAACGTTAAAAAGTGAACGCTAACACCCGGTGTGTGTAATAGAATCGTGAAAGCACCACCCGCATGACGGGAACAGAATTTAAGCAGTAAAATGGCAGAAAAGCAGTAAAAGACAGCAATTTATAGTGGTTCGGCTTGAGATTAAGCCTATGTCCACTTTGAATCTCTTTATTACTGAATCCGGTTACAAATCGATACAAATCTCTTATCAAAACAGTACAATTTGATCACAAGAAACAATCTTGACTACTAGCTCAATCTTCGTCGATGAAATTCGATGAATCCGTGTTGGATGTAAGGAATTTCTCTTGAAGCTTGTTGTAGCGTCTTGAATGTTTGAAGATCTTTGATTGCTAGATGAATGGAGACTTCGACAAAGTAACGGCGCTTGAAGAAATGAATGGCCAAAAGTCCCCTCCTTGTTGGAGATGATGGTGTATTTATAGAGTTGAGTCTGGGCAGAGAATTTTCCCAAGTCCTAAGTCGTCCCCGAGTCATTGTCTTGCAGCATAAACGTTGAGGCTTTGGATTTCGACTAAGTAGTTTTAAGTCGTGGCCGACTTATAGAAAGTCGTAGGTCGTAAGTCGGCGGCGAGATAGGGGTGTATGTTAGTTGCCTCTGAGTGTCTAGAACAAGCGAGTCATAAGTCGGCAACGACTTAGCATGCGTCATAGGTCGGCAACGATTTAAGAGATGCATCTTGGGTTACATGATCTCTTCTGAACGAGTTAGTATAAGTCGTACGTGACTTATAGAAAGCAGCAGGTCTTATGTTGTAAACCATTTCATTAAGTCGGAGACTTCCTTATCTCGTAGACTCTTAAGTCGGAGCATCTCTTAAGTCGGAGCATCTCTTAAGTCAGTGTCTACCTTAACTCGGAGAATTCCTTAAGTCGTAGACTTCTTTAAGTCGGCTCCTGCTAGGTCGGAGCTACCTTAGGTCGGCGCTTTTCTTAACTCGGAGCCCTTCTTAAGTCGGAGCTCTTCTTAAGTTGGTTCCTGTTAGGTCGGACTTGTTCTTAAGTCGGTGACGCCTTTAGCTTGTTAGGTCGTGAGTCGAAAGAGGGTTAACAAATATTATTTGATATTATATTTTATCCGCTGCGAATGTGAGATTCTGTGTTTTATTTTCTGTTTCTTCTTCTATCTCTTTCTTCTTTTTCATAACTATCTGGAATTTTCGGGATCGAAAATTCCTGATCATTACATATTATATGTGAACTCCACTAAAGGAAGATGCTCCTTCCAAGCTCTTCCAAAATCAAGAATACACATCCTCAACAAATCCTCAAGAGCTCTATTAACTTTCTCCGTTTGGCCGTCCGTCTGAGGGTGATAGGTCGTACTCAATCTAAGCTGCGTCCCTAAAGCCTCTTGCAAGCTCCTCCAAAACTTGCTAGTAAAGATAGGGTCTCTATCACTCATTATGCTAGAGGGAACTCCATTAAGTCGGACTATCTCACGAACATATAAGGATGCAAAATAAGTTGTCGTCCTCTTACTCTTAACCGGAATGAAGTGGACGCTCTTAGTCAAACGATCTACAATCACCCAAATACGGGTATTCCCCTTTCTAGATCAGGTTAAACCATCTATGAAGTCCATCGAAACACTATCCCTTTTCCATTCGGGTACATCCAATGGTTGAAGAAATCGACCAAGCTTCTGCTACTCCGCCTTAACTCTTTGGCATACTAGACACTTAGCTACAAACTGTGCCACATCCTTCTTCATGCCGCTCCAATAAAACACTCTCTTCATGTCCCTATACATCTTATCACCATCCGGATGAATAGTCATCCGAGAATGGTGTGCTTCTTCTAGAACTGCTCTCATAAAATTACTAGTGCGGGGGACACAAAGTCTTCCATCTCTCCTTAGCCACCCTTTACTATCTATGGAATAACGTTGGAGATGTCTAGAGACCTCTACTCTGCTAATCCTCTCTAGAATATCCACAAGCTCTGAATCCTCTCGCTGCCTTGAGCCAATCTAATCTATGAGGGTAGGCTTAACCTAAGTGCTGCCAATAATCTAGGGGTAATGTCCGTAGAGGGCTTAAAATCAAAGGTGGAAATAAATGCTAGGCTTTTCCACTCCACGAACATCGGACTAAGGGTTTCTATCTTCCTACTTAACGCATCCGCAACTACGTTTCCCTTGCCAAGAGTGTAGGCTATCTCAAAGTCATATGATGCCAAAAACTCCATCCAACGCTGCTGCCTTAAGTTTAAATCCTTTTGTGAGAATAGGTACTTCAATGATTTATGGTCAGTGAAAAGCTCGAACATCTCTCCTAGCAAGTAATGTCTCCAATACTTGAGCACGAAAACAATAGCAACTAACTCCAAATTATGGGTAGGGTAGTTCTTCTCATGAGTTCTCAACTATCTACTCCCATAACATACTACCCTCCCTTCTTGCATCAATACTGCCCCAAGACCCGTCCCATATGCATCAGTGTATACTGTAAAAGGCTTAGCTCCTATGGGTAAAACTAACACTGGTGCACTAGTAAGGGCCCTTTTTAGCATCGTGAAGGAATCCTCACAATCCACGTCCCACACGAATGCCGCATTCTTCTTAGTAAGGCGAGTAAGCAGTGCTGAAATCTTAGCAAAATCTCTGATAAACTTCCTATAATAGCCAGCCAAACCTTGGAAGCTTCTAACTTTGGTAGCGTTCTTGGGGGCCTTCAAATCTTCCACTACTACTACCTTAGTGGGATCAACAGCTATATCCTCTCTTGATACTACATGCCCCAAGAAACGGGCCACCTTACGTCAAAAGTGACACTTCGAGAACTTTGCTTTCAACTGATGAACACGAAGTGTACGAAGAACCTCCTCAAGATGAATAGCATGCTCTCCATACTCTTGGAAAACACCAAAATGTCGTCCATGAATACTACAACGAACTTATTTAGGACATCTCGAAAAACACGACTCATCAAATCTACGAAATAGGCTGGGCGTTGGTAAGCCCAAACGGCATAACCAACCACTCAAAGAATCCATCGTGTGTCATAAATGCTGTCTTATCTATGCTATTGTCAGCGACCCTAAACTGATGAAATCCAGTAGCTAAATCAAGCTGAGAAAATACTTTTAAAATATGTTACCTTTGAAAAATACTTTACTTTTTAAATAAGTTTTTAGGAATCTTATAACCTTAGGCTCTGGTACCAAGTGAAACACCCCACACCCCTTAGTATACCCAAAAAAGGACACACTAAAGGATATGGTGCGTTATAGGTATAGCTAAAGCATCATAGAGACTAAGATTCACAAGACAAATAAATAGAACGGCGGAAACATTTAAATAATAACTTGATATTCAAAATTAAACTTCATTTCAAAACAGAATATGTCTCAAAACCAAATACTCATGTCTTATGAAAATACGTCTTAGTCTTACATCATTAGAGTACATAAAAATAAAAATCATCCCTCTCATAAAGTACCAGTACATCCAAAGTCCAAAGAAAACTGCAAAGAAGAAGAATACATGAAGAATGAGAAAGCTCTGCAAATGGGTCTCCAAGAAATCCAAATCTACTGTCCTTGCCTCTGCTTGCCTATGGGGGGAGAAGGGGAAATAGAGGAGTGGGTCAGACTATAAGTCTTGTGAGTGAAAGTAATTACTAGCATTTCTAAGCAAGATAAAGATAATATATTTAACAAGAGTTCTAGTATGAAAGGAAAATACAGAAAAGGTAAAACTAGGATAAAATACTATTTCTGATTCGTTGTTTCAAGAATGAGAAAACAGTGAAATATTAAACTATATTGAAATCTCGACTTGAATGATTCGTTGTTTCAAGTATATAAGTAGATTTGTTATCAAAATCTATGAATTTTAAAATAATAATCAGGATTTTTAGAGCTAAGTTTCGAGAGCAGTTCATAGATGAACGGGAAACAATTTTCGACCAATTGCCGGCCACCCAATGAACTGGGGGCGTCGGGGTTTCTGGCGGAGATGAATGAGCCTACGAAGGTGATGGGAAAAATGGTCGGAGGCACTCTCGACCATTGTGGCGATGGCGGCAGTCGTTTGAAGTGTGTAAACCTAAATTTGGCATGGCTAAGAAATTCGATTCGTACGTCCTCCCCAGTTGATCGAGTGTCGCGAGAGTTTGGGAAGTGGAAGAAGAGCGTGTTGTCGTGGTGTGGCCAAAGGTTGAGGGCCTCAAGTGATCGGTGACGGTGGCGAATGGTGGTTTTTGTCGATCGGTGGATTTATTGAAGGATGCTAGATAGCTCATTTTTGATTTTTTGGCGAATTCGTGGATCTGGGTGTTCGTGACGATGTAGGCGAGGTTCGGCGACTTGGTGACGTGATCGATGGTGATCGCCGTAGCTCCGGCGTCTCGTGCACGTGCACGTGCATGTTGGGTTAGTTTTGGGCTATGCTGTGGGTTCGTGTTTGGGGAAGAAACGATGATCTCGGGTTTTGTCTCGTGCGAGTGAAGTAATTACTCGAAGCAAGTGAGTGATTTCAAAGACTCGGGGAAATTGGGTACTTGACTCGAGTGGAGACGCGAAGAGGTCTCAGGTTGATGTTAAAACAGTTTTTGTTTTAAAACAAGTTTCTCCAAATTTAAAATTTAAAACAATTTAAACAACTTCTTGTTAATTCTTTTAAAAATAATAAATGCTTTATTTTTAAATTTTGGGATTAGTTAAGTTTTAAAGAACTTACTTCTAATTAAATAAGATCTAAATGGCAATTGGATGATTAATTAAGTAAATGGTTTATCTTTAATTAAAAGATGCTTAATTAAGGTAGGCAATTAAAGGTTGATTACTCAAGTGATTAAAACAATAATTAATTAATGGTTAATTAATTAATGTGATTAATTAAGGGTAATTTATTAATTAAAGATAATTAATTAAATGGTGAATTAAATAATTAAAGGTTAATTATTTAATAATTAAAGGTTGATGAATTATAATTAAAGGTTAATTAATTTATTATAAATGGATAATTAATAAATGATTAAAGAATAATTAATCAAAATGGTTTATAATTTATTAACAATTAATTAACTAGGATTAGTAATTTATTCATAAGAAATTAATCGGATTTGAATAAATCAGACAATTAACTAACCTTACTTATGGATATTTGGATTCTATTGAATGTGAATTGTTTGATATACCTGATTGAGATGCTTTGTGATACATCCTGAATTATGTTGTGATCTGTAATTTACTTATCTGTGATATATATCTGTGATCTGTGAATGAACGATAAGCGTGATAGTTAATACTGCTTATCAACTATATTTCTGTATTCTGATCTATGATGATTGTATGATGTTGCAGTACTGTGAAAAACCTCTGGACCACACTTTTACACACACAAATATGGATTTCACGTGGAAATCGGTTAAGTCACAGATAATTTAAATTTGAAGTTTTTGAAATTGAAAATTTTAATTTCAATTGATTTTTGAAATTGGCAATTCGGGTTTAAAGTGAAAAGCTTTTGAAATGGAATTTCAAAGATGAAAGTTATTTTTGAGTAACTTGATTGAGTTTGAAATTTAAATTATTTGATTTAAATTTGAATTCAATATTTGAAATTGAATTCTATAATTTGAAACTAGGGATTAAAGATGTTTATATATGGGTTAAACTATTTTAAAAAAATATTGATTTGGGAATTAGAATTTAAATTCAAAGGTTTTAACTCGAGCAAATATAATTGGATTTTTCTGAAAACAAAAACTAATTGTTTTCAAATAATTAAAGCTTTCACATAAGTAATGAACTTCCAATTTGTGTTGAAAGGTTTCAAGTTTGAAATTGAAATGAAATTGTTTTTGAAAGCTATAAGTTAAATCTTTAATTTAAAGATTTAACGAGTTAATCCAATTGAAATTGAAAATGTTTTGAAACCTATGAATAGATCTTTATGAAACGAGGTGAACTGTGTGAAATAAATCTTTTTATTTAAAGATTTTAAATGATGGTTGGTTTAAACTATTTTGGAAGAAAGTTTTGAATTATTAAGTTGTGACTTAATTGAAACCCCAATATCCATATGTTTTAAATATTTCGCTCACTATTCGGGTTAACCGGGAAAGGACCTTTGGGTCGTATAACCCATTCCGAATAGTGATACGTCGTATATGGATAGCATTTGAAGACCGATGGTGAAGACCGGATATTTTCGAAAACGAAAGGACAACTTGTCGAATGTCTCTGCATCGACTGGTCCCCGGTATAGAGATTTGATCATCCTTTGTGATGGGAAGTCCGGACGTGATTAGAAAATTATCCGGATTTGCAAGGGCTTCGTAAGAAGTGCCTTCGGTTCTGTTCGAACCCAGAACAGACTTGTATGGTTAAATGTCTAACATTACATTTTGAGATATAAAGCTGATTTCTTTCAAATACATTTCTGTTTGGTGGCGGAGAATTTATTCTCTTAGCTTAACACCCTTCTCTGAGACGTACAAGCTCAGAGGTTATGTAGTTGAAATTTATCAGTGATATATTCCCAATTTGGTAATGTGACATGCTGAGTGTTGCTGTGTGATGATCGTTGTTTGATCATTTGTGATATGATCATTTGTTTGATCATTTATCTTTGTGATCATTACTTTGATCATCTGTTGACCCAAAGCATGGCTTTGTGACAAAGCGTAGCTTTGTGGACGAGACTTCGTCGAACCTCACACCTCAGAAATGGTCAAAACAGGAAAGACGCGGCAAGGTTATTAGGGGGTAGCGCCCCTTTTGTGTATGTCATTCCTTCTGGATAGAGGTGGTATCATGGTATGGAGCCCAGGTACTTAACCTATGTGGTTGCTGCAAAATTTCTTTGTGGTTGTTGGTTGACGGGATCCCGGATAAAGGTTGGTTACAACTGGGGGATGGCATATTCGTGTCAGTAGTTACCCAGTTAGGGGTAACCCGGCCTTGTGTTGGCAGAGATCTAACCGTAATGTTAGGTTATTTCTCGGGACGTCATTTCAGAGGCGTTCCTTCGTGGCATAGGAAGTTCCTTAGCCTGACCATTTGTTGGAAATCCATCTTCCAATACGAACTTTGTACGGTATTAGTTGTAGAACCTGCCATTTACGTACGGTGGTCACCACTGTTTAGATGGTAGCTATAGTAGGCATACGATAATGGTCGTATGTTGGCTAAGATTGATATTCTACTTTTGAAATATTTTCTACACTATGCACTAATAATAATATCAAAAAGGATTTGATTTTGCGTAGTAAGCATCTTTGACTATCATAAGAAGAAATCTCCTTCAGTTCTGCATTTGCATTGTGTGTGTGGCGGGAGGTCTTATGGTAGTTTCATTTCCCAAAAGCATTGCGAATTGACTTTAAAATTCTCTGCTATTTGTTTTAAAGATAAACTGTTTTTGTTGCTCACACCAGTCCCATGACTGATCCGGAGTTTATTGTTCTTTCCTAAACTCTGGGTGCTTAAAATTTTCTACACGAGCAGTCTAGAGTTGGGTTTTTCAGATAGTCAGGGTTAGTAGATTTTCTGGAGCTAGTTCAGTCTTTTGGATATGGACTACACTTGCTTATCATTGTGCATCGTTATTGAGAGTTCAAGCTATTTCTGGACTGGTGTTTTGAAGATGAAGATTATTCGCTGCTGATGTTATCTATTTTCTTTTCCGCTGCTATTTGTTGTATCATATCTCTGATGTATATTGATATTCATTGTATCACTCTGTTGTATCAGATATTGTAGCAGATGCTGTATATCTGTAACGACCCAGAAATTGTGAACATTTGAAATAGAATATTTAGTTGAATTTAAATATTTGAATGTTGATTTAACTTGAATTTCAAATGTAAATATGAAATTGGCAATTTAATTTGTAAATTTAATTGTTGCAATTGGGAAAAAAATTGGAATTTTCAGTTTTAAGCTGATTAAAAATAATCGGAAGGCTTAGAAAATTTATATTAATAATTCTGAAGATATCAAAAGCTTCAGAATTGAATTTGAAACTGTTTTGTTCAGTTTTGAAATTCTGTTGTTTAAATTGAATTTAAAAATAGCGTTCCGGAGCACAGTCTCGGAATTCGACGAAACCAGTTCCATTGGATCCGTAATATTGTATTATTATCGGATTTCAATTTTCGTAACATTCGGAGTTGTTGTGTGATCGTACGATATATAAACGCCTCGATTGGAGATCGGGATTTTTGGCTTCGTTTTCTAAACGATTCAAATTGAATTTAAAATTTAAAGATAACATATATGTATTTAATATTACTCAGAGCAAATTTAACACGTTCCTGCCTCATAGAACACGCGTACTCTCTAAAACGAACAACCCAACACGTGTAACTGGAGATAACCGAGCTATCTTTCTTTCTCTTTCTTTTATGAAATCAGAACAATCTCATTCAAAATAAAATCAATGGCCGAGCAAATTAAAGAAAAATAAGTTCGTTCTCTCCTCTAATTCATTCGCGAAATAATATCGGCCCGCTTCTTCTTTCTTCTGGTTGTTCGAAATCATGAAATCCTCTTCCTCTCATTCCTAATCCAATCGAATCAAAACCCAATTTCGAGAGTTCCTCGTCTTCATCAAATCCCACGGTAGCTCGAAGGGGATGGGTGGTTAAACGAGTTAGGGCATGGCAACGATGAGGCGGCGATCGCGTTCGATTTGGGTAGTGGAACGCGACATTAGAGGAGGCACGGTCGAAAATACTCGAGCGATTCGATTCGAGTCATTGACGACTCCGGAGGATGGTGCTCGGCGATTTGGAGATAGCCGCAGTTGCGGTGGCTTCGACGAGTCTGGGTTTTCACGAACTTGAGTGCGAGTCAAGGGCGTAACAGATCGCGACTTCGACTATGGCGATGCGAGGCGATTTCAGCTAGGGCTGGTTTCGCGATGGTGGTTGAAGTGTGGAGTTATTGCTTGGTTATCTCGATCAGCATAAGGTGGGTTCTCTGGTAAACCCTTTTCTCAAACTGAGTTTAATTTAATCAAAGTACATTCATACATAAGATTTTGTTTAAATAAAAGTTGGATTTTTAATATATACACATAGGCTATTTTTGACATATGCAGTTTCAAATGGAAAAGAAAAGATTGTTTACTGTCTAGTTCAAATTGTTAAATTTAAATATATACAGTAAAGTTTGGTAGTTATAAAATTTGGTAGTTACTAAAAGGTTTCCAGGAAGAAAAGTTGGTTTAAAATTTAATCATTTGATTAACTAAATTATTAGGTGGTAATTGGGTTGTTCGATTTGTTCGAGTGTTAATAAATTATCAAATGTTTATACAAGGTCCTTAATCGGGAAGAAAACAAACTGGAATGGATTGGATTGCAAATTTAAAAGCAAGGTGAGATCTTCTCACTCAAAATATATTTGGATTGTGTTAACGCTGAAATAGGAACGCTAACACCCGGTGTGTGTAATGGAATTATGAAAGCACCACCCGTGTGACGGGAACAGAAATTAAGCAGTAAAATAGCAGTAAAGCAGTAAAGGACAGCAGTTTATAGTGGTTCGGCTTAAGATCGAGCCTACGTCCACTTTGAATCTCTTTATTACTGAATCCGATTACAAATCAATACAATTCACTTATGAAATCAATACAATTTGATCACAAAGACAATCTCGACTGCTAGCTCAAACTTCGATGATAAAACTCGATGAATCCGTGTTGGATGTAAGAGGTTTCTCTCGAAGCTTGTTGTAGTGTCTCGATTGTTTGGAGATCTTCGATTGTTGAATGAGTTGAGAGTTCGGCAAAGTAATGACGTTTCTGAAATGATTTGCCAAAAGTCCCCTCCATGTTGGAAGTGGTGGTCTATTTATAGGGAAAAATCTGGGTGAGATTCTGTTCCTCAAGTCCTAGGTCGGAGCCGACTTATAGCAAGTCGTAGGTCTTAGGTCGGCGACAAGATAGGAGCTCTTGTCTTTTAGTTACTCCTGAATACGAGCTATTCAATTGCATAGGTCGGCAGCGACTTACCATAAGTTGTAGGTCGGAGATCCTTAAGTCATCAAGTTGGCAACAGCTTTAAGTCGTAGACTTTTTGAGTCGGACCACTTTAACTCGTACACTGTTAGGTCGGAGCATTCCTTAACTTGGAGCATTCCTTAACTCGGAACCCTCCTTAACTCGGAGCATTCCTTAACTCGGAACCCTCCTTAACTCGGAGCATTCCTTAACTCGGAGCATTCCTTAACCCGGAGCCTTCCTTAACTCGGAACCCTCCTTAACTCGGAGCATTCCTTAACTCGGAACCCTCCTTAACTCGGAGCATTCCTTAACTCGGAGCATTCCTTAACCCGGAGCCTTCCTTAACTCGGAACCCTCCTTAACTCGAAGCATTCCTTAACTCGGAGCATTCCTTAACTCGGAGCCCTTATTAACTCGCAATTTGTTAAGTCGGTAGGCTTCCTTAGGTAGTAGCCTGTTAGGTTGGTTCCTGCCTTAAGTCGTAACTGCCTTAGGTTGCGAACAAAAGGGGATTAACATTTGCCCCTCGAAGTATATGCCTAAACCATAGGTCGTATGCTTCGATTTTCTTAACTCTCTTTGGTTAGGTCGGAAACGACTTAATATAAGCCTTAGGTCGTACACCGTGCAGGTCGACTCGCCTTCCAGTGTATAAATAGTTGAGCCATTCTCCCTCTTCCTCACTTATTCTTCTTCTTGAATCAGCCATTGACGCAATTTAGAGCTTTCAGAGATAAACTCCAACCATCCAATCGCCGATCATCTTCCTTTTATACTTCGTAAGTCGATCCGATCTTCGTTCACCCATGTCCATTGTCAAATTGATAGCCTCCCAATTTTCGACTTCCATTTGTTTTTAGGCGCTGCGATTCATTGTGAATAACCCTTCGATTGTCCTGCAATTGCCATCGACCATGTTGTAGTTGTGATAGGGCAGTAATACATCGGATTCGCAGCAAATCTGATTCGATTCGAATTGGCTCTTTGGGTGATCCAATGGTGTGATGGAATGAGGATCGTCATTGACTGTGAGGTTATTGGGCTAACGAGTTAAGAATTAGGGAAGAAAGTTGGTTGAGGTACTGACTCGGTCACGACTTAGTGATTTCACGCGATCCAATGATTTCCATGATTTAAGTCGGAACCGACTTAGCAATTTCATGTGACCTAGGTTTTGAGTCGCTTCTGAGTTAGGACTTGGAGGATTTCTTGTTGCCTCGAACTAGAGTTTTTGCTTCTTTATCCGACCTAAGACTCGGGGACTGCTGACCTTGACCCATAGGGAATCTTTCTTAAGTCGTCACCGAGTTAGTACTTGAGTCTTCGGCGACTTAGCAGATGACTTTAAAACTTTGCCTGGACTTCGAACTGTTGAACTATGAACTGTGTTGCATGTATTTCTTTTTACAGATTGCTCCAATTTGCAAGTTAACAATCCTGCTTAATACAACATTCACAGAATACTGGGACGAATATACTGTCACTGACTGCCCACATCGAATGACAGATTAGTTGATAAAGAAAAAGTTAAATTGAATGAATATGAATGAAATGCTGTACAATAACCAATTCAAGTGAAGTATTAAAACAAAATCGTAATAGTCAACTGTAACTGATTTGTCTGCATTAACACTACACTTGAACATTAACAAGTTCTGAAATTTTGTAATCGATTGATTGTCAGCTAGTTTAATTCCAGTTATGCTTTCCTTTTATTTTCATTAGTTTTGCACAACACTTCACACTTTTTAAGAAACGTGCACCTTCACATTTGAACATCCAGTTGATTGTGTAGAATGTCTTCTCCACAAGAAGAAATAGAGCAAGTTGAAGAGACTTTTCCAGCTGCTGTTCCGTTGAATGATCCTCCAGAAAGGGTCTCGACCACTCTGAACTACAGAACCTTTAACCAGTTGTGTATTCAATTCGGAATTGCCGAAGCAGACGCACAACTACCCGGGAAGCCTGATAATGCTGATAGACCTCCTCGTGGTTTTGTTGCGATAAATCGGCAAATGTGCCATAATGGAGCTATCCCTCCTTTTAATGACTTCTTGCGAACACTTCTTCTACGATTAACTATCTCCTCTTTCCAGCTGCATCCCAACGGATACGCCATCCTGATGGGACTTTGTGTGTTATTCAGGAGAACGCTGGATCGTCTCCCAAGTTTTGATGAAATTTGTTATCTGTGCACTTTCGCTAAAAAACAAAGATCATCCTTCTATCACAGTCGTGAGGAGTGCTAGAAACCGTAAGTTGATCATCGGTCTCCCCGACAGTGTTCACAGTTTTCTAAGCCAGTTTTTCTATGTTCGCTATCCCCCGGGGTTTTATGCTATTTGGAGAGTAGGAAGTAAGATCACTTGTCTCTGTTTCTTCTGTTCTTTCGAACTTGCCAAAGTCCGAGTTGTCAAGTGTTAACTTTGCCTTTTTTCTTTTCAACACTTCCTCCTCCTTCTAGAGATCCCGGTCACAAGGTGACTTTTGAGAGGCTTATGGCGGTGCCGGTTGAGGAAAGGAGTATCCAGTTTCTATTGATAGAAGAATTTTTACATCAATTCGGTCTTTTACACTCTTCTCACTTTACCCAGCCTCGTGAAGTTTCTAATCTTCCAGCACAGACATCAGATGCCCCAACTTCAACGGAAGAGATGGCTTCAAAGGAGCCAACTGTAGACACTGCATTAGTAAAGTGTTCTACTTCTATTGGTGTTGCAGGAACGTCCAGCAAACCGGCACTTGCTCCAATTATTGAAGAGGAAGAAAATCCTCGAATTTCTGAAAAATCAGCCGATGTGGAAGTTGAAAAGGAGAATTCTGCTGAGTACCATGATGATGACACCTTTGATGACTTGAGTGACATAATGATAACTTCTCAAGAGCTTTTCAAGGATAATATTCCAAAAGCGAACTCTCCTGTCGTTGAAGCGACTTCCTCTTTGAAACAAACTTCGACGCCTTCTACACCTGTCGTCTCCGTTCCCGCACTAAAGGGTGGTTTGTAGTTTGACGCACGTAGTTCGCACGCCGCACACACTTATGATTTTTCAGCACTTATAAGCATTTATCCTCTTTTTCTAGAAATTTCTAAACTTTACTTCTTTTTTGGTTTTTAGATTCTTCGATGGGGCGTACCGGCTCATACTATGACTCATTTCAGCGCCATGGAGGCCGTGGATCTTATGACTTTAGGAAATATCTTGGTGACCAGAGAGAGACAGATGAAGAAAGGGCTCGAAGGAAGGCTCAAGAAAAATGGGATTATGAGCAGCGGTAGAGAAGAAAAGACGCTGATCGATATGATTCTTCTCGCAGAAGTTACGATTCCCATAAGCGAAAGTCTTATGATGACAAGGGGAAGACTCATGTTACTGACGAATCGAGCAAGCGGTCCAAGCCAAGTGACGCATCTGTAATTTCTGAAAAGACTGATGCTCCTATCCCTTCTGATATTCCGGCCGGCTCTCCTCCTTTAAAGAAATCCAATATCCAAACGATCATCAGCAGGCCCCAATATCAGGTTAAAGACGGCCCTCCGCACTTCAAAGCCGGTTTCCGAACTGGTGCTTAAAAGGAGTGCGTTTTGACCTGGATTTGGTCCCAATCGATAAGCAAGACATGCTTAAAAGTCTTGATGCAGTTAGGCTTAACATTGAGAGGATGTCGCAATGGCAGAAACTTGTTGATGAACTCCAGAGAGTCAACCATATGAATCTTGCAAACATGCTGACTCTGGAGAATGATAAAGCTGAATGGGATAAATGGTGCAAGCAGCATGACGCGGAGATGACGAACATCGCGGATGACAATGCAAGGCTTGAATCTGAAGTCAAGCAGCTTAAGGAAAATCTCGCCTCTTCTTCTGCATCACATACTCAAAAAGAAGAAGTCTTTCAGAAGCAAGTGCGGGATGCACATGCTGCACAAAGAGATGTCGAAATGAAGCTTGCCGCCGAACAGCACATTGCTGTGAAATATCGCACAGAAAATGCTAAACTACGGGAAAAAGTTAACTCCCAGAACGTGGAGATTGAATTACTGAAGTCTCAACTTGCTAACGCTGAGAAAGAGCGTGATGAGGCCGTTGCTGGTCGAGCTGCAGCTGTCGCCGAAAAAGAGGCGGCCGAGCAATCACATGAGACAACAAAAGCTAACATCAGCTCCACCTTATTTGACTTTTATCTTCACAGCGTTCTGGGTCGTGGGAGCCTCGCTTTTCTGGGTCCTGATTATGAAATTACTCTGGCTGAAGTGTGGGAAGCCGCAGTTGATATGTTTAAAGGTGCCGGCTACAATGAAGCAGAACTTGAGGCATGCTATCTTGATGATGAGGCTCGTGCCGCTCTTGTTAAAGGGAAGGAGCAGCTTGCTAAAGCACGAGCTGAATCAACGGGAGAAGAGCTTCCAAAAGAGGAAGCTCCTTTAACTGCCCCTGTTCATACTTCAACTTCGGCCGATGTTAACATTATGGATTCCAGCTCCCATTCTTCACTTCCCGCTAAAATTGCCCAAGAAACTGCGACCACTCTCACTGAGGATGAGGCACCGGACGATATTGAAGCCGAGAAATTTGAGATTGAGCTTGCAAAGCCAACTCCTCCAGGTAATTTTGGCGTCGTCTCGGGCCTAATGAATCAGTTATTTGATTTAACCGAGTTTGATGACCTTCTTACTTGTTACTTAAACTTTGGTGAACCGATACCTTCTCTTTTCTCGGAGAATACCGATTTTAACTTCTTTTCTTCTACAGCGGAGGTACCGAATACTGCACAAACTTCCACTCCTTTAATTGCCGCTCATCCACCTTCCCAAGTTACTCCTCCTTCTGCTTCTCAGCCGTGATCACAGGCAGAGAAAATTAAAGCTCTTCAAGGCCTGGATGATCCGGCCGCTTCGCAGGAGCAGAAGGCGGAGGATCTTGATGACATCGAGAAGACCCCGGAGCGGTCTCTAGATGATGACACGAAGCTTTCGACATTGCTTGCTACTCCGGGGAGCGAGTCTTCTTCAAAGAGGAAGGGGAAGCGTGCCATAAGGAAGAAGAAGAAGAATATTTCCGCTGGAGAGGAAGCAGAAGTTACTCCAGCTGTGCCCCTTTCTCCTTCTGCCCCGACCCGTTCACAACGGCTTCAAAAACTAATCATTAGGCCGGGGAAAGGCTCCAAAGGTGGCGAGAAGAAGGAATAATAAGCTGGATTTTCTACTTCTTATTTTTGCTTTTTGCATGTATCGACCGGATATTGTGCAGGTACCGGTCCCCGCTTCTTTTTTGCGATCTGTACAATGTAAAAAGTTTTCATAGTATTGAATAAAATAGCTATTTTACTTGTACAAGTTCTTGTGTATGTGAGAATGCATTTGTTTCTCTTTTCAGTGTAGAATAAACAATTCTTCTTACTTGTACAAACTTTCTGGTCTGTGTTTGAGAATGCATTTATTCCACATCTATTTTTCATGATATTGGTATGAACTTGCGGTATGTTGCTTGCATATTCCTTTTATTAATGTAATTGAATTGTATAGTGTTGCCCCCATACCACAAGTGCATTGCAACATTTCTAACTTTCACAAGACTGATAATCTTATTTCAGAGAATAACTATTCCACTTTTAAGGGAAGAATTATTCTGCTTTTAATAGATCATATCTCGTTTTTTGGAGAAATTTTTATTTTCTCTTTCTTTCTGAAGAACACTTCAATTTTCGGGGATGATCACTTTCATTTGTCAAAAAAGAAAGTAGATTTCCCTATGCAGTGAAATGAACTTTTCTGAAAATTTTTTGTAGCATTTTAACTTTTTTAGGAGGAACTTTTTGAGATGAACAAGTTATCCTTCCTTTGAGAGTTGAACTGTGCTTCCGGAGAAGGCTTCTTATTTGAGTATTCTATTTTGGGACATGCCTCCGGAGAGGGCTCCTCTTAAAGAGTTGTGCCTCCAAAGAGGGATTGTGCCTCCAGAGAGGGCTTGTGCCTCCGAAGAGGGCTTGTGCCTCCGAAGAGGGCTTGTGGTGCCTCGGGAGAGGGCTTTTGCCTCCGAAGAGGGCAAGTGCCTCCGAAGAGGGCTTGTGGTGCCTTGGGAAAGGGATTTTGCCTCCGAAGAGGTCATGTGCCTCCGAAGAGGGCTTGTGCCTCCGAAGAGGGCTTGTGCCTCCGAAGAGGGCTTTTTGATTGTCTGGAAGTTACTTTCTCATGGTTGAATGGATCCACGGGGCGGACGCAAGTTGCTTGATTGGATGTTCGTTTGCACAAACGATCACAATCAATTATCAAGGGCCCTGTTCCTTCAGCTTGGGAAGGTGCCCCTCCGGTGGTTCCACCAATCTTTTTTGATTGAGAGAAGTACTTTCATTTTTTGACGTGCCTCGTTAGAGGGCTTTGTTGACCTTTGGGAAGGAGCGTTAGTTAGTTGGTGTGCCAGGAAGGTTGCGTCTCAGGGGCGAGTAGATCCATGGGACGGACGCAAGCTGCCTGATCGGATGCATCACGATCAGTTGGCAAGGGCCCTATTCCTTCTGCTTTGGAAGGTGTCCCTTCGGTGGTTCTACCGGCCCTTTTATTGAGAGGCATGCCTCCTTTTGGCTGCTTCTTTGTTTGTTTGGCCATATTCTCTCATCATCTGCTCATGAGCGACCTTTTATTATCGTTTCCAAGTGCATCTTCTTTCCTTTTGCAAGTAAGTTGCCTTATCCGAAGAAGTGGACTTCACTGTTGAACGACTTAACGGGACAAACGTGAATTATCTAGACGGGTGTTTGTTCATATCGACAATCACAACTAGTTAATGAAGGTTTGCCATAGTGGAGTCGCCAACTTTTTACGTGAAGTTCTTCTTGTATAGGATTTGAATTTGGAATTTTTTGTCGCTTGGTATTTGCGTAATAGTTGATTTATAGAGGTCGCTTGGCTTTGTGACGAGCAAGCCTTGTTTTAATGTCCTACAATTTTGAATCGACATTTTACCAATACATTTAAAGTATGTACATATCGAAATGAAACAGGCATTATAAAATAGTAAAGAACACAAGATTTATAGTGGTTCGGCCAAGAATCGGGCCTACGTCCACTTTATAGCTTTCATTCATTTACACTGATTTATAATGTTTTACAATACAACCGATGCATTCATCAATATTTTACAATTTTGAGCAGAGCTTTTTTTTTAAGTAAAATAAGGACGTAAGTGGTTGCTGTTCCAGGCTCTCGGAATTGGATCTCCTTCAACAGTTATGAGTTTGAAAGTGCCATAATGAAGTTTACTGCCTTTGACATATGGCCCTTCCTAGTTTGGCCCAAACACCCCAGCTGCTGTCATGATCCTTTTCAAGACTAAATCTCCGATCTCAAAGCTGCATTGGCGAACTTTAGAGTTGAAATGCCTGGCGATCCTTTGCTGATAAGCTGAAACTCTGAGCCTAGCTTCTTCTCTTTTTTCATCAAGAAAATCGAGTGCTTCAAGTTGCAGCTTTTCGTTTTCAGCTTCATTGAAGTGAATTCTTCTGTGTGAAGGAACTTCTACTCCTACTGGAATCATTTCCTCTGACCCGTATGCCAGTGAAAATGGAGTGTGCCCAGTCGCAGTTTTGTGAGTAGTTCTGTATGCCCATAGTGCTAATGGAAGCTTATCGACCCAACCACTTTTTGCTTTTTCGAGTTGCTTTTTGATGGTTGACTTGATAATTTTATTCACTGCTTCCACTTTCCCGTTTTCCTGCGGATGAGCCACTACTGAGAAGCTTTTTCGAATTCTGAATTGCTTGCAAAAATCCTGGAATTCTTCACTTTCAAACTGAGTGCCGTTGTCTGTGATTATCTTCTGTGGCACACCATATCTGCAAATGATATTTTTCGTTACAAAATTTATCATCTTTTAGAAGTAATGGTGGCCAAAGGTTCAGCTTCATCCCATTTGGTGAAATAATCAACAGCAACAATGGCATATTTGATTCCTGATTTGGCAATTGGTAATGGTCCGATTAGATCTATCCCCCAAATGGCGAATGGCCATGGACTGACCATTTGTGTTAGTTCAGTGGAAGGTGCCCTTGGAATTTTTGCAAATCTTTGGCACTTGTCGCATTTTCGGGAGTGGATAGCTGCATCTCGATTAATATCGGGCCAGAAGTACCCATAACGAAGAACTTTCTTTGCAAGTGTTTGTCCGCCTGAATGGTCTCCACATTCTCCTCCGTGTACCTCTGCTAAGATTGTCTTAGATTCTTCCTTGGTTACACATCGAAGTAATGGCATTGAGAATCCCCGCCTGTATAGCTGACCGTCTTGAATTACATATCTCGATGCTTTTCTCAACAGCTTTAGGCGTTCTTTAGAATTTTCCGCCAGTGTACCATTGAGCAGATATTCTTTGATTGGAGTCATCCATGATTCTTGCTCTTGGGATATGGTCATGATCCAATCGATATCCATTTCATCGATGCTTGGGGCTGACAAGACTTCCACCGGAACTAAACCCAATAGCTGAGCCTCTCCGGAACTTGAATACTTTGCAAGAGAGTCTGCCTTCATATTTTCCTCTCGAGGTATGTGGCTTATTGAATAGTGATCGAAATCATTGAGAAGTTCAAAAGTCTTTGACAAATATGCAGGCCAATTTCCTCCTTTAGCTTGGAATTCTTTCTTTACCTGACAAACAATAAGCTGGGAATCGCTGAAGATCTGTAGCACTTTGATGTTTAGTTCCTTAGCGATTTTTAAACCAGCAATAAGTGCTTCATATTCTGCTTCATTGTTTGTTGAAGGAAATTCCAGTCTCAATGCATAACATAATGATCGTCCTTCGGGGGTTTCAAGTACAACCCCTGCTCCAGAACAATAATCATTTCTTGAGCCGTCAACATACAACTTCCACTGTATTGGAATGCAGTCAGTTGTTTCTTCCTTATTGTCACCTTTGTCAGTAGACTCCGCAATGAAATCTGCTAAAGCTTGTCCGTTGATTGCTCTTCGGGGGTGGTAAGTAATGTCATACTGGCTAAGTTCAATGTTCCATTTCAAAAGACGACCCGAAGTTTCAGGACGAAACAGGACTTGCTTTAGAGGTTGATCAGTAAGAACCTTGATAGGATGAGCTTGAAAGTATGGTCTCAATTTCCTGGAAGCAATTAGCAAACAATAGGCGAGCTTTTCTATCTTCGAATAATTCATCTCTGCCCCAGTGAACCGTTTGCTGATGTAATAGACTGGACGCTGTACTTTCATATCTTCCCGTACAAGTGCTACGCTGAGAGCATGAGATGAAATTGCTAAATAGATGAAAAGATCTTCACCATCACTAGGCTTGGAAAGAACTGGAGGCATTTCCATATGACGAATTAGTTCATCGAAAGCATTTTGGCATTCAGGAGTCCACTCGAAATTTTTCTTTCCTTTCTTTAGAGCGTCAAAGAAGGGAATGCATTTGTCTGTGGCCTTGGAAATGAAGCGACTCAGAGCATCGACTTTTCCATTGAGACTTTGCATTTCTTCCTTTGTTTTAGGGGCTTTGACCTCCCTTAGAGCTGTGATTTGAGTAGGATTGGCTTCAATGCCCCTGGCGCTCACAATGAAACCCAAGAATTTCCCGGACTCTACTCCGAACGAACATTTCAATGGATTGAGCTTCATTCCGTACTTTCGAAGGATTGCAAACATTTCCTCCAAGTGACCCATGTGATCTACAGCTTTCTTTGACTTTACCAACATATCGTCGACATAAACTTCCATGGTTCTACCAATCTGAGGCTTGAACATTGCATTGAAGAGCCTTTGGTAGGTTGCCCCAGCATTCTTCAATCCGAAAGGCATAACTTTATAGTAGTAGAGTCCCACATCTGTGATAAAGCTTGTGTCTTCCTGATCCGGCTCATGCATCATAATCTGATTATATCCGGAGTAAGCATCCATAAACGATAACAACTCATGCCCAGCTGTTCCGTCTACCAATTGATCAATTCTGGGCAGCGGGAAGCAATCTTTGGGGCATGCTTTGTTTAGATCCGAAAAATCGATGCATACCCTCCACTTTCCATTTGCCTTCTTAACCAGTACTGGATTTGAAACCCAATTTGGATAAGTGGATTCCCTGATGAAATTATTCTCCATAAGCCGATCAACTTCTTCTTTTAACGCTATCAACCTTTCTGGACCTTGAGTTCTTTTTTTCTGTTTCACTGGTGTAAATTTTGGATCAATCTTTAGAGTATGAACAGCAATTTCTGGGGAGATCCCACACATATCAGCATGACACCAAGCGAACACATCTAGATTGGCTTTTAAGAATGATATCAGCGTGTTTTGAACTGTTATGCTTAGCTGTGAACCCACATTGAGTACTTTGTTTGGGTCTTTTGAATCAACAGATATTGGTACCGTTACTTCCACAGGTACCACTCTATTCTCCCCTGTACTGGCTTTTCTGGGGTCCATTTCTTTCCTTACATTGCTGTGTTCGCCAGTACAGTGGCCACTCCGTAGCTGCTACAAGGTTGGTTCTTTGATGCGGAGCGGAGCTGCCGCATCTTTTCCCATCTCTCTTTTTCGGGCCTCACGGAGCTCTACAAGATAACATTCTCGCCCCGCGTTCTGATCTCCCTTAATGACAGCAACCCCATTATCAGTGGGAAATTTCATTGTTAAGCACCACGGAGCGAGGACGGCCCTGAAAGCAGCAAGAGTAGGCCGACCCAAGAAAGCATTATAGGCAGAGAATCCATCAACAATTATAAAGGTTTGCTTTCGAACCAACTTCTTATGCCCTTCGCCCATTTCAACAAACAAGTCCACCGTTCCAATTGGCTGTTTCAGCTCTCCTGTAAATTCGACAATTTTGTGTGAAGAGGCTTGTACATCTGTCATTGGAATTTTCATTTGGTCAAATGTCTTTTTAAAGAGTATGTTGCACGAAGCACCACTATCAACCAGAACTCTTCTGACAATGGCCGGCCCAATACCGACAGAGACAACCAAAGGGTCCTCAGTAGGAGCTTCCACATCAATAGAATCCCTGGCTCTGAACATAATATCATCATGAAAAGTCTTCTGCTGCTTTAGAGGTGCAGCATCTTCCAAGATTAAGACACTTTCTTCAACTGGGGCATACTTCAAAGCTCTAGCATACCTTTCCATTTCACCCCAACTCCTGCCAGCCGGGTGAGGTCCTCCTGTGATCACATTGATAACAGGTCTTTCCTTTCCAGCAGGCCTCTCTCCTGAATCAGATGAATGGGCTGGGGGTAACTGCCCTTGGTTAGATGAAGACGGGTCTTTTCTATTCCTCTTTACGTACTGCTGCAGCTTATTCTCTCTTAACAATTCTTCAATCAGACTTTTCAAGTGGTGGCACTCGTTGGTATCATGCCCTGGTTGGTTATGAAACTTGCAAAATCTTCCGCTTTGAGCAGCATTTTTCCCAACTTTTACGGCCAGTGGTTTTGGAAATTCAACAGCATCCTTAGTGGCGATGAAAATATTCTCCGGTGTATCAGTCAGAGGGGTAAAGTCCGAAGGTTTGAGGAAGCGGGGCTTTTTGAGATCCTTTTGCCTCTTTCCACCATTACTTTCCCTTTTCTGATTTGCGGGCTCTTTCTTGTTCTGAACTGTAGCATTATTTTCCACCACTGTTGTCACAACTTTAGCTGATGCGGAAAGATTCTCTAGGTGTATGAATTCGTCAGCCTTTTTGTAGAATTTTTCAAGCGAATTTGGTTCTTTCATTTTTAACCATTTTACAAACTCGCTAGACTTGTCAATAGCCCGCATTAAGTAGGTTAAGATCATTCGCGGTTCCGCGTTATCAACTTCTGCTAGGGCTAGATTAAAGCGATTCAGGAAGGATTTGACGGGCTCTCCAAGGTTCTGTTCAATACTTGAGAGAGACATTATATCCTTTGCTCTAGAAATGTACAATCTGAATTGTTCCTTGAATTTTCGGGTCAGATCAGAGAATTGGTCAACAGATCGCACAGGAAGTTTGGTAAACCAAAGCAACGCCACTCCTTCCAAGTATACCGGGAAATACCGGCATTTAATCTCATCAGTAGCTCTAGCACCAGTCATGTGCCAATCATATTTGTAAAGGAACTGATTCGGATCACTCGTCCCTCGATAAGAAGGAATGGTAGGTGGAACGAATTTTCTGGGAAATTCAGCTTTTAGGATCCTTTCAGTAAATGGAGTTCTACTCGAAGCGAATCCCCAATCATTCTCATCCTCGTTTCTCTGCATGCTTTCCTTCATTATTTGCCGAACCATGCTAGAGAGATATTCCTCATTATTCAAAGACTTCGTGGAATAAACTTCGGCCATTTTTTCGGGGGTTTGCCCCGGTAAGTGCTCACGGAGAACCGGTGACGGCCTGGATCCTTCAGCCTGGAGGGGTGCCCCTTCAGCAGCACCTGACCCCCCTTGAGGAATATTTCTCCCTTCGGAATTGGGAGCAGCATTAGCAAAGTTTTCTTCATTACCTACTGGTCTTTGATTAGCCCCGAGCAGAGCATTCAATTTTTCCATCATCAGATTATTCTGATTTTCAATCTGCTGGTACAATCCGGTCACAGCAGCATCCAACTCTTCTCGCGTCACCCCGACGCTTGGAGCTGCTCGATTTGGAGAAAGAGAAGTAGCAGTATTGTCGCGGTCATCATCAGTTCTGACAGACTTTCGTTTCCTTCCAGGAGCCATTATGTCTGATAGACTTCTGGTTTTGTAGGAAATTCTTTCAACAAACTTCCGTGAAGCAATGGTGAGTGGTAGCCTGAGTTGGGTTCTCAGTGAAAGCACCAAAATGTTAATGCTGAAATAGGAACGCTAACTGTAACGACCCGTATTTTTACGGATCGACAAGTTCGTCAAAATCTGGAATTTTCAGCATTTTAAGCCATTTCAGATTTTAGGCGAAATATGGTTAAGTCCTAAGTCGTTCACGACTTAGTATAGGTCGTAAGTCGTATACGACTTAGGGAATAAGCGCGACTTAAGGAATCAGCGAGTTAGCGAGTTGAGATGGTAAGTCGTGGACGACCTAGGGTATGATATAGGTCGTATGCGACTTAGTATGCTTGTCTTTTCGGTCCTATTTGTTTAAGTCCTAGGTCGTAAACGACCTAAGAGATAAGTTGTGACCAACTTATTGTAGACGACTTAAGGTTTTGAGTTAAGGGTTAAGTCGTGACCGAGTTAAATGTTAGGTCGCGAAGTGGTTTGGGTCACGTGTCAGTTTGGAGCGACCTAGTGGTTCCGAGTTAGCATTGTTAGGTCGGCAACGACCTAAGGAGTTTGGAGATAGCTATGTAGCGACCTAGTGTCTTGGTATGACCTATAGGTTAGCGACTTAGGGAGTATACGACCTATGGGAGTTAAGTCGTACGAGTTAAGTCGTAAGTCGTAACATGTTTTAGGTCGCGTGAAAACTTAAGGTGTTAGGTCGCTGGGTTTCTGCCTGAGTGATAGGTCGTGAGCGACTTAGTAGTTGTTAAGTCGCGAGCAACTTAAGAGTTGATCTGTTTTAAGTCGTAGACGACTTAGTAGTTTGAGTCGTAGCCCCAGTTATTTGTTAAGTCGTAGCCTATGTTTTAAGTCGCGAGCGACCTAGGAGTTAGCTGTTAAGTCGTAACCCAGTTATTTGTTAGGTCGCGTAAGGCTTAGCAGTTAGGTCGAAGATGTGCTTAAGCGCTAGGTCGCAGCTGCGCGTTAGGTTTGGTCGTAGAGGCTGGGGGTTTTGTTAAGTCGTAGGTTGGTAAGTCTTTAGGTCGGTAGGTTTTAGGTCGTAGGTCGTGGACAACCTAACTCCGAGCGACTTAAGGGAATTTCAGCTATAAATAGGAAGGGTTTTTCTCACTTTTTGGGATCCGGATTTCGAAGCGACGAAGTGCTGCCATTTTCAGAGCTCGACTTCTACACTTCTTCACTTCTTTTCTCCACTCTAATCTAGTGCTTCCTTTCATCCAAATCGAAGATCAAGATCGAAGATCCAAGATCTAAAGTTGAAGATCTTCATCCTTTGAAGTGAGATTTCTTCATTTGAAACAGATTCGTGATAGATCAAGCTCGATCCTTCGCTGTCCAGATCTGAAGCGTGTTGATTTGGAGTTGTTTAGGTGATTTGGTGAGTGGTGATTATCTCTCACATGGATCCAAAGGAGTATATCGGATTGTTGGCTCGATTTGGTGTTAAAATAATGATTTTCATGCATTTTCTTCATCCTAAGTGTAGATCCATGTAGATCCATTGTTCATGATGATTTGACAACCATTTTACTAAGTGTTAACCTATGCAAGTTCATTCATCAAGATTGTAGAGATATTTCTTATGATTTCATGCATGTTAGACTTTCAACTCTTTAATTACGAAAATGCCATTATTGTTATAATTATCTACTTAGATCATATTTGAATGCTTGATTGCTTGGATTAATGTTTGGTTTGATTGATTGTTATGAATTAGATGATTGATGGTTTGATTTAGACCGAAGATGATTCAAAAGCTAGGAGAAAGGCTCTTGAATTGGGTAAGCTGCTCGTGGCATATGTAGCGGGATGATGAAGCTCTTATGCGTAGATTTGATGATGTGATGTTGAGATGAGGCTTTGCGAGGATGTGATGAAGCGAGGCAATCATGTGATGAAGACTTGGTCTAATCCAGACGGGATCATTCCAAGCATGTTGATAACTCGGTGATATGATTCGAGTTGAGGATAATGAATGGATATGAGAATAGTCGTCGAGGAGGATGACTAGGAGGCTTGGATAGCATCGTTGTTGAAGGTTCTAGCATGCTCTAAGCAAGAGTACGTTTGGGCAGATTCGATAGTCCCAACGGCCAACTGTTGATGGTCGAGTACTCTGGGCAGATTCGATAGTCCTAGGCACGGGCTGCGACGACGTGCGGGAGTTATGTCTAGAACCGGGGTTTCCATTAGCCCTTGACGGACGGCTGAAAGAATGTGCCGGTCATTCAATTAACGGTGATATCGAAGCAACGATAACAGTGATAGCCAGAGTCATGGATGTTTGGTTGTATCGTCATTCGGTCTCAAGAGCAGTGTTTTCTGGGCGCTTATCTGATTTAGGCCTTGGTACTTGGAAAACATCGCCCTTGACTCGAATGATTATTACTTTACTTTAAATTGTATGCTCTGCTATGTTGCTTCTGCTTAGTGTGTGTCTGGGGGCTATCACTGTAGAAAGAGGTGGAGTGGGAGGGTTGTATTCCTATTCCTTTTCCTTTATGCTCTTTTGGTATGTTGTTAGTTAATTTACTGCTCACTAAGACTGTTGTCTGACTCAAGGCTTTATGTTTTAATTCTTATTGCCTTGGGCTGTTCGTCCATTTTTGGGACGGGCAGACTAGGTAGCAGGTGACAGGTGCTGTTCTCTTCTCACGATGCTGATATCGAAGACGAGCTGGAGGGTTGCATATTATCTTCTTATTATATGTACTGGATGTTCCGCTGTTTTGTATTCTCTGAGTGTTATGTAGTGAGGCTTGATGTATTGGCTATTTGGATGCTTGTATTCAACTATTATGAAGTTTTATATGATGGCATTTTATTCTGTAAAGCTTCACCATATATATGTTCTATTGTATTTTGTCCATGCGCTGTGAGTAATATGATAGATCCTGTTATTTTGATCTACCCTGACAATCGTCCATGGTCGCCTGGCACACTTTACAGCGCACTATCTCTAGATTCGGTGCAGGGGTCATGGGCGGTCGTCACATTTGGTATCAGAGCATTGGTTAATCGATTTTACCCAACGCTCACTGACGTAACTACGTATGAGAGACGTAATTGTATTTTGATGGATGAATACTATATAATATAGTAGCTTAGTAGAGTTGAGTCCTTTATGCAGTTGTTTCTCTAGATGTTCTAATCATTCCTTTTTATAGATATTGAGAATGAGTCGAAGAGGGAGACCAGCTGCTAGGGAAGGTCGTGCTACTGAGGGGGCTGCTGATTATGCAGCTATGTTCGAAGCTATGATGACTTCGATCATGAGAAGGATACCAGTTCCAGGGGCAGCAGTAGATGTTGGAGTTCAAGTCCAAACTCCAAAACCAGTGGATTTTGCTAAGTTGTGCAAGGATTATACTGCTCTTGGAGGAAAGGTTTTCTTGGGAACAGAATCAACTATTGAGGTCCAGAGGTGGATAGATGCTTGTAGAAGGATCTTTGGTGATTTGGGAATTGTGGATGCGACTAAGAGGAAGTTGGCATCTAGACAGCTTCAAGGGAGAGCTTCTGATTGGTGGAACTCTATTACCATCACTACTCCGGAGGAAGAGATTACTTGGGAGCAATTCCAAGACAGATTTGAAGCTAAGTTCATTTCTACAGCTCAGAAGTCTGTTCTGTTCAAGAAGTTTGTAGAGCTTAAGCAGGGAGGAAGACCAGTTCTTGAGTATGTTTCTGAGTTTGAAGCGCTGTCCAAGTATGCCCGGTCATATATTGAATCTGCATATCAGAAGAATGAGAAGTTTGTGACAGGCTTGGACAGTTATCTTGGGAGACAGTTAGTGGATCATTTGGATGATTCATTTGAGAAGCTTGTGGAGAAAGCTCTCAGACATGAGAGTCTGTTTCCTAAGGAAGGATCTGTTGTTGCTGTGACCAGGGAAGAGTCTAAACCCCAGCAGGGTGGAAACAAGAAGAGGAAGCAGCAGCAGCAGAAGGGTAAGGATGGCCAGAAGAAGCCAAAAGGCGAGGTGACTTGCTACAATTTTCAGCAGAAGGGCCATTTCTCTAAGGATTGTAAGAATCCGAAGGCACCGATGAAGTGTCACAACTGTGACAAGCCGGGGCATTTCAGGAAGAATTGTCCAGAACCGAGGAGGGATAAGCAGATTGTGCAAGCTTATGCTTTTGGAGCTGTTCCGTCGTCTTCAAAAGCTCCTACCGTTGAAGAGAAAGGAAAGAGTGTGGTGGTTCAAGGTACTCTTTTCCTATGTGGTGTTCCAGTTAGAGTTCTGTTTGATACTGGAGCGTCGCATTCGTTTGTTTGTAGTGAACTCGTAAGCCGGTTAGGTTTGGAACCGGATATTGTTGATAGGCCATTGGTTGTGACTAATCCAGTTGGGGGTTCGTCTTGTTTGTGTATGTTATGCCATGGTCTGATTGTGTCGAGTCATGGTTGCTCTTTTGTTTGTGATCGTTTTATTCTGAACTTTGCGGGGTTCGGAATTATTTTGGATATGGACTGGCTTAGGAGGTATGCGGCAAAGGTTGATTGCGAGAGGTTGGAAGTGACAGTCGAGAATGTGGAGGGGCGAAAGGTTGTGATACGATGTAAGCATGAAGAAGGCATCTTCATGAGCTTCATGTATTCGCTGGTTGTTCCACGGGATGGACTGTTATCGGTGCCAATCACGAATGGATTCGAGGATGTCTTTGACGAAGTCAAAGGGTTGCCGCCGCATAGAGAGATCGAGTTTCGTATAGATCTAGTTGAAGGAGCCAGACCTGTTGTGATGCCTCTTAGGCGGATGGCGCCTAGGGAACAGCATGAGTTGAAGGTGCAAGTTGATGATCTTTTGCAGAAAGGATTCATTCGGCGTAGTGTGTCCGAATGGGGTGCACCAGTTGTGTTTGCAACCAAAGCAGATGGATCGCTGAGGTTGTGCGTCGATTATCGCGAGCTGAATAAGGTGACTAAGAAGAACAAGTATCCATTGCCGAGAATAGATGAATTGTTTGATCAGCTTCACGAAGCTAAGGTGTTTTCTCAAATGGATTTGGCAACGGGATTTCACCAGTTGAGAGTATCTAAGGATAGTGTGCCGAAGACTGCTTTTCGGACACCATCTGGTTTCTTTGAGTGGCTGGTAATGCCGTTTGGATTGACTAACGCACGAGCATATTTTGTGGATCTTATGAATAGAGTGTTCAGAGATCAGTTGAACAAGTTTGTGCTTGTGTTCGTGGATGATATTCTGATTTATTCCAGAACTGAGGAAGAGCACAAGACACACTTGCGTATTGTTATGGAAATCTTGCGGAAACATCAGCTGAAGGCTAAGTTTTCGAAGTGTCACTTCTGGAAGAGTGAAGTGAGGTTCTTAGGCCATGTGATTTCTGGAAATGGAATAGCGGTTGATCCCGCTAAGGTGGCAGCAATCCAGGAATGGGTTAGACCTAAGAATGCATATGATGTGAGAAGTTTTCTTGGATTAGCAGGATATTATCGACGGTTTATCAAAGACTTCTCCAAGGTAGCTGCACCGTTAACAGGATTGACAAAGAAGAACCTAGCGTTTAGATGGGATGATAGGTGTGAGCAAGCTTTCAGAATCCTGAAAGAACGATTGACGAGTGCTCCTGTTTTGACTATTCCTAATGGGAATGATGAGATGGTGGTTTACACCGACGCATGTGGTACTGGACTTGGAGCAGTGCTGATGCAGAAGGATAAAGTTGTTGCATATGCCAGTCGACAACTGAAGCCGCATGAAAGGAATTATCCGACTCATGATTTGGAGTTGGCGGCGATTGTTTTTGCTCTGAAGATGTGGAGACATTATCTATTGGGAGTTCGATTCGAGTTGTTTATGGATCACAAGTCGTTGAAGTATCTTTTCTCCCAAAAGGATTTGAATCTTCGGCAGCAACGTTGGCTAGAGTTTTTGGCATCATATGATTTTGGTATAGCTTATACTCCGGGAAAAGGTAACGCAGTGACAGATGCGTTGAGTCGAAGACATGCAGGATTGGGAGCCATGTTTTCAGAATGGAAGAGTCTCGAGTATTTAGCTGAATTTGACTTCAGGCCTAGATGTGAATTGGAACCTGAGATGTTGGCAAACTTATCGATAAGACCCTCTCTTGTGGAAAGGATTGGCGAGAGCCAAAAGCGAGACGATAAGCTTGTCAAGATTATCCGTGAATTGGAATCTGGATTGGATCCAGAAAAGGATAAAGGATTTGAAGTCGATCGAGAGGGTTGGCTTCGAAAGAAAGGACGACTAGTTGTTCCCGATATAGATGAATTGAGGAGTGAAGTTCTGAAGGAAAGTCATCACTCGAAGCTGACAATTCATCCAGGTGGAAATAAGATGTATCGGGATATGAAGAGAACCTACTACTGGGAAGGTATGAAGAAGGATGTTGGAAATTTTATTTCCAAGTGTATGAACTGCCAGTTGGTAAAAGCCGAGCAGAAGAAGCCAAGTGGATTGCTTCAGCCATTAGAAGTTCCTACATGGAAGTGGGAGCAAGTGTCGATGGATTTTATCGATGGATTGCCTAGAACCAGAACGGGAAATGAAGGGATTTGGGTCATTGTGGATCGTCTGACCAAGAGTGCGAGATTCATTCCTGTTCGATCGACTAGGACTGCATCAAAGTTGGTTGAATTGTATGTTAAGTGGATAGTTCGATTTCATGGTATTCCGAAGAGTATAGTGAGCGACCGAGATCCATTGTTCACTAGTGGATTTTGGAAGAGCTTCCAGGAAGTTTTGGGAACCGAGTTGTGTTTGAGTACAGCTTATCACCCTCAAACAGATGGTCAGACCGAGAGAGTCAACCGAGTTTTGGAAGATCTCCTCAGAGCTTGTGTTTTGGATTTCGGAGGATCATGGGAAGATTACCTTCATTTGGTGGAGTTTGCGTACAACAACAGTTACCAGTCAAGCATTGGTATGGCACCGTATGAGGCATTGTATGGAAGACCGTGTAACTCTCCGACATGTTGGTTGGAAACTGGAGAAAAGCTGATGCTTGGGCCAGAGATGATTCGACAGACTTCAGATTGTATAGAGATCATTCGGCAACGAATGAAGGCAGCCCAAGACCGTCAGAAGAGTTATGCCGATAAGCGTCGAAAGGATTTGGAATTCGACGTTGGTGATATGGTTTTTGTGAAGATTTCTCCACTAAAGAATGTTATTCGATTCGGGAAGAAAGGAAAATTGACTCCGAGATTTGTTGGACCATTCCCGATTATCGAGCGAATTGGAAAGCTCGCCTATAGATTGGAGTTACCGGAAAAGATGTCGGGTGTGCACAATGTTTTTCACGTATCATATCTACGGAAGTATGTGCACGACTCGAATACCGTGGTTTCTGCTGATAGCTGTGAAGATTTCAAAGTTGATCCGGTCGATAGAAGACCTCGTAAGCCGCTTCGTGTTGTGGAAACCGACACGAAACAGCTTAGGAGGAAGGTAGTTAAGTTGCTCAAGATACAATGGAGTGATGATGATAACGACTGTACGTGGGAGGTGGAAGAGAGGATGAAAGCAACTCATCCTGAGCTCTTCAAGGTATGACCCTAAGGTGTCGTGTCATCTAACAACGTTGTAACTTGTTCTAAGTTTTAGAATTCTTCACGCTAAGCTAGAATTGGATGCATGGTTTGGTGATTGTTATGGATGATAGGCGTGCAGAATAGTCTTTGATTGCTTTGTTTGTTTGGAATTTCGGGGGCGAAATTCCTAAAGGGGAGAGAATGTAACGACCCGTATTTTTACGGATCGACAAGTTCGTCAAAATCTGGAATTTTCAGCATTTTAAGCCATTTCGGATTTTAGGCGAAATATGGTTAAGTCCTAAGTCGTTCACGACTTAGTATAGGTCGTAAGTCGTATACGACTTAGGGAATAAGTGCGACTTAAGGAATCAGCGAGTTAGCGAGTTGAGATGGTAAGTCGTGGACGACCTAGGGTATGATATAGGTCGTATGCGACTTAGTATGCTTGTCTTTTCGGTCCTATTTGTTTAAGTCCTAGGTCGTAAACGACCTAAGAGATAAGTCGTGACCAACTTATTGTAGACGACTTAAGGTTTTGAGTTAAGGGTTAAGTCATGACCGAGTTAAATGTTAGGTCGCGAAGTGGTTTGGGTCACGTGTCAGTTTGGAGCGACCTAGTGGTTCCGAGTTAGCATTGTTAGGTCGGCAACGACCTAAGGAGTTTGGAGATAGCTGTGTAGCGACCTAGTGTCTTGGTATGACCTATAGGTTAGCGACTTAGGGAGTATACGACCTATGGGAGTTAAGTCGTACGAGTTAAGTCGTAAGTCGTAACATGTTTTAGGTCGCATGAAGACTTAAGGTGTTAGGTCGCTGGGTTTCTGCCTGAGTGATAGGTCGTGAGCGACTTAGTAGTTGTTAAGTCGCGAGCGACTTAAGAGTTGATCTGTTTTAAGTCGTAGACGACTTAGTAGTTTGAGTCGTAGCCCCAGTTATTTGTTAAGTCGTAGCCTATGTTTTAAGTCGCGAGCGACCTAGGAGTTAGCTGTTAAGTCGTAACCCAGTTATTTGTTAGGTCGCGTAAGGTTTAGAAGTTAGGTCGAAGATGTGCTTAAGCGCTAGGTCGCAGCTGCGCGTTAGTTTAGGTCGTAGAGGCTGGGGGTTTTGTTAAGTCGTAGGTTGGTAAGTCTTTAGGTCGGTAGGTTTTAGGTCGTAGGTCGTGGACGACCTAACTCCGAGCGACTTAAGGGAATTTCAGCTATAAATAGGAAGGGCTTTTCTCACTTTTTGGGATCCGGATTTCGAAGCGACGAAGTGCTGCCATTTTCAGAGCTCGACTTCTACACTTCTTCACTTCTTTTCTCCACTCTAATCTAGTGCTTCCTTTATCCAAATCGAAGATCAAGATCGAAGATCCAAGATCTAAAGTTGAAGATCTTCATCCTTTGAAGTGAGATTTCTTCGTTTGAAACGGATTCGTGATAGATCAAGCTCGATCCTTCGCTGTCCAGATCTGAAGCGTGTTGATTTGGAGTTGTTTAGGTGATTTGGTGAGTGGTGATTTTCTCTCACACGGATCCAAAGGAGTATATCGGATTGTTGGCTCGATTTGGTGTTAAAATAATGATTTTCATGCATTTTCTTCATCCTAAGTGTAGATCCATGTAGATCCATTGTTCATGATGATTTGACAACCATTTTACTAAGTGTTAACCTATGCAAGTTCATTCATCAAGATTGTAGAGATATTTCTTATGATTTCATGCATGTTAGACTTTCAACTCTTTAATTACGAAAATGCCATTATTGTTATAATTATCTACTTAGATCATATTTGAATGCTTGATTGCTTGGATTAATGTTTGGATTGATTGATTGTTATGAATTAGATGATTGATGGTTTGATTTAGACCGAAGATGATTCAAAAGCTAGGAGAAAGGCTCTTGAATTGGGTAAGCTGCTCGTGGCATATGTAGCGGGATGATGAAGCTCTTATGCGTAGATTTGATGATGTGATGTTGAGATGAGGCTTTGCGAGGATGTGATGAAGCGAGGCAATCATGTGATGAAGACTTGGTCTAATCCAGACGGGATCATTCCAAGCATGTTGATAACTCGGTGATATGATTCGAGTTGAGGATAATGAATGGATATGAGAATAGTCATCGAGGAGGATGACTAGGAGGCTTGGATAGCATCGTTGTTGAAGGTTCTAGCATGCTCTAAGCAAGAGTACGTTTGGGCAGATTCGATAGTCCCAACGGCCAACTGTTGATGGTCGAGTACTCTGGGCAGATTCGATAGTCCTAGGCACGGGCTGCGACGACGTGCGGGAGTTATGTCTAGAACCGGGGTTTCCATTAGCCCTTGACGGACGGCTGAAAGAATGTGCCGGTCATTCAATTAACGGTGATATCGAAGCAACGATAACAGTGATAGCCAGAGTCATGGATGTTTGGTTGTATCGTCATTCGGTCTCAAGAGCAGTGTTTTCTGGGTGCTTATCTGATTTAGGCCTTGGTACTTGGAAAACATCGCCCTTGACTCGAATGATTATTACTTTACTTTAAATTGTATGCTCTGCTATGTTGCTTCTGCTTAGTGTGTGTCTGGGGGCTATCACTGTAGAAAGAGGTGGAGTGGGAGGGTTGTATTCCTATTCCTTTTCCTTTATGCTCTTTTGGTATGTTGTTAGTTAATTTACTGCTCACTAAGACTGTTGTCTGACTCAAGGCTTTATGTTTTAATTCTTATTGCCTTGGGTTGTTCGTCCATTTTTGGGACGGGCAGACTAGGTAGCAGGTGACAGGTGCTGTTCTCTTCTCACGATGCTGATATCGAAGACGAGCTGGAGGGTTGCATATTATCTTCTTATTATATGTACTGGATGTTCCGCTGTTTTGTATTCTCTGAGTGTTATGTAGTGAGGCTTGATGTATTGGCTATTTGGATGCTTGTATTCAACTATTATGAAGTTTTATATGATGGCATTTTTTTCTGTAAAGCTTCACCATATATATGTTCTATTATATTTTGTCCATGCGCTGTGAGTAATACGATAGATCCTGTTATTTTGATCTACCCTGACAATCGTCCATGGTCGCCTGGCACACTTTACAACGCACTATCTCTAGATTCGGTGCAGGGGTCATGGGCGGTCGTCACACTAACACCCGGTGTGTGTAATGGAATTGTGAAAGCACCACCCGTGTGACGGGAACAGAAATTAAGCAGTAAAATAGCAGTAAAGCAGTAAAGGACAGCAGTTTATAGTGGTTCGGCTTGAGATCGAGCCTACGTCCACTTTGAATCTCTTTATTACTGAATCCGATTACAAATCAATACAATTCACTTATGAAATCAATACAATTTGATCACAAAGACAATCTCGACTGCTAGCTTAAACTTCGATGATAAAACTCGATGAATCCGTGTTGGATGTAAGAGGTTTCTCTCGAAGCTTGTTGTAGTGTCTCGATTGTTTGGAGATCTTCGATTGTTGAATGAGTTGAAGCTTGTTGTAGTGTCTCGATTGTTTGGAGATCTTCGATTGTTGAATGAGTTGAGAGTTCGGCAAAGTAACGACGTTTCTGAAATGATTTGCCAAAAGTCCCCTCCATGTTGGAAGTGGTGGTCTATTTATAGGGAAAAATCTGGGTGAGATTCTGTTCCTCAAGTCCTAGGTCGGAGCCGACTTATAGCAAGTCGTAGGTCTTAGGTCGGCGACGAGATAGGAGCTCTTGTCTTTTAGTTACTCCTGAATACGAGCTATTCAATTGCATAGGTCGGAAGCGACTTACCATAAGTTGTAGGTCGGAGATCCTTAAGTCATCAAGTTGGCAACAGCCTTAAGTCGTAGACTTTTTGAGTCGGACCACTTTAACTCGTACACTGTTAGGTCGGAGCATTCCTTAACTCGGAGTATTCCTTAACTCGGAACCCTCCTTAACTCGGAGCATTCCTTAACTCGGAACCCTCCTTAACTCGGAGCATTCCTTAACTCGGAGCATTCCTTAACTCGGAGCATTCCTTAACCCGGAGCCTTCCTTAACTCGGAACCCTCCTTAACTCAGAGCATTCCTTAACTCGGAACCCTCCTTAACTCGGAGCATTCCTTAACTCGGAGCATTCCTTAACCCGGAGCCTTCCTTAACTCGGAACCCTCCTTAACTCGGAGCATTCCTTAACTCGGAGCATTCCTTAACTCGGAGCCCTTATTAACTCGCAATTTGTTAAGTCGGTAGGCTTCCTTAGGTCGTAGCCTGTTAGGTTGGTTCCTGCCTTAAGTCGTAACTGCCTTAGGTTGCGAACAAAAGGGGATTAACAGATTGCAGTTATTGATTGTGTTGATTTCTTTTTGGATGTGCTATTAGATATAGTAGGATATATCTATATATATAGCAATATATACATATTGGCATATGTATATATTGGATTGATTGATTTCCTGCCTTGTATAGCGGATGAGACCCTATTGCGCCATTAGTAAGCAGATGATATTTTTATAAAATCCTATATACCGCGATATTCCACCTCGAAGTGGAATTGGTATTGTGCTAACATCTGTGGATGCAGGGAAACAGGTTGGAGGGATCCAACTGGATTCCTCAAATTGTTTGAATATTATTTCATATGTGAATGATGTGATTTATTGATAAATTGTGAATGATTTATTGATAATTGAAATTGTGAAGGCTAAATTTAGCCGAATGTATTTTTGGTATCGTTGGATACCAAAAATAAATGAAATTGGAAATTTTAAATAAATTCCTTTTGAAAGAATTAAATAAATTTGAAAGAAGAAATTTTTAAAAGCGTAAAGTTGATTTTTGAAAGGTTATCGAATTATTTCAAAAATATGGGAAAATTGTTATAAATGGATTTTGAATAGTATTTTTCGAAAAGTTGGAAAATATATTGAAAAATGGAATTTTAAAGGGTTTGGAAAAGATTAAGGAATCTATTTTAAAAGTGATAAATTTCTAGAAATCCAATTGATAATTAATTCAGTATTGGAAAATAAATTTTTGGGAAATCGATATAAAATTATATTTGATGTTGAATGAAAAATTGATTTGTGTAAAAATAAAGTATTGAAATCAATTTAGAAATCAATTTATAATTGATTTGTGATGAAATGAATTTTGAAATCAATTTGTAATTGATTCGATATTGATATAAAAATTATAAATCAATCTGAAATTTATTTTGGGATAAAAAGTGAATATTTGGAAATGTAAATTCAAAATGGAATTTATGAAATGGAAGTGAAATTTGTTTAAAAATAAACGCTGATTTATTTTAAAGTGCAAAAGTATATTTACGGATTTTGAACGTAAATTTGAGATAAATCGATAAGGATTTATTAAATTGATTTAAATGGACCATTTTGAAGTGAAATGGTATTTTCACTATAAAGCTGAGTATATTTTCCAAAGTAGCTTTTTAAAATAAAATTTAAAGGTTCTAAAGCTGGTTTTTGAAAAGATATATTTGGAAATATATCCCGTGTAAGGAAAAGTGATTTGAAATTTATTTTCAAAGTAATGAAGTGTGGAAATAAATTTACCGATTGGGATGTAAATTTAAAATAAATCGATAAGGATTTATTTAAGTGATTTTAATGAATGTGATTTGGAAATTGTTTTCAAATGGTTGAAGTATAAACCATATATCGGTAAGATATTTGAAATTTATTAATTTGGGAAAATTATTTGAATCTGATGATTGTTATGAATATTGTTGATAGTTAAATCATCGACTATCAATATTGCCTTTGAAATGGCACTTGAATTTGTTTTTTAAACAAACGCTTATTATTCGGTTTAGCCGGGAAAGGACCTTTGTGTCAGATAACCCATTCCGAATAATAATACGACGATATAGATCGTATTGAAGACCGGTGATGAAGATTGGGTATTTGTGAAAACGATAGGATAACCTATTGATTGTCTCTGCACCGTTAGCTACGGTATTGAGATTTCCTTTGTGATGGGAAGTTTTATCGGGATTATGAATATCCGGATTGCAAGGGCTTCTTCGGAAGTGCCTTCGGTTCTGTTCGAACCCGGAACAGACTTGTATGGTTACCTGCCTGACATTACATTTTGAGATGTAAAGCTGATTTCTTTCAAATACATTTCTGTTGGTGGCGGAGAATTTATTCTCTTAGCTTAACACCCTTCTCTGAGACGTACGAGCTCAGAGGTTATGTAGTTGAAATTTATCAGCGATATATTCCCAATTTGGTAATGTGGCATGTTGAGTGTTGCTGTGACAATGATCATTTATTTGATCATTTGTGATCAAAGCACGGCTTTGTGAAAAAGCGTAGCTTTGTGGACGAGACTTCGTCAGGCCTCACAACCCGGAAATGGTCGAAACAGGAATGTTGCGGCAAGGTTATGAGGGTCGCGCCTTTTATGGTATGTCATTTCCTTCTGGAAAGGGGTGGTATCATGGTATGGAGCCCAGATACTTACTCATGTGGATACACTTATTTATTATGTGTGATGATGGTTACCGAGCGCTCGGATAAAGGTCCCAAAGGACCGAGTGATGACATATTCGTGAGTTACCTGTTACAGGGGTAACCCGGCCTTGTTTGGCAGAGAGCAGTTTGTCTCTCGGGACGTCCAGCCAGAGGCGATCCCATTCGGCAGGAGGAAAGGAAGTTCCTTAGCCTGACCATTTGTTGGAAATCCATTTCCCAATACGAAATTGTACGGTTTTAATTGTAGAACCTGCCATTTACTTATGGTGGCGCCCCACTGTTTAGATGGTAGCTATAGTAGGCATAGTTCGTAATGTCTATGCTGGCTAAGATTAATATTATACTTTCGAAATGTTTTCCACACTAGACATTAATAATAATAATCCAATGATTGGCGTAGTAAGCATCTTTGACTATCATAAGAAGAAATCTCCTCCAATTCTGCGTTTGCATTGTGTGTGTGGTGGGAGGTCTTATGGTAGTTTCATTTTCCAAAAGCATTGCGAATCTGTTTTATTTTCTTTGTGAAAATAATTGTTTTACAATCTCACACCAGTCACCATGACTTACTCGGAGTTTATTGTTCCCTTCTAAACTCTGGGTGCCCATAATTTTCCACACGGGCAGCCTAGAGTTATTTTTATCAGGATATTCTGGATATTCTGGAGCTTTGGAGATGAGCTGGATGGCGAGACGTACTCTCGTACTTGTTTATTATTTCCGCTGTGTATTCTGTATGAGGATAGGTTTATATAACTGTCTATTATTGTATCGAGTTGTATATTGACTCTGATGATGTATTGTATAACTGATATAGTTCTTTGTTTAAAAGACTAGTGATCATCTATTATATTTTGTTCCGCTGCGAATGTGAGATTCTGTTGTTGTTTCTATTTTTCTATTCTTTTTCTTCTTCTGTCTTCTTCTACCTCTTCTTTTAACCCTAATGGTTCGGTTTTCCGACATTCGATTGCGCAGCATTTGATACGGTGGACGTATTAATGTCGACTTTCGAGCGTCGAAAAGTCAAGTCGTTACATTTGGTATCAGAGCATATGGTTAAGCGACAACTCTGCTATGTTGGGTGTTACTCATTAGAGATAGAGTCAATAGTACTCTAGAATGAGTGTGAGTGTAATAATAGATATGAGCGCGTATTTGTTAATGAATATAAAATTTTGTTTTGTATTGTGTTGACTTATCGGTTTATTGTTTATAGATTCTGGTCGGTGCAGTCTGGCCAACTGTAATCGATAGGGATTTCAAAACTCTTAAACAAGATAAACTGACACAGTATTGTTTTAAAATAGGGTAAATGAAATAATTTTGCCCAAAACTATTTTTGTATAGAAAAGAAATGATTTTCTATGAATTATTATAGTATATGGATGCTTGGTTGTTAGGAAGAGATAATATTGAATTATTATCACTGTTATATGGAAACTGAATAAGGAATGATGATATAACCGAAGATTTAAAGATAAATTCATTTAACAAATGAAATTTATAAATATGAATTGAAAGTATAATAAAATAAAATCCATATATGAATGAGATTTGTAAAAGATAAATTGCAAATGTAATTTATAATTGGAAATAGAATTCCAGAGAGAATATTTTAAAATAAATTCATTAATGGAATGTAAATAAGTTGATAACTTATAAAATATTTGAAATCTGATTGGAATGAGATTCAAAGTGAAAATGAATGAATTTGTGAATGAACAAATGAGTTTACATTTGTAAATAAATGAATGAATCGGAATTGAATAATGAAATGGATTGAATTCAAGTAAATAAACTTGATAATTTATTAATTCATGAAGTAATGAATTGGAAGTTAGTTAAATTAAAGTTGAGTTATGAACTAAATTTAAAATGGTTTGAATTTGCAAATAAATTCAAGTAAGTAGAAATTAATTGTAATTTCCTTGTTATTAATTAAGTAAATTCGAGATGAATTGAGAAGGAAAGTGAAATTTAAAACGAATAAGTTAATGTACTAATTGAATTGAATTAGTAAATGGAATAAATTCGATAAATGAAAACCAATCAAAGAAAATAAATTAAGAATTGTTTATGGAAAATAAAATAAACATAAATGATAAACTTGAGTTTTGATTTGAAATAGCTTAAGTAAATATTGGACAGTAACTCAAATTTAAGTGAAGCTTTGAAATGGTTAAATGAAAACTTAGTTGATTAATAAGTTGAAATGCGAAATTGAATAGTGATAAATGTATAACTTCAGTAATGAAGTGAAAATAAATACAAGAAGTGTATATAAATATTTGCATTGTTGTTGTCGAGTTTTGTACGATGGTTTTGAACAAATCGAATGGTTTTGTGAATATAGAATGCAAGTTAAATTGAATGGAATCAATTTAAATGATTGTTAGCTCAAGAAATCATTTAGTTGCATGAATATTAACAAATCTGAATAGAAAGAATTATCGTTTGAGAAAAACGAGACTATATAAATTCTATGAGTTAATAAAAGCAAATAGAAATTGATTTTTGTATCAATTGAAATAGATATGAGTTAGATTCACTTAGAAATGAATTAAATATAAGAAAGTGAGTTGTTAATCACTTGAATTGAATAGAAATTGAATGTGAATTAGACGGAAGCAATTTAAGTTGAATCGAAACCTTATGAATTGCTAATGGAATTTATTTTTGATGTATGGCTAATGAAATCTATATATTTATTATTGAAAAAAGTGAATTGTTAAATAGATTTCCTATATTTGTCACTTACGTGTTTAAACTGAGTAAGTGCAGGGTTGTGGAAGCCGTTTGGCTGCATTTTGGGTTGCGTAAATGCTAATAAAATAATTGCTTTGCTTAAAAATGCTAAAAAGGTACGCCTATGCAATAAAAATAGGAAATATGAACTGTTTTTCTACTTTTCCGACCGAGTGGGTCGATGTATATATATTTATATCTTTTGTCAAATTGCAAAAGCTCCTCCGTACAAAGGAGACTACGCCAAAATTTTCCGAAAATTTTGGGAGTTAGAAAAAAATTTGGGATTTTTGAAAGTTTTTCACTAACGACAGAAGATTTAAAAATCGGGAATTGAGATAAAAGTGAATAAAACTCAATATTTGAAATATGAAGATGAATCGAATTCAAGTAAAATTCGAAAGGAAATTCTGAATGAAACTTTTGGAAATAAAAGTATTGAGATTTGAATTGAATTCAAATGGGATTGAAAATGCAAAGTTGAAGAGAAATGAATATATAACTTTGTTATTGAAGCAAGTTGATTTTACATCGAAGTGAAATTCAATTTGAATATAAGAAATAATTATATTATACTTAAGAAATGAAAGGTGAAATTCTTAAGTAAAATTGGTTTTGGGAAATCCAATAAGTGAATTTGGACATTATCGTTCAGTAAAATATACAGGCATTGTAAAGGCTAAGAAAATGGAATTGGATTTTAATTTCGAAGATAAATTTGAATTTGCTCGACAAAGGTATGTATTTAAATTTTAGTATGAAATTTGATCTTTTCTTGTCTAGCCACTTGGCACTTTGTTTTCTATTGAGATTTAAAGGTCCGTAGGGACGTTTTGTAGTCGTACCGAGCTAGCCGCGCAAAGGAGACGCTGGCGAAATTTTTTGGAAATTTAGAGAGTTAGGAAAATTTTGAGAAAATTTTGAATTCACAATTTGAATTTGAATTTGAATTTGAACTATGAAGTGAATAAAAGTTGTTTGAAAACTATGAAAGTGTTTAGAAAGTTAGATAAAGTGATAACGAATCTATAATAAATAGATTTGTTTTGAAATTTGATAAAGCTATTTGGTTTTGGTAAAATAGTTAACGTACATTGGAGCATTTTTCTTTACTTGTAATTTCGGGACGAAATTATTTTAAGGGGGGAAGATTGTAACGACCCAGAAATTGTGAACATTTGAAATAGAATATTTAGTTGAATTTAAATATTTGAATGTTGATTTAACTTGAATTTCAAATGTAAATATGAAATTGGCAATTTAATTTGTAAATTTAATTGTTGCAATTGGGAAAAAAAATTGGAATTTTCAGTTTTAAGCTGATTAAAAATAATCAGAAGGCTTAGAAAATTTATATTAATAATTCTGAAGATATCGGAAGCTTCAGAATTGAATTTGAAACTGTTTTGTTCAGTTTTGAAATTCTGTTGTTTAAATTGAATTTAAAAATAGCGTTCCGGAGCACAGTCTCGGAATTCGACGAAACCAGTTCCATTGGATCCGTAATATTGTATTATTATCGGATTTCAATTTTCGTAACATTCGGAGTTGTTGTGTGATCGTACGATATATAAACGCCTCGATTGGAGATCGGGATTTTTGGCTTCGTTTTCTAAACGATTCAAATTGAATTTAAAATTTAAAGATAACATATATGTATTTAATATAATATTTTCTCAGAGCAAATTTAACACGTTCCTGCCTCATAGAACACGCGTACTCTCTAAAACGAACAACCCAACACGTGTAACTGGAGATAACCGAGCTATCTTTCTTTCTCTTTCTTTTACGAAATCAGAACAATCTCATTCAAAATAAAATCAATGGTTGAGCAAATTAAAGAAAAATAAGTTCGTTCTCTCCTCTAATTCATTCGCGAAATAATATCGGCCCGCTTCTTCTTTCTTCTGGTTGTTCGAAATCATGAAATCCTCTTCCTCTCATTCCTAATCCAATCGAATCAAAACCCAATTTCGAGAGTTCCTCGTCTTATTCAAATCCCACGGCAGCTCGAAGGGGATGGGTGGTTAAACGAGTTAGGGCACGGCAATGATGAGGCGGCAATCGCGTTCGATTTGGGTAGTGGAACGCGACATTAGAGGAGGCGCGGTCGAAAATACTCGAGTGATTCGATTCGAGTCATCGACGACTCCGGAGGATGGTGCTCGGCGATTTGGAGATAGCCGCAGTTGCGGTGGCTTTGACGAGTCTGGGTTTTCACGAACTTGAGTGCGAGTCAAGGGCGTAGCAGATCGCGACTTCGACTATGGCGATGCGAGGCGATTTCAGCTAGGGCTGGTTTCGCGATGGTGGTTGAAGTGTGGAGTTATTGCTTGGTTATCTCGATCCGCATAAGGTGGGTTCTCTGGTAAACCCTTTTCTCAAACTGTGTTTAATTTAATCAAAGTACATTCATACATAAGATTTTGTTTAAATAAAAGTTGGATTTTTAATATATACACATAGGCTATTTTTGGCATATGCAGTTTCAAATGGAAAAGAAAAGATTGTTTACTGTCTAGTTCAAATTGTTAAATTTAAGTATATACAGTAAAGTTTGGTAGTTATAAAATTTGGTAGTTACTAAAAGGTTTCCAGGAAGAAAAGTTGGCTTAAAATTTAATCGTTTGATTAAATAAATTATTAGGTGGTAATTGGGTTGTTCGATTTGTTCGAGTGTTAATAAATTATCAAATGTTTATACAAGGTCCTTAATCGGGAAGAAAACAAACTGGAATGGATTGGATTGTAAATTTAAAAGCAAGGTGAGATCTTCTCACTCAAAATAAATTTGGATTGCAGTTATTGATTGTGTTGATTTCTGTTTGGATGTGCTATTAGATATAGTAGGATATATCTATATATATAACAATATATACATATTGGCATATGTATATATTGGATTGATTGATTTCCCGCCTTGTATAACGGATGAGACCCTATTGCGTCGTTAGTAAGCGGATGATATTTTTATAAAAGTGAATATTAGGCTCAGGTCCCTAATAAGTTTCAAAATACACAAAAACCCCAGTAAAAAAAAGTATATAAATTAGGTCCCTAAAATTAAGTTACTAAATTTCCGCAATTTTTTTGGTTAATAATTGCGGAAATTTCCGCAATTTTTTTGGTGAATAATTGTGGAAATGTCTGCAATTTTTTGATATAATTGCATAAATGTCTGCAATTATTCACTGAATAATTGCATAACTGTATACCATTATTCAGTAACTTAATTCTAGGGACCTAATTTACTAACTTTTTTTTACTGGGGTTTTTGTGTATTTTGAAACTTATTAGGGACCTGTGCCAAACTGTCCCTTTATAAAATCCTATATACCGCGATATTCCACCTCGAAGTGGAATTGGTATTGTGCTAACATCTGTGGATGCAAGGAAACAGGTTGGAGGGATCCAATTGGATTCCTCAAATTGTTTGAATATTATTTCATATGCGAATGATGTGATTTATTGATAAATTGTGAATGATTTATTGATAATTGAAATTGTGAAGGCTAAATTTAGCCGAATGTATTTTTGGTATCGTTGGATACCAGAAATAAATGAAATTGGAAATTTTAAATAAATTCCTTTTGAAAGAATTAAATAAATTTGAAAGAAGAAATTTTTAAAAGCGTAAAGTTGATTTTTGAATGGTTATCGAATTATTTCAAAAATATGGGAAAATTGTTATAAATGGATTTTGAATAGTATTTTTCGAAAAGTTGGAAAATATATTGAAAAATGGAATTTTATAGGGTTTGGAAAAGATTAAGGAATCTATTTTAAAAGTGATAAATTTCTAGAAATCCAATTGATAATTAATTCGGTATTGGAAAATAAATTTTTAGGAAATCGATATAAAAATATATTTGATGTTGAATGAAAAATTGATTTGTGTAAAAATAAAGTATTGAAATAAATTTAGAAATCAATTTATAATTGATTTGTGTTGAAATGAATTTTGAAATCAATTTGTAATTGATTCGATATTGAGATAAAAATTATAAATCAATCTGAAATTTGATTTTGGGATAAAAAGTGAATATTTGGAAATGTAAATTCAAAATGGAATTTATGAAATGGAAGTGAAATTTGTTTAAAAATAAACGCTGATTTATTTTAAAGTGCAAAAGTATATTTACGGATTTTGAACGTAAATTTGAGATAAATCGATAAGGATTTATTAAATTGGTTTAAATGGACCATTTTGAAGTGAAATGGTATTTTCACTATAAAGCTGAGTATATTTTCCAAAGTAGCTTTTTAAAATAAAATTTAAAGGTTCTAAAGATGGTTTTTGAAAAGATATATTTGGAAATATATCCCGTGTAAGGAAAAGTGATTTGAAATTTATTTTCAAAGTAATGAAGTGTGGAAATAAATTTACCGATTGGGATGTAAATTTAAAATAAATCGATAAGGATTTATTTAAGTGATTTTAATGAATGTGATTTGGAAATTGTTTCCAAATGGTTGAAGTATAAACCATATATCGGGAAGGTATTTGAAATTTATTAATTTGGGAAAATTATTTGAATCTGATGATTGTTATGCATATTGTTGATAGTTAAATCACCGACTATCAATATTGCCTTTGAAATGGCACTTGAATTTGTTTTTAAAACAAACGCTTATTATTCGGTTTAGCCGGGAAAGGACCTTTGTGTCAGATAACCCATTCCGAATAATAATACGACGATATAGATCGTATTGAAGAACGGTGATGAAGACCGGGTATTTGTGAAAACGATAGGATGACCGATCGATTGTCTCTGCACCGTTAGCTACGGTATTGAGATTTCCTTTGTGATGGGAAGTTTTATCGGGATTATGAATATCCGGATTGCAAGGGCTTCTTCGGAAGTGCCTTCGGTTCTGTTTGAACCCGGAACAGACTTGTATGGTTACGTGTCTGACATTACATTTTGAGATGTAAAGCTGATTTCTTTCAAATACATTTGTATTGGTGGCGGAGAATTTATTCTCTTATCTTAACACCCTTCTTTGAGACGTACGAGCTCAGAGGTTATGTAGTTGAAATTTATCAGCGATATATTCCCAATTTGGTAATGTGGCATGTTGAGTGTTGCTGTGACAATGATCATTTATTTGATCATTTGTGATCAAAGCACGGCTTTGTGAAAAAGCGTAGCTTTGTGGACGAGACTTCGTCAGGCCTCACAACCCGGAAATGGTCGAAACAGGAATGTTGCGGCAAGGTTATGAGGGTCGTGCCCTTTAGGGTATGTCATTTCCTTCTGGAAAGGGGTGGTATCATGGTATGGAGCCCAGATACTTACTCATGTGGATACACTTATTTATTATGTGTGATGATGGTTACCGAGCGCTCGGATAAAGGTCCCAAAGGACCGGGTGATGACATATTCGTGAGTTACCTGTTACAGGGGTAACCCGGCCTTGTTTGGCAGAGAGCAGTTTGTCTCTCGGGACGTCCAGCCAGAGGCGATCCCATTCGGCAGGAGGAAAGGAAGTTCCTTAGCCTGCCATTTGTTGGAAATCCATTTCCCAATACGAAATTGTACGGTTTTAATTGTAGAACCTGCCATTTACTTATGGTGGCGCCCCACTGTTTAGATGGTAGCTATAGTAGGCATAGTTCGTAATGTCTATGCTGGCTAAGATTAATATTATACTTTCGAAATGTTTTCCACACTAGACATTAATAATAATAATCCAATGATTGGCGTAGTAAGCATCTTTGACTATCATAAGAAGAAATCTCCTCCAATTCTGCGTTTGCATTGTGTGTGTGGTGGGAGGTCTTATGGTAGTTTCATTTTCCAAAAGCATTGCGAATCTGTTTTATTTTCTTTGTGAAAATAATTGTTTTACGATCTCACACCAGTCACCATGAATTACTCGGAGTTTATTGTTCCCTTCTAAACTCTGGGTGCCCATAATTTTCCACACGGGCAGCCTAGAGTTATTTTTATCAGGATATTCTGGATATTCTGGAGCTTTGGAGATGATCTGGATGGCGAGACGTACTCTCGTACTTGTTTATTATTTCCGCTGTGTATTCTGTATGTGGACAGGTTTATATAACTGTCTATTATTGTATCGAGTTGTATATTGACTCTGATGATGTATTGTATAACTGATATAGTTCTTTGTTTAAAAGACTAGTGATCATCTATTATATTTTGTTCCGCTGCGAATGTGAGATTCTGTTGTTGTTTCTATTTTTCTGTTCTTTTTCTTCTTCCGTCTTCTTCTACCTCTTCTTTTAACCCTAATGGTTCGGTTTTCCGACATTCGATTGCGCGGCATTTGATACAGTGGACGTATTAATGTCGACTTTCGAGCGTCGAAAAGTCGAGTCATTACAATATCAATGTATTATTCTTTTATTCCGCTGTGTTATTTACTCAACTGTGTTATAAGCTCCGGCGACTCGGATTTGAACGGTCGAATCTACGGTATTCGAGTACGATGTAAAGTATGGATGTCGATTTTCGAACGCGAAAATCTGAGGACGTTACATTTGGTATCAGAGCTAAGGTTAAACTTTAGCTCAGGAGTATAACACATTAAGTAGCTCATTAGAGATAGGGTGAAGTATCCCTAGAATGAGTATCCCTAAGATATCCGTCTGAATGTCTCAGTAAATTCTCTTGCTATACACTAATAGTGAGTATGAGTGCAAGAAGAGGACGAGATAGGGGACAAGGGAATACGACTATAAATGGTCAATACCCTGCAACGGTGGAAACAACTTTCTTATCAATTTCTTTTGATTCGTTTCCAAAATTCTTTTGATTTCTTCGTATCAGCTACAAGAAGAAGTTTCGGTGTGATGATGGCTCTACGAATCGTTGTAGGAAACTCTTACTTCGTATCTTCATCGATTTCTTATCAGCTTTTTGATTTAAACCTTAATGAATTTGAAATTAGAAATTTTAATTTGAGGTAAATTGATTAATAGAATATGAGGATAAAATTGAACTAAATCAATAAAATGATATAGTTTGAAATCAAAATTAGAAATTCTATTATAATTTCTGTGAATACCAAAGTCCGAAGAGGGACAAATTGGTATGTATTCTGAGATATTCCGACTTGAGTTTGAAATTCATATCTTAAGTTTGAGGAGTTAAATAGGAGATCGAATCTGTCTATCTCTGTGTTGTTTCGTGTCTGCGAATTTCGAGGACGAAATTCTTTTAAAGGGGGAAATTTGTAACGACTCTAGATTTTAATTTAATTTAAATTAATAATTAAATGAATTTTTGAATTAAAATTGTATAATTTATTATAAATGGATTAATTGATTGCGAGTTTCCCCGAATACAGATTAATTCTGTATAAATAATAAACTCTTAAATATTGTAAAAATTTGTATATATTGGATTTGAAATAAAATCTTAAATAAATGATTTTTAAAAATAAATAATATATATACTTTAGACACAAGTATAAAAATAAATAAATAAATAAATAAATTGAAAAATTAGTATTAGAGTTAAATGATAATAAATGTTAAACTGGAAATAAAAATATATAAAAGATAACCATAAAGTAAATAAATTTGGAAAATTTAACAATAAAACAAATATGGAAATTCATCTATATTTTAAAATAAATACATTTTTTTATATACATAGTTTTATACCAATTTAAATCTTAATTACATATTTATAAACCAATATAAAATTAGAACAAATATTAACAAACAAAATAATCAAAGCTTATGAAAGTAAACAAAATAATTAAACAAAAGCATAGTAAATAAAATACATTCACATGTAAACAACAAACCAGACCACAATTTTAAACACATATTAAGTAAACATACAAATGAACATCTATGTGATAAAATTGTAACGACCCTAGATTTTAATTTAATTTGAATTAATAATTTATTGAATTTTTGAATTAAAATTTGTAAAATTAATTATAAATGGAAGCGAGTTTCCCCGATTCTCTTAGAATCTATATTAAGTCATATGAATTTAAACGATTTGTTTATATGTGAATCTATATAGTTATAAATGGATTTGAAATATAATCTTAAATAAATGGTTTTAAAAATATATATAAAGCAAACAAAAATAATAAAAGAAAAATAAAGTAAATACATTGGATAAAATTTTAACAACACAATTAAAATAGAAATCTATTTATATTATTAAGCCATAAGAAAAGATACAACACTTAAATACAAAACAAAGTAAAATAACAAACAAAATATATAACAGCAAGCTACAACCTGGAAAAGAAAAGAAACAAGTGTATATATGTAAGCAAGAAACAAAACACATATGCAAACATCAAGATAGCAAAAATATATAAGTGTGTAAGCTTATAAACAAATAAAGTATGAAGCATAAGTATGGGCTAAGCATGGGAACAAGACAGTAAAGTATATTCACAAACAAAGAAAGGCAAGGCATTAAATGCCATCTATTCAAACTTTTCTTTCAGCCTTACCTATTGTACAAACCAAACATAAAAATATGTCACCCTGTACATTTTTCTTTCTATATATCAAACATCTTCATTTTGTTCATTCGAAACTGAGAAAAATAAAGTAGCATCATCTCAAAACTCCAACAAACCAGAAATGAACAAAGTACAAACAAGATATTATCTCTAGCCCATAACTCCAAACATCTCCAGCCATACCTATTGTATAAACAAACATCACTTTGTACCAAAGTATAGCATACCTATCATCTTCTTTATACATATCAGTCTCGTTCATTTTCAAGCTGAGTAAAACCAGAGAAAAACATCATTTCATATTGAAAACAACAAAACCAGATATCAAAGAGAAAAGATTCCAGTTTGCAATATTTTCTCAAGCCTGTTCAAAGTGTTAGAGCAACTCTGTTCTTCTTTTGTTCTTCCAGGAAACAGGTGAGCAAACACTAGTTTTTAAACCAACTTCTTTGCCCTTCTATGTCTGTGATGGTGATGATTGGAAATATGTTTGAATGATTACATATTTGCAAGTATAGACGTGTTTATATGGGTGAATTAGGAGGTGCATGTCTGTTGTCAGGCAAAACTTGCCTCTGTTTATACATAACAGAGTCTAAACAAAATAGAAAAAAATTCAAATTCTCCTCATCAAATCTCTTATAATTTTAGGAATTCAAATAATGTTTGTGTTTAAATCTAAACTAAGATTTAAAAATTATATTTAAGGTTGATGGTTTTGAATATCACCTGAAAAGAAAAAAAAAGATAAAAACAGTAAAACTAAATATATGTCAAAACTTAAGTGTTTTAACTTCTTGAATTGATTTTATCATCTGATTGTTTTTCGGAAATGAGGATTTTTAAAAGGAAAATCATGATTTTTAAAGTGGTAAATCTCGAGAAATTGTTTAAGGTCAAATTTTCGTTCAAAAATCAAATTCTGCTGTTCTCGTCAACGTTGGGTGTTACGGCCTGTTTTAGAGGATGCAGGTGGTCGTGTGGGAGACTTCGACCATGGCCAAATTTTAAAACAGGGTTTGGATTGAGAGGTAGAGTGAGTTTTAGGGTTTAAGTGTTCGAAATTGTCGACCACGTTCGCGAGGCCATTGGGAAATCTAGAGGGAATCGGAGGTCATCGCGACTGGAGTGATCGCTGCGTGGATGGAAGGGGGTGCTATGGTCAGAGGGGCGTGGTTTCTGATCGCCGTGAGCGCCGTGGCGAACGTGATTTATCAATATACGTTGGGTTCTGGGTTGAATTGAAGGGTTCGATTTCGATTTTCAAGTGGTACTGGGTTTCTGGAAAGTGGGAGTGATCGAGTGGGCCAACGTCGACTTGGTGGTGGGTGGCGACTCGACCGGAGGTGACGATTCCAGTTGTGCATGTGCACGAGTATTGGTGGCATGTCAGCGTGATTGGTTGGGGAAGATGGTTTCGTCTCGAGTTTAAGCACGTGAAAACTGAAATATAGCTCGAAGCAGAAGAAATCGTGATTTTGCTCGAGGTCAAGCTCGGGTAGAACATGTTGTTGCTCGGGTCATTGACATGTTTCAGGAACCAGTTTCAAACATAAGGGAAAAATCAAGTTTTTAAATTGAATTGGGATAAATCAATCTTCTTTCAATATTCAAGGCTATCTAAGTTTTAAAACAAGTTAAGAGAGGATTTAGCCTAATAAAAATTTAAAGTAAATGTTGTAAACAAAAATTTAGTACTAATGAAGTAATTAATATTTGACAAATTTAAGCTAAGAAATTATTCTAAGTTTTTAAATCACTTAAGTAAAATACTTAACATTGTTTTAATCTTAATTAATATTTTAATTGAACGATTAATTTAAAGCTAATTAATTTATAATTAAGGATTAATTAATTAAATGGTAATTAATTAAAGGTTAATTTATTAATTGAAGATAATCAATTAAATAGTGAATTAAATAATTAAAGATTAAATTCTTTAAATAATCAAAGGTTGATGAATTATAATTAAAGGTTAATTAATTATTGATGGTTAATTAATAAATGATTAAAGAATAATTAATCAAAATGATCTGTAATTTATTAATGTTAATTAACCAGGATTAGTAATTTTCGTAAGTAATTAAAACTGATTTGGATTACTCAAACAATTAACTGATCTTACTTATAGATGTTTGATATTTTATTACATGCTATGTGATGGATTGATATATTAGTTATGTGATGCGATGCTATGTTATGTGCTAAGCTGTTATATCTGTGATGCATATATTGTTATATGAATATGCAACCCTTTGACCCGTAAAACGGCACTTGAATTTCGATGCGACAGGGAGTCGGATTCCAGTTGGTTATCCGAAACCCACATCGAATTATAATTTTGAATCTTTGTGACCGATAAATTTATTTTAGGGACAGTTTGGCATAGGTCCCTAATAAGTTTCAAAATACACAAAAGTGAATATTAGGCTCAGGTCCCTAGTAAGTTTCAAAATACACAAAAACCCTAGTAAAAAAAAGTGTGTAAATTAGGTCCCTAGAATTAAGTTACTAAGTAATTGCATATAGTTATGCAATTTTTTTGGTGAATAATTGCGGAATTTTCCGCAACTTTTTGAAAAAATTGCGTAAATTTCCGCAATTTTTTGGATGAATAATTGCGGAATTTTCCGCAATTTTTTGATATAATTGCATAAATGTCTGCAATTATTCACTGAATAATTGCATAAGTGTATGTCATTATTCAGTAACTTAATTCTAGGGACCTAATTTACAAACTTTATTTTACTGGGGTTTTTGTGTATTTTGAAACTTATTAGGGACCTGTGCCAAACTGTCCCTACACAAAAACCCCAGTAAAATAAAGTTTGTAAATTAGGTCCCTAGAATTAAGTTACTGAATAATGACATACACTTATGCAATTATTCAGTGAATAATTGCAGACATTTATGCAATTATATCAAAAAATTGCGGAAAATTCCGCAATTATTCATCCAAAAAATTGTGGAAATTTACGTAATTTTTTCAAAAAATTGCGGAAAATTCCGCAATTATTCACCAAAAAAATTGCATAACTATATGCAATTACTTAGTAACTTAATTCTAGGGACCTAATTTACACACTTTTTTTTACTGGGGTTTTTGTGTATTTTGAAACTTACTAGGGACCTAAGCCTAATATTCACTTTATTTTATCTATGAATCTGTGAATGAAGATAAGCGTTATCGATTATACCGCTTATCGATATATCTATGATGATTGATGTTGCACTATTGTGTGTAAAATCCTGGACCACACTTATACACACACAAATATGGATTTCACGTGGAAATCGGTTAAGTCACAGATAATTTAAATTTGATGTTTTTGAAATTGAAATTTTAATTTCAATTGGTTTTGAAATTAGAAATTTGGGTTTAAATGTGAAAAGCTTTTGAAATGAAATTTCAAAGAAGAAACTTATTTTCGAATAACTTGATTAAGTTTTGAAGTTTAAATAATTTGATTTAAATTTGAATTCAAGATTTGAAATTGAATTCTATGATTTGAAACTAGGGATTAAAAATGTTTATATAAGGGTTAAACTATTTTTAAAGTATTGATTTTGGAATGTGAATATAATTCAAGGGCTTTAACTCATGCAAATATAATTGGATTTTTCTGAAACGAAAACTATTTGTTTTCAAATAATAACAGCTTTCATATGAGAAGTTAACTTCCAATTTGTGTTGAAAGGTTCCAAATTTAAAATGAAATTGAAATGTTTTGAAAGGCTATGAATGAATTCTTTTTGAAAGCTATGAATTGAATCTGTTTATTTTAACAGATTTAAAATAACGATTTGTTTAAACCATTCGAAATGAAATTGTTTTGAAAGCTATGAGTTAAATCTTTGATTTAAAGATTTAATGAGATTAATCAAATTGAAATGGGAATTGATTTGGAAAAATCTGTAAATGAATCTTTTTGTTTAAAAGATTTGAAATGATAATTGGTTTAAACCATTTGAAAGAAAGTTTGGAATTATTAAGTTGTGACTTAATTGAAATCCCAATATCCTTATATTTTAAAATATTGCGCTCGTTATTCGGGTTAGCCGGGAAAAGACCTTTGTGTCATATAACCCATTCCGAATAGTGATACGTCGTATATGGATAGCATTTAAAGACCGGTGTTGAAGACCGGATATTTTCGAAAACGAAAGGACAACTCGTCGAATGTCTCTGCATCGATTGGCCCCGATATAGAGATTTTATCACCCTTTGTGATGGGAAGTCCGGATGGGATTGTGAATACCCGGAATTGCAAGGGCTTCGTAAGAAGTGCCTTCGGTTGTGTTCGAACCTGGAACAGACTTGTATGGTTACATATCTGACATTACACTTTGAGATATAAAGCCGATTTCTTTCAAATACATTTCTGTTGGTGGTGGAGAATTTATTCTCTTAGCTTAACACCCTTCTCTGAGACGTACGAGCTCAGAGGTTATGTAGTTGAAATTTATCAGCGATATATTCCCAATTTGGTAATGTGACATGCTGAGTGTTGCTGTGTGATGATCATTGTTTGATCATTTGTGATATGATCATTTGTTTGATCATTTATCTTTGTGATCATTACTTTGATCATCTGTTTGACCCGAAGCATGGCTTTGTGACAAAGTGTAGCTTTGTGGACGAGACTTCGTCGGACCTCACACCCCGGAAATGGTCAAAACAGGAAGGATGCAGCAAGGTTATTAGGGGATCGCGCCCCCTTAGTGTATGTCATTCCTTCAGGATAGAGGTGGTATCATGGTATGGAGCCCAGATACTTAACCTATGTGGTTGCTGCAAATTTATTACTTTGTGGTTGTTGGAAGTCGAGGATCCTCGGGAAGATTGGTTACGATCGGGGGATGACATATTCATGTCAGTAGTTACCCAGTTAGGGGTAACCCGGCCTTGTGTTGGCAGAGATCCGGTTAGGTTCTCGGGACGTCATTCCAGAGGCATTTCCATGTGGCAATGGGAAGTTCCTTAGCCTGACCATTTGTTGGAAATCCAATTCCCAATACGAAACTCTATACGGTTTTAGTTGTAGAACCTGCCATTTACTTATGGTGGCACCCCACTATTTAGATGGTAGCTATAGTAGGCATAGTTCGAAATGTCTATGCTGGCTAAGATTTATATTCTACTTTCGAAATGATTTCTACACTATGCACTAATAATAATATCAAAAATGATTTGATTTTGCGTAGTAAGCATCTTTGACCAACATAAGAAGAAATCTCCTCCAAGTCTGCGTTTGCATTGTGTGTGTGGTGGGAGGTCTTATGGTAGTTACATTTTCAAAAAGCATTGCGAATTGACTTTAAATTCTTCTGCTATTTGTTTTTAAAGATAAAATGTTTTTGTTGCTCACACCAGTCCCATGACTGATCCGGAGTTTATTGTTTCTTTCCTAAACTCTGGATGCTCAAAATTTTTCTACACGGGTAGTCTAGAGTTGGGTTTTTAGATAGTCAGATTAGTAGATTTTCTGGAGCTAGTTCAGTCTTTGGATATGGACTGCACTTGCTTACCTTTGTGCATCGCTATTGGGAGTTCAAGCTATTTCTGGATTAGCGCTTTGAAGATGGAGGTTATCTGCTGCTAGTGTTATCGTTTTCTTTTCCGCTGCTATTTGTTGTATCATATCTCTGATGTATATTGATATTCATTGTATCACTCTGTTGTACCAGATATTGTATCAGATATTGTATGTCAATGTATTATTCTTTTCTTCCGCTGTGTTATTTACTTAACTGTTGTTATAAGCTCCGGCGACTCGGATTTGAACGGTTGAATCTATGGCATTCGAGTACGATGTAAAGTATGGATGTCGATTTTCGAGCGGGCAAAATCCGCGCCGTTACAAAAATAATAACTAAAAATAAGTATGTAAATAAAATAAGAAACAAAAGTACCTACCCCTATCATCTTAGCCGAGACCAACAATACCAAAGCAATGACAAAACAAAGTTTTAAATATAAGTATGAAGACAAATATCTTTAGCCATCAACACAAAATATCAGCCACCACAATCTCGAAACAAACTAGGCAAACATATAAAAACATAAAGTACTTACTGAAAAACAAAAAACAAAGCAGCCTTTATCAAAAGATGAAGCATGAACATTACCTTACATGCTTTCATTAAATGCTATTTGCTTTTCAGCATGAACAAGAAGATCACATCAGTGAGTAAAGCATGGTTTAGCCTTCTTTTTATATACCTCAACTTGTACCTACCTATACAAGCTGCCTTCTTTTATATATACATCAATCCCCTCTGTTTTATTTTCGTTCAAAAAAATATAGCATGGCTGAAAGTAAAATAAAAGAAAATATTATACTTTACAAATTCAAGCTTGAAAAACCAAACTTAAAAACAAAATGCAAACCAAAGGAAGAACAAAATCAAAAGTCTGAAAATAAAAGATCAAAGTCCAGAGAACAATTCCAGTTTTTAAATTCAAAAAAAGAAAAAGCAATTCCAGGCCTCACTATGCTCTGTTCTTCATCTTTACAAGTGAGCAAACTTATTTATCTTTGTTTTATGTTTTGATGTTTGTGATTGATAATGTTATGGAATGTTGCCTAGCTGTTGAATACACTTACATGAAGTATACATATATATAGGTGAGCTAAATCATGTGTATACAGGTATATATGCCTATCCTTATGGTTACAGGCTTGAAAAATTATTTCAAGAATTTACATCTCACAATCTATGCAAATTTGAGTTATGGTTATTAAACAAAAGATGATTTAAATAGGACAACATCCATGTTAGGAACAAATCCAAGTTTATTTATTGAGAATTTACTTCAAGAATGAGAATAACAGTGAAATATTAAACTATATTGAAATCTCGACTTGAATGATTCGTTGTTTCAAGTATATAAGTAGATTTGTTATCAAAATCTATGAATTTTAAAATAATAATCAGGATTTTTAGAGCTAAGTTTCGAGAGTAGTTCATAGATGAACGGGAAACGATTTTCGACCAATTGTCGGCCACCCAATGAACTGGGGGCGTCGGGGTTTCTAGCGGAGATGAATGAGCCTACGAAGGTGATGGGAAAAATGGTCGGAGGCACTCTCGACCACTGTGGCGACGGCGGCAGTCGTTTGAAGTGTGTAAACCTAAATTTGGCATGGCTAAGAAATTCGATTCGTACGTCCTCCCCAGTTGAACGAGTGTCTCGAGAGTTTGGGAAGTGGAAGAAGAGCGTGTTGTCGTGGTGTGGCCAAAGGTTGAGGGCCTCAGGTGATCGGTGACGGTGGCGAATGGTGGTTTTTGTCGATCGGTGGGTTTACTGGAGGATGCTTGATAGCTCATTTTCGATTTTCTGGCGAATTCATGGATCTGGGTGTTCGTGACGATGTAGGCGAGGTTCGACGACTTGGTGACGTGATCGATGGTGATTGCCGTAGCTCCGGGGTCTCGTGCACGTGCACGTTGGGTTAGTTTTGGGCTATGCTGTGGGTTCGTGTTTAGGGAAGAAACAATGATCTCGGGTTTTGTCTCGTGCGAGTGAAGTAATTACTCGAAGCAGGTGAGTGATTTCAAAGACTCGAGGAAATTAGGTACTTGACTCGAGTGGAGGCGCGAAGAGGTCTCAGGTTGGTGTTAAAATAGTTCTTGTTTTAAAACAAGTTTCTCCATATTTAAAATTTAAAACAATTTAAACAACTTCTTGTTAATTCTTTTAAAAATAATAAATGCTTTATTTTTAAATTTTGGGATTAGTTAAGTTTTAAAGAACTTACTTCTAATTAAATAAGATCTAAATGGCAATTGGGTGATTAATTAAGTAAATGGTCTATCTTTAATTAAAAGATGCTTAATTAAGGTAGGTAATTAAAGGTTGATTACTCAAGTGATTAAAACAATAATTAATTAATGGTTAATTAATTAATGTGATTAATTAAGGGTAATTTATTAATTAAAGATAATTAATTAAATGGTGAATTAAATAATTAAAGGTTAATTATTTAATAATTAAAGGTTGATGAATTATAATTAAAGGTTAATTAATTTATTATAAATGGATAATTAATAAATGATTAAAGAATAATTAATCAAAATGGTTTATAATTTATTAACAATTAATTAACCAGGATTAGTAATTTATTCATAAGAAATTAATCGGATTTGAATAAATCAGACAATTAACTAACCTTACTTATGGATATTTGGATTCTATTGAATGTGAACTGTTTGATATACCTGATTGAGATGCTTTGTGATACATCCTGAATTATGTTTTGATCTGTAATTTACTTATTTGTGATATATATCTGTGATCTGTGAATGAACGATAAGCGTGATAGTTAATACCGCTTATCAATTATATTTCTGTATTCTGATCTGTGATGATTGTATGATGTTGCACTACTGTGTAAAACCCCTGGACCACACTTTTACACACGCAAATATTGATTTCACGTGGAAATCGGTTAAGTCACAGATAATTTAAATTTGAAGTTTTTGAAATTGAAAATTTTAATTTCAATTGATTTTTGAAATTGGCAATTCGGGTTTAAAGTGAAAAGCTTTTGAAATGGAATTTCAAAGATGAAAGTTATTTTTTAGTAACTTGATTGAGTTTGAAATTTAAATTATTTGATTTAAATTTGAATTCAATATTTGAAATTGAATTCTATAATTTGAAACTAGGGATTAAAGATGTTTATATATGGGTTAAACTATTTTTAAAAAATATTGATTTGGGAATTTGAATTTAAATTCAAAGGTTTTAACTCGAGCAAATATAATTGGATTTTTTTGAAAACGAAAACTAATTGTTTTCAAATAATTAAAGCTTTCACATAAGTAATGAACTTCCAATTTGTGTTGAAAGGTTTCAAGTTTGAAATTGGAATGAAATTGTTTTTGAAAGCTATAAGTTAAATCTTTAATTTAAACATTTAACGAGTTAATCCAATTGAAATTGAAAATGTTTTGAAACCTATGAATAGATCTTTATGAAACGAGGTGAACTGTGTGAAATAAATCTTTTTATTTAAAGATTTGAAATGATGATTGGTTTAAACTATTTTGGAAGAAAGTTTTGAATTATTAAGTTGTGACTTAATTGAAACCCCAATATCCATATGTTTTAAATATTTCGCTCACTATTCGGGTTAACCGGGAAAGGACCTTTGGGTCGTATAACCCATTCCGAATAGTGATACGTCGTATATGGATAGCATATGAAGACCGGTGGTGAAGATCGGATATTTTCAAAAACGAAAGGACAACTCGTCGAATGTCTCTGCATCGACTGGTCCCCGGTATAGAGATTTGATCATCCTTTGTGATGGGAAGTCCGGACGTGATTAGAAAATTATCCGGATTTGCAAGGGCTTCGTAAGAAGTGCCTTCGGTTTTGTTCGAACCCGGAACAGACTTGTATGGTTACATGTCTGACATTACATTTTGAGATATAAAGCTGATTTCTTTCAAATACATTTCTGTTTGGTGGTGGAGAATTTATTCTCTTAGCTTAACACCCTTCTCTGAGACGTACGAGCTCAGAGGTTATGTAGTTGAAATTTATCAGCGATATATTCCTAATTTGGTAATGTGACATGCTGAGTGTTGCTGTGTGATGATCATTGTTTGATCATTTGTGATATGATCATTTGTTTGATCATTTATCTTTGTGATCATTACTTTGATCATCTGTTGACCCAAAGCATGGCTTTGTGAGAAAGCGTAGCTTTGTGGACGAGACTTCGTCGAACCTCACACCTCGGAAATGGTCAAAACAGGAAAGATGCGGCAAGGTTATTAGGGGGTAGCGCCCTTTTAGTGTATGTCATTCTTTCTGGATAGAGGTGGTATCATGGTATGGAGCCCAGGTACTTAACCTATGTGGTTGCTGCAAAATTTCTTTGTGGTTGTTGGTTGATGGGATCCCGGATAAAGGTTGGTTACAACCGGGGGATGGCATATTCGTGTCAGTAGTTACCCAGTTAGCGGTAACCCGGCCTTGTGTTGGCAGAGATCTAACCGTAATGTTAGGTTATTTCTTGGGACGTCATTCCAGAGGCGTTCCTTCGTGGCATAGGAAGTTCCTTAGCCTGACCATTTATTGGAAATCCATCTTCCAATACAAACTTTGTACGGTATTAGTTGTAGAACCTGCCATTTACATACGGTGGTCACCACTGTTTAGATGGTAGCTATAGTAGGCATACGATAATGGTCGTATGTTGGCTAAGATTGATATTTTACTTTTGAAATATTTTCTACACTATGCACTAATAATAATATAAAAAAGGATTTGATTTAGCGTAGTAAGCATCTTTGACTATCATAAGAAGAAATCTCCTCCAATTCTGCGTTTGCATCGTGTGTGTGGCGGGAGGTCTTATGGTAGTTTCATTTCCCAAAAGCATTGCGAATTGACTTTAAAATTCTCTGCTATTTGTTTTAAAGATAAACTGTTTTTGTTGCTCACACCAGTCCCATGACTGATCCGGAGTTTATTGTTCTTTCCTAAACTCTGGGTGCTCAAAATTTTCTACGCGAGTAGTCTAGAGTTGGGTTTTTCAGATAGTTAGGATTAGTAGATTTTCTGGAGCTAGTTCAGTCTTTTGGATATGGACTACACTTGCATATCTTTGTGCATCATTATTGAGAGTTCAAGCTATTTCTGGATTGGCGTTTTGAAGATGAAGATTATTCGCTGCTGATGTTATCTATTTTCTTTTCCGCTGCTATTTGTTGTATCATATCTCTGATGTATATTGATATTCATTGTATCACTCTGTTGTATCAGATATTGTAGCAGATGTTGTATATCAATGAATTATTCTTTTATTCCGCTGTGTTATTTACTCAACCGTGTTATAAGCTCCGGAGACTCAGATTTGAACGGTCGAATCTACGACATTCGAGTACGATGTAAAGTATGGATGTCGATTTTCGAACGCGAAAATCTGAGGACGTTACATTACTAATTTAATTTATTTTTGAATAAATTTTCTCCATTATTTTCCTAAGCCTATGGAGCCATGAAAGAGCTTGAAAGTGGAGGAGAAGATGATAAGAATGTGGTGTAAAAATGTGAGAAAGTGTATAGGTATTTATAGGAAAATTTTTGAAACAAATATCTATGGGTGTAATTACCATTTTGCCCTTGATCCACACCCATCCACTCCTCCTTAGGTTCGGCCAAAGTGACCTTCACATGGGTGCATCCATGTGCTTGTCCATGTGTGTGTGTGTACTTGTGTGTCCTTGGTTGACTTTGAGTTTGCTTAAGGCTTAAGAAATTAAGAAATATCTTATATATATATATATATGTGTGTGTGTGTGTGTGTGTGTGTGTATGTAAACATGTTTATGTGTAAGTTAAAGTATGTATGTTATATATGTGTGATGACATGTAAATAAGGTTGCAACAACCTTTGAATGACTTTTATTTGTTAAACTGTTGAAAATCGTGAAACCGATTAGCAAAACATTCTCACTTATAAATAAATATACATATATTTGTAAAAAAAAATTGAAAATAAATTCCTAATCATTATTAATTAATTAAAATGATCACATTTGAATTATAAAACCATATAAATTAATATTAACAACTGTTTACAAATATCGCTATTATATCAATAAAGCGATACAGATTTTATTATATTTTCAAATCAAATATATATTTTCATAAAACTATTACAAATGATTTATTATCACTTTATAATCGTTTAAAATGAATTATTATTATTTAAAAACAATTATTTGAATAATTACAATAATTATTAAGTCATTAAATCTCAATTCAAATTCATAAATCTGTATTTAAATATAAGGGCATCACTGGTGATGTCATAAACACATTTTATTTTTCCAAAAATAAAATAATTATTTTATTTCATATTATTATTCAATTATAAAAATAAGTGTATGTATCCAGCTCCGTGCACGACGTTCTACAATTATAGAGTTGTTTATCGATAAAACGGTTTTCGGCCATTTTATCGATATTTTTCCAAATTAAATATTTTTGCGAATATTCCTTCAAAATAGGTTCATTATTATCATTCATTTCACATAAATTGATTATTTTTTGAAAATAATCCATATTTGAATATTTAAAATAAATTAAGTATCCCCAATTAGAGTGATCAAATTTTGGGTCGTTACATACTTCCACCTTAAAAGAATTACATCCCCGAAATTATCCAAAACAAAAACCCAAAGGTTTTGCCCAAAATATTTATTATTAAACTTACACCTGTATGATGTACCACGATCATCTATACACAATATCTGATTTAATCTTCTATTCGAATTTACAACTTTACTTCCGAACTAGTATTGACCCCTCGAACCTCTAGTGCGGACTCCAATCAGGCCTTCCGATCAGAATTTATAGTTTTTCTTGCATAGCTCTCAACTATGATAGAAACTTAAGTATCCAACCAGAAATCCTCACCAATGTTTGTCGTCAAGAATCAAGTGATAAATCCTTTTTCGAATCGGTGTAAAACACCTCAAAGCTCTGTACTTGAATCTGAAATCATAATCGTGCGACGAAATAATCCCACATACTACATACATGCTTATTAACCCTTCAAAAAAATTTCTTATACAATATTTCATAAAACCTTTATCTTTGGTTTAAATATATTTTCATAAATTTTTTATTTATTCAAAATATTCTTCATAAAAAATATTCTTTTATCTTCCTAGAAGAAATCATTTTCTTTTCAAAGATAATTTATTTTTTTAATTTCCCTATTATAATATACTTTCTTTAATACTTTCATATCGATAAAATTTCCTTTGGTAGTCAAAACTTAATATTTCTTTAATTCATATACTGTAATTTCTCTTATCTTTGATTTTCTCTAGAATATTTATTGAAAGATTTTGTTTTCAAGTCTTTAAACATTTCATAATTATATTTCCTCTTATAAAAGAAAATCCTTCATTTAAATTTTCTTGCTTCTTTCCTCGAGAATTCTCGTTAAAAGATTTATATAAATATGAAGTTGAAACATATATCATAGTTATATTGTATATCTCCATAATTTTACATTCAACATTTAGATTTGAGTCAAGACCTCCTAACACTGATACATACTGATCATTACAACATTTCACCCCCAGCCACACACTACTATATATATTACAGATAAAGAGCTACCCTTAGTCATCATACTCAACATCTCCTTCATTCCTCTAAATCTAAAGCCGATGGCACGCTCCAGTGTCCAAAATCTATTAAAACTTCTCCAATTCCTTCTTCATCGCTTTCTAGTACATCATCGGCCTTATTGCCATCTTCATTCGCTTGCATCTCACCCTCCACATAGGGTAGCCATGGTTGGTTCCATGGAACATGTCCTATACCAACTAGTACTCATAGGACTACCTCTCCCTCTTCTATTTCTTCAAGGCCTTGCACACCAATTTCCCAAGTGTTCTTGAACACTTTTACTTCTTCTTCCTCTTTCGATACTACTTCATCATTCCCCTCCATCTCGTCCCAGTTAATGTAGGAACTGGATGATTCTTCTTGCCAAATAATATGTTCCTTATCCAAGTCCCATATCACATTGCTGCATTCGCTAGATAATCCAGCATTTGGGTCTTCCATAGGTTCTGATACTTCCTCAATGGGTTCTGATTCTTCTTCCATGGGTTCAGATTCTGCTATGGGTTCTAATGTGGAGCTTGCAGGATCCGCAATCCATATTCTTTCTATGACCTGCCCGGGTTTGTCATCACCATAAACTATTATCGTCTCAGGAATCATGGTGGTATGAGCATTTCCAGTTTTGGATACCCGTCTTCACTTCTTCGAGTGTACGGGTCGTGTTCTCCCACAACTATGGGCCAACCATTGCTAGGTGGATATTTTAGTTGTTCTTCCTTATCGCTGGAGAGAATAATGAGGTTGTCCTTCTCGCCCCAATTTTCCCTTGAGGTCTCTCCTTTAGAATACTTTCCTCTATATGGTTACTACAATGCGAACAACATTCCCTTAGATATAGGAACTAGGAAATTTTCTTAATCTAACTTATTCTCATGTTGAGTTATTTATATCTCATTACTTAGGCATATCCTATTTTAAGTAGAGAGGTTTTGCAAATCACTTGGTATTACTTTCCTCAAACCAATGTTCGACCAATACATAGAAAAAAATCCGAGGTCTTTGTTCAATCCACTTCTAAAGATAGCTTTCCTTACTTAAATTCTTTGTATGACAAAATGGTTTATCCTCCCAAAAATCCTTTGAAAATTTCACCAAAATGTTTTCCAAATTTTATTGCTATAACTTCCAAGATAACTTTCCCTACTTAAAATTCTTTGTATGAAAAAATGGTTTATCCTCCCAAAAATCCTTTCAAAATTTCACCAATTTTTTTTCCAAATTTTATTGCTATAACTTCCAAGAATTCTTTTCATACAATTTTAATCATTATATCAAACTAAAATTTCTTAAATATATATATATATACACACACATTTCTTAAAAAGATCTATATTTTAACCCAAAATCATTTATATATATTATTAACAGATACAGGCTCATATATAATATACTCAAACTCATTCTAGGGTGTTACTAGCGCTATCTCTAATGAGTTACTCATCCTAGGGTATTACTAACCCTATATCTAATGAGACTTTACCCCTAAGAAAGCCTAGGAGTTTGCTCAATCTAAGCTTAGATACCAAATGTGTCGAATGTGATTTTCGACCCTCAAAAATCGACACCAATACATCCTCGGTATTCACATGCCGCAAGTCCATGTGCTGGAAACTCGATCTTTAAGGATAAAAAAGAAAATGAAGACAAAAAAGAATCTCACACGAATGGATTAACATATATTATTTCAACATGTGATCTTTACAGCAAAATTTTTAAATACATTCATCAGAGTTAAAGATGGATAATTATAAATATCTATCCTTATAAATGTGGAATATAATGATACACAAGTGTGGTGGGAACAGATATCAATCTTCAGAAAAATCTTCTAACTTCATGCTTCGAGCTGCATCCAGATTTCTTCTAGCTAAACCTGACTACTAGGTCGCTCGGGAAAATTAACGCACCTAGAGTTTAAGGGAAAAGAGAAATAAACTCCGAATCAGTCATGGGACTAGTGTGAGAAACTCAAAATATGCATTTTGAAAACAAAGGTATAATAAGACCACGACGCACATAAACACAGAACGAGGTTTTACCTTATGATAACCAAAACATTTGCTACACAAAATACGGGAATATTATTTTTAATGACATTCTTTGAAAATACTTTTCAAATAAACTTATGAATCTTAGCCGAAATTGTTATATTGGATAAATTTGACGGCATAATAGGTTTAGAGCTAAGTATGAAGGCACTTATTGGAGAATTAATTTCCATACAATGGTAGGTAAGAGACTACCTACCGTACAGTACATCTCTAGAGGAATGTACCGAGGATACACAAGTAATCCTCTACATCTAGCATGACCGGTCTATTCCTATTTGGCACTCATACATAGCTTGGATAGAAACCGAATATGACATCACTGTAACGACCCGCCATTTTGGACCATTCGCATCCATTATAAGTGTATAGGTAGACACTCATGTCGGAATTGAAGTGCTCAAAATACCGCGTTGTTAATTTAAATTTGGCAAAACTGAACATATACAGTAAATAAATATAATCACAGACACAGAGTAATAAATGCAGCGGAAATAAAAGAGATAGTAGTTCATGAAGCTACTATATGGATATATAAAATACATCAGAGTTTACAACAGAAGAGTAATACGATACATCAGATACAAATCAGAATACATCACTGGAATCATCGAATATCTGAAAGCTGGATAGATAGCTGGATCTCCAAGCGAAGCTCCAACTCCAAAGGCGAGCATCGAATACTGGTACACTCAGTCTGACCCGAGCGTAAAGCAAAAACACAAGACACTCGAGTCAGGATTAACATTCTTATATTAATAAATCCAACTCAAGTGAAATAGCAATTGAAATACAAGTAACTCAAAGGATGTTGGAATAACCATCCTTTAAGGATCCGTTAAACTATCTACTAGGTAGTAATGTACGCTAAGTAGATAATGTCTATCAGTAATAATAAGATATCAAAATAGCGTTAAGTCATGGCCCATTCCACCCTTAACACATTTTTATTCCCAAAAGCATATACAAGACCGTAGTTTCCCCAAAACCGGAAGTCACCAGAGGGTAATCCATATACTAAAGGTACAAATCAAAATCGTAGTGGTCGCGCATAAATGGAATACAAGTATGACAAGGCACATGAGGCTATACCCAAGGTAGTGATACTACCGTTCGCCTGATCCGGACTGGTGAGAACGCAACGCCGCAGCGCCCGCAACACCGTGAAACAACACTCCCAAAAATCAAGGGTGCACCAATCGACAACAAGTAATAAGTAGTTCGAAGAAGTGTGTCCACTTGAGGTAGCTAATCCTCCATTGACCCGGCACAGCTCCTGTTTTAGTCATTTCCAATTTGACACAAGTGTCAAGGCTATCCATTATCGTTCTCTTTCTTCAGTCAACACGTACATCATTCCAACCACTTCATTCTGGATCATCACTCCGCGTATAGTTATTAAAGTGGTTTCGGTTCAGATAGAGAGTATATCCATTACCGATCCCGGTCTCTTTAATAACTTTCGTAATTATTACACCGATTGGTCGTTTATATATTTCAAAAACCAAATCAATTTCAATTTCAATTTCAATTCGTAAACCAACATTTCATTTGTCTTTCGAAATCAATTTCCAAAATTTTCGTTTCAAAACTTCCAATTTACCATTTCAAAATCTTATAAATCAAATTCAAATTATTTAAAACAATTCAAATTTGGATTCAAGTTTGTATATAAGTTTCATTCCGAAATCATTTAAATAAATTTTATTTAACATTCGAATCAATTTAAACTTATTTATCGATTTCATTCAATATTTGTTAAGTAAATTTGCCATTCAAAACAATTTCTATTAAATTTCCAATTCATTAAATCCATTATTTAAATTCAACTTCATTATATCAAAACTTACAAATTTGATTAAATTAAATTCATCAAACCAAATTCTTTAAATTTCAAGTCTTACATTAATTTCAATAAATCACATTTTATTTCTTGTTAAAGAAATTCAATTTTACTTATTTACTTACTTAAATAATTTCCAAAACTTAATTAATAAAGAAAACTCAATTTTAGTTATTTACAAAGTAAAATCCACTTATTCAAAAGTTAAATTTTCTTATTAAAGAATTTCAATTCAATTTAATCATTGAATAATTCAATCTTATTTAATTATTAAATAATTCAAAACTTAATTATTAAATAATTTCAAAGTTTAATAATTTCAACTTAATTATAATTTCAACTTAATTCAATCATTTCTCAAATTTAACAACATTCTTTCATCAATTACATTTTTAATATTTTGTTTCAGATTTTTAAATATTAACATTTTCCATTCATTAAAATCCAAATTTCAATTTCATTTCAAAACCATATTATTTATTCAAATAAATACTTCGTTTATTTTAAATCAAATTATTGACCAATCGGGTTTTATTTAATTTCCTATCCTTGGTCAAAGTTTAATTTGGGTATTTATAATTTCAACCCGATTCCAATTCAATTCAAAATCAAAGCATAGTAAAGGGAACTTGCAGTGTGATAACTGGGATGGTGTCAAAGTAAATAAACAAGCAATAACAACGAACAATAACAATCCAATAATCAATTCAAATAATCCCGAAATAACCGTATTAATTCGCATTGTTATTTGTACGAATTAATATAATTATTTCTAGAATCTACACTATCATTTCATGTAGATTAAAGATTATTACATTACGGTTTTCACTTGTCATTCAATTTACAATTTCATACATCATCAATTTAACAACATACATTTGATAGTTCAAGGTGTAGTTAAACAATCTTACGTGTCAATAAATTTAACAGTTTAAAGGGGTCATATTATACAAATTTAATAAATCAATTTTAAACATTTAACTATTCTATATCGAGTTCAATTGCATACTATTTATCAATTTACATTAACAGTTTAACGTCCAATATAAACATCAACAATCAATCAATTAACAACCAAACTGGATTATCATTTCATATATATAACAGATAATGGTGTCAGATGTCACAGGTGAACTGATACAGGTAATAGCATATATAACCGTGCAATCAACTAATAGCAGCATATTTCAATTGTCGTTTCAATTAAAATCAAATTTAATAAATAAAAGAACGTTAATCGTGAGTGAGTGCTCACCTTTCGAGGCTAGAAATTTACGAGAGTGAGATGCGTTACGAATCCAAGCATGGAATCCAAAGCAAAGCTAGATAGGTACGGATTCGACGGACAAGCTGATGGATAAGGATCGAAACCTCGCTCTGATACCAACTGTAACGACCCGATATTTTGGACCATTCAACTCTGGCATGAGTGTCTACCTATACACTTATAATGGATGCGAATGGTCCAAAATATCGGGTCGTTACAATCACCCAGGTCATTACTGACCTATCTGGGGCCCCATAGCAACACCACATACTCGACATATAGAGAGTAATCTAAAAAGGTGATGATCATACCCTAATGGTTGCGAACCACATAACCTTATGGCGTACCCTATTTAAGCCATTACCGGGTGATGAGGCCTGAGGTAGCGATTACCTTTCACATAGTATATTTCACTTTGAATGTCACATTGCCAATTCATAATCACATAACTGATTTCTACAAACATATAACTCCTGAGCTTGTACGTCTCAGGAACGGGTGTTAAGCTAAGAGATGTTGCCTTCTCCGGAACCGAACAAATGATACGTTCATAGAGATCAATTTATGTAATTAGAAATGCAACATCTGACATTCTTCTATACAAGTTATTCAGGAACAGGACAATCCGAAGGCACTCTCCTACTACATCCTGTCGGGAATTACCCCTAGGATCAGTAGCGAGAAGTCCTTGCATCGAAGATCTCAAATGGAGAACTACTGTCACGTAAATATGATATGGGAAATTTCCCCCGAGGGTTAGTGACAAGTTGCCCTACATTCCATCTTCCAAATCATATCATCCCATTTCTTTTATTTTCGAACACATAAATTGGTTCGAAGTGGTCTTCAAATAAGAATCACCTAAATCCTACCACGGTTCCTTCGAACCAATCATCGATAAAAGGAATGTTAAGTAAATAGGGAATTATTCTTTTGATTTATTAATTCCTTTTTATCAAAAATTCTTCAAAGTTATATATCTTTAAAATGTTTTTTTGGGTATATACAGAATCATTAAACCTCTCTTTTTTGGAAAATTATTTATGTAAATCTTAACAAACATTTCTTAATTCAAAAATAAAAAAAAATGATTGAGTTGAAACCATGTTATCTAGAGTGTTAATCCAAAACCAGTAAATATTAAGTGAGAAGAATCCATAGGAATCTTCTAATTCTACTCAATATCAATTTTCGTATTCAACCAATACTATGGGCAGAATAAAAGCGAAATTACCTTTTAAATTCCACGAATAATACGAGTTCCCTCTTTGGAATTTAACACCAAGTATAAAAAGATTATCTCCATAAAATCCAAGTTATTTATATTTGGAAAATTATATTCTTTATACTTTGGAAAATTTTAATTCGAGTAAATCGAATTTACTATTCCCTCCATCGGGTCAGTCCGGATAGCTAGGGAGAGTAGGAAACTGGTTTTCCAAACTCAAGCCTAGACACTATAACTCTGTCACCCATAAGGTGGTTAAGTTATCTGATCGACTCTAAATGTTTTAACATACTTAATTAACTTTTAATTATTTATTTAACCACTTCATAAATCCTTCAAATCACCTTTAAAATACTTTATTAACCATTTAAAAATATTTATAAAAGATTTGGAAAAGAATGGTTGCGTTTAAAACTATATTTCAAAAGTTATAGAAAATATTTATAAATGATTTGAAAATAGTTTTAAACGCAACCATTCTTTTCCAAGTCTTTTGTAAATATTTTTAAATGATTAATAAAGTATTTTAAAGGTGATTTGAAGGATTTATGAAGTGGTTAAATAAATAATTAAAAGTTAATTAAGTATGTTAAAAGATTTAGAGTCGATCAAATAACTTGACCATCTTATGGGTGACAGAGAGATAGTGTCTAGGCTTGAGTTTGGAAAACCAGTTTCCTGCTCTCCATGGCTATCCGGACTGGCCTGATGAAGGGAATAGTAAATATGATTTACTCGGATCAAAATTTTCCAAAGTATAAAGAATATAATTTTTCAAATATAAATAACTTGGATTTTATGGAGATAATCTTTTTATACTCGGTGCTAAATTCCGCAGAGGGAACTCGTACTATTCTAGGAATTTAAAAGGTGATTTCACCGTTATTCCGCCCATAGTAATGGTTGAATACGGAAATTGATATTGAGTAGAATTAGATAATTTCTATCGATTCTTCTCACTTAATATTTACTAGTTTTGGATTAACATCCTAGATAACATGGTTTCAACTCAATCAAATTTTTTTGATTTTTGAATTAAGAAATCTTTGTTAAGATTTAAATAAATAATTTTCCAAAAAGAGAGGTTTAATGATTCCATATATACTGAAAAAAAGTTTTAAAGATATATATCTCTAAAGTATTTTTGATAAAAAGGAAGTAATAAATCAAAAGAATAATTCCATATTTACTTAACATTCCTTTTATCGATGATTGGTTCGAAGGAACCGTGGTCGGATTTGGGTAATTTCTATCCGAAGATAACATCGAACCAATTTACGTGTTCGAAAATAAATGACCTAGGATGATATGATTTGGGTAGGGCTGCTTGTCACTGACCCTGGTGGGAAATTTCCTATATCATATTTATGTGATAGTAGTTCTCCATTTGAGATGTCGATGCAATGACTTCTCGCTACTAATCCTAGAGGTAACTCCCGACAGGATATGGTAGGAAAGTGCCTTCAGATTGTCCTGTCCCTGGACAACCTGTATGGACGAATGTTTGACACTGCATTTCTAATTACATAAATTGATCTCTATGAACATATCATCTGTTTGGTGGTGGAGAAGACAACTTCTCTTAGCTTAACACCCTTTCTTGAGACGTACGAGCTTAGGAGTTATACATATGTAGAAATCAGTTGTGTAATTATGAATTGGCAATGTGGCATTTATAGTGAAATGTGCTGTGTGAAAGGTAATCGCTACCTCAGGCCTCATCCTCCGGTAATGGCTTAAATAGGGTACGCCGTTAGGCTGTGGTTCGCAACCATTAGGGTATGATCATCACCTTTCTAGATTACTCTCCATATGTCGAGTATGTGGTGTATGCTATGAGGCCTCGGATAGGTTGGTAACGACCGGGGTAATGTCATATTCGGTTTCTATCCAGGCCATGTATGAGTGCCAAATAGGGATAGACCGGTCTTGCCAGATGTAGAGGATTGTTTGTGTATCCTCGGTACATTCCTCTAGAGATATACTATATGGAAGGTAGTCCCTTACCTGCTAGTGTATGGAAATCCATTCTTGGATAAGTGCCTTCGAACATAGCTGTAAACCTATTATGCCGTCAAATTTAACCAATGTAACAATTTATGCTAAGATTCCTAAGTTTATTTTGAAAAGTATTTTCGAAGAATATCATTAAAAATAATATTCCCAGATTTTTCGTAGCAAATGTTTTGGTTATCATACGGTAAACATCAATTTCGTGTTTATGTGCGGCGTGGTCTTATGAGAAACCTTTGTTTTCAAAATTCGTATTTTGAGTTTCTCACACTAGTCCCAAAACTGACGCGGAGTTTATTTCCCTTTTCCCTTAAACTCCGGGTGCCCTAATTTTCCCTAGCAACCTAGTATTCAGGTTTAGTTAGAAGAAATCTGGATGCAGCTCGAAGCATTGAGTTAGAAGATTGTTCTGAAGATTTTTATCTGTTCCCACCACACTTGTGTATCATTATATTCCGCATTTGTAAGGACAAATACTTATAACTGTCCATGTTTAACTCTGATGAATGTATTTAAAATTGGGTACTTTTGGCACAGGTCCTTGATAGGTTTCAAAATTCACAAAAACCCCAGTGGGAAAAAGTACGTAAATTAGGTTCATATTTTTCAAAAATCATCAAAAAACATATAAAAAAACAAATAAAAACTTCCAAAATTTAAAACTTATTTCAATTAATATTTATCTTCGTATTCCTGTCAAAAAAACAAAAAAACAAGGATGAAAAGGGAAAAAAATGACAGACAGTATGTTTCAGGAATACTTGTAGACATGTATGCAATTTTAGAGAATAATTGCAGACATGTCTGCACTTATTCTGGATAGCACGCCTTTGCAACTAAAAATTATAGATATGTCTGCAATTTTAAGGAATAAGTGCAGATATTTACATAAATATCCTGATTGTTAAATCAAGGTGCTGTTATTCAGTGAATAATTTGCATACATGTCTGCAAATATATGGAATAATTGCAGACATGTCTGCAATTATATAGATTTTTATTCAACGCGGTTATTTAGTGAATAATTGCTTACATGTCTGCAATTATATGGAATAATTGCATACATATTTGCAATTATTTAAATGTTTATCGAATGTAATTATTCAGTGAATAATTGTAGACATATCTGCAATTATATGGAATAATTGTAGATATGTCTACAATAATTGCAATATGTCTGCAATTTCTTTTTTTTTATTTCAGAAACCTAGTTATAATATTTACAATTTTTTGAATTTTTTTAAGCACTGATGCAAAAAAAACACGAAAAATACATGCTGCTACAGTAAAGTAATTATAGGGACCCGCTTTACAACTTTTTTTAGGAAGGATGCCGTTTGAATTAACTTTGGTTTTAGGGATGCGTGACTAATATTCACTTTAAAATTTCTACAATAAAGATTATATGTTCAAATAATATATGTTATTCCATTAGTGTGAGATTCTGTTCTGTCTTCATTTTCCTTCTTACCCTAAAATGATCGAGTTTCCAGCACTTGGATTTGCGGCACGTGAATACCGAGGATGTATTAGTGTTGATTTTCGAGGGTCCAAAATCTCGTTCATCACAATACCTTTTTGTAACTTTATACGATGGAAAAATGGAGTAGACAAAGATAACTTCTATCTTATTCCTATAACTCCTCTCCTATATTACTTATAATTGGATTAAAATTTCCAATTCTATTATTACCTAAATTTCAGTTATTATTCTCGGTATATCCTTATACGGGAATGTCCCTCCTATCTATCTTATCGGAAATTTTTATCCTTTTTATTTTTTATTTCTCTATTTCAATCAGGTGTCATTTCCATTTATAGACCCTTTTAAAAATAATTTTAAGGAAACAAACATCCAACTTTATAAAGTAGAAGAAATAGAAGATTCCAAAAACACAGAATCCAAAAGTTGAAAACTTTTAAATCAACAAATTTTAAATCGAGAAGTTAACAATTGAAACCTTCTTTTTTTAACTTTTAAAGTCATTAGATTTTCAAAAATCATCCATTATATTGTTTTTACAACGTTTCACCACTTTAAAATTGCATTCTTTTTTCATACTTTTCATATAATAAATACCAGTATATTTTCAGTGTCAAAAAACTTCAACTTATATTACATAAGATTTTCATTTAGAAATCTTCTAAAAACTCTTTCAAAACATTCAAGGAGTTTTCAACACCCTTTTTATCAAATTCTTCCTCATAGGATAGGATTTAAAAATTGGTTTTAATTGTTCTTTCCTTTGAACTTTCCTAGTCAATTATTTTAAAATTTTGGTTATCGTTCTGTGGTGATTAATGTACACCTTCTTATGGAAACTTATTTCACTTCCATATCCCTCACTTCTAAATTTTTACCAATATTCTACCTTATACTATTTACTGAACATTTTATTCATTATCTCCATAAATGTCACTTTGTCTGTATTAAATGGTTGTTACCTTAACGGACATTTCCTAAAGACATTTACTTGCTTATTCAAATTTTACCTATGTAACTTCTTCCTTATCTTCCCGTAATTATCTTAATGGTCTCTTTAATCCATTTAATTTCTTGTAACTCTTCACTTATTGCACATTCATTGTCTATTAAATTTTTAAAGCTACAACCTTTCCTTCTACATTTTCTACCCATATTATTTAATATGCTTATAGTGTCCATAATTATAGGGAAGTCTAGGTCCAACAAAGGAGTTAAGTACTATTCATCTTATGGGTGCTTCCATATTTTATGGTCATGCTCTACTCTGTCCACTTCTTACGATAGGATCTCAGCTCTATGGGTAATCGGATTAGGAGTATTAAGGGTAAGTTTGGCTCACATCCCTAATAAGTTTCACAATAAACAAAACATCCTTCACATACAAAACTTACATTTCCGCTCCCTATTTTCAAATTCGCGCAAGCAAAAATACACAAATACCCTTTACGTTTTTAACAATTCAAACGCATATAACTTTATGTACAAAAACCGGATCAACAAACCGTTTTCACCAAAAATCCACAAATTTTATGATCTTTGAAATGAGATCCATTGTTGATACCAAAAATTCGTATTTGTATTAAAGGTGTAATTATTTCAAATATTTGTAGATAATTCAGCAAATTTTAAACCTTTTTGATTTTTTTTTCAAATTTACCAAATTTGCAAATAATTGCAGATATTTCTGCAGCTATATGGTATAGTTGCAGAAATGTCTGCAACTATTGGGTATAGTTCTAGAAATTTATGCAACTATATGGTATAGTTGCAGAAATATCTGCAACTATTGCATATAGTTGCAGACATTTCTGCAACTATTTGCAATAGTTGCAGAAATGTCTACAACTATATGCAATAGTTGCAGATATATCTGCAACTATTGCATATAGTTGCAGAAATGCAACTATTGCAAATAGTTGTAGAAATGTCTGCAACTATTGCGTATAGTTGTAGAAATTACTGCAACTATTGCTTATAGTTGCAGACATTTCTACAACTATTGCTTATAGTTGCAGAAATGTCTGCAACTATTGCGTATAGTTGTAGAAATTTCTACAACTACTGCACATATATTTGTAGAAATTTGTTGCGATTATTCATAACTGCAAAAATTAAGAATATCATATTTCATAAAAAAAAATTGATTCGTCTTTAATTTAATTGCAGTTTTCCATTTAAATCGAAAAATAAGAAGAAGAATTAGCTCGACAACGAAGCGCAAGGGTAATTTGGGAAAAAAATTGGCGAAAAACAGAAACAGGGATGTTGAAAATATATATTTTACCATAGGGATCCGCTTTGAATTAAGTTCCGTTTTAAGGATGTGTGCCTAATTTTCACATATATTTAACTCTATTTTTTTCCAACCCAGTTGTTTTGCCTACCCTTTAAGAATATGGTAGCAACTACTTCTATACTCGGAATTTATAGAGTTAGGCGTATATTCAAAATAATTGTATATATATATTTATAGTAGGATTTTTGACAAAACTTCCAAAAATAACAAGTACGCAACTCATGCGTATAACTATCCCTTTTGATCGGGTAACCAAAGCTCCGATAACAAATGTTACAATCCGCCCGGAAACAGGCCTAAATTTTGACCGAGAAAAGGCCGATCAAAACCTAGATCCATTTCAAAGCTGGCTATTAGTTGGTAAAAATAACAAAACACAGCTATCTATCTCTTCTTTCAGAGCTCATAGAGGAAGAAATAAAATATAATAACAATAATAGTACCCATTTATTTCAAATCATTTCAAATGTCATAATACATAACATATCATAATATTAACAACAGTCGTTACATCAATTTGTTTAAAAGTACATTTTATGGGTACAATAAAAGTGTGACGCCCCACCTCTATACCCACGCTAGCCAAGGACACTACGTGGTAATGCCGTCGACTAGCGCGGAGAATAAGGCTGTTGAGGAACGACCATCCATGTAATTGCTTTGTGCGAGTACCGATATGCCAGATAAAAATATAACTTACATTTCATCTCTGGAGGAAATCCGACATATCTAATACAAACACAAAGCTACCACATAGTGGCTAAGTAGTCTTCAGAAAAAAATATAGAAATAAACATAACACATATCAGTCACAGACATTCATATCACAAAGGCGGAATAAGATATGAATATATCACATGAAAGTGTACATCAAAATAGTGGTCATATAAGATCCACTACGTCACAATGAATAGATATAAGTGCGAGACAAAAGAATAATTATACATCACGGAGTCTATAGCTCAAATGTATAATAACAAAAACTACCAATCTAAAGTAGTTAGCCAAAAGTCAGGAGAAGGGCCTTGATAAGAAGTCTAGCAAGAGCACCTGAAATATCTCGGTCTGACCCGAGTATTATTTAAGAAGAAAATAATAAACGGATCAGTCTAGCTATATATATCAGATAAACTGAGATAGGATAAGAGATGTGACCAAAAACGTATGATAACAAAGAAATGCCATACTGTGTCAAGTATACATCAAATAACAACAAAAATCATACAATATCTCCAATCACCTCAAAATACCAAAAAGAATATCATATTCTTTATTTTATACACCAAACTACAAATATTGACAAACATATAAATGCCAAATGCAGAAGTTGGTGAAACATAAATTCCAGAAATCACAACGAGAAATCCAGAAATCACATGAAAAGGATGGCCAATCCTAAACAGAGCGCTATTCCATAGATCGAACATCGACGCACCTAAATAGGGATGCCCCATGCACAGTCAAACATCGACGCACCTAAATAGGTACGACCCATGCATAAACAAACATCGACGCACCTAAATAGATACGACCCATGAAATGCCTAACATCGATGCACCTAGAAAGATACACCCCATGCAAAGTCGAACGTCGACGCACCTAAATAGGTACGACCCATGAAATGTCTAACATCGATGCACCTAGAAAGATACACCCCATGCAAAGTCGAACATCGACGCACCTAAATATGTACGACCCATGCATAGACGAACATCGACGCACATAAATAGATACGTCCCATGCCCCGACTTATTGAGCCGATTGCTCCATGAAGTAAATAAACATCGACGCACCTAAATAGGTACGACCCATGCGAGAAGTGAGACGAAGCTCAATAAAACAAGGAACAGTCCTCCACGTGGACGAAGAGACATCGCACATTGCCAGTCTAAAACACAAAATGATCATCATTGATCGATAAGTGTAAATTACACTAAGCTAGTAAATAAATGAGTTTATCTTCATGTCCCATAACCACTGGCTTAACTTAATTATTTACGAACAAATTGTAGATCTCCACTCGAAAATTGTCACAAGAGTTTTAATCAAACAAGTCCAAGAATTAACCGACGAAGTGAACGCAAGTGTTTCATACCACTTGTTTTACTAAGCCGTTTAATTAGATTTCTCATACGAGTGACGTAAAGGTTTGTATATACTAATAGATTAGTCGACTGAATCATGCCTGGAAACTTTTGGGTTCCAGGTTCAATCGACTGAACAGAGATTTCAGTCGACTAAATCATGCCTGGAAACTTTTGGGTTCCAGGTTTAGTCGACTGAACAGAGATTTCAGTCGACTGAACTGGGATTTCCAGTATTTTCAGCCTAAAAATGAAGATGCAATCTCTTTGCAAATGCAACCGGATGAGCAATGGGCACTAAGGGTTTATGCCAATAGACGACCCGACTCTATAAGCTCTTTGATGCATCACCGAAAACATGATCAAACATCCATAAAAGGATTTTCACACAAATTTGACTTCAAAAACCAAAAAGAATATTCACAAAACCAATCCAAATCAAGGGCAAATACACATGAAGAAGTGTTAGGAATTCATACCCAACAACCAAAGATAATTATAGTCATAGATGTGAGATAAAAATCTCACCTTTTTACACAAAAACAAGGAAGGAGAAGCTTGAAAACAAATGAGGATCAACCACTCTTCAATCCCAACTCAAGAAGCTTGAATTTAAGCTTAAAAGAGAAACATTTCCTAAGTTAGGTTTAGGAATTTCTAAAATTGAAAGGAGAATGAGTTGGGGAAGAAGAAGAGAAGGCTTACCAAAGCTTCTTCTTGAATTTGGAGCTAGAACTTGATTTGCAAATTGGAAACTAGGGCTTAGGAATTCTAATTCTTTTTCTCTTCCCCCATTTTTATCTAAAGCTTGAGTTTTATTAGGAAAATGGAATGAGTGAAGAGAAGAGCGGGTGAAGCTTGGGTCTAATGGGCTGAAACTAAACCAAAGCCCTAAGTGAAAAAGTATCAAAATTTCACTAACTCCAAATATATCGATGTTTATACTTAAAAAAGTTGCAAACGCCATTTTGGACTCAATGGAAGTGGTCTCGAGTCCCAATTCGACTGTTTGCAAAAAGTAGTTTTTTCGGACCTTAATTCGGTTAACGATTCTATATTTAAATAAAATATTTAAATATTAAATTTGTAAAATATGCGGGTTGTTACAGACTCCCCTCCTTAAAGAAATTGCGTCCTCGCAATCTTAAGAAATAACTAAAAAGTAACAACCATAAAAGCATATCATCACCAAAGAAAGTTTGAAATAAGAAGTTCACCATAAAGAGCACGAAAGAGTAAGTTCGAACGTGTTTGCTCGATGAATTCTCTAGATTCCCAAGAGAAATCCCTATGATTCGAGAACCATTGAACTCTCACAAGAAGAACATCTTTATTTCGAAGGCGCTCAACCTCCGAAGCAATGATGCGAATAAGATGTTGCTCATAAGTCAAATCTGGTGAAACTTCAATTTCTTCAACAACACCGGACTCAAGAATAAAATCGGAATACCTAAGGTATTTCCATAAATAAGAGACGTGGAAAACGTCATGAATAACAGAAAAATTGAGCCGGTGCAACGGCATAGTACAATAACGGTACGCCAGATGAACCAAAGCTCAAATAATTTGGAACACCGATGTAGTACAGAAACGGTACGTCCAATGAACCGAACACCATAAAAGGACATCGGACGCGAGTCCATAAAAGAAATGAGATAAAGCTTAATAAAAAGAAGTATATCAAAACGTCCGATGAACTTGATAAAAAGATAATTTCATTCAGACATCATCAAAGAATCAACCACTTGTTGCTTACGACTAAGCGCATTGGCAACACGATTTCCCTTTTGGGAATAAAAAGAATATCAAGATCATAAGATGCTAGGAACTCGAGTCAACATGAAGTTCCTTATGGGAAAATAAATATTCCAAAGATTTATGATCGAGGTGGAGAACAAATTTCTCCCCCAAAAATGATGATGCCAAACTCTAAAAGCGAAAACAATAGCCGCGAGCACTAGTTCATGAGTGGCACCTAGTCTCGGTCGGCTTTAATGATTTAGAAGCACAGGTGATAGCACGTTCTCTTTTTCAAGAGAACGGCATCCAAACCAATACGATTAGCATTGGTACAAAAGATAAAGTCTTGGTTCCCTTCGGGAATCACAAGAATAAGAGTATCGAAAAGAAAGAATTTCTTTTAAATAATCTTCTTTCCCGAAAAGCTAAAACTTTCAAAATTACATTTATCTTTATGTAATAATCTTTCTAGAAAAATTTACATTTTTACAAGTCAATATATTGTGTCTGACTGTCTCATCAAAGCATTTAGGAGATTCTTATCGATAACGTTGATCAAGCGCATCGACCGGAATTCTTAAAGCACTCAATGGGCAATACAATCACAAAATCATCTTCTATATGGTAAATACGTCTCTTAAAGTTTTTAAGAATATTCCTTGCTCGTTTTAAGAACAAAAATCCAATCATACATATAAATAAATCTTACGAAAAAGATTTGCAAAATTTTAAATTGTTGTTTTCATCCAAAATCAATAAATACAAGAATGGAGTCATCGAGATATTCGTAGAATACTCGATTCATAAAATGGATGAAATAAGCTGAATGTCATAATAAGTCATTCATAAGAATCATAACGAATATGGAATGCGGTAAGTGGAATGCCAACTTCCACAACTCGTAGCAAATGAAAACCGGTGGCAAGGTCGAGCTGAAAAGACCTTAACACCACTCAAAAGACTGCTTAGGTGATAATCCTAAGACAAGCTCAAAAATACCGAAAAATTCACAAACTACCCGAATGAGAAAAATAACATTTTCTTCATCAAGTGGGGTTAAAGAATAAAATGTTGCCACCAAATTTGGTAATCAAAATCTTTGAAAACAAAAGAAATCTGCTTAACAGATTGAAGATGTCAAAGATAAATAGTCCATATTGGACATAGGATATGGCCTTCATAATAATTAAGCCAATCCTTTCCCAAAAATAAGTTTCGAAGCCTCAATAACGCATTACATGCAAATCTGCTCGAAAAGAAAAATCACAAAAATAGTCTTGACATTTTCACAAAGTAAATTGAGTGTGGCGGATCCATCAACTGAATTCGCAATTCTCAATGAAGTCATCAAGCTCATAAAAATTAAAAGAGAAAGAATCATCAAGTTCTTTTGATATAAAATAATGAGATGAACCCAAATCAAAAAGAACTCGAATAAGATAATCACAAAACAAGTATCGTCAAGGATAGAAGGAGAATTACCTTGACCAAGAGAAGTGCTAGTAGAGGCTTGCACAACCTTTAGCTTTCCCTCCTTCTTGCTTGAAGTATGGGACACGCAGATATATGATGACTCAAACTTTTGCAATAGCGACATAGTGGGGTTGCAGACACTCCTTTGCATAGTGGTCCATAGAATCAAAATTGTAGCATCATCCACGACTAGTGGTAGGAGTCTTTGTTACAGAAGTTTATTGCTTCCCTTTCTTGTCGGGATTGGGGCCTTTGAACTCAATAGGCCTCTTCATGTTATTGTTGAAGTTCTATTTGGCACCCACAACTTAAACATTACTTTCATTATCGGCCTCTTCAAGTCGAAGAGCGATATCAACAAGCCGATCAAAAGAAACTTCTAGTTTCAGAAGCAAAGGCTTTTTAAGGTTCTTATTCAACCCATAGACAAATCTTTGATTTTTCTTCAATGGGGTATTAATATACTCGACCCCATATTTAGAGAGAGATTCAAAAGATGCCACATAATCTGCCAAAGAAGATTCACCTTGAACAAGGTCAATAAAGCGTCAGGTTAAAGTTACTTTTTCAGCCTCCGGCACAAATTTCAATTCGAACCTTTCCCGGAATTGCTCCCAAGTAAGATCCGCTTCGATAATTTTAGAAATCAAAAGCTCATACCAATCTAATGCTCTTTCTTGGAGCATGCTAGAAGCCACTTGGACACGAAGTGAATTAATAAGATTCATGCGGGAAAAGATGCGATCGCATGATCTAAGCCAAGATTGGATTTCTATAACGGTTTCGGAACCCTTGAATGGCCTTCCACCCAAAGCGGTATAATCCCTGCACAAGCGTGCAAACTCGGATTTAGGGTGAGTAGGCGTTGGAATGGGTCCGGCAGCTTGGGCATTGTTCACAAGATCTAAAAGTTGCTGAGCAGACATAAATACTCCATCCTAGGGAGTAGCACTAGATTGACCGGCGCTGAGACGGCCAGGTCTAACCATTTATTTTCTTTAAGAAAGAAAGAAAAGAGAAAAAGGTTAATCTCAGAATGAATATCAAACAAACTTGATTGATAAAACAAGGAATCATAAAAAGAAATAGGATAGAACGGTACGAAGACCCAAATTAAATCCTATGGCACGATTCCTAAGAAAGACTTAGAACAATGATCCTTGCTAGATTATTCTACATTGTTCCGAAGTTTGGCTCTGATACCATGCTGTGACGCCCCACCTCTATACCCACGCTAGCCTAGGACACTACGTGGTAATGCCGTCGACTAGCGCGGAGAATAAGGCTGTTGAGGAGCGACCATCCATGTAATTGCTTTGTGCGAGTACCGATATGCCAGATAAAAATATATCTTACATTTCATCTCTAGAGGAAATCCGACATATCTAATACAAACACAAAGCTACCACACAGTCGCTAAGTAGTCTTCGGAAACAAATATAGAAATAAACATAACACAAATCAGTCACAGACATTCATATCACAAAGGCGGAATAAGATATGAATATATCACATGAAAGTGTACATCAAAATAGTGGTCATATAAGATCCACTACGTCACAATGAATAGATACAAGTGCGAGACAAAAGAATAATTATACATCACGGAGTCTATAGCTCAAATGTATAATAACAAAAACTACTAATCTAAAGTAGTTAGCCAAAAGTCAGGAGAAGGACCCTGATAAGAAGTCTAGGAGGAGCACCTGAAATATCTCAGTTTGACCCGAGTATTATTTAAGAAGAAAATAATAAACAGATCAGTCTAGTTATAAATATCAGATAAACTGAGATAGGATAAGAGATGTGACCAAAAACGTATGATAACAAAGAAATGCCATACCGTGTCAAGTATACATCAAATAACAACAAAAATCATACAATATCTCCAATCATCTCAAAATACCAAAAATAATATCATATTCTTTATTTTATTCACCAAACTACAAATATTGACAAACATATAAATGCCAAACGCAGAAGTTGGTGAAACATAAATTCCAGAGTGAATATTAGGCACGCATCCTTAAAACAGAACTTAATTCAAAGCGGATCCCTGTGATAAAAAGTATACTTTCTACGTCCCTGTTTTTGGTTTCCGCCTATTTTTCCCCAAATTACCCCTACGCTTCACTGTCGAGCTCCAGTTCTTCTTCTTCAGTTTCTTCTGATCAAATGAAAAACCGAGCCGAGTCTATAAACTATGAGAATCAAGAAATTAAATTGAAGACTCTACAAAATCGAAGGTTTATTTTTCGATTTAAATGAAAAACTACAATTAAATTGAAGACGAATCAAGCTTTTTTACAAAATATGAGATTATTAATAGTTGCAATTATGAATAATTGCAACAGGTTCTTTTTTTGGATTAAATGATTTTACATGGATAATTGCTGATAAGAATGCAATTATTCTGAATATTTGCAGAAATAAATGCAATTGTTTGAGAATAATTGCTGAAAACTATGCAATTATTATGAATAATTGCAGAGAAAGATGAATTTAGTATTGAAATGATTTTACAAGAAAAATTGCTGATAAGAATGCAATTATTTTGAATATTTTCAAAAATAAATGCAATTATTGAGAATAATTGCTAATAAATATGCAACTATTACAAATAATTGCAGAGAAAGATAAATTTAGGATTAAAATGATTTTACATGAATAATTGCTAATAAAAATGTAATTAAGAAAGATGAATTTCGGATTGAAATAATTTTACATGAATAATTGCTGATAAGAATGCAATTATTTTGAATATTTGCAGAAATAATGCAATTATTGAGAATAATTTCCGATAACTATGCAGTTATTATGAATAATTGCAGAGACAGATGAGTTTAGAATTGAAATGATTTTACATGAATTTAGAATTGAAATGATTACATGAATAATTGCTGATAAGAATGCAATTATTCTGAATGTTTGCAGAAATAAATGCAGTTATTGAGAATAATTGCTGATAACTATGCAATTATTATGAATAATTGCAGAGAAAGATGAATTTAGGATTGAAATGATTTTACATGAATAATTGCTGATAAGAATGTAATTAATCAGAATAATTCCAGAAATAAATGCAATTATTGAGAATAATTGCTGATAACTATGCAAATATTATGAATAATTGTAAAGAATGATGAATTTAGTCTTCATAATTGAACTAAAATTCTTTATTTTGTTATTTATACTTATAAATGTCTAGTTTTGTATTGAAATGCTTTTATATGAATAGTTGCCGATGAGCATGCAATTAATCAGAATATTTACAGACATACATGCAATTATTAAAGATAATTGCAGATTTATATGCAATATTTGCAAACAATTCAGCAATTATATGCAATAATTGATGACAAGCCTGCAAGTATACGCAATAGTTGCAGACAATTCAGCAAGTATATGCAATAGTGATGCAGCGCAGAAAGTTAAAGGCCTAGGTCGCTCACGACCTAAGAAGTTCGTAGGTCACTCACGACCTAGCGAGATAGAGGAGGGAGCAAGTAATGTTGGAAAAAGTGGCAGTGTCCAAATTGGTGAAGTGTTAGGTCGCATACGACCTAACGAGGCTTTTAGGTCGCTCCAACGACCTACCGAAGATTTGCAAGCTAACGAACTAAAGGAACGACCTAACATGTTTTTAACCCGTATACGACTTAGCGAGTTAAAAGATAGGTCGCCAGAAGGACTTAACCAGTTAACTCGTGTACGACCTAGCGAGATAAGGAATAGGTCGCTGGAACGAGCTAAGAAGGTGCTACGAGTTAACAAGTCGCGACCTATGATAGGTCGCAGGAAGACGTTACGACCTAAGTTAGGTCGCAAGGAGTTAGGTCGCGGAGTTTTGATTCGACCTAAGTTAGGTCGCATAAATGAGTTACGACTTAAGGTAAGTCGCTGGGTGAACTGGGAGTTAAGTCGCAAGGACTTAGGTCGCAAGGCTTAGGTCGCAAAGTTATTCCTGGAACCACTTATCTTTTAGGTCGCGAAGCTCTAGAAGCCGTTGATTCGTCTGCCGAGTTAATCTCTGCCTTTGATTCCTTTAATAAGTTGATTTGGGATGCCGCAAGTTTTAAGTCGCTGAAGACTTGTTTCCATGGATTCTATTGCCGATTTAATCTGGACCGTTGCTTCCTTGGGTCGTTGATAGATACAGATGTTATGTCGTATGATTGTAAGTCGTGAGTAGTTAGGTCGCGTACGACCTAAGTGTTGTAAAGACGTGTTTGTAATGGGTGTGTTGTAATAAAGACTGCTAGGTCGCTGGGTTTTATAGGTCGCATCATTGTAGGTCGTAGGTCGCGAACGACCTAAGTACTTGTATTTTCTTTGAAGTTTTTGTGTGTGTTGAGTTGTAACTGTTTGGGCTTAAGTCGTGTACGACTTATGTTAGGTCGTGACTGTTAGCTCGGAACCGGCCTAGGAGATGTAAATTTTTGTTGTTTTTTTTGTGTGAGTTGTAAAACGCCTATAAATAGGCCGGGTCTCTCATTTGTAAAAGGTTGTTGAATATTGAATAAAATTCTCTTTTGTTAGCTTTGTGCTTTCAATTTAAATTGGTAGTTGAGTGTAATCTCCTATCTCCTCTTTCGGATAATCGAGTGCGCTCGATTCAACGATTGTAGAAGCCGATTCGCGGAATCAAGTGCGCTTGATCAACGCTTGAAGAATTGAAGATCTTTGAACCTGGTATCGTGCGCGATCAACGAGTTCGGGATAGCTAGAATTCGGTATCTTCGGATCAACGAATTTAGGCATTTCAGTATCTTCCAATCCACCGATTGCTACATTCAACGATCTACATTGTTTTGTAATATCCGCTGCGTCATTTTTGGTATCAGAGCTTGTTCTAGCCAATCATAGCTAGATCGAGACTTGGAGCCTAATCATTGTGAAGATTTGAAGCTTTGTGTATCACGGCCGAGGGCTAGTTGGAGTTGTTCGCATTTGTTTGAAGTTGGAAGATCGGATTTGTCTTGAAGACCGAAACTTTGTCCATCGTGTTCATCGCGATTTGCTACAAAGTGGAAGTTTTCGATCCGTTTCATTTTGGATCAAAGTCCGAATTGTGTTTGAATTTTGAAGTTTTGAAGAGTTGTGAAGATTTCAAGTATGCCGCCAAGAAGAGCCAATAGACATCAAAACGTTGAAGCTTTGTATCGAAGAGAAGAAGCTGATGAGATGGAGCAAAGAATCAATGAAAACTTTAGTGAAAAGCTTAACGAAGGAATTGGACGGTTAGAGAAGATGATGTTAGAGATGAATCAAAATCGGAGAAGGGTTTCACCTGAATCTAACCATGGGGGAAGTAGAGTCTCGCCACATTCCAATCGAGACAGAAGTGTTGAAAATGATCAAGGGCATGGGAGGAACGTGAATGATTGTGAACGGAGGAATATCGATAGAAGGAATGAAGGTGGAAGGCGTCATGGTAGTAGAGATGTGGGTGGACGAGATAGACAACGATATACATCTGATTTTGAAGAGGAGTATGAAGGTGGTAGTGTTCAAGGACAAGGACGAGGACAAGGAAGAAATTACTCTGAGTATGATCACAAGTGGGAGACGGGGATGAAGACTGAAATTCCTGAATTCAAAGGTGGTATGCAAGCAGAGGAGTTTCTAGATTGGATGGCTAATGTTGAAGAGATTTTTGACTTCAAAGAAGTTCCAGAACATCGTAGAGTGAAGTTGGTTGCTACGAGGTTGAGGGGTAGAGCTTTGGCATGGTGGCAGTAGACCAAACTTACACGTGATCAGTTGGGAAAGTCAAAAGTTGAATCTTGGGAGAAGTTGAAGAAATTGATGAAAGCAACGTTCTTACCTTACAATTATCAATCTTTGATGTATCAACGTTTGCAAAACTTGAGGCATGGCACAAAGACAGTTAATGACTATGCTGATGAATTCTATCAACTTATTGCAAGGAATGATATTATGGAAACAGAAGAGCAGCTGACATCTAGATTCATTGGGGGATTGAGAATGCAGATCCAGGATATGGTTAATATGTTCGATCCAAGATCTGTAGCAGAGGCACATCAGAAAGCGTTGGCTTGGGAGAAACAGGGACGACGAGGAAGTGGTGTGTTTACTAACTCTAACAATCAAGTGAAGGGTGTTGGTGGGAGTTCTAGTGTTACCAAACCTATCAGTAGACCAGTAGTGAAGGAGGCTGAGAAGACAAAGGTTAACAATGGTTTCAAATGTTACAATTGTCAGGAATTTGGTCACAAAAGTAGCGAATGTCCAAAGCCGAAGAAGAGAGCTATGATAGCAGAAGTTGAGGATGAGGATGAAGAAGCTGAATGTTCCAATTCACCACCTGATGAGGAGGAAGAAGAAGTGACGGGAGACGAAGGTTACAATCTAATGATGAAGAGGTCCTGTTTAACACCAAAGCAAGAGGAGGATTGTAGTTGGTTGAGGAGCAATATTTTTCAGTCAACATGTACTATTCTGGGGAAGGTTTGTAAATTTGTTATTGATGCTGGAAGCTGTGATAATATAATTTCGTCTGAAGCTGTGAGGAAGTTGGCATTAAAGACTGAGAAACATCCGAAGCCATACAAGCTAGCTTGGTTGAGGAAAGGCGGGGAGGTGAAGGTTGGACGAAGGGCTCGTGTGAAGTTTTCCATTGGGAAGAAATATAAAGACGAAATCTGGTGCGATGTTGTGGACATGGACGTTTGTCATTTGTTGCTGGGGAGACCATGGCAGTATGATAGGGCGGTGCAACATGATGGGCGTACCAACAGTTACAGTTTCATGTTTGAAGGCACAAAGATTACACTAGTTCCAAAGAAGCGACAACAGGAGGAAAACAAGTTGGAGGAGATTGAAGAGCTCAAAACTTTGTTATCGTTGAAGGAGTTTGTGAAGGAAGTAGAGGAGGAACCTGAAGTGTTTTTGTTAATTGGGCGAGAGAGCAGTGAAGAGGTTGAGATTCCAGAAGAAGTTAAACCAGTTTTAAAAGAATTTGACGATGTATTTCCAGAGGAATTACCAACGGAGTTGCCACCGTTGAGGGATATACAACATCAGATAGATCTTGTTCCAGGTGCTGTGTTGCCACACAGACCACATTATCGAATGAGTCCGAAGGAACATGAAGAGTTGCGGAGGCAAGTGGAAGAATTGCTTGAACAGGGGCGTGTGCAGGAGAGTTTAAGTCCTTGTGCTGTACCAGCTTTATTGGTACCCAAAAAGGATGGAACGTGGAGGATGTGCACTGACAGTCGAGCATTGAATAAGATTACTGTGAGATATAGATTTCCAATGCCGAGGTTGGATGACTTGTTAGATCAAATAAGCGGAGCTACTATATTTTCGAAGATTGATTTGAAGAGCGGATATCATCAAATTCGTATCAGACCAGGAGATGAGTGGAAGACTGCTTTTAAAACCAGGGAGGGTCTATACGAATGGTTGGTCATGCCATTTGGATTATCCAATGCACCGAGTACTTTCATGAGGGTGATGAATCAAATTTTTAGACCATTCATTGGGAAGTTTGTGGTGGTGTATTTCGATGATATTCTGATTTACAGTGGGAGTCCAGAGGAACATTTGAAGCATCTTAGAGAAGTGTTGATGGTATTACGACAAGAACAATTTTATGCTGCAACGAAGAAATGCGTGTTCATGACGCATAGCGTTTTATTTCTTGGATATGTTGTATCGGAAGAAGGAATACAGGTTGACCAAAGTAAAGTCGAAGCAATTAGAGATTGGCCGCAGCCCAAGACGATAACAGAAGTTCGTAGTTTTCACGGGTTGGCTTCATTCTATCGAAGGTTTATACCACACTTTAGTAGTGTGATGGCACCTGTTACGGATTGCATGAAGGGTAAACAGTTTGCATGGACGGAGGAAGCCGGGGTTGCTTTTGAGCGAATCAAAGAACTTTTGACGTCTGCACCAATTCTAGTATTACCTGATTTTCAGCTAGTGTTTGAACTACATACTGATGCATCCAAGGTTGGAATTGGAGGAGTGTTGAGTCAGAAGGGACGTCCAATTGCATATTTTAGTGAAAAGTTGTCAGGAGCAAAGATGCGATACAGTACATATGATGTGGAATTCTATGCTGTTGTACAATCTATTAAACACTGGAGACACTATCTATTTCAGAAGGAGTTTGTTCTGTATACTGATCATGAAGCATTGAAACATTTGCAAGGGCAATACAAGATTTCAGCGAGACATGCATCGTGGATTGCATATCTGCAACAATTTACTTTTGTTGTTAAACACAAGTCAGGGGTGACGAATCGAGTGGCTGATGCTTTGAGTAGGAGGAGTCATTTGTTGATTACGTTGAAGGTTGAAGTGACGGGGTTTGAAATGTTGCCAGAATTATTTACCGATGATCCTTACTTTGCAAAGTTTGTTGATAAAGTCAAGGAGGGAAAGACGGATGGGTTTTTGATGGTAGATGGTTTTCTGTTCAAAGGAAATCGATTGTGCATACCGGAGGGTAGTCTGAGAATGAAGATTATCAAGGAGTTACACGAAGAGGGACATGTTGGGAGAGACCGTACCTTATAGTTGATTTCACAGTCTTACTTTTGGCCATCAATGGGGAAAGAGGTGGAGAGGTTTGTGGAACGATGTCATATTTGTCAGGTTTCGAAAGGAACTGCAACTAATGCTGGTTTATATATGCCGTTACCGGTACCGACTAAACCATGGATTTATGTGAGTATGGATTTTGTGTTGGGGCTGCCAAGAACACAGCGAGGAAACGATTCCATCTATGTGGTAGTGGATAGATTTTCAAAGATGGCACATTTTATTGCTTGTAAGAAGACGGCGGATGCTGTTCATGTTGCTCAATTGTTTTTCAAGGAGATCTATCGACTTCATGGATTGCCATAATCTATTGTGTCGGATAGAGATACTCGATTTCTGAGTCACTTTTGGTTAAGTTTGTGGAAAATGGTGGGAACGAAGCTGAAATTTAGCAGTGCTTATCATCCGCAGACGGATGGACAGACCGAGGTTGTGAACAGATCATTGGGAAATTTGCTGAGGTGTCTTGTTCAAGATAATCTGAAGGGTTGGGATGTGAAGTTATGTCAGGCAGAATTTGCTCATAATCATGCTGTGAATCAAAGTACTGGGTTCAGTCCATTTCAGATTGTCTATTCGAGCTTACCGAAAGGACCGTTTGTAACGACCCCGAATTTTATAAAATATTTAAATTGATAATTAATTCAAATTTTGAATTAAAGTTGTGAAATAAAACGATAAATGGATTGCGAGTTTCCCCGAATCCAAATATATTCTGTATAAATCATTTAAAATTAAAATATTGTATACATATGTATGCCTGAGAATATATATCTGTATTTGAACATATCCGACTAAATTTGAAATAATATAACATATATTTGATCTGTGTTTAAATTGTAAATAAATGGTTAATAATGATTTGAATTTATAAATTAAAAATATAAGGCGATAGATAAAATAAATAAATATCAATAAAGTGTTTGATAAATTAAGATTTAAATTAGAAAATATACACTAATACATTAAGTTTATAAATAGAAATAAAATGGTAGTCATGTAAAATTAGAATTTAAATTCACAAGCTAACATAATAAAATAAATATAATAACTTTATATATGTGTACACTTAAACAATAGTAAGGTAAATAAATATTTCATGTAGACTATAGAGTTTAGGGGGAAAGTGAAGACAGCAAATTTTACTCAAGTATCCAAATAAAACAAGACACCAAATATCTTTGATATTATACATAGCAAGTTGTATCACCTGTAAACAAGAAAGGACTCTTGCTTTTAATACACATCTTCCCAAGTATAAAATACATCATCTCAGCCGAGTTTGAAAGCAAGAAGCAAAAGTACATTCTGATATGTTGCTGTGTAAAACATAAACAATAAAGTATTTAAGCAATACAAAAGTATGTAGCATGTATTTGCAGGCAAGAATATATGTACTATAGAAATTTGTAGATATGCAAAGCAAGTAAAATAACACATAAGTACATACGAATTGATAGAGGGTAAACATGAAGTGTACAACTTCATTAATTGCTCTCATATCAGCCCCCATACTCGAAAGAAAATCTCTGATCGAATTTTAAAAACAATCTTGTACCAGCCTGAATACCTGTTTTCTATTTATCAAGCATCTTTTCTTCTTTTCGTTCATTTAAACAATGCAAGCCAGAGATTATCAAACCTGGGAGTTGTTTTCCTCAAAACGTTTTGAAGTCCTATAACCAGATTTCAGTTTCAAAATTGCAACCTGAACTCAAGTATTGGGTTATCATTATTATGTTCCGATTAAACAATCAAGACCAAAGCATTTTAGAAGATCACAGAAATTCAAAGTTCAAGTTTCAAGCATTTCTTTCCAGTTTTCAAAATCTAACATCTCAGCTTTTAAGTCTTTGCTCATCTTTTTGTTCAGGTGAGTAACTTTATTTTTAAAAATTTAAGAAATGAATATGTTGTATATATATGCCTGTGGATAAGTATGTGTATATATCTATATATATGTTGAATCCTCTGTGTAGGATGTGTAGTGTTACAAGCTGTTATCTATTCTCAGTTCAAAACTCGAACTGTTGGATTCAAAAATCATTTACTCTTTTTCTAATTGATGATTGAACTTAAGATTCAAACAAAAGATGTTTGTATCATTATAAACTAAGTTTAGAAATTCATTTACGATTAAAACAACTAAAAATTATCTCTGGAAACCCAAATTTCTGAACAAACATAAGATTTGCCAAATTTCGAACGTCACCGATCATTGATTCAGGTATCTAACTAGAATCCATACCGGAAGCGATGATTTTTAAGGTGGGTTTTATGATTTTTAGTGAGCTATTGTGGTAGCAGTTTGAAGATGAACGACAAGTTGTTTTTGGCCAATTCCCGGTGACGTAGCGAACTGGGGCAGTCAAAGTTGGTCGAGGAGGTGGAGGAGCGTACCACGGTGGTAGGAAAAATAATGGGAGATGGTCACGACCTCGGAGGTAATGGCGGCGATCGGAATTTGTCTTTTTACCCTAGTTTTCTTAGCGTTCGAATTTGTGCTCACCGCGCCTCCCCTAGTGCATCGAGTTGCACGAAACTCAAGGAAGGGGTAGCGTAGGGGGTGTGCGAGATAAGGCTGGAGGTAAGAGATTTTTCGGTGGTCAGAGTTGGTGGGGCGGAGCAATTTTCGCGTGGTTGTTCGAGCTACTGGTTCGAGCTACAGGCTTTATTTTGATTTCGACTTTTATTCGAAATACTGGGTTTCGATTTCGAGTTGGGGGTCGAATCGTGGTTTGTCGGAGGTGTCGAGGTTCGCCGGAGCGTCGTGATGGTGGTGTGCACGTGTACGAACGTCAAGACGTGTATCTGGTGGTTGCTGTGATAATGGAAGGATTAGAGAAGAAGCAAGCTCGGTGGAAAACTCGAAGTTTTACCCGTGTTGATTTACGTTTTGCTCGAAGTTTCTTAGGTTGTGACTCGAAGCAGGTTGTTGATTTTCTCGGGGGAGTTTCACGTGATGCTCGAAGTAGAAAGGGGGAGGCTCGGGGTGATGTTGTTCAGGTTTTAAACCTGTAACAGTTTTAACAGTTTAAAATCTTTTGTTAAATTAAAATCAAAGTCAAAACCAAGTTCTAAACCAAGGTTTAATAATGAATTCAAGTTGTTTTGAAACTGGGTTGGGGAAAAAATAAAGTTTTATAATTTAAATTATTTTAATAACTTAAAAGTGTGAATATTTAAATGAATTCAAAAAGAGTTGAATTCAAAAAGATGAAATTTAAATTGTTAAGGAAAGATTTAAACAAAATTAAATTTAAAGATTGAAACCAAGACTTAAATCTGAAATTCCAGATTTGGAAATAAAATAAATTTTATGATTTAAGTTGATTTAAATAAGTTTTAAGTGTTAAAAATATGTTTTTAAACATGTGAGTTCAAAAAGGTTGAAAAAAATTAGTTTTAAACCTTGTTAAAGATAAATTGGGATTTATTTAGGAATTTGAAATGTTTGGATTTTATTGAATAGGTGAATTATTTGATATGCCTGATATATAATGCTTTGTGATATACCCTGATTTATGATGTGATCTGTAATTGATTATCTGTGATATATATATCCGTGATTTCTGTTTCTGTGATATGTTACTATGTGAATATGAAACCCTTGACCCATAGAACGACATTTGAATTTCGATGCGACAGGGAGTCGGATTCCAGTTGGTTATCCGAAACCCACATCGAATTGTAATCTTTGTGACTGATAAATTTATTTTATCTATGAATCTGTGAATGAAGATAAGCGTTATCGATTATACCGCTTATCGATATATCTGTGATGATTGATGCTGCACTATTGTGTGTAAAACCCCTGGACCACACTTATACACACACAAATATGGATTTCACGTGGAAATCGGTTAAGTCACAGATAATTTAAATTTGATGTTTTTGAAATTGAAATTTTAATTTCAATTGATTTTGAAATTGGGAATTTGGGTTTAAAGTGAAAAAATTTTGAAATGGGATTTCAAAGATAAAAGTTATTTCGAATAACTTAATCGAGTTTTGAAATTTAAATAATTTGATTTAAATTTGAATTCAAGTTTGAAATTGAATTCTATGATTTGGAACTAGGGATTAAAAATGTTGTACAAGTTATATATGGGTTAAACCATTTTTAAAAGTATTGATTTGGGAATTTGAATTTAATTCAAGAGTTTTAACTCGTGTAAATATAACTGGATTTTTCTGAAACGAAACTATTTGTTTCCAAATAGTAAAAGCTTTCACATAAGTAATGAACTTCCAATTTGTGTTGTAAGAATTTCAAGTTTGAAATGGAATTGAAATGTTTTGAAAACTATGAAATGAGTCTTTGATTCAAAGACCGAACGAGTTAATCCAATTTGAAACAGAATTGTTTTGAAAGCTATAAGTTAAATCTTGACTTAAAGATTTAACGAGTTAATTCAATTGAAATGGAAATTGTTTTGAAATCTATGAACGAATCTTTGTGAATGGGGTTAACTTTGTGCATTGAATCTTTTTGTTTAAAAGATTAAAAGTGTGGAAATTGTTTAAAACATTGAAGGTTTTTGAAATGAATCTTTTTTGTTTAAAAGATTGGAAATGGTAATTTGTTTTACCATTCGAATGAAAAGTTTTGACTTTAAGCTGTGATTTAACTGAGACCCCAGTATCCATATGATTTTTAATTGCGCTCGTTATTCGGTTTAGCCGGGAGAGGACCTTTGTGTCATATAACCCATTCCGAATAGTGATACGACGATATGGATAGCATTTGAAGACCGGTGGTGAAGACCGGGTATTTACGAGAACGATAGGATGACCTATCGATTGTCTCTGCACTGAGTCGCGCCGGTATAGAGATTTCCTAAGTGATGGGAAATCCGATCGAGATTGTGAATACCCGGATTTGCAAGGGCTTCTTCGGAAGTGCCTTCGGTTCTGTTCGAACCCAGAACAGACTTGTATGGATGTGTGTCTGACGTTACACTTTGAGATGTAAAGCTGGTTTCTATCAAATACATTTCTGTTGGTGGCGGAGAATTTATTCTCTTAGCTTAACACCCTTCTCTGAGACGTACGAGCTCAGAGGTTATGTAGTTGATGGTTACTAGTGATACATTCCCAATTTGGTAATGTGGCATACGAAGTGCTGATTGATCATTGTTGATCAAAGCGTTGCTTTGTGAAAAAGCGTGGCTTTGTGAAAAAGCGTGGCTTTGTGAAAAAGCGTAGCTTTGTGGACGAGACTTCGTCGAGCCTCACAACCCGGTAATGGTCGAAACAGGAATGTTGCGACAAAGGTTTGTAGGGGTAGCGCCCCTAGGGTATGTCATTTCCTTCTGGATAAAGGGTGGTATCATGGTATGGAGCCCAGATACTTAACTCATGTGGACACGGTAATTTATTACTGTATGATGTTGCTTTGTTGGTTTTCGGGATCCCGGGATAAAGGTCGGTAACGACCGGGGGATGACATGACTCGTGTGTTAGTTACCTAGTTACAACTGTACAGCGTGAGGTAGCGTCGGCCTTTTGTTTGCAGAGATCCGGTTAGGATCCGGGGCGTCTTTCCAGAGGCGTTTCTATTTCGGTAAGGAAGTTCCTTTGCCTGATCATTTGTTGGAAATCCAAAGAAACAATACGAACCCTGTACGGTTTTAGTTGTATTACCTGCTATGGAATGTGGCGGTAACCTGCTATTGAACATGGTAGCTATAGTAGGCATACAACAATGGTTGTATGCTGGCTAAGATTGATATTATACTTTCGAAATGTTTTCCACTATGCACTAGTAATAATATCAAGAGAGTTTTTCTTGCGTAGTAAGCATGTTTGACTATCATAAGAAGAAATCTCCTCCAATTCTGCGTTTGCATTGTGTGTGTGGTGGGAGGTCTTATGGTAGTTTCATTTTCCAAAAACATTGCGGATTTCAATGTTTAAAAGCCTTTTGTGTTTGTTTAAAGATAAACTGTTTTTGTTGCTCACACCAGTCCCATGACTGATTCGAAGTTTATTGTTCCCTTCCTAAACTCTGGGTGCCCACTATTTTCCACACGAGCAGTCTAGAGTTGGGCTTTCTTAGATATTCAGGTTGAGTAGATTATCTGGAGCTAGTTCAGTTCTTGGAGTTCATGGACTGACGTTGATTATCTTGGAGCATTCTATTAGAGACATTCTATTCCGCTGCTATTTCTTGTATCATATCTCTGATATATATAGATATTCATTGTATCATCATTGTATCTGGATATTGTATCAGATGTTGTATATCTATATTCTTTTTCTTTTCCGCTGTGTTGTTTACTTAATGTTGTTATAGCTCCGGCGAATCGGATTTGAACGGTCGAATCTGCGGCATTCTAGTACAATGTGAAGTACGGATGTTGATTTTCGAGCGGGCAAAATCCGAGTCGTTACAAGTGGTATCAGAGCTAAGGTTGAACTTTAGCTCAGGAGTGTAACACGTTAAGTAGCTCATTAGAGATAGAGTGAAGTAAACTCTAGAATGAGTATTCTCAGATATCCGTTCGAATGTCTCAGTAAATTCTCTTGCTATCCACTGATAGTGAGTATGAGTGCGAGAAGAGGATGAGATAGGGGACAGGGGAATATGACTATAATCGGTCAATACCCTGTAACAACAGAGGAAACAATCTTTTCTCTATCAATCTCTTTTGTTCGTCATTTTTTCTCAATTCTTCGATAATTTCTGGTAGGTCCAGAATAAATTCGATATATTAAAATGGGACGTAAACTCCAGATATGCTAAATTGTTTGTATGGATGAATTGGTTGCTTTGTTTGTTATGGTTGATAGGTATAATTTGGTTTCTAAACTAAATATTTTGAAATTGTATCCACATATCTATCTATTCTTTGGGTCCGGATATATTCTACGAATGGTTAGTTATCCCTTTAAACTAACCGATGTCATTGTATATTTCGTAGATCTGGATAACCCGAGTATTCTGTGAAAAACTTAATAGATTCGTTCTTGTATCTATTATCGATATTCTGATTTGGTAAGCCAAATGCAGAATAGATGTTCAGTTTGATTCAGTGAAACATTTTTCATCTATTCTTTTTGTCTCCTTGGTAATTTCGAGGACGAAATTCTTTTAAGGGGGGAAGTCTGTAACGACCCCGAATTTTATAAAATATTTAAATTGATAATTAATTCAAATTTTGAATTAAAGTTGTGAAATAAAACGATAAATGGATTGCGAGTTTCCCCGAATCCAAATATATTCTGTATAAATCATTTAAAATTAAAATATTGTATACATATGTATGCCTGAGAATATATATCTGTATTTGAACATATCCGACTAAATTTGAAATAATATAACATATATTTGATCTGTGTTTAAATTGTAAATAAATGGTTAATAATGATTTGAATTTATAAATTAAAAATATAAGACGATAGATAAAATAAATAAATATCAATAAAGTGTTTGATAAATTAAGATTTAAATTAGAAAATATACACTAATACATTAAGTTTATAAATAGAAATAAAATGGTAGTCATGTAAAATTAGAATTTAAATTCACAAGCTAACATAATAAAATAAATATAATAACTTTATATATGTGTACACTTAAACAATAGTAAGGTAAATAAATATTTCATGTAGACTATAGAGTTTAGGGGGAAAGTGAAGACAACAAATTTTACTCAAGTATCCAAATAAAACAAGACACCAAATATCTTTGATATTATACATAGCAAGTTGTATCACCTGTAAACAAGAAAGGACTCTTGCTTTTAATACACATCTTCCCAAGTATAAAATACATCATCTCAGCTGAGTTTGAAAGCAAGAAGCAAAAGTACATTCTGATATGCTGCTGTGTAAAACATAAACAATAAAGTATTTAAGCAATACAAAAGTATGTAGCATGTATTTGCAGGCAAGAATATATGTACTATAGAAATTTGTAGATATGCAAAGGAAGTAAAATAACACATAAGTACATACGAATTGATAGGGGGTAAACATGAAGTGTACAACTTCATTAATTGCTCTCATATCAGCCCAATACTCGAAAGAAAATCTCTGATCGAATTTTAAAAACAATCTTGTACCAGCCTGAATACCTGTTTTCTATTTATCAAGCATCTTTTCTTCTTTTCGTTCATTTAAACAATGCAAGCCAGAGATTATCAAACCTGGGAGTTGTTTTCCTCAAAACGTTTTTAAGTCCTATAACCAGATTTCACTTTCAAAATTGCAACCTGAACTCAAGTATTGGGTTATCATTATTATGTTCCGATTAAACAATCAAGACCAAAGCATTTTAGAAGATCACAGAAATTCAAAGTTCAAGTTTCAAGCATTTCTTTCCAGTTTTCAAAATCTAACATCTCAGCTTTTAAGTCTCTGCTCATCTTTTTGTTCAGGTGAGTAACTTTATTTTTAAAAATTTAAGAAATGAATATGTTGTATATATATGCCTGTGGATAAGTATGTGTATATATCTATATATATGTTGAATCCTCTGTGTAGGATGTGTAGTGTTACAAGCTGTTATCTGTTCTCAGTTCAAAACTCGAACTGTTGGATTCAAAAATCATTTACTCTTTTTCTAATTGATGATTGAACTTAAGATTCAAACAAAAGATGTTTGTATCATTATAAACTAAGTTTAGAAATTCATTTAGGATTAAAACAACTCAAAAATTATCTCTGGAAACCCAAATTTCTGAACAAACATAAGATTTGCCAAATTTCGAACGTCACCGATCATTGATTCAGGTATCTAACTAGAATCCATACCGGAAGCGATGATTTTTAAGGTGGGTTTTATGATTTTTAGTGAGCTATTGTGGTAGCAGTTTGAAGATGAACGACAAGTTGTTTTTGGCCAATTCCCGGTGACCTAGCGAACTGGGGTAGTCAAGGTTGGTCGAGGAGGTGGAGGAGCGTACCACGGTGGTAGGAAAAATAATGGGAGATGGTCACGACCTCGGAGGTAATGGCGGCGATCGGAATTTGTCTTTTTACCCTAGTTTTCTTGGCGTTCGAATTTGTGCTCACCGCGCCTCCCCTAGTGCATCGAGTTGCACGAAACTCAAGGAAGGGGTAGCGTAGGGGGTGTGCGAGATAAGGCTGGAGGTAAGAGATTTTTCGGTGGTCAGAGTTGGTGGGGCGGAGCAATTTTCGCGTGGTTGTTCGAGCTACTGGTTCGAGCTACAGGCTTTATTTTGATTTCGACTTTTATTCGAAATACTGGGTTTCGATTTCGAGTTGGGGGTCGAATCGTGGTTTGTCGGAGGTGTCGAGGTTCGCCGGAGCGTCGTGATGGTGGTGTGCACGTGCACGAACGTCAAGACGTGTATCTGGTGGTTGCTGTGATAATGGAAGGATTAGAGAAGAAGCAAGCTCGGTGGAAAACTCGAAGTTTTACCCGTGTTGATTTACGTTTTGCTCGAAGTTTCTTAGGTTGTGACTCGAAGAAGGTTGTTGATTTTCTCGGGGGAGTTTCACGTGATGCTCGAAGTAGAAAGGGGGAGGCTCGGGGTGATGTTGTTCAGGTTTTAAACCTGTAACAGTTTTAACAGTTTAAAATCTTTTGTTAAATTAAAATCAAAGTCAAAACCAAGTTCTAAACCAAGGTTTAATAATGAATTCAAGTTGTTTTGAAACTGGGTTGGGGAAAAAATAAAGTTTTATAATTTAAATTATTTTAATAACTTAAAAGTGTGAATATTTAAATGTATTCAAAAAGAGTTGAATTCAAAAAGATGAAATTTAAATTGTTAAGGAAAGATTTAAACAAAATTAAATTTAAAGATTGAAACCAAGACTTAAATCTGAAATTCCAGATTTGGAAATAAAATAAATTTTATGATTTAAGTTGATTTAAATAAGTTTTAAGTGTTAAAAATATGTTTTTAAACATGTGAGTTCAAAAAGGTTGAAAAAAATTAGTTTTAAACCTTGTTAAAGATAAATTGGGATTTATTTAGGAATTTGAAATGTTTGGATTTTATTGAATAGGTGAATTATTTGATATGCCTGATATATAATGCTTTGTGATATACCCTGATTTATGATGTGATCTGTAATTGATTATCTGTGATATATATATCCGTGATTTCTGTTTCTGTGATATGTTACTATGTGAATATGAAACCCTTGACCCATAGAACGACATTTGAATTTCGATGCGACAGGGAGTCGGATTCCAGTTGGTTATCCGAAACCCACATCGAATTGTAATCTTTGTGACTGATAAATTTATTTTATCTATGAATCTGTGAATGAAGATAAGCGTTATCGATTATACCGCTTATCGATATATCTGTGATGATTGATGCTGCACTATTGTGTGTAAAACCCCTGGACCACACTTATACACACACAAATATGGATTTCACGTGGAAATCGGTTAAGTCACAGATAATTTAAATTTGATGTTTTTGAAATTGAAATTTTAATTTCAATTGATTTTGAAATTGGGAATTTGGGTTTAAAGTGAAAAAATTTTGAAATGGGATTTCAAAGATAAAAGTTATTTCGAATAACTTAATCGAGTTTTGAAATTTAAATAATTTGATTTAAATTTGAATTCAAGTTTGAAATTGAATTCTATGATTTGGAACTAGGGATTAAAAATGTTGTACAAGTTATATATGGGTTAAACCATTTTTAAAAGTATTGATTTGGGAATTTGAATTTAATTCAAGAGTTTTAACTCGTGTAAATATAACTGGATTTTTCTGAAACGAAACTATTTGTTTTCAAATAGTAAAAGCTTTCACATAAGTAATGAACTTCCAATTTGTGTTGTAAGAATTTCAAGTTTGAAATGGAATTGAAATGTTTTGAAAACTATGAAATGAGTCTTTGATTCAAAGACCGAACGAGTTAATCCAATTTGAAACAGAATTGTTTTGAAAGCTATAAGTTAAATCTTGACTTAAAGATTTAACGAGTTAATTCAATTGAAATGGAAATTGTTTTGAAATCTATGAATGAATCTTTGTGAATGGGGTTAACTTTGTGCATTTAATCTTTTTGTTTAAAAGATTAAAAGTGTGGAAATTGTTTAAAACATTGAAGGTTTTTGAAATGAATCTTTTTTGTTTAAAAGATTGGAAATGGTAATTTGTTTTACCATTCGAATGAAAAGTTTTGACTTTAAGCTGTGATTTAACTGAGACCCCAGTATCCATATGATTTTTAATTGCGCTCGTTATTCGGTTTAGCCGGGAGAGGACCTTTGTGTCATATAACCCATTCCGAATAGTGATACGACGATATGGATAGCATTTGAAGACCGGTGGTGAAGACCAGGTATTTACGAGAACGATAGGATGACCTATCGATTGTCTCTGCACTGAGTCGCGCCGGTATAGAGATTTCCTAAGTGATGGGAAATTCGATCGAGATTGTGAATACCCGGATTTGCAAGGGCTTCTTCGGAAGTGCCTTCGGTTCTGTTCGAACCCAGAACAGACTTGTATGGATGTGTGTCTGACGTTACACTTTGAGATGTAAAGCTGGTTTCTATCAAATACATTTCTGTTGGTGGCGGAGAATTTATTCTCTTAGCTTAACACCCTTCTCTGAGACGTACGAGCTTAGAGGTTATGTAGTTGATGGTTACTAGTGATACATTCCCAATTTGGTAATGTGGCATACGAAGTGCTGATTGATCATTGTTGATCAAAGCGTTGCTTTGTGAAAAAGCGTGGCTTTGTGAAAAAGCGTGGCTTTGTGAAAAAGCGTGGCTTTGTGAAAAAGCGTGGCTTTGTGAAAAAGCGTGGCTTTGTGAAAAAGCGTAGCTTTGTGGACGAGACTTCATCGAGCCTCACAACCCGGTAATGGTCGAAACAGGAATGTTGCGACAAAGGTTTGTAGGGGTAGCGCCCCTAGGGTATGTCATTTCCTTCTGGATAAAGGGTGGTATCATGGTATGGAGCCCAGATACTTAACTCATGTGGACACGGTAATTTATTACTGTATGATGTTGCTTTGTTGGTTTTCGGGATCCCGGGATAAAGGTCGGTAACGACCGGGGGATGACATGACTCGTGTGTTAGTTACCTAGTTACAACTGTACAGCATGAGGTAGCGTCGGCCTTTTGTTTGCAGAGATCCGGTTAGGATCCGGGGCGTCTTTCCAGAGGCGTTTCTATTTCGGTAAGGAAGTTCCTTTGCCTGATCATTTGTTGGAAATCCAAAGAAACAATACGAACCCTGTACGGTTTTAGTTGTATTACCTGCTATGGAATGTGGCGGTAACCTGCTATTGAACATGGTAGCTATAGTAGGCATACAACAATGGTTGTATGCTGGCTAAGATTGATATTATACTTTCGAAATGTTTTCCACTATGCACTAGTAATAATATCAAGAGAGTTTTTCTTGCGTAGTAAGCATGTTTGACTATCATAAGAAGAAATCTCCTCCAATTCTGCGTTTGCATTGTGTGTGTGGTGGGAGGTCTTATGGTAGTTTCATTTTCCAAAAACATTGCGGATTTCAATGTTTAAATGCCTTTTGTGTTTGTTTAAAGATAAACTGTTTTTGTTGCTCACACCAGTCCCATGACTGATCCGGAGTTTATTGTTCCCTTCCTAAACTCTGGGTGCCCACTATTTTCCACACGGGCAGTCTAGAGTTGGGTTTTCTCAGATATTCAGGTTGAGTAGATTATCTGGAGCTAGTTCAGTTCTTGGAGTTCATGGACTGACGTTGATTATCTTGGAGCATTCTATTAGAGACATTCTATTCCGCTGCTATTTCTTGTATCATATCTCTGATGTATATAGATATTCATTGTATCATCATTGTATCTGGATATTGTATCAGATGTTGTATATCTATATTCTTTTTCTTTTCCGCTGTGTTGTTTACTTAATGTTGTTATAGCTCCGGCGAATCGGATTTGAACGGTCGAATCTGCGGCATTCTAGTACAATGTGAAGTACGGATGTTGATTTTCGAGCGGGCAAAATCCGAGTCGTTACACCGTTGGATTTAACGATGATACCACATTCAAAGTGGACAATTAAGAAAGCTGCCGATTTTGTTGAAGGGTTGACGGATTGTCATAAAATCGTTCAAGAACGACTAGAGAAAGCAAATGAGAAGTATAAACAATCTGTAGATTTGAAACGACGAAATGTTGAGTTTCATGAAGGTGATTTGGTTTATGCAGTGTTAACAAAAGATCGTTTTCCAGTAGGCGCTTATAACAAGTTGAAAGCCTGGAAAATTGGTCCCGTAGAAATCATGAAACGAATTAATGAGAATGCCTATAGGTTGAAGTTGCCGGAGGATGTATACACTTCTGATGTTTTCAATGTTAAACATCTTATACCATATCATGGCGATGAGTCTGTTGTGGAAGAAGAGGGTGCAAATTCGAGGTCGAATTTTTCTCAACCTGGGGAGGATGATGCAGCGCAGAAAGTTAAAGGCCTAGGTCGCTCACGACCTAAGAAGTTCGTAGGTCGCTCACGACCTAGCGAGATAGAGGAGGGAGCAAGTAATGCTGGAAAAAGTGGCAGTGTCCAAATTGGTGAAGTGTTAGGTCGCATACGACCTAACGAGGCTTTTAGGTCGCTCCAACGACCTACCGAAGATTTGCAAGCTAACGAACTAAAGGAACGACCTAACATGTTTTTAACCCGTATACGACTTAGCGAGTTAAAAGATAGGTCGCCAGAAGGACTTAACCAGTTAACTCGTGTACGACCTAGCGAGATAAGGAATAGGTCGCTGGAACGAGCTAAGAAGGTGCTACGAGTTAACAAGTCGCGACCTATGATAGGTCGTAGGAAGACGTTACGACCTAAGTTAGGTCGCAAGGAGTTAGGTCGCGGAGTTTTGATTCGACCTAAGTTAGGTCGCATAAATGAGTTACGACTTAAGGTAAGTCGCTGGGTGAACTGGGAGTTAAGTCGCAAGGACTTAGGTCGCAAGGCTTAGGTCGCAAAGTTATTCCTGGAACCGCTTATCTTTTAGGTCGCGAAGCTCTGGAAGCCGTTGATTCGTCTGCTGAGTTAATCTCTGCCTTTGATTCCTTTAATACGTTGATTTGGGATGCCGCAAGTTTTAAGTCGCTGAAGACTTGTTGCCATGGATTCTATTGCCGATTTAATCTGGACCGTTGCTTCCTTGGGTCGTTGATAGATACAGATGTTATGTCGTATGATTGTAAGTCGTGAGTAGTTAGGTCGCGTATGACCTAAGTGTTGTAAAGACGTGTTTGTAATGGGTGTGTTGTAATAAAGACTGCTAGGTCGCTGGGTTTTATAGGTCGCATCATTGTAGGTCGTAGGTCACGAACGACCTAAGTACTTGTATTTTCTTTGAAGTTTTTGTGTGTGTTGAGTTGTAACTGTTTGGGCTTAAGTCGTGTACGACTTATGTTAGGTCGTGACTGTTAGCTCGGAACCGACCTAGGAGATGTAAATTTTTGTTGTTTTTTTTTGTGTGAGTTGTAAAATGCCTATAAATAGGCCGGGTCTCTCATTTGTAAAAGTTGTTGATTATTGAATAAAATTCTCTTTTGTTAGCTTTGTGCTTTCAATTTAAATTAGTAGTTGAGTGTAATCTCCTATCTCCTCTTTCGGATAATCGAGTGCGCTCGATTCAACGATTGTAGAAGCCGATTCGCGGAATCAAGTGCGCTTGATCAACGCTTGAAGAATTGAAGATCTTTGAACCCGGTATCGTGCGCGATCAACGAGTTCGGGATAGCTAGAATTCGGTATCTTCGGATCAACGAATTTGGGCATTTCAGTATCTTCCAACCCACCGATTGCTACATTCAACGATCTACATTGTTTTGTAATATCCGCTGCGTCAAATAGCTGTTGGCATTTGAAGAAAAATCGATAATGTTTAAAATTTACAGAATTCTCCACAAATATATGGAATAATTGCACTCTTACCTTAAATATGTTTTTTTGGTATCAACAATGGATCTCATTTTAAAGATCATCAAATTTGTGATTTTTTGGTGACAACGGTATGCTGATATGATTTTTCTACATAAAGTTATACGCGTTTGAAATGTTAAAAACGTAAAGGGTATTTTGGTCTTTCTGCGCGCGCGAATTTGAAAACAGGGACCGAAAATGTAAGTTAAGTTTGGCAAGGATTTTTTCTCTATTTTGAAACTTATCAGGGATGTGAGCCAAACTATCCCAATTCCAGAAATCACAACGAGAAATCCAGAAATCACATGAAAAGGATGGCCAATCCTAAACAGAGCACTATCCCATAAACCGAACATCGACGCACCTAAATAGGGATGCCCTATGCACAGTCAAACATCGACGCACCTAAATAGGTACGACCCGTGCATAAACAAACATCGACGCACCTAAATAGATACGACCCATGAAATGTCTAACATCGATGCACCTAGAAAGATACACCCCATGCAAAGTCGAACGTCGACGCACCTAAATAGGTACGACCCATGAAATGTCTAACATCGATGCACCTAAAAAGATACATCCCATGCAAAGTCGAACATCGACGCACCTAAATAGGTACGACCCATGCATAGACAAACATCGACGCACCTAAATAGATACGTCCCATGCCCTGACTTATTGAGCCGATTGCTCAATGAAGTAAATAAACATCGACGCACCTAAATAGGTACGACCCATGCGAGAAGTGAGACGAAGCTCAATAAAACGAGGAATAGTCCTCCACGTGGACGAAGAGACATCGCACATTGCTAGTCTAAAACACAAAATGATCATCATTGATCGATAAGTGTAAATTACACTAAGATAGTAAATAAATGAGTTTAGCTTCATCTCCCATAACCACTGGCTTAACTTAATTATTTACGAACAAATTGTAGATCTCCACTCGAAAATTGTCACAAGTGTTTCAATTGAACAAGTCCAAGAATTAACCGACGAAGTGAACGCAAGCGTTTCATACCACTTGTTTTACTAAGCCGATTAATTAGATTTCTCATACGAGTGAGATAAAGGTTTGTATATACTAATAGATTAGAAAACGGTTTTATAAACGAACTTTGTATTAAAAATAGAGTTGAAATCATTTTAGTAAAAGAGTTTGAATATTTACTACCAGTATAAAAACCTTTGTATTTTAATGTGACAAAGCATAGAAATGATTGTAGAAACAATCAACCATTCAAAAATTCACATACGAAGACGTGAATCAAATCCAATTAAACCGATAAAGAATCCATCGAAATGGATATTCAAAAATCCCGAAAAAGGAGTCATCAAAGTCATAATAAATGATAACAACAAATAGGATCATCATGAATTGATTCAAATTGGAAATTCAATCCAAAAAGGAAAAGTGGGTTGAAACAGCAAATTCAGTTGACTGAACAGAGATTTCAGTTGACTGAATCATGCCTGGAAACTTTCTGTTTCTAGGTTCAGTCGACTGAACAGAGATTTCAGTCGACTGAATCATGCCTGGAAACTTTCGGGTTCCAGGTTCAGTCGACTGAACAGAGATTTCAGTCGACTGAATCATGCCTGGAAACTTTCAGGTTCCAGGTTGAGCCGACTGAACAGAGATTTCAGTCGACCGAACTGGGATTTCCAGTATTTTCAGCCTAAAAATGAAGATGCAATCTCTTTGCAAATGCTACCGGATGAGCAATGGGCGCTAAGGGTTTATGCCAATAGACGACCCGGTAATATAAGCTCTTTGATGCATCACCAAAAACATGATCAAACATCCATAAAAGGATTTTCACACAAATTTGACTTCAAAAACCAAAAATTGGAATATTCACAAAACCAATCCAAATCAAGGGCAAATGCACATGAAGAAGCGTTAGGAATTCATACCCAACAACCTAAGATAATTATAGTCATAGATGTGAGATAAAAATCTCACCTTTTTACACAAAAACAAGGAAGGAGAAGCTTGAAAACAAAGGAGGATCAACCACTCTTCAATCCCAACTCAAGAAGCTTGAAGTTAAGCTTAAAAGAGAAACATTTCCTAAGTTAGGTTTAGGAATTTCTGAAATTGAAAGGAGAACGAGTTGGGGGAGAAGAAGAGAAGGCTTACCAAAGCTTCTTCTTGAATTTGGAGCTAGAACTTGATTTGCAAATTGGAAACTAGGGCTTAGGAATTCTAATTCTTTTTCTCTTCCCCCATTTTTATCTAAGGCTTGAGTTGTATTAGGAAAATTTAATGAATGAAGAGAAGAGAGGGTGAAGCTTGGGTCTAATGGGCTGAAATAAACCAAAGCCCTAAGTGAAAAAGTATCAAAATTTCACTAACTCCAAATATATCGATGTTTATACTTAAAAAAGTTGCAAACGCCATTTTGGACTCAATGGAAGTGGTCTCGAGTCCCAATTCGATTGTTTGAAAAAAGTATTTTTTTCGGACCTTAATCCGATTAACGATTCTATATTTAAATAAAATATTTAAATATTAAATCATAAAATATGCGGGTTGTTACAAAAAGATAACATAAAAAGATAGATAATGACTGCCACAAGCTTCACTCTCGCCATCTTCAAGCATTATTAACTCCTTCTCTAACCTGTGTCGTAATAAGGAAGGAGTCAGAACAACAAGTGTATGGTGAATAAAAACACTAGTATTTCAGTACTTGGGCAGTATAATTCAAAATAAGAATATGTCTTATGTATTTAAAACCATATAAAACTTTAGATAAGGAAAGGAGGCAGACCCTCAATCAACCACTTAATACCTTCCATTTTCGAAACAGGTTTCCCTATCCCATAACCCTAATGAATGTCATAAATGTCTAACAATGCGAGAAATAAAACCCAAGCCACTAATACCTTTTAATGGAAAATAGACAGACTATGACCATTTAATACCTTAATCGAGGTAGGCCTCCATAATTTAATGTCTATTCCCAAGACGGACTTTACATAGGTATCTATCTTGCTGACATTGAACAAAAATCTCTTTGGACACTTAATACTTCCAATTGAAGCGGACCTTTTTGAGATATCCTTAACCATGCCTAAACTCAATCCCTACCATTTATTACTTCATTTGGGAAAGAAGGCGGACCCTGAAACAACCACTTAATACCTCCAAAACCCTGAAAGAGATCCTTCATCTTATGACCTGTACCCATGGTGACGTCTGATGTTAGCCCGGCTATTCGTAGGTATTCGTGGCCAAATTAACTAGGAAGATTTACCCTACAGAATAGGGACTAACCTCGCATCATAGTTACTTATCATAAGGGATGTCTCACTTCAGCCCCAAAGTCACGCTACTGGTAGCCAGACTAGCTAGGTAAACTTCCATGTATCCCTTGGTTGACCTTGCATCACTATGACTTAGTCATTTTTACAACACTCTTAGTATATTATCATACACCTCACCATGTCCATTAATCAGGCTATAAAAGAATTCCTACTTATTTTGCCTTAACAATCAATTACTTTCCTAGGATTTAATGCCAACTATTATCTAATTAACTACGCAATTATACGTTATAATTGTATGCTATTTACAATAACTAATATATAAATAATATGCACTTATTATTTTCGCTACGTGCGAAGATTACGCCCTAACTAACGTTTAAATGTCAATTCCTTTTTGTTCATAATAATACAAGTCCTTTTTTCACATTATCAATGGTGCCATATTACCAATATCCATAACAAGGAATTTCAATATCCTTAACAAAGGATTCAATATTTCTATCCCAAAATTGCAATAAATGGACTTGTACATAATAAGTATTTCACTCAATCTATCACATAAAATCAATGGAATAATCTCAAAAATAGAAATTGCAATTCTAATTCCATCTTCCATTCAACTGTTCTTTTACAAGGAAATAAACAAAGGAATTTCTACTATATTTTTATGGAATAAGTGGTGTAAACTACGAATAGGATTCACATTTTACACCCTTGTTTTATTATCAGAATTTCATAATCAAATCAAGGAATAAGGATGTAACAGCCCGCACCTCACTTAACGCGGATATTGTTCCCAACTTAGTCACCTCCGCCTCATGGGCCAAGCCAAGGTGTGGGGTTTTGTTCATCAAAAGGCCTCGAAGTTGTTATGAGGTAAAGGCTTTTTTTTAATCACATAGAGTATATTGACATAATTGAATGTTGTGCATAGCTTGTTTCATTTTTGGCAAGACTCGTAGTTGCGCAGCTACCAAAAAGTTATTAGATGTTGAGTTGGCTTATGACTAGCTGAAACTCACATATTTTGATAATAAGTTTACAGATCAGCCTTGGTAATAATTTTTTTGAGTAGCTAATTTTGAAAATATTCCTATTGGTAACTGCAATTCTTAGATGATAAACTGCAACTTTATATGCGCAAATGTATTTTAATGTGAAAACAATGACTTTTATATGCGAAAACTACACATTTATGCCAAAAACTGCTCAAACGTCATTCTTTAAAGTGGAAATTAGGGAGGCATCCCTATCATACTTTCATATTGTAAAGCGGGTCCCTGTCAAAGTTTCATTGTAAAAAGGGTCCCTGTTTTTTGGAAACGAAGAAAAATTATTGCTGAAATGTCAACAACTTTTATAAATAAGTGCTGATATTTCAGCAACTATCTGTGTCAAAGTTTTATTGTAAAAACAAAGAAAAATTATTGCTGAAATGTCAGCAACTTTTATAAATAAGTGCTGATATTTCAGCAACTTTCATAAACTGTGTTCACAGTGTACATAAATGTTGCTGAAATATCAGCAACTTTTATAAATAAGTGTTGATATTTCAGCAACTTTCATACACTATGTTCACAGTGTACAGAAATGTTGCGGAAATGTCAGCAACTTTTATGAAATGTTGCATCATGCTCTGCAATAATCGTGAATAAAAAACAGGGACCTAATTTACACTGAAATTTAGTGAAGGACTTTTCGTGAATTTTGAAACTTAATAAGGACCTGTGCCAAAAGTACCCTTCTTTAAATTACCCATAGATTCCAATTTTTGGAATGATATTTCAAATATTCCTAAGCATCCATGGATGTAAATATGGATATGAATTTTCAGATATCCATGAATATTCGATATTGAATACATATACCGTACTACCTGACTTCATGCTAACAGAGCCTCCACTCACATCTGTTTGCAGGCCCATTATTGGGTGTGTTAGGGTCTTTCTCAGCTTGACCTTGGACCAATTTTCATCTGCTACGAGTCGTGGAGGATATCATTCCTCTTACCGCATACCGCACTCGTATGGTTCTTGCGAGTGGCTCATTATACCGTTCGGTTTGGTGACACTCCTGCTTATTCGTCAATCTTATGAATCGAGTATTTTAAGAATATCTCGATGATTTCTTCTTGTGTTCGTTGATTTTGAGTGTATGCAACAATTTGAATTTTCAAATCATTCAATTGAAGATGAGTATTTAAGTGAAATTGCATTTTTGTTTACTGAGATAAACAAAGAATAATTTGTGTATTATATATGAGGTATTTCTTTTTATAGAAAATAATTTTTGTGTTGGGTTGTCCATCGAGTGATTGAAGAATTCTGGTCGATGCGCCTGATCAACATTATCGATAGGAATTTCTTAAATGATGTGATGAGGCAATCAAACATGGTAAATTGAGTTTTAATAAGTAGAGTTTGGAATAAATTAATATGATTTGAGAATTAAAATTTAGTTTGAATGTGTAATGCAGCCATTGAACCATAGTGAGGGTTGTATGAGTGGCGAAGCAGTTTTGGCTATTTGGTCAACTCTGCAGCCAATCGATGAAGTTATACGCTATAAATCAGTGGCGAGGCAATACCATTGTATTATTTGAAAATTTTGAAATTGAATATGCTGATTTTAAACCTTTATCATGAGTTTGTGAGTTATTTTTGTTTTGAATTTTTGGTTGTATTAAAAGTTTGTTAATGTGTGTCTCGGGGTGGGGTATCATAGCTTGGTATCAGAGATGAGTTCAGAACAAAATATGATAAACACAGAACATAAAACATATATTACGGTACATCAAAGTATAGTACAAGTGTTACAAATTCCCGAATCATCGTGTTCTTAACCTTTTCGCGTCCTTTGGAGTAGATATAAGATGGGAATATGTCTAGGAATGTATTTTAACTCCATAGTATTCCCAATTAAATTGATGATATCTTATCCTAGGAGTAACCCTAATCGCGATTGTTCTATTCGAGTCCTCTTCGATACGGGTGCTTGACACTCATCCGTATCAGAGGAATTTGTTGATGCCATTGGATGTTCAAGCCTATTTTCTTATCATTGGAAGTGATGAAATATATAGTTGGGAGGATCACAATGCGGGATAAATCCTTAATGAAGTAACCATACAAGAAACATCCAAAGAAAAATCATCGACGAGCTTCTTCTTGCGAAGACACCCATGAAAATCAATGCTGAAATCCCTCAAAACTATCATTCAAATTCAATTCGATTTCAATTCAAATTCATCAAAACTTGGCTAGTCTATACTCGGGTCTGTTACATTGGTATAAGAGCCATACCCAACCGGAATTGTGGTTTATACGTGCTACAGTCACAACGCCTGGGTGGTGTTGTGTTCATGATCCAACGAGGACGTTGGACTCCAAAGGGTGGAGATTGTAACACCCCTTCAAAATGGGAATAATAGTCCCACATCATGGATAATACTATAAAGCGGGTGCTTATATACCAAAGCCCTTCACCTCATAACAACGTCGAGGCCTTTTGAGGAACAAAACCCCACACCTCGGCTTGGCCCATGAGGCGGAGGTGACTAAGTTGGGGAAAATATCTGCGATAAGTGAGGTGCGGGCTGTTACAAAGGAGGAGTGGAATGGACTTTGAAATTATCAAAAATTGCAAAAAATACATAATTCCATCAATTCAGCATTAACAATCAAGAATCTCTATCCACAATTGACATTTTGAATTAACGGAGTTTTGGGGGGTTTTATAGTGTTTTGTTTTCGCAATCCCAAAACCCCTAAGGCATATTCAATTCTATAATATACTAATCAATCATTTAAATAAAAATAATAAGGTCTCCACTCATAATTGGTCCTTAGCTTTGCTTCTCCTTGGATTTGAAACACCCACTATAATCTTCTTTAGATCTCTTCGTTTTGATTTATAAAACAATGGATTTTTATATATATTAGATTCATAAAGGTTAGGGAAGAAGAGGTTTAGAAATTAAATAAATAAAAATATAGGTATGTAGGATTTCTTACTTGAAACCCTAATGGAGTTTTCTAAATCTAAGAAGAGATGAACGGAAAGAGCTTCGCTGATGCTCCCAAAATATTTATGAATAAAAGTGAGGGGTCTAGGGTCTTATTTATAGAGGTTGAAACGCACCAGAGAAGTAGGATGGAAGTAAGTTAAAAACAGAAATATCAGGTACGTTCATCACCTCAAAAACTAAGTCGTCGCCCATGTGTACCCATCCACCAATGTGCATCTATCGACTGCTAACGGTCGACTGGTTGGGTCGCATGGTCGACCTCTCCCTCTTATTTTAGAGCATTTAATTTATTTACCGTTTCTTAATTAATTTCATTCCTTAATTAATTTTAACGTTAATTGTTAACTTTAACATTACTTAGCCCCCAAATTTAATCTTAGTTAACTTTTTGAAATTTAAAATTCAAATTTATTTATTTTTTTGAATTTGAATTGGAACTAAATTATTTTAAACCTAAAAACTTCAACCCCTCATAAATTCTTCGTTCGAGCTCTGTTTTCAGCATGTTATATATGGAAACTGATCCGAATATCTTCACAAATGCAATAGTAAAACTTCATGGCCATATTCCAACTTTTGAAAATTTCCATTTTGGTCCTTATCTTATTTAATTTATTTACCTATGGTTGATTTTACTGGGTGTGTGATGCCCCACCTCTATGCTCACAATAACAAAGAGTATTAAAAGAAATACTGTCTGTTATCACAAAGAATAAGGCTGGATAGGAGCGGCCATCCGTGGTTGGTCTTACACTAGTATTGGTTACCTCGATAGGAGTGGTATATATTTTTCATTTTTCATCTCTTATTTATTTACTCCCATCGACATACCCAATTCCAGTATAAAACAAACTACGATGGTTCATAATAGTTTAGGACAATATATATAATAATAACATAGATAATAAAATGCGGAACACAGATAACAAAAGTCTCATATATATATATAACTGATGTCAGTTATAATACATTTGACACGATACATATGATACAACTACAACTGTCGACTCTGGAAGTTATATATACAAGTACATTATCAACTAATATACATGAATACATATCATCCTATACAATGACACGACTACTACAAAATGACGAAGACTACTTCAAAAGATATGAAAAGACTTCATAGCTCAAGCAATAACCCAAAGCAGAAAATCTACAACTTGAAATAACTCGAGTGTGACCCGAGTATTAAATTCAAAAGAAAATAATACATGGGTCAGTCTAATTCAAACTCAGTTATTAATGCACAGAAGCAATAATAATAAAGAACAAATAGACGACAGTCACAGAAATCTCGTATATCCAACTCCTCGATAAGAGAATCGGATAACAACAGATATAACACTAAATAGTGTTAAACAACAAATCAGCAAATCCGAATCATCAACAAAGATAAATAAAAAGGATTATCACTGAAGATAATTTAGAAAACAATAGAATTGTCTAAACGACTATTAACACAAAATCCAATTATTAAATAATAATTAGAAACTCAGAATCTAATTAACGAATAGATAATTAGACACAACAAAATGATCAATCGACCGAATCAAATACAATTCCCAAATATTGAATTGAACACAAAACAATTCAAATAATTGAAATATCAATTAAAATGACAAATCAGTGTGGCTGCAGTACACGCACGCGTGTACTGCCTCACCACAACCGTGATGAAATACATGAAAGTTCAATGAAAGTCACATATGAACACAAGGTCAAACCTAAAAATCGGGTTCAACTCAAGTGTAATGCCAACGCAAAGTGAAACTGTGCATATACATGAACCAGAACACAAATCCAGACCAGACAATAGCAAGAAATACAACTCAGATGAACATAGCACATGCACCTGATGCAAGTGCACACACACATATGTACTCAAAGTCAAGACTACCTGAACCAAGACCAGAGAACAAGGCAGTAGCAGTATGCAAGTGCAGACCACATGAAGACAATGCTCAAACCAATACAAAGGCCAAGACCAGTGAATTGTAATGGTCGATCAGGCAGTAAACAATAATCAAGTGGACATGAAACAATGTCCAGAGGTGCACATATAAACAAGTTAACATGCATGACTACAAAACCAGAACTCACCAAACTACAACCATTTTCCAACAAAAGTAAAGCCTCAGAAATAAAGAACAAATGAATCAATATCAATGCAACACTATAGGCCGAGACAGTAACCAGAAATGCATGAAGACTACATCAAGTCTACATGAATGACCAGTACGACCGAGTATACAAATGCAACTAAATGCACAAAGATCCACAATCATGTCCAGATACCAACTTAAATGCACCAGAGATGAACTCAGGATCAGGAATACATATTTAAAATGCAGAATTGACAGATGTCAAACACTTGAAGGCAAAACTCAAACCAAACAAGTGCAAACTACATGAACTAGAACAAGACCCCAGTTGTAACAAGCTGCAGCCTCACCCAGATGATCAAGGCAACAGACTACGAAATGGACACAAGTTCAAGTGAACAACCAAATGAACAAGACCCAATCAGTACCACATGCACATGACCAAGACAGAGCTCGAAGTCAAGGCATAAGCAACAAGCAACCATCAAGATTCAAAATCAGTAATACAATGAAGCCCCAAAATCAAGTTCAATTCTAATAATTGAAATCATCAATTATAACATCAAATCTGATTTGGCTACAGTACAGGCTCGCGTGTACTGCCTCGCCAAAATCAGATGTACATATGAATATGTGTTAAATAAAACTTCAAGTGAAACACAGTAAAACCCAATTGTTGAAGCAGGAAACAAAATATCATCACAAGTCACCATGGCCGCAGTCAAAACAATGCCGAAGCCAACATAAAATCAATTGCCAGAATTTCGAACCAAGTGAACCAGGGAATCAATTCTATATCAAAGCAATTTATCAACATCAAACAAATATATACGAACGCAACAAAGTGCCAGAATCCATCATCCTTGAACAAATGGTACCGTTCGAATATAAAATCAAGACCTAAGTCAAATAAAAATCAAACCGTGATGGTCACGAGATACAACAGTGCCGAGGTGACCAAAAAACATGAAATCATCAACATTATACCAAAACGAATGGCCAACAAATCAGAGGGACCGGGGCCAACAAGTATATCACGAGTTCGAAAACATTAATGAAGTTAACCAGAGGCAAAAACGAACTAGGAGATGTCAGATAAATATCAAGCAACAGCATACATCAATGGCAAGCGAAAATGAATCGACAACTCAATAATTAAAAACGAATGAAAATCACAGAATTCGAATGAATTAGATGTGAGTGAGATCGAGTTTAACTCACCTTATTCGCTAAATCGAAGCAGCCGAAGCAAAGACGAACAGTTCCTAGACGAAGCCGCGAGCATCTCCAGAGACGAACGATTGACGAAGCGAGCAACGGAATCGATCACTAGATCAAACAATTTGAAGTTGGCGACGAATCCCTAATTGTCGAAGAAGAACGAACGTGTGACGCCCCACCTCTATACCCACACTAGTCAAGAACACTACGGTGTAATGCTGTCGACTAGCATGGAGAATAAGGCTGTTGAGGAGCGACCCTCCGTGTAACTTCTTTGTGCGAGCAACGATATGTCAGATAGTATAGAATGCATATCATTTAAGGAGGAAATCCGACATACCGATACAAACCCAAAGCTATCACACAGTGGCTGTATAAAATATTCGGAAAGAAACATAGAAATAATCATGACATAAATCAGTCATAGACATCCATATAACAAAGGTGGAAAAAGATATGAATATATATATATAACACATGAAAGTGTACATCAGAGTAGTGGTCAGAAAGATCCACGATAATACAAAAAGAATAGCAACTTGTGCTATACAAAAGAATACATCAATGAGTCGATATCTCAAATGTGTACAACAAAAACTACTAATCTAAGTAGTTAGCCAAAAGTCAGAGTAATAGATCCCTGGAGAGAAGTCAAGCAGAAGCACCTGAAACATCTCGGTCTGACCCGAGTATTATTCATAAGAAAATAATAAACGGATCAGTCTAGTTATAAATATCAGATGATATGGTATATAAAGTAAAAGACATGGCATGAACATGTAATCACCATAACGGCATACTACTATAAGTATGTAATTGAAAATCAAAAAGAGATTAATCAATATCACAAGAATCTTCTCAAAGATAAAATAGGGTATCATACCCAAAAATTGTATTCATAACAAGTCAATGACACATGAATTCACCAATGCACAAAAATGATAAACATATCAATGAAAATCATGAAAATTGGTGAAGCACAAATTCCAGAAATCAACACATGAAATCCAAAAATCACATAAAAAAGGGGGGAGGCCTATCACAAGAACGGGAGCATAAAAACTCACCAACACGTGTAACACAAGAACGAGAAACTATCTCATGGAAGCTATCCATCAAATTTTGACACACGAACGGCTCGAAGACCATAGGGCGCTACCCCACATATGTGATGGTGAAACATCACACAAACGGGGTTTAGTCTCCCTCGTAGACAAAAAGACATCGCACAATTGCTAGACTAAATCACAGAAATGATCATCATGATCATCAAGAAGTGTCAATCACACCAAGCTAGTAAATATATGAGTTTAGCTTCATGTCCCATAACCACTTGCTTAACTTAAATATTTACGAATAAGTTGTAGGTCTTCACTAGAAAATTTTCACAAAAGGGTTCAATCGAACAAGTCCAAGAATTAACCGACGAAGTAAATGCAAGCGTTTCATACCACTTGTTTTTCTAAGCCGTTTAATTAGATTTCTCATCCGAGTGAGGTAAAGGCTTGTATATACTAATAGATTGGAAAACGGTTTTATAAATGAGTTTGGTATTAAAAATAGAGTTGAAAATGTTTTGATATTTACTACTAGTATTGAAACCTTCATATTTTTAAAGTGACAAAACACAAAAATGATTGTAGAACAATCAATCACAGAAATTCACATACGAAGACGTGAATAAAATCCAAGGAAATCAGCTCAAAATACATCAAAGTGGAAGTTCTGTTGAATGTTTTTCAAATAAGATCCCCTACGGAGGGTGGGTCCAGGGGGGTGGCAACCCCCCAAGGTGGGGGTGCAAGGGCAACACCCCCGCTACAGGGTTCGACCTAGTGAAGACAAGCGACCTAGTGAAGCCAAGCGACCTAAGGGGCCATGCGACCTAATGGGTCATGCGACCTAAGTTTAAAAAGGTGGGCGACTTAACAAAGTGGCCGAGCGACCTAACTGGAGCAAGCGACCTATAGGTCATGCGACCTAAAGGTGAGCGACCTATCACGGTCACGCGACTTAAGGGATAGGACCGACCAACCTAACGACCTAGGCAAGGTCGAGCGACTTAATGGTTGCGAACTAAAAATACAATAGGGTCGAGCGACCTAGTGGTGGAACGGTCAAGTGACCTACAAGCTAGCGACCTACGAGCTAGCGACCTAGCGACTGAAGCACATCGAGCGACCTACGACCTATCGTAGCTGCGACCTAGTACCTCCAAGTGATGTAAGGTCGGAGACAACCTAACGACCTAGTGTTTCCGCGACCTAGGGACTAAAGCAGGAACGAGCGACCTAGGACCTAGGTGACCCACGACCTACGACTTAGCGACTTATTTCCATGCGACCTAAGCCAGAACGAGCTATGAGCAGGCGGCAACTTTTCCATGCGAACGGCCTACGACCTAGCGACCTAACGAAGGCAGTGCGACCTAAACGCAGGAATTCACCAAGAATGCTAGAAATTGGAGTTTTTCGCCAATCCGATCCAAACCAAATGCAAATGTGCATGGCAAAGTGATAGGGAATCATTCCCAACAGATCAAGATGGATATAGACAAGAATGTGAGATAAAAATCTCACCTTTTCTACGAAATTGACGATGGAGAGCTTAAGAGCAAAGCAAGAATCAAACACAAGCTTGAATCTATGTTCTTCACCTTGAATTTGGAGTTTGATGTTGAATTTACTAAAGATCTTGAGCTTGGAATTTTAATTTCCCTTTCCCTCCACCATTTTTGATAAAGCTTGAAGTGTTTGATGAAGTGATGAAGAGGAGATGGGTTGGGGCTGAGTTAGAAGAAGTTCAGCCCAAACCAAAAGCCCAAAGCAAAAAGTGACGAAAATTTAACTATCTCCAAACATATCGAAGTTTACACTCAAAAAGATCGCAAATGTCATTTTGAACTCAATGGAAGTGGTCTCGAGTCCTAATTTGACCGTATGCAAAAAGTAGTTTTTCGGACTAACATCCGACTAATCAATAAAATATTTAAATAAAAAATTGACAAATATGCGGGTTGTTACAGAACGAGATGAGCATGCCCTAATTTTTTGAACGAGGCTGCCATTTTTCATTCTTCGTATGCTTTTGTTTTAGGGTTTGGTAAAAGGAATGAAGAGAGGAACGAGTACAACCATTATCTCAACAAAAGGGAACGGGCTGAATTAATAAAGATAGAAGAGAGAGTGTTATTGGGCCAAGGTTCAATTGAAAGCCCGTATAACTCTTTAACAAATTTTCAAAAGAATTTACAACTAATTAAAGCACTTAACATTTTTATAAAATAATTTCAACTTGATTTAAATTCCAATAGCAATTTTATCATCACTTTAACCGTCAAATGACGATTATAATTTGAAGCTAAATCCCGGGTTGTTACAGACTCCCCTCCTTATAAAAATTGCGTCCCTGCAATTTTCATAATCAAAGTCATCAATAACAATTATTTTTCTAACATAAACTGGTTAAGCTAGAAAAGTAGAAGTCGGGAATACAAACGCCAAAGAAACCTTTTAATTCCATAAAAGAATTTCACAAATTCTTAACAAAATCTAATTATCAATAGATAATCAGAAAACAACTAAACTGGATAAACACAATTATCAGCAATATTCAATTATCAACAAGATAATTAAAATACAGAAAATCATAAAATAGCAATATCTAATTATCGATACGATAATTAGAAAACAACAAAATCTAATTATCAACAAAGACGATTAGAGAGCACAAATCACAATTCGCAAAACGGCAAATATCTAGTTATCCAACAAATAACTAGAAAACACAACTTCATAATCAGCAAACTCTGATTATCAACAGAGATAGATAGAAAACAGCAATTCAATAAAAATTAGCATACTCTAGAATCAATTAGAGACTAGAAAATCTCATATCAATAAAATCAGCAATCAACCAATATCTAATTATCACAACGATAATTAGAAATCACAAATCAACAAATATCTAATTATCAAAAACGATAATCAGAAATCTCAAATCAACAATTATATAATTATCAAAAACGATAATCAGAATTCAAATCAACACATATTTAATTATCACGAACGATAATCAAATTTCAAATCAACAAATATTCAATTATCAAAAACGATAATCAAATCTCAAATCAACAAATATTAAATTATCAAAAACGATAATCAAATCTCAAATCAACAAATATTTAATTATCACAAACGATAATCAAATTTCGAATCAACAAATATTCAATTATAAAAAACGATAATCAAATCTCAAATCAACAAATATTTAATTATCAAAAACGATAATCAAATCTCAAATCAACAAATATTTAATTATAAAAAATGATAATCAAATTTCAAATCAACAAATATCTAATTATCAAAAACGATAATCAGAAATCTCAAATCAACAAATATCTAATTATCAAAAACGATAATTAGAAATTTCAAATCAACAAATATCTAATTACCGATACGATAATTAAATTTCAAATCAACAAATATTTAATTATCAAAAACGATAATCAAATTTCAAATCAACAAATATTTAATTATCACAAACGATAATCAAATTTCAAATCAACAAATATTCAATTATCAAAAACGATAATCAAATCTGAAATCAACAAATATTTAATTATCAAAAACGATAATCAAATCTCAAATCAACAAATATTTAATTATCAAAAACGATAATCAAATTTCAAATCAACAAATATATAATTATCAAAAACGATAATCAGAAATCTCAAATCAACAAATATCTAATTATCAGAAACGATAATCAAATCTCAAATCAACAAATATTTAATTATCAAAAACGATAATCAAGTCTCAAATCAACAAATATTTAATTTTCAAAAACGATAATCAAATTTAAAATCAACAAATATCTAATTATCAAAAACGATAATCAGAAATCTCAAATCAACAAATATCTAATTATCAAAAACGATAATCAGAAATTTCAAATCAACAAATATCTAATTACCGATACAATAATTAAATTTCAAATCAACAAATATTTAATTATCAAAAATGATAATCAAATTTCAAATCAACAAATATTTAATTATCGAAACGATAATCAAAAACAACAAATATCCGATTATCAAAAACGATAATCAGAATCAACAAATATCTAATTATCACAAGCGATAATTAGAAACAACAAATATCCTATTATCAAAAACGATAATCAGAATCAACAAATATCTAATTATCACAAGCGATAATTAGAAACAACAAATATCCGATTATCAAAACGATAATCAGAAATCTCAAATATTTAATTATAGATACGATAATTAAACCTCATAACATCAGATATCTAATTACCTGCAGATAATTAGAAACAACAAATATCTAGAAATCAATTAAGAAGACTAGAAAATCAACATAAAAGCTTGGATCGATCCCATCAGATGGCGAGTTTTTAGTTCGCCGCACGTGCATCAACAAATGGACGAAGCCTACCAAGTACTCATCATAAATTTTGGCGCCCAACAAATGACCCGAAGGTCCGCAGAGTGAACCGAAGGTCTAGTACTGGTATTTGACCCGAAGGTCCATCAGAGTGGCCCGAAAGCCTAACAAATGACCCGAAGGTCTAACAAATGACCCGAAGGTCCAACATAGTGGCTCGAAAGCACACAAAATCATCAAAATCATCAAAACTGCAGAAGTTTCAATTAACGAGTCCAGATTTAACCGAAATAGCAAACGCACATGTCCCATACCACGTGTTTTACTAAATCGTTTGATTTTCTTCATCGTTTCCTTGAAAGTGCAAAATTGTGTATTTTGTAAAAATACATTTTACATTCTCAAACGGACAAGTCCGGAATTAAGTGAATCAGTAAAAGAAAGGGGTCATAGTCCTCGATTTTGCTGAAACGTTTAAATCGCTTCCTCATTCTTTTGAAAGCGCAAACTGTAAAATTCCTGAAAACAATTTTATTTATTTTATAAAAATAACAATTCACATTCTCAACTGGACAAGTCCGGAGTTAAGCGAATCAGTAAAAGAAAGGGGTCATAATCATCTATTTTGCTAAATCGTTTAAGTCGCTTCCTCATTCTTTTGAAAGCGCAAACTAAAAGTTTTATAAAACAATTTTCATTTTAAAACAATTTTCCAATCACGTGATTAAAGCAACAACATCAGTAGCAATTCCGAAAAGAAAATTGCACTTCCCTAGAACATCGTAAAACGAATCTCAGAATCAGCATTGCGGAATAACCGCTTGAAAATCCACTTTTAAAAATTTGACGGTTACTGAAGCCAAAGCGACAGTAACTTTTAAATATCAAAATCTCATCAAAATGATTTACATCAAAATGTAACACTAGTGAATTTTCATTCATTAAAATTGCCAACAAAACACCGTGCCTCAAAATTTAGCATCGATGTAAAAATCCCGTTATAAAGATAACGGCAACAAAATACGTTTAAACCAAATATCGGTTCAACGTAAAATTAATGCAGTAACGTGCAACTCAAATTTGCACGTACTACAAAATGAACAAAGAAATCATTCGAATATATCTTCAATGAAGATAATTCAAAACAGCAAAATCTAATCAATATATGATTAGCATAAAAGAAAACCAGGAAAAATTTCAACAAAATCACATAATTGCAATCACTTCGAATCCTCAAATTGGATTCGAAATTTTCAAAGAAACAAAATAAACACAGCAATGTAAACAACAAATGAAATTTTTTTCAATTTCATATTTTGATTTTTTTTTTAAATCAAAATGATTATCAACTGTATTCAGCGAAGACAGTTTCACTGTTTCCGCTGCGCACTCTGATAAACAGAACAAAAATTATCAATCATTAAAACACAATTCCACTTTTTATTTATAAATAAAGATATTTAAAAATTTCATCAAAATTTCAAAACTTTAGTTTTGACTCAAAGCACAAATAAAACACCGACCAATAGTTGTAACACATGTTCCATCTAAGTTATGTTTTATATTATGTCCATAAACCCCAAGCTCTGATACCAACTGTGACGCCCCACCTCTATGCTCACAATAACAAAGAGTATTAAAAGAAATACTGTCTGTTATTACGAAGAATAAGGCTAGATAGGAGCGGCCATCCGTAGTTGGTCTTACACTAGTATTGGTTACCTCGATAGGAGTGGTATATATTTTTCATTTTTCATCTCTTATTTATTTACTCCCATTGACATACCCAATTCTAGTATAAAACAAACTACGATGGTTCATAATAGTTTAGGATAATATATATAATAATAACACAGATAATAAAATGCGGAAGACAGATAACAAAAGTCTCATATATATATATAACTGATGTCAGTTACAATACATTTGACACGATACATATGATACAACTACAACTGTCGACTCTAGAAGTTATATATACAAGTACATTATCAACTAATATACATGAATACATATCATCCTATACAATGACACGACTACTACAAAATGACGAAGACTACTTCAGAAGATATGAGAAGACTTCATAGCTCAAGCAGCAACCCAAAGCAGAAAATCTATAACCTGAAATAACTCGGGTCTGACCCGAGTATTAAATTCAAAAGAAAATAATACACGGGTTAGTCTAATTCAAACTTAGTTATTAATGCACAGAAGCATTAATAATAAAGTACAAATAGACGACAGTCACAGAAATCTCGTATATCCAACTCCTCGATAAGAGAATCGGATAACAGCAGATATAACACTAAACAGTGTTAAACAACAAACCAGCAAATCCGAATCATCAACAAAGATAAATGAAAAGGATTATCACTGAAGATAATTTAGAAAACAACAGACTTGTCTAAACGACTATTAACACAAAATCCAATTATTAAATAATAATTAGAAACTCATAATCTAATTATCGAATAGATAATTAGACACAACAAAATGATCAATCGACTGAATCAATACAATTCCCAAATATTGAATTGAACACAAAACAATTCAAATAATTGAAATATCAATTAAAACGACAAATCAGTGTGGCTACAGTACACGCACGCATGTACTGCCTCGCCACAACCGTGATGAAATACACGAAAGTTCAATGAAAGTCACATATGAACACAAGGTCAAACCTAAAAATCGGGTTCAACTCAAGTGTAATTCCAACACAAAGTGAAACTGTGCATATACATAAACCAGAACACAAATCCAGACCAGACAATAGCAAGAAATACAACTCAAATGAACATAGCACATGCACCTGATGCAAGTGCACACACACATATGTACTCAAAGTCAAGACTACCTAAACCAAGACCAGAGAACAAGGCAGCTGCAATATGCAAGTGCAGACCACATGAAGGCAATGCTCAAACCAATACAAAGGCCAAGACAAGTGAATTGCAATGGTCAATCATGCAGTAAACAATAATCAAGTGGACATGAAACAATGTCCAGAGGTGCACATATAAACAAGTTAGCATGCATGACTACAAAACCATAACTCACCAAACTACAACCATTTGCCAACAAAAGTAAAGCCTCAGAAATAAAGAACAAATGAATCAATATTAATGCAACACTATAGGCCGAGACAGTAACCAGAAATGCATGAAGACTACATCAAGTCTACATGAATGACCAGTACGACCGAGTATACAAATGCAACTAAATGCGCAAAGATCCACAATCATGTCCAGATACCAACTTAAATGCACCAGAGATGAACTCAGGATCAAGAATACATATTTAAAATGCAGAATTGACAGATGTCAAACACTTGAAGGCAAAACTCAAACCAAACAAGTGCAAACTACATGAACTAGAACAAGACCCCAGTTGTAACAAGCTGCAGCCTCAACCAGATGATCAAGGCAACAGACTACGAAATGGACACAAGTTCAAGTGAACAACCAAATGAACAAGACCCAATCAGTACCATATGCACATGACCAAGATAGAGCTCGAAGTCAAGGCATAAGCAACAAGCAACCATCAAAATTCAAAATCAGTAATACAATGAATCCCCAAAATCAAGTTCAATTCTAACAATTGAAATCATCAACTATAACATCAAATCTGATTTGGCTGCAGTACACGCTCGCGTGTACTGCCTCGCCAAAATCAGATGTACACTTAAATATGTGTTAAATAAAACTTCAAGTGAAACACAGTAAAACCCAATTGTTGAAGCAGAAAACAAAATATCATCACAAGTCACCATGGCCGTAGTCAAAACAATGCCGAAGCCAACATAAAATCAATTGCCAGAATTTCGAACCAAGTGAACCAGAGAATCAATGCTATATCAAAGCAATTTATCAACATCAAACAAATATATACGAACGCAACAAAGTGCCCGAATCCATCATCCTTGAACAAATGGTACAGCTCGAATATAAAATCAAGACCTAAGTCAAATAAAAATCAAACCGTGATGGTCACGAGATACAACCATGCCGAGGTGACCAGAAAACATGAAATCATCAACATTATACCAAAACGAATGGCCAACAAATCAGAGGGACCGGGGCCAACAAGTATATCACGAGTTCGAAAACATTAACGAAGTTAACCAGAGGCAAAAACGAACTAGGAGATGTCAGATAAATCTCAAGCAACAACATACATCAATGGCAAGCGAAAATGAATCGACAACTCAACAATTAAAAACGAACGAAAATCACAAAATTCGAATGAATTAGATGTGAGTGAGATCGAGTTTCACTCACCTTATTCGCCAAATCGAAGCAGCCGAAGCAAAGACGAACAGTTCCTAGATGAAGCCGCGAGCATCTCCAGAGGCAAACGATTGACAAACCGAGCAACGGAATCGATCACTAGATCGAACAATTTGAAGTTGGCGACGAACCCCTAATTGTCGAAGAAGAACGAACGAGACGAGCATGCCCTAATTTTTTGAACGAGACTGCCATTTTTCATTCTTCGTATGTTTTTGTTTTAGGGTTTAGCAAAAGGAATGAAGAGAGGAACGAGTACAACCATTATCTCAACAAAAGGGAACAGACTGAATTAATAAAGATAGAAGAGAGAGTGTTATTGTGCCAAGGTTCAATTGAAAGCCCGTATAACTCTTTAACAAATTTTCAAAAGAATTTACAACTGATTAAAGCACTTAACATTTTTATAAAAGAATTTCAACTTGATTTAAATTCCAATAGCAATTTTATCATCACTTTAACCGTTAAATGATGATTATAATTTGAAGCTAAATCCCGGGTTGTTACAGGGTGTTACAGTAAATTTTATTCCATCCTTTGTTATCAGTTTTATCTTTGGATCGTATCCAATTCCATTTTACTACCAATAATTTCTAAAAGAAATTCCTTCGCTATGACGTTGGTATTTCTTGAAACAAAAATTACATCTTGGTGTAATCGTATATGTATTACATCAAACTGACTTTGTTTTAGTGTATGATAATTACGTTCAAAACATAAATTGATCATCTAACGATGATCGCTCCCAAACTCTTTTAGGGCAATTCATAGAAAAACTCTCACATACAATTATCACGTGCAATCTTTCAACTCACATAACTTGCCAACTCCTTGGCCTATTATATATTAGGGTTTCACGTAAACCCTTCTCTTGTATGATTTTATAAACAATTATTTAGATGAAATTAATTTTTATCTTATGTACTACCTGTTAACTCATATTTTTGTGCCGACCTAAAACTCTACGACTCAAGACTGCGCGACCTAAGGAAGTTAGCGACCTAAGGGACTTAGCGACCTAAGGAAGTTAGCGACCTAAGGGACTTAACGACCTAAGGGACTTAGCGACCTAAGGAAGTTAGCGACCTAAGGGACTTAACGACCTAAGGGACTTAGCGACCTAAGGAAGTTAGCGACCTAAGGGACATAACGACCTAAGGGACTTAACGACCTAAGGAAGTTAGCGACATAAGGGACTTAACGACCTAAGGGACTTAACGACCTAAGGAAGTTAGCGACCTAAGGGACTTAGCGACCTAAGGAAGTTAGCGACCTAAGGGACTTAGCGACCTAAGGGACTTAACGACCTAAGGGACCTAATGACTTAAGAGGCAGAACGACCTAACGACCTAAGGAATGTCATGACCTAAGGAATGTCACGACCTAAGAGCTTCACAACTTAGCAGACTCTACGACCTACCGACCTAAATGGGTTCACGACCTAACTCCAGAAAGAAGAGAGCGACCTAATGAGTTAAGGAGCTTCGCGACCTAACTACAGAGACGACTTAAAGCTTCACGACCTAACTTCACCAAGCAGCTTAACGAGCTAAAAGAAGAGAAAGGGGGCACGACCTATCTTAGGTCGCTCACGACCTATCTTAGGTCGCTTACGACTTACCTCTTTAGAAGAAACCGAGTGCAACTCCATCAATCCAACTTCCTAAGTCGTGAGAGGACCACGACCTATCTTAGGTCGCTCGCGACCTACGACCTAACTTAGGTCGTACGCGACCTAAGACTTGGGGCAAAATTTCTGTCCAGAATCAACTCCTATAAATACCCCCCTAACTCCAACGGCAAAAGGACTTTTAGCCGATCATTTCTTGAAGCGCCGTTATTCTACCGAATTCTCAACTCATCCAACATTCGAAGAACTTCAAACACTCAAGACATTACAACAAGCTTTGAGAGAAATCTACCGCATCTAACATGAATTCAAGGAGATCTTCGACATCGAAGCTTGAGATAATAGTCTAAAGTGTTTAGGAATCGAAATATATTGTATTTTGAAGAATATTGTATCATCTTGTAATCAGAATCAGCAATAAAGGAATTCAAAGTGGACGTAGGCTCAATCTCAAGCCGAACCACTATAAACTGCTGTCTTTTACCGCTTTTTCACTATTTTACTACTTACTTCTTGTTCCCGTCACACGGGTGGTGCTTTCACAACTCTATTACACACACGGGGTATTAGCGTTCAATTTTTAGCGTTAACATTTTGGTGCTTTCACTGAGAACCCAACTCAGGCGATCATTCACCATTGCTTCACGGAAGTTTGTTGAAAAAGTTTCTTTCAAAATCAGAAGTCTATCAGACATAATGGCTCTTGGAATAAAACGTAAGTCTATCAGATCTAATGATGACCACGACAATACTGCCAGTTCTCTTTCTCCAAGTCAAGCATCGGGGTGACGCGAGAGGAATTAGATGCAGCTGTGTCTGGATTGTATCAGTAGATTGAAACACAGAATAATCTAATGATGGAAAAGCTGAATGCTCTGCTCGGGGCTAATCAAAGACCAGTAAACGACGAAGAAAACTTTGCTGATGCCATTCCCAACTCCGAAGGGAGAAATATTCCTCAAGGAAGATATGGTGCCGCTGAAGGGGCACCTCCCCAAGCTGAAGGATCTAGGCCATCGCCAGTTCTCCTCGAACGTTTGCCCGGACAAACTTCTGAGAAAATGGTCGAAGCCTACTCTGCAAAGTCGCTAAACAATGAGGAGTATCTCTCCGGCATGATTCGGCAGATAATGAAGGAAAGCATGCAGAGAAATAAAGATGAGAGTTATTGGGGATTTGCTCCAAGTAAAACTCCATTTACTGAAAGGATTCTGAAAGCTGAGTTTCCCAGAAAATTCGTTCCTCCTACCATTCCTACGTATCGAGGAACAAGTGACCCGAATCAATTCCTGCACAAGTATGATTGGCACATGACTGGCGCCAGAGCGACTGATGAGATTAAATGCCGATATTTCCCGGTATACTTGGAAGGAGTGGCGCTACTTTGGTTTACCAAGCTTCCCGTATGATCTGTTGATCAATTTTCCGATCTAACTCGGAAATTCAAGGAACAATTCAGGTTATACACTTCAAGAGCAAAGGATATAATGTTTCTTTCAAGTCTCGAACAGAACCCTGGAGAACCCATCAAATCCTTCCTAAATCGCTTTAATATAGCCCTAGCTGAAGTTGATAACGCAGAACCGCGAATGGTTTTGACAAGACAAGCGAATTTGGAAAATGGTTGAAAATGAAGGAACCAAATTCACTTGAAAAATTCTACAAGAAGGCTGATGAGTTCATGCGTCTAGAAAATCTCTCCGCGTCAGCTAAAGTTGTGACAACAGTGGTGGAGAATAATGCCACTGCTCAGAACAAAAAGGAATCTGCAAATCAGAAGAGGGAGAGTAATGGTGGAAAGAAGCAGAAGGACCTCAGAAAGCCCCGCTTTCTCAAGCCCTCAGATTTTACCCCTCTAACTGATACATCGGAGAATATTTTCATCGCCACTAAAGATGCTGTTGAATATCCGAAGCCACCGGCAGTAAAAGTTGGAAAAAATGCTGTTCAAAGTGGGAGATTTTGCCAATTTCATAACCAACCAGGCCATGATACTAATGAGTGCCGTCACTTGAAAAGCTTGATTGAAGAATTGTTAAGAGAGAATAAGTTGCAGCAGTACGTGAAAAGGAATAGAAAGGACCCGTCTTCATCTAACCAAAAGCAGCAACTTCCTGCTCATTCATCTGGTTCAGGAGAGAAGCCTGCTGCACAAGAAACAGAAAGACCTATAATCAATGTGATCACAGGAGGACCCCATCCAGCTGGCAGGAGTTGGGGTGAGATGGAAAGGTACGCTAGAGCTTTGAAATATGCCCCAGCTGAAGAAAGTGTCTTGGTCTTGGAAGATGATACGCCCCTGAAGCAGCAAAAGACTTTTCATGATGATATCATATTCAGAACCAGAGATTCTGTTGGTGTGGAGGCTCCTACTGAGGACCCTTTGGTTGTTTCTGTCGGTATTGGACCGGCTATTGTAAGGAGGGTGCTGGTTGATAGCGGCGCCTCATGCAACATACTCTTTAAGAAGACATTTGACCAAATGAAAATCTCAATGGCAGACGTACAAGCTTCATCTCAGAAGATTGCCGGATTTACAGGGGAGCCGAAACAGCCAATTGGAACAGTGGACTTGTTTGTTGAATTGGGAGAAGGACATAAGAAGGTGGTTCGGAAACAAACTTTTATAATTGTTGATGGATTCTCCGCCTATAATGCCTTCTTGGGTCGGCCTACTCTTGCTGCTTTCAAGGCCGTCCTCACCCCGTGGTGCCTAACAATGAAATTTCCTACTGATAATGGGGTTGCTATCATTAAGGGAGATCAAAACGCGGGACGAGAATGTTATCTTGTTGAACTCCGAGAGGCTAGGAAAAGAGAAATGGGAAAAGATGCGGTAGCTCCGCTCCGCATCAAGGAACCAACCTTGTAGCAACTACGGGGTGGCCCCTGTACTGGCGAACACAGCAATGCAAGGAAAGAAATGGATCCCAGAAAAGCCGGTATAGGGGAAAATAGAGTGGTACCCGTGGAAGTAACGGTACCAATACCCGTCGATTCGAAAGACCCAAACAAAGTACTCAATGTGGGTCCACAACTAAGCATAACAGTTCAAAATAAGCTGATATCATTTTTAAAAGCAAATCTGGATGTGTTCGCTTGGTGTCATGCTGATATGTGTGGGATCTCTCCGGAAACAAGCAATAGACCACATGGATCACTTGGCGGAAATGTTTACAATTCTTCGAAAGTACAGAATGAAGCTCAATCCATTGAAATGTTCGTTCGGGGTAGAGTCCGGAAAATTCTTGGGTTTCATTGTGAGCGCTAGGGGCATCGAGGCCAATCCTACTCAAATCACAGCTCTAAGAGAGGTCAAAGCCCCTAAAACAAAGAAAGAACTACAAAGCCTCAATGGAAAAGTTGCTGCTCTGAGTCGTTTCATTTCCAAAGCCACAAACAAATGCATTCCCTTCTTTGACGCTCTAAAGAAAGGAAAGAAAATTTTTGAATGGACTCCCGAATGCCAGAATGCTTTCGATGAACTAATTCGTCATATGGAAACGCCTCCAGTTCTTTCCAAGCCTAGTGATGGTGAAGATCTTTTCATCTATTTATCAATTTCATCTCATGCTCTCAGTGCAGCACTTGTACGGGAAGATATGAAAATACAACGTCCAGTCTATTACGTCAGCAAACGGTTTACTGGGGCAGAGATGAATTATTCAAAAATAGAAAAGCTTGCTTTTTGTTTGCTAATTGCTTCTAGGAAGTTGAGGCCATATTTTCAATCTCATCCTATCAGGGTCCTTACTGATCAACCTCTAAAGCAAGTCCTGTATCGTCCTGAAACTTCGGGTCGTCTTTTGAAATGGAACATTGAACTCAGCCAATATGACATCACTTACCATCCCCGAAGAGCAATCAATGGACAAGCTTTAGCGGATTTCATTGCGGAATCTACTGACAAAGGTGACAGTGAGAAAGAAACAACTGATGGCGTTCAAATCCAGTGGAAGTTGTATGTTGACGGTTCGAGAAATGATTATTGTTCTGGGGCAGGGGTTGTGCTTGAAACCCCCGAAGGATGATCATTGTGTTATGCATTGAGACTGGAATTTCCTTCAACAAACAATGAAGCAGAGTATGAAGCTCTTATTGCCAGTTTGAAAATTGCCAAGGAACTGAACATCAAAGTGTTGCGGATTTCCAGCGATTCCCAACTTATTGTTTGCCAGGTAAAGAAAGAGTTTCAAGCTAAAGGTAGAAATCTGCCCGCATACTTGTCAAAGGCATGTGAGCTTCTCGAAGATTTTGATCATTACACGATAAGTCACATTCCTCGAGTAGAAAACATGAAGGCAGATTCTCTAGCAAAGTACTCAAGTTCTGGAGAGGCTCAATTATTGGGATTAGTCCCTGTGGAAGTTCTGTCGGCTCCAAGCATTGATGAGATGGATATTGATTGGATCATGGCTGCGTCTCAAGAGCATGAATCATGGATGACTCCAATCAAAGAATATCTACTCAATGGTTCACTACCAGAAAGTTCTAAAGAACGCCGAAAGCTGTTAAGGAAAGCGTCAAGATATATAATTCAAGATGGCCGATTATACAGACGGGGATTCTCAATGCCATTGCTCCGATGTGTAACTAAGGAAGAAGCCAAGACGATTCTAGCTAAGATACACGGAGGAGAATGTGGGGATCATTCAGGTGGCCAAACTCTCGCCAAGAAAGTTCTCTGATATGGGTATTTCTGGCCAGGTATTAATCGAGATGCTGCTATTTACTCCAGGAAGTGCGACAAGTGCCAAAGATTTGCAATAATCCCAAAAGCGCCTTCCACCGAACTCACACAAATGGTCAGCCCATGGCCGTTCGCCATTTGGGGAATAGACTTGATTGGACCGTTACCGATCGCTAAATCAGGAATCAAATATGCTATTGTTGCTGTTGATTATTTCACTAAATGGGCTGAAGCTGAACCCTTGGCCACTATTACCTCTAAAAAGATGATAAATTTCGTAACTAAAAATATCATTTGTAGGTATGGTGTGCCGCAGAAGATAATCACAGACAACAGTACTCTGTTTGAAAGTGAAGAATTCCAGGACTTTTGTGAACGATTCAGAATTCGAAAAAGCTTCTCAACAATGGCTCATCCGCAGGCAAATGGGCAAGTGGAAGCAGTGAATAAAATTATCAAGTCAACCATCAAAAAGCAACTCGAAAGAGCAAAAGGTGGTTGGGTCGATAAGCTGCCACTAGCACTATGGGCATACAGAACTGCGACTGGGCACACTCCATTTTCACTGGCATATGAATCAGAGGCAATGATTCCAGTGGAAATAGAAGTTCCTTCACACAGAAGAATTCATTTCAACGAAGCTGAAAACGAAAAACTGCAACTTGAAGCACTTGATTTTCTTGACGAAAAAAGAGAAGAAGCTAGGCTCAGAGTTTCAGCTTATCAGCAAAGGATAGCCAGGCACTTCAACTCTAAAGTTCGCCAACGCAGCTTTGAGATCGGAGACTTAGTCTTGAAAAGGATCATGACAGCAACTGTGGTGTTTGGACCAAACTGGGAAGGGCCATATGTCATAGGCAATAAACTTCTTGATGGCACTTTCAAACTCATAACCATCGAAGGAGATCCAATTCCAAGAGCCTAGAACAGCAACCATTTACGTCCTTATTTTACTTAAAAAAGCTTTGCTCAAAATTGTAAAATAGTGATGGATGTATCAGTTGTATTGTAAGACATTGTAAATCGATGCAAGTTAATAAAAGCTATAAAGTGGATGTAGGCCCGATTCTTGGCCAAACCACTATAAATCTTGTGTTCTTTACTAATTTATAATGCCTGTTTCATTTCGATATGTAAATACTTTAAACGTATTGCTAAAATGTCAATTCAAAATTGCAGGCCATCAAAACAAGGCTTACCCGTCGAAAGGCCAAGCGAGCCCTATAAATCACCTATTAAGAAAATTTCAAGCAACAAAAATTCCAGATTCGAATCCCATACAAGAAGAACTTCACATAAAAGTTGGCGACTCCACTGTGTCAAGCACTCGTTAACTGGTTGCGATCGTCAGTATAAAAAAAACATCCAACCAAGTAACTTGCGTTTGCCCCGTGAAGTCACTCAACAGTAAAGTCTACTTCTTTGGATAAAGCAATTTATTTACAAAAGAAAGGAAGATGCGCTTGGAAACGATAATAAAGGATCGCTGGTGAACAGATGACGAGAAAAACATGGACAAGCAAACAGAAACGCAGCTTCCCTGGAACACCATTCAAAGCCCTCAAATGAGGCACGCCGAAAAATGAAAGTGCTTTCCTCAATCAAAAAAGATTGGTGGAACCACCGGAGGGGCACCTTCCCAAGTTGAAGGAACAGGGCGCTTTTTAATTGATTGCGATTGTTTGTATAAACGAACATCCAATCAAGCAACTTGCGTCCGCCCCGTGGGTCCATTTAACCATGAGAAAGTAACTTCCAAGCAATCAAAAAGCCCTCTTCGGAGGCACAAGCCCTCTTCGGAGGCACATGCCCTCTTCGGAGGCAAAAGCCCTCTCCCGAGGCACCACAAGCCCTCTTCGGAGGCACATGCCCTCTTCGGAGGCAAAAGCCCTCTCCAGAGGCACCACAAGCCCTCTTCGGAGGCACATGCCCTCTTCGGAGGCAAAAGCCCTCTCTCGAGGCACCGCAAGCCCTCTCCGGAGGCACAAGCCCTCTTCGAAGGCACAACTCTTTAAGAGGAACCCTCTTCGGAGGCATGTCCCAAAATAGAATACTCAAATAAAAAGCCTTCTCCGGAAGCACATTTCAACTCTCAAAGGAAGGCTAACTTATTCATCTCAAAAAGTTCTTCCTAAAAAGTTGAAATGCTACAAAAAGACCTCTTCGGAGGCACATTTCACCGTGCTTGAAGTACCAAACTTAAGCTCTCCACCGGGGCACAAAATCAAAACCTTATTCAGAAGCTCACTTCACTGCGTAGGAAAATCCACTTTTTAACAAATAAAAGTGATCATCTCCGAAAGTTGAAGTGTTCTTCGGAAAGAAAGAGAAAGTAAAAATTTCTCCAGTATGAAACGTATTCTATTAAAAGCAGAATAATATTTCCTCAAATCGGAAGAATTATTCTCTAAAATAAGAATACAAGTTTTTCCAGAATATTGCAGTGAGCCGTGATACGGGGGCATATAACCATATTAATAAAGACAACGCTTAACGATCATATCACGAGCTCACTGCAGTATCATATAAAGTAAATAAAGAATCATTTATTCTACATTACAACTAGAAACAAATGCATTCTCACATACACAAGAATTTGTACAAGTAAAAGAATTATTTTATTCAATACTATGAAAATTCTTTACATGTGCAGATCTCAAAAAAAAAGCTGGGACCGGTACCCGCATAATCTCCGGTCGATACATGAAAAAAGCAAAACAAGAAGAAGAAACTCCAGTCTATCATTCCTTCTTCCCACCGCCTTTGGAGCTCTTGCCCGGCTTGATGGTAAGTTTCGGAATCCGGCGTGGACGGGTTGGAGAAGGAGGAGTGGTCGGATCTTCTTCTGCTTTGTCTTCTCCAGCTGAAGCGTTTTTCTTCTTCTTCGTGATTGCATGCTTCCCCTTCCTCTTCGAAGAAGACTCACTTCTCGGAGAGAACAATGTGGAAAGCTTTGCATCATCATCAAATGACTGCTCCGGAGTCTTCTCGCTGTCCTCCGTCTCTTCCGCTTTCTGCTCCTGGGAAGCACGTGGTTCCTCTAAGCCTTGAAGGGCTGCTATCTGTTCTTCCTACGACCCTGGTTGAGAAATGGGAGTAACTTGATGGGATGGAGGAGGAACAGCTGGAAGAGGAGGAGAGTGTAGAATGCTTGGTGCTTCCGCTACAGAAGAAAAGAAGTCAAAATCAGTATTCTCTGAAAAGAGAGAAGATATGGGTCCATCAAGACTTAAGTAACAATCGAGAAATTCATCAAACTCGGTCGAAGCAAACAAGTAGTCCACTTGACTTGGTTCAACGTCAAAGTTACCTGGAGAAGTCGGCTTTACAAGATCAATCTCGAATTTCTGAGCCTCAAGATCTTCCAGGGCCTCTTCCTCGGTGGGAGTGGTCACAATTTCTTTGTCTACTTTAGCAGGGGGCGAAGAGTGTGAACTGGAGCCAATAATATCGACATCAGTTGGAACCGAAGTATGAACTGGGGCAGTAGGAAGTATTTCTTGTTCAGAACGTTTCTCTCCCGTCACTTCGGCTCGTGCTTGGGCAAGTTGCTCTTTTCCTTTAGCAAGAGCGGCACGAGAATCATCATTTAGATAAATGGCTTCAAGATCTGCTTCACCGTAACCAGCTCCTCCAAACGTGTCGATAATTACTTCCCACACTTCAGCCAAAATAATTTCATATTTTGTCCCTAGAAAAGAAAGACTTCCGTGCCCCAAAACGCTGTGGACATAGAAGTCAAATAAAGTGGAGCTAACGTTGGCTTTGGTTGTTTCAAGAGATTGTTCGGCCGCAGCTTTACCGACGATAGCCTCATCGCGCTCCTTTTCAACTCTTAACAATTGAGATCGCAGCTTTGTAATTTCCAAGTCTTGGGAGCTGACTTTCTCCCGAAGCTGAGCAGCTTCTCCACGATATTTCCTAGTAACATGCTGCTCTGCTTCAAGTTTCACTTCAGCATCCCGCTGAGCAGCATGGGCATCTCGAACTTGTCTTTGAAGCATTTCTTCCTTTTGCGAATAAGAAGTGGAAGAAGTGGCAAGCTCGTTCTTGAGTTTTTCAACTTCAGCTTCAAGTTTCTGATAACCATCAGAAATGCTTTTCATTTCAGCATCATGCCGCTTGCAAACTTTGTCCCACTCCAACTTATAGTTTTCCATTGTCAGCATGGCTTCAAGGTTCGTGCGATTGACCCTTTGCAGCTCGTCAACAAGTTTTTGCCATCCAGATATCCTTTCAATATCAAGTTTGACGGCATCGAGGTTGCGCAGCATAGCCGGTTTATCAATCGGGACCAAGTCAAGGTCAAAGCGCACCCCCTTTAAGCACCATTGCAGAAAATGGCTTTGAAGAGTTGGCGGACCCTCTCTAACTTGATATTGAGGCCTTTTGATGATTGTTTGAATGTCAGACTTCTCAAGCATGGGAGAATCACCAGGAAAATCAGAAGGAATGGGAGCGTCAGGCTTTTCGGAAACAACAGAAGAGTCAGTAAGCTTGGTTCGTTTACTTGGATCGCTGGCAGCGTGACTCTTTCCTTTATCATCATAAGATTTCCTCTTATGTGAATCGTCTTCTCTTCGGGATGAATCCCGGTGTTCATCTTCTCTCCTGTGCCGTTCTTCATAATCCCGCCTCTCACGAGCTTTTCTAATGGCCCTTTCTTCATCGGTCTCCTGGCGGGAAGGGAGGTAGCGTCTGTAGTCATAAGTGTCGCGCCCCCCATAACGTCGAAAATCATCATAATATGAGCCACTCCGCCCCATTGAAGAGTCTGGAAATGAAAAAGAGACAAGTGTTAGAAAATCTCCAAAGTAAAAGAGTTGAGTGCATTCGATCGTAAAAATCCTAAGTGTGTGTGATGTGCGAACTACGCGCGTCGAATTACAAACCACTCTTTGGTGTGGGAATGGCAACGACTTATGCAAAAGGTGTCGAGACTTGTTGCGAAGAAGAAGTAGCATCGACAGCAGGGGAGATAACTTTCGAAGCATCGTCTTTAAATAGTTCATGAGAGGTTATCATCAAGTCACTTAACCCCTCAAAAATCTCATCGCCATTATGTCCAGTGGAACTTACTCTTTCAGCCTCTACGTTGGCCGCCTCTCCGGAATGGCGGGGAGGTTCTTTTCCTTCTTCTTCTTCAACAACCGGGGCAAGTACAAACTTGCTAGATGACCCCATAACATAAGTAGAAATAGAACACTTCACTAGTGAAGTCTCAGCGGTGGGTTCTTTCAGTGAAGGTTCTTTAGCAGGAACTAGGGCATCTAACGTTGTTGCTGGAGAATCAGGAATTTCATGAGGCTGGATGGAATGAGAAGAATGTAGAAGTTCGAACTGGTGCAAAAATTCATCCTTCAACAAGAATTTGGCGTTTTTCTCTTCCATAGCCACAGCATTTAGAGTTTCGAAGATTGACTTGAGGCCGGGATTTCTAAGCGGGGGAGGAGGTGCTGAAAAAAGAAAAGAATGAAGATAAGCATTTGATAATTCGGGCTTTGAAAAACTTATAAGATAAACAGAGAAGGGCAATCTTACTCCCGATTCTCCAGACTGCATAGAATCCCGGAGGACATCGAACAAAGAAGAATTGATTTAGAAACCCGTGAGCACTATCGGGCAAATCCAAAATCAGTTTCCGGTTTCTGGTGCCTCTTACAAGCACGATTGAAGGGTGATCTTTGTTCTTTGAAAAGGTGCATAAATAACAAATTTCATCGAAGCTTGGAAGACGGTTGAGCGTCCTCCTAAACAGAACACACAACCCCATCAAGACGGCGTAACCGTTGGGGTGTAGCTGGAAAGGCGAGATAGCTAATCGAAGGAAAAGTTCTCAGAGAAATTCGTTGAAAGGTGGAATAGCTCCGCTTAAACACATCTGGCGATTCACTGCGACAAAACCGAGAGGTGGCCTGTCAGCTGTGTCACTTGCTCCAGGGAATATAGCATCTAATTCGGCAATACCGAATTGGGTACATAGTTGTCTAAAAACTTTGTGGCTCAGTGTGGTCGGAGTTCTCTCCGGAGGATCGATCAGTGGATTAGCAATCGGGAAAGCTTCTCCGGCTGGTCCTGTATCTTCTTGTTGAGATGTCATTCTACACAATCAACTGGATATTTAAATATGAAGGTGCACGTTTCCTAAAAGTGTGAAGTGTTGTGCAAAACTAAAATGATAACAAGCAAGTATAACTGAAATTGAGATAGGTGACATTTGTCGATTTTAAAGTTTCAAGGCTTGTTGTTTTAAGTTCAAAATCAATGTTGTGTTAATGCAAACAAATCAGCTCAGGTTGATTATTTCAGCTTTGTTTTAATACTTCACTTGAATTTGTCGTTTCACAGCATTTCATTCACAAAATTCATTTAAATTAATTGTTCTTTGTCAACTAATCTGTCATGCGATGTGGGCAGTCAATGGTAGTATATTTGTCCCGTTTTTCTGCAAATGTTGTTTTTAAAACAGGTTATTAGCATTAAAGTCAAGACAATCTGAAAGGAAATGCAACACAGTTTAAATTCAAAGTTCAGTCAACTTCTGGCCAAATTTCACAAGTCCTAGGTCGTCCAGCGACCTATCATAGGTCGAGGCATTTTTAGGTCTTTCAGCGATCTAGCATAGGTCGGAATCTTCATAGGTCGCACAGTGCAAGTTAAAAGGTTCAAAGCAATGCAGATTTGTTCAAGTCCTAGCTCGGCCGCGACTTAAAGCCTATGTCGCAGGAAAGTTAGGTCGTGCAGTTTTTAGGTCGTGTGATTCTTAGGTCGTGCAGTTTTTAATTCAAGCAACTCTTAGGTCGTTCAGCGACCTAGCACAGGTTGTAGCTATCCTTAGGTCATAAGAATCCTTAGGTCGCGAATTGTCTTAAGTCGCTTGAGACCCCTACGCTGCTAACTTCCTCTCCACGCCACCACCAACCAGACCCGATAACCCGTTACCAACTACACATATAAATCCATCGTCTTCTTCATCCCTTCATATCACCGAATCACCACAAAAGCAATTCAAAACATACCCAATCCATCGTAAATTCAACACATTACTGTGCATTCATAAATCAGCCAAAGCAGCGATCAAAAGTCGATTACGACAATCACTCAAGACGAAGCACAACTCATAGAATGGGGCTAAGGTCAAAAAATGGGGATTCAAGATTCGACGATGATTATGGTGGGATGGAGATCAAATTCACTTACGAGATGTAGTGGTGAGGATGAATCGGTGACTAGAATGGGTTGAATTCGCCTTTGGAAACTCGGAAATTCTTCAATGGCAGAGCGGGAAGTCAAAGTAATTAAGTGAGGAAGAAGCTCACGACCTAACTAATTTATATGAGGCTGAGAGAGGAAGGCGAATAGGCGTACGAGTTATCATGAGTTTTAGGTCGTTCATGACCTAGCAAAGTTAAGTCGAAGCAAACGACCTATGACATAGGCCTGCACTTCGAGGGGCAAATGTTAACTCATATTTTTGTGCCGACCTAAAACTCAGCGACTCAAGACTCCACGACCTAAGGAAGTTAGCAACCTAAGGGACTTAGCGACCTAAGGAAGTTAGCGACCTAAGGGACTTAACGACCTAAGGGACTTAGCGACCTAAGGAAGTTAGCGACCTAAGGGACTTAACGACCTAAGGGACTTAACGACCTAAGGAAGTTAGCAACCTAAGGGACTTAGCGACCTAAGGAAGTTAGCGACCTAAGGGACTTAGCGACCTAAGGAAGTTAGCGACCTAAGGGACTTAACGACCTAAGGGACTTAGCGACCTAAGGAAGTTAGCGACATAAGGGACTTAACGACCTAAGGAAGTTAGCGACCTAAGGGACTTAACGACCTAAGGGACTTAACGACCTAAGGAAGTTAGCAACCTAAGGGACTTAGCGACCTAAGGAAGTTAGCGACCTAAGGGACTTAGCGACCTAAGGAAGTTAGCGACCTAAGGGACTTAACGACCTAAGGGACTTAGCGACCTAAGGAAGTTAGCGACCTAAGGGACTTAATGACCTAAGGGACTTAACGACCTAAGGAAGTTAGCGACCTAAGGGACATAGCGACCTAAGGAAGTTAGCGACCTAAGGGACTTAACGACCTAAGGGACCTAACGACTTAAGAGGCAGAACGACCTAACGACCTAAGGAATGTCACGACCTAAGGAATGTCACAACCTAAGAGCTTCACAACTTAGCAGACTCTACGACCTACCGACCTAAATGGGTTCACGACCTAACTCCAGAAAGAAGAGAGAGATCTAATGAGTTAAGGAGCTTCGTGACCTAACTACAGAGATGACTTAAAGCTTCACGACCTAACTTCACCAAGCAGCTTAACGAGCTAAAAGAAGAGAAAGGGGGCACGACCTATCTTAGGTCGCTCACGACCTATCTTAGGTCGCTTACGACTTACCGCTTCAGAAGAAACCGAGTGCAACTCCATTAGTCCAACTTCCTATGTCGTGAGAGGACCACGACCTATCTTAGGTCGCTCGCGACCTTCGACCTAACTTAGGTCGTACGCGACCTAAGACTTGGGGCAAAATTTCTGTCCAGAATCAACTCCTATAAATACCTCCCTAACTCCAACGGCAAAAGGACTTTTGGCCGATCATTTCTTGAAGCGCCATTATTCTACCGAATTCTCAACTCATCCAACATTCGAAGAACTTCAAACACTCAAGACATTACAACAAGCTTTGAGAGAAATCTACCACATCTAACATGAATTCATGGAGATCTTCGACATCGAAGCTTGAGATAATAGTCTAAAGTGTTTAGGAATCGAAATATATTGTATTTTGAAGAATATTGTATCATCTTGTAATCAGAATCAGCAATAAAGGAATTCAAAGTGGACGTAGGCTCGATCTCAAGCCGAACCACTATAAACTGCTGTCTTTTACCGCTTTTTCACTATTTTACTGCTTACTTCTTGTTCCCGTCACACGGGTGGTGCTTTCACAACTCTATTACACACACCGGGTGTTAGCGTTCAATTTTTAGCGTTAACACTACCCTTAAGTATATGACCTTGCAAAAAGAAGTTAGCTCAACTTTACTCGTTGCTAATCATACATTGTCTAGCAAAGTTTGATTACTCCTTATCGGAACATTATTTTGCATCATAGGAAGGAGTGAGTTTTGAGATTAAATATTTATTTAATTTTTTTTGGTACGTTCGGAACTCTTTCCAATATACTCGCTTATTCGACCAAATCGAATCATTTATTCTACATGCAATTTAATTTACTTCCATTTTATATTATATGAACTTGTCATGGACATACTACATATGTATCATAACACCTGTTCATGTTTATGATAACTCATCCATGAATACAGTAAAGTACATGGAATCATTTTGGCATCAATAGACTTTCGATTGCATACATATATATGTATTAACCCGAAGAGTTCATTAACTCTTATGACACTCCCATTGAGTGGTTGCTTCGCCCTTAATTGTTTGAGACATAATTCACTATTACCATATGGTTCATAATCATATAATCAAATAATTATTTCTCAAAACTATGGCTAAGTTTGTATTCTAAAATAAGCTTAGTCTATATTCCAAAATAATTGCAAATAATTTCAAATGCTTATGTATATTCCAATGCATCACTTTTGTTATGAAAACAAATACCACTATTGTAGTTTTATATTTTATAATGAATATTCATAATATTCGTACTGAAATAAAACTGTCTTTTTTCATTCAATAATGTAAAACAATTATCGTTTCATAAATAATGGTTGGTATGATTTGCTAAAACAATTTTCGTAGCCTAATGTAAACAATAGGTGATATATGGCATTCTCCCACTATTTCTATCATTACTATAATAGCGTATGAAATACATAGGTCCATTCAACCACTTTATATAGGCTATTTATTCCCTCAACTATAACCATGTTACAGTCAATAGTTTTCAGATCAAATATCTTGAACTTAAAAGAAAATATTTCATAGAAAACAATTTTCTATATACAAAATAATGCATTTTGGAATAGAAATCAAATTTCTTACTCCAATGTTAAGAATTAATTATTATTTTACAATTCTTGTTTTCGATGTTTTCTTATGAAGCGGAAGTGGCCATTCAGTCTCTTCATACCAACTGTACCTTTAGTTACATCTATCTTTGTACCATAACACCCTCAATTTTTGATAGCTTTATTCAGGATATTTAATTAGATAAATTAAATAGAATAATGTAAATAATTAGAGTGATAAGGGGATTGAGATTTGAAAATAAATTAACGGCCGTGCTTAATTATTTAAATAGGCTTAAGAATGGCTCATATGCTAATTAATTTACACAAGGGCTTAATAGGAAATAGTTGCACCCTTGTATATTCATGGCCTTACCATCTATTCACGTTCATTTCCATTTCACAAAAACGCAAATATAAGAGGAGTCGACCATTACTAGGAAGATGAAAAATTAATCAAGAGCTAGGAATTAAAGCAAGAAGGATTAATCTCAATCAAATCTCAAATTCCTTACCCTAATCAAGGTGAATAATAATCAATCATCTCTTTTTATTTTTATGATCATTTGTTTTCAGGTTTAAGATTAAATCCAATACTAAGATAATTTTTGATTGATGATATGCTTGGATTTTGCTATGTTTGATTTAAGAAAAATATTAGATAATCATATTGCACGGTTTTAAGGATAAAATAGATTATGATTGATTTCGAATGCCATAAGAAAATTTTATGTCATGTAAAATATGATTTTTAGATGGGTTTCAATTTTTGTGATTTTCCAAGCTATGGAAAATTTAATATGAATTTTTAGAGGAAAATTTGAATGAATTGGGTTTAAAAATTTATTTTGGTTATTTTATAAAGAAATTAGGTCTGGAAATTTTATATGTTAGACAACATATTGGAAGTGAATTTCAATAATTTTTGGGGATTTTTCATAAGTAATTTACTGTGGAAATAAAATTATTTTAGATGAAGGACTTACGTGATTTATTGGTTTTGGTTAATGGAAGGGCTTGTTAAATTAATCCATGTTTAGATCTGAAATTATGCGACAGTTATTTTTGTGTAAAGGATTTGAAAAGTTATGGCAACTAATCAAATGCTTACAAATAGGCAAGTTAGTTATAAAGTGTTTGCTTTAATCGGCATTAAATCAGTTTTTACCTAGTAAAGTGGGTTCCGCCTCTTTTAGAAGCACCTTTCGACCCATTACTTCCGCTTCAACTAAGTCGAAACCTACCAAAGCCGAAACCAATCACAATGATGGTATGTAGTGGATTGGAGAAAGGCGATGACATGGTATCGAAACCATTGCTTTCGATGGGGTCAAAACCTTTGTCTCGCTTTCTAAAGATAAGCTCCTGCCTTGTTTTCAAATGAATGCTTTCGGCCAAGTCGAAACCTTTTCTTTTGGATCTGTTGTCTCCTCTTTGTCTAAGTGCAGCTTTCAAATGAGTTCCTTGTTTATAGATCAAATGTTTTCGAAAAGGGTGGTTTCGACCTTTTCGAGACCTTGCTGCCAATCTTATGCCTTTCGAAGGTATTGAAGTCATCAATGCTTTTGAGAGGTAGCCTTTGTTTTAAACCTGCACTAAGCCACTTCCAAAAGCTTTCGAAAGAGTTAAGGGTTTCGAAGGCAATGGCTTCGAAAGGGGTTTTGAAGCTACCCTTTAGGTGTTTTATTTAAATGCTTTGAGTTTTCGAAGGGATGGTTCCGAAGCCATCAATTCTTCCCCAAAAAATTTTATGTAAAGATTAAAGGTTTCGAAAGGGGTACTTTCGTTTGTATTCGCTTAAACCCAATATGATATGTTTTAAAGTGAACCCAATAGTTTCGAAAGGGGTACTTTCATTGGTTTTGATGCTAGGCTTCTAAGAGTTAGTAAGTAACACTTTAATACTTTTGAAAGGTATGAACTGAAGGTTTCAAAATAGATGTTTTAAAGTGTTTCGAAAGGTATATGTTAGTGTTTTGAAAAGAAGATTTAAATGCTTTCGAAGGAGGTTATCCTTCTAAAGTAAAGTTTTAAGGTTTCGATAAGAGGGGGGTTATTGGAGACACAAATAGGTTCGGGGAGGTTATTGGAGACACCAATAGGTTCAGGGAGAACCCATGAAATAATGAAGTTATTGGCAAAGGCCAATAGGTTCTTAGTGATCCCATGAAAACTATGAAACTGGACAGGGAGTCCGTAAGTATTAAACAGGTTATTAGTCAGCCCACAAAAACTAATAAGTTAATAGTGACCCAAGAAACTATAAATGTGGCAGATAGTCGGAATGAGTGGGGATGGGAAATCCGAAATTGATTTACTTGTTTGTATATCATCATATTATTTTGAACTACTATGTTTTAACCATTGTGGATGAAGGAGCACAATATATGGTTTTATAAAGTTTTAGGATACTAGTGAGGGGAGAACCCGTTCTGCTAAGCGGCGTGGACTCACTAGATATCTAAATGGTTGAGATGGTAGATTATTATCATACCAGGCTTTATGTCTGACTCAAAGTTTATGTTTTCCCCTTAGACTCTTGGGTACTCAATTGATTTTGAGTAGTTTGAGAGTTAAGGTTTTCAAGTACCTCTTTAGACGAATATGCTTCCGGAGACATGCAGGAGGCATGATAGCTATCTAGAGTTCTTTTCTATTTTGATTCCACTGTGTTTTATTGTAAAGGAAAAGATGTTTAATTGCCTAGTTATATACTCTGATCATCCAGGGGGCATCTTCATATCACTCTTGGCGTATGTTGTAATAATTATATTTTCTCTGAACGTGGTTCGCGTATTGGGATTATGTAATGAATTCTAAAATGCTTTGAAATGGAATGAGAAAGTTGTTTGTTGATTTTAAATTTTTTCCATATCAATGTGTTTCTGTTATATCAATGTATCAAACATTACCGTATTTGGTCACCAGGGATTAATAACTATGGATGACTACAACATCCGTAGCCGTTTGTTTTGGGCCTCCAAGCGGGGGATGTTACATGTAACGACCCGTATTTTTAACTATTTTAAATTATTAATTTTAATATAAATATTGAACAAAAATGGTTAGAAATAAAAATTTAATGATTTATTAATGTAGTTATTGAATATGGACTTGTATAAAATTTTGAAATAACAATTTCGATAAGATTTAAGGAAACCATTTGTATTGGAATGAATGTAACGTTTCAACTTTTCGACGCTCGAAAGTCGACATTAATACGTCCACTGTATCAAATGCCGTGCAATCGAATGCCGGAAAACCGAACCATTAGGGTTAAAAAGAAGAGGTAGAAGAAGACAGAAGAAAAAGAGAACGAAAAAAACAGAAACAGAAACAATATCAGAATCTCACATTCGCAGCGGAACAATATATAATAGATAATCACTAGTCTTTTAAACAAAGAACTATATCAGTTTATACAATACATCAATGAGAGTCAATATACAAGTCAATGCAAAGCTCCAGAATACACAGCGGAATAAATAAACAAGTACGGGAGTACGTCTCGCCATCCAGCTTGCCTCCAAAGCTCCAGAATATCCAGAATATCCTGATAACCTAACTCTAGGCTGCCCGTGTGGAAAATTATGGGCACCTAGAGTTTAGAAAGGGAACAATAAACTCCGAGTTAGTCATGGTGACTGGTGTGAGATCGTAAAACAATTATTTTCAAAAAGAAATAAAAGAAATTCGCAATGCTTTTGGAAAATGAAACTACCATAAGACCTCCCACCACACACACAATGCAAACGCAGAATTGGAGGAGATTTCTTCTTATGATAGTCAACCATGCTTACTACGCAAAAGAAAACTCTTTTGATATTATTACTAGTGCATAGTGTGAAAACATTTCGAAAGTATAATATTAATCTTAGCCAGCATAGGCATTTCGCACTTATGCCTACTATAGCTACTATGTTCAATAGCAGGTTACCGCCACATTCCATAGCAGGTTATACAACTAAAACTATATAGGGTTCGTATTGTTTCTTTGGATTTTCCAACAAATGGTCAGGCTAAGGAACTTCCTACTGCCACATGGGTACGCCACTGGATGGACGTCCCGAGAACCAACCTGGCTCTCTGCCAACACAAGGCCGGTTACCCCCTTCCTGGGTAGTAAACCTGAGATATTCCACCCCTGGTCCTTTGGGACCTTTATCCGAGGCGCCTCGATCACACAACAACAATCACACAGTAAATGAGATTGGAGCAACCACACAGGTAAATATCTGGGCTCCATACAATGATACCACCTTTCTCCATAAGGAATGGACATACCCTAGGGGAGCTACCCCTGAAACCTTGCCGCATCTTTCCTGTTTCGACCATTTCCGGTCTGTGAGGCTCGATGAGGTCTCGTCCATAAAGCTACGCTTTACATGAAAGCCATGCTTTGATCACAATTGATCAACGAATGATCATCAACACACAGCAACACTTAGCATGCCACACTACCAAATTGGGAGTATATCACCGATAACCTTCAACTACATAACCTCTAAGCTCGTACGTCTTAGAGAAGGGTGTTAAGCTAAGAGAATAAATTCTCCACCACCAAACATAAATGTATTTGAAAGAAATCAGCTTTATATCTCAAAGTGTAGTGTCAGGCATACAACCATACAAGTCTGTTCCGGGTTCGAACAGAACCAAAGGCACTTCCAAAGAAGCCCTTGCAATCCGGGTATTCACAATCCCGACCGGACTTCCCATCACAAGAAGAGTGATATAAATCTCTATACCGGAGCAACTCGGTGTAAAGACATTCGACAGGTTGTCCTTTCATTTTCGAAAATACCCGGTCTTCAACACCGGTCTTCAATTGCAATTCATAACGTCGTATCAATATTGGAAATGGGTTATGTGACACAAAGTCCTCTCCCGGTTAAGCCGAATAATGAGCGCTTGTTTTAAAAACAAATTCATGTGCCATTTCAAAGGCAAATATTGATAGTCGGTTATGTAACTATCAACAACATTTACAACAATCAACAGATTTAAATAATTTTCCCAAATTATTTAATTTCAAAATATCTTCACAAGATATATATTTTTCCACACTTCAACACTTTGACAACAAATTTCAAATCACTTTTCACTTTTCAACTTTTGAAAATAAATTTCAAATCAATTTCCTTACGTGGAATATATTTCCAAACATTTCTTTTAAAAACCAACTTTAGAACCTTTAATTTATATTTTTAAAAGCTACTTTGGAAATATACTCGGCTTTATAGTGAGAATACACTTTCACTTCAAAATGGTCCATTTAAACCAATTAAATAATCCTTATCGATTTATTTTAAATTTACGTCCAAATTTGTAAATTTATTTCCACACTTTAAAAATAAATTAGTGTTTATTTTTAAAACAATTTTCCCTTTCCTTTATAAATTCCATTTTGAACTTACATTCCCAAATATTCACTTTTTATACGATTTTCAAGTCAATTTCTCAAATATTCACTTTCAAACACTAAATCAACTCTCAATTTGATTTCCAAATTTATTTCCAAATACCAAGTCATTTTATCAAATTGATTTCTAGAAATTCATTACCTTTTAAATAAATCCCTTTATTCTTTCCAAATTACTTAAAATTCCATTTTCAACTTTTAAATAATATTATCCAAAACCCATTTATTAATATCTTTTCCCGTATTTCGGAAAAAATTCGATAAGACTACAAAAATCAACTTTTTATACTTTTAAAATTTCTTCTTTCAAATTAATTCAATTCTTAAAAATTAATTTCCAAAAATCCAATTTTATTTATTTCTGGTATCTAACGATACCAAAAATACATTTGGCTAAATTTTAGCCTCCAACAATTTCAATCACAAAGATAATCACACACAGACTATAAACAATCACATCACAATATATGAAACAAATTCACATAATTTTGAGGAATCCAGTTGGATCCCTCCAACCTGTTTCCCTGCATCCACAGACGTTAGCACAATACCAATTCTACTTCGAGGTGGAATATCGCGGTATATAGGATTTATAAAATATCATCCGTTATTATGCGGCGCATAGGGTCTCATCCGCTATATAATGCGGGAAATCAACAACTCCAATATATATATTCCAATATATATATATATATATTGCTATATACTACTATATATACTATCACAATCAAGCAATCAATCAATAACTGCAATTAAATTTTTTTTCATTTGAATGAGAAGATCTCATCTTTGCTTTTATTTTGCAATCCATTTTCCATTCTAGTTTGTTTTCTCGATTTATAGACCTTGTAACAAACATTATAAGGTTTTATTAATATTCAAATTAGTCGAACAAATTAATTTTCTTATTTGATAAGTTTAGTTAACCAATAGTTTTATTTATTTTAACTAGTGATTTATTTTTAATTAGAAATTTTCCTTTTGAAAATATATATATATACACACTTATAAAAATAGATTATAATTTCTAAAATCTACTTTATATATTTCACTGTAAATACATTTCTTTCCTATTAAAATTAGATCTGTAAATGAAAACATGTACATTTATTATTTTCTTTCCTGCAAATTAAAACAGTAACTAATTTTTACTGTAAAAAAAAATTATCTAACTCGTATGTATATATTTTTATAAAGATTAAATAAATTCAAATCGAAGAAAACTGTTAAACCTCACCTCGAACACGCTTGCGAACCCTACATTCGCTCACGACTTCCACCATCGCAGAGCCTCCATTGCCGCGCCTCCACGCCACCGCAGCCTCGACAATCACCCATTCATGAATCGAATCGCACCCGCCTCAACCATGCGAATCCCAAGCCACCGCGATGCAATTCGCGACCTCCAGTTTCGCACGCGAACGCTTGCCTCCCCTGTCGCCGATCGAGTATGCCATCACTTCTTCGTCGATGCTGCCATCTCGAAATCGCCGCCACGTTCGACTCTATGGTGCCACCTTACGTGAGCGCACGCGCGAGCCCTGGTCACTTACAAGAATCGCGAGCTTGAATTGAACTCGGCTTTGATTTCACGTGGTCGCGAGCGAATATGATTTCGAATTGAAATCGAATTTGATTTTTTTTGACTTTTAAATGAGGCTTCGGCCATTCTTTTTTTTTGAATTTCGTTTCGTTTAACTGAAGAAGGAAAAGGGAAGAGGCTCGCCATTTAATTTCGTTTGATTTCGTTCTGAAGGGTAGGGAACAGACGTGATGTTTGAAAAGAATGTAGCATGCGACAGAGCTTTGGAAAGGACTGGTAAAAGATTGATGTGAGATAATTTCAACTGTAGTTGACTGGTATAATTATCCAATTTAAATTTCAAATTCAAACTGTACCGATAAATGCAACTTAAAATTTGACCTCCTATCGAGGCGTGTCGCCAGGCGTTTATAATGTTATACGCCTATTCCGAACGCAATGGAAAAGGTTTCGAGTCCGAATTCGATCGTATGGAGAAAATGACTTTTTAGACCAGTTATAATATTAAAATTTTGATTTAATTTCAGCGCGTTTGCTTATCGTACGCTCACACGACAACTCCAAACACTACGAAAATTGAAATCAGATAATAATACAATATTATTGATCCAATGGAACTGGTTTCGTCAAATTCCGATACAGTGCCCCAGAACGCTATTTTCAAATTCAATTTAAACGATATAAATTCAAAACTGAACAAAACAGTTTCAAATTCAATTCTGAAGCTTTTATTATCTTCAGTATTATCAATATAGATTTTCTAAGCCTTCAAATCATTTTTACAGGCTTCAAATTGAAGATTCAAATTGTTTTACCCAATTTTAATATATTAAATTCAATAATTTAATCGCCAAATTCATTCTGATATCTCGAATTAAAATTAAACTAACTTCCAGATATTTAAAATCAATTAAATATCCTGAATTCCAATATCAAAAATTCAGGGTCGTTACAATGAAATTCAATATATTTAAGGCGTTGTAATCAATAACTGGAATTGAATAATAAATGTTGAATTATTTAGATGAAAATAAAATAATTGTTTGATAACTAAGATTCATTTGAAATTTTAATATTGGAAATTATTTGAATAATCGAATTCTGAATTTAATGTGAATGAAAATGATATCGATAGTTGATTTAAATTTTATTTAAACAAGAATAAAGATTGTTAACTTTTAAAATTGAATTTAAAGTGATTAAATTGATTTTGGAAATTTCTTGTTTTAATTAACGGGTAAAAATAGTCTTCTGGACACTATCTCAGATTTCGACGAAACCAATTTCACCAGATCCGTAATAGTGAATTATTATATGATTTCAAGTTTCGTAGCGATCGGACTTATCGTTTGGCCGTGCAAGCTTGAATCGTGTAGAATTAATTAAAGGAATTTAATTATAATAATTTGATTTTGAAAAGCTATCTTCTGAATATGATGGAATTGGCTCACAATACCTATTCCATTATGTTCGGAATGTGGGCATAACATATGGAGCGTCAGGTGGCACGCTTTGTTTGAAGTTTTGAGAATTTCGGACGTTTAAGGTTAGATATTTTCTAATTATAATAATATATATTTACCCTCACTCAACAATTTGTACACTCCGCCCACATTCCTTACTTCCCCATACCATCCTCTCCCTCTAATACCGATTTTGTAGAAAGAACAGGAAAAAAAACCAAATGGGCAAAGTCACGAGCGCGCATAGCGGGGGCTAGAAGGCGGCAGTCAGCGGCAGTCATGGTGGCGCGCGTCTCGAGAGCCAGGTCGCATGAACTGGAGCAGCATGTGGCGCGTGACATGGAGGTGGGGCCGAGGTCGGGCAGCGACGCGTGGCTTGGGAGCGGCGGTGGTCGCGGCTGGCGGCTAGCGTTCAATAGGTGGAAAAAAGAGAGAAACAAACGAAATCACGAGCGTGTGACTGTAGGCAAAGAGAGGAAGGTGTGTGAATGGAAGAAGAATAGGTTTTGTTTTTTTTGTTTAATTTATTAAGTTAATTATAATTTTTATTATTTCAAATGATAATTATCGTATAATTTTCACGTACGAGGTTCGATTCGAACGAAACAAGTCGCATTGGAATCATATCAACGAAGGCTATGCATGGAGTGGTATCAATGAAGGCTACGGCATGGAGTGGAATTTATTTGAAGCTAAAAAAATTTTAGTTTTAGATAAAGGTGAGTGTTTTAAATGTTCACGAAGTACTAAAATATTTCTGATCTTTGTTAAATTGATATCATGAAGTAATTAAATTTTATTGGCTGTTGTTTGGTAATTTAAACTGATATTATGTTGACATATAAATGTAACTGTTAGGAATTGTAATCGACAGTTAAATTTGAAATTGAAATTAAACTAATAGTTAAACACCCGATGTTGATAACTAGTTAATTGTTGTGATATTTTGACTGTTTGGATGTTGATTGTGATGGATGCCTATTGGTTGATATTTTTGATGATTGGATTTTTATTTATTTTATATATATATCCTGTTATCACCCTGTATATTATTTGATAGTATATAAACTGTTATTCGAATTATTTTGAATAAATTAAGAAATAGGTTGAAATGATATATACCTATGGCATTTATCCCTGAAATTAAATTGAAATAACTGATCATTTGGCCATAGGATAGAAAATTATATACGGACATCGGATTGCTAAAATTAAATGGTTTAAAATTCTTGGATTGAATTTATTCAAATGATTTTGTTTTATAAAAATAAAATTTAATCGAAATATGGGAATTGGATTATTTTCGAACTCGAGCTTGAAATGTTCAAATTAAAATTGTTAAAAGAAATTGTTTTAAAGAATTTAATTTGGAATTTGAAGTTATGATTGAAATATGACCCGAATTATAGAAATTGAATTGTCTTAAAAGGTTTGAACTTTACTTGAACATCGAAATTATTTAAGTAAAAGTGATGTAAATCGATATTTAAAATTTGGCTTGAAATTGAATTATTTTAAAAGATTTGAACCTTAAATTGAATTTTGAAGTTTAATTTTATTTAAGTGATTTAGATCGATATTCTGAAATAGAACTCGAACTTTATAAAAATTGAAATGGTTTAAAATAAGAATTGAATTGGAATTAAACCAGTTTCATCGGATCCGTAATAGTGAATTATTAGAGGATTTCAAGTTTCATAGCGATCAGACTTATCGTTTGGTCGTGCGAGCTTGAAACATGTAGAAATTAAGTAAAGGAATTTAATTAAAATAATTTGATTTTGAAAAGCTATCTTCTGAATATGATGGAATTGGCTCTCGATACCCATTCCATTGTGTTTGGAATGGGGGTATAACATATAGAGCGCCAGACGGTGCGCTTCGTTTGGAGTTTTGAGGATTTCGGACGTTTAAGGTTAGATATTTCCTAATTATAATAATATATATACACCCTCACTCAACACTTCGTACGCTCCACCCACATTCCTGTTTTCCCCATACCATTCTCTCCCTTTCATACCGATTTTGTAGAAATAACAGGAAAATAAACAAAAGGGCGAAGTCGCGAGCGCGCGTAGCGGGGGCTGGAGGGCGGGATTGGAGGCGGTAGTCAGTGGTAGTCGTGGTGGCGCACGTCTCGAGAGTCAGGTTACGTGAACTGGAGCGGTGCGTGGCGCGTGACATGGAGGCGGGGCTGAGGTCGGGCAGCGGCGCATGGCGTGGGGGCGGCGGTGGTCGCGGCTGGCGGCTAGCGTTCGATTGGTGGATAAAAAAAAGATACAAACGAAATCGCGGGCATGTGACTATAGGCAGAGCGAGGAAGGCGTGCGACTGGAAGAAGAATAGGTTATTTTGTTTAATTTATTAATTTAATTATAATTTTAATTACTTCAAATGCTAATTATCGTATCACTTTCACGTACGAGGTCCGATTCGAATGAAATAAGTCGCGTTGGAATCGTATCGACGAAGGCTACGACATGGAGTGGAAGTGGAATTAATTTGAAGCTGAATTTTTTTCAGATAAAGGTGAGTGTTTTGAATGCTCACGAAGTACTAAAATATTTCTGATGTTCGTTAAATTGATATCATTAAGTAATTAAATTTTATTGACTGTTGTTTGGTAGTTTAAACTAACATTATATTGACATGTGAATGTAACTGTTAGGAATTGTAATCGACAGTTAAATTTGAAATTGAAATTAAACTGCTAGTTAAACACCCGTTATTGATAACTAGTTAATTGTTGTGATATTTTGACTGTTTGGATGTTGATTGTGATGGATGCCTATTGGTTGATATTTTGGATGATTGGATGTTTATTTATTTTATATATATTCTATTATCACCCTGTATATTATTTGACAGTATATAAACTGTTATTTGAATTATTTCGAATAAATTAAGATACCTATGGCATTTATTTTGTATTGAAATGATATATTTCCATCCATGAAATTAAACTGAAATAGCTGATCACTTGGTCATAAGATAGAAAATTATATACAGACACCGGACTAGTTAAATTAAATGGTTTAAAATTCTTGGACTGAATTTATTCAAAGGGTTTTGTTTTATAAAAATAAAATTTAATCGAAATATCGGAATTGGATTATTTTTGAACTCGAGCTTGAAATGTTGAAATTAAAATTGTTAAAATAATTTTTTTTAAAGAATTTAATTTGGAATTTGAAGTTATGATTGAAATATGACTTGAATTATAGAAATTGAATTGTTGTAAAAGGTTTGATCTTTTACTTGAACACCGAAGTTATTTAAGTAAAAGTGATATAAATCGATATTTAGAATTTGGCTCGAAATTGAATTATTTTAAAAGATTTGAACCTTAAATTGAATTTTGAAGTTTAATTTGATTTAAGTGATTTAAATCGATATTCTAAAATTGAACTCGAACTTTATGTAAATTGAAATGGTTAAAATATGAATTGAATTGGAATTTAAACCATTGAATCAAATTGTTAAATTGAATTTTGAAGTTAAATTGAAATCGAAATCGAAGTTAATTCGGAATGGAATCGAAATTGAGTCGATTTGAATTGATCTGAGATTTAAAATGATTTTAATTAGAAGATTTGAAATTGAATCAGTTTGTTGGAAATTTGGACCTAAGTCCAGATTTTTCGGAATATGAAGAAAAGTTTTGAATTTGAAATTATTTTCACTATAAACTATTTTCCTATAAACTGTTTTAAATTTCATCTTTTTAAATTTCCAAATTATTTAAATTTTCAAATCCTTTAATATATAATCTATTTTAAATTTCTAAACTATTTTAACTTTTTAAACTTTTCAAAATACTTCAAACTGTTTTTTAAAAATTCAAACTGGTCAAAGTGGGAACTGTTTATATTTAAATCATGGATTTAAATGCGAACTGAGTTAAAATGAAGTTATAACCTAAGTTTAAATTCGAAATGGAAATTTGAATAAAAATGATTTCCATGTGATATTGACGTACTTTAAATATGAAGATTTTGAAATAATTTGATATTTCAAAGTGAATGATATTTTGATATCCAGTATGAATCGTTTTAGAAATATAAACAATCAACCGGAGTGTAAAATGATGTTTGGTTATTAAAGAGACCGGGTCCTCTTATTGGCGTACTCTCTGTCAATATTGGAACCACTTTAACAACTATGTACACGGAGGAGACTCCAGAATAAAGTGGTTGGATTTGGTGTACGTTTGCTGGATTTGAAGAAAGATAACGATGATGGATAGACCTTAGCACTTGTGCCAATTTGAAATGATTAAAACAAGACGGGTTGACAGGGCTAATGAGGCTAATTACCTCTAGCGGACATCCGTTCTTCGATTGTTTTCTCGGACTTGGTCCATACTATTACTTTTAATGTTGGTTTCAATTGGTGCACCTTGATTTGGGATAACCTCCCTTTGACTCGATATGGGATGGATGGACGCGATGGGCGATCATGGCTACGATGCGTTACCACCATCCCTGCGACTCGAATTGGTAGTATCCTAACTTGGGCATTGCCTCACATGCCTTGTCATACTTTTATCCTTATACGAGGCCACTACGATTTTGGTTTAGGGTTGTCGTATCATGACGCATCCCTATCCCCCGACGTGCTACTGGGGCGTTATATTCAAATTGTACGACAATGTTTAAAAACGCATTAAGGGGGATTAATGTAAAGCCTTAATACTAAGAAAAATATTTATTTTACTGATTAGACATTACATATATAGCGTATTCTACTATATAGATATTTTGACGGATCCTTAAGAGATGAAAAATCCCGTTACATCTCTTGAGTTATTGGACACACGTTATACACTGGATAGGAGATGTGAAATCCCATAAACATCTCTGACACTATTACACTCATGTTATATGTGATATTGATTTGACTCACATAAGGATATTTTAGTCCTGACTCAAGAGTTTTGTCTTTCGTTACGCTCGGGTCAACCCTGAGTGTTCAACGCATTTAAGGTTACTTTTCTAGAGGACGAAGATGAAGATTTGGTATATTATATTACTAGTATTATTCCTTGCATCATGTTGTTCCGCTGCATTGTTTTATTTAGTTCTGTTGTATATATAACTCTGATAGATATTGTAAAGTTATAATCAAATGTATTGTATAATCAGCTTCATGAACTGTTTATTTGATTATTATATTTTTTCATTCCGCTGCGAGATTATGTATTTGTATTCTTCTTTTCTTATTTTTCTTAATGAACCCCATTAATTTTTTGTGTTTCGGATTGTTTGAGTTGGACATGGGTGGATTATTGTCGATTTAAACCTTCCAAAATATGGGTCGTCACATTACAAGTTGCTATCAGAGCATAGATTTATGAAACTTAAAAGAAATTTAAACCTAAAAGATTTTCAAACATAATCCAATGAATCAGAAAATAAGATCGGGGTTTGGGATAACGCTATAGTAACGTACTTGTATTTGATATATATATATATATATAAGTACGTATTCCCCTCTCTCTTAGACTGTTCTTTTGTATCTTACTAAGGCTCATATGCAGATTTACGAGAAAGTAGATATGGAGGCAGGAAACCGAAGAGGAAATCTCGGTGGAGGAAGAACCACAACCAACATAAATGTTCGACCCACGAGGAGGAACCTGGGTTAACAGGCTAATGCTAACCAAAATGCAGATGCCAATGTGGGTGCTGGAAATCAACCAGTAGATATGGGGGCAATGTATCAGTCCTGTGGCTCCAGTTGGGAATAATTATGCTAAGCTGAGTAGAGACTACACCAATCTTTGTGGTAAACCGTTTATGGGAACTGAGGATGCTATAGAAGTTGAGAATTGGCTATTGCACTATGAGAGAATCTTTACTAATTTGGGTTTGGATGATGAGCAGAGGAGGAGGTTGGAATTTAGGCAGTTGCAAGAGGCAGTACTTCACCAGTGGAATAGTGTTACTACCGGAGTTCCAGAGGAAGAGTTGAGTTGGGAAGATTTTAGAAGGAGATTTGAATAGAGATTTTTGTCTAAAGTTGCCAAGTCGGCATTGATGAGAAATTTTATGGATTTGATGCAAGGAGAAATGTCGGTAATTGAGTATGCTACTAAGTTTGATGAGTTGTCCCAATATGGGTATGCTACTATAGACACCGTCATCAGAAGGAATGAGAGGTTCATTCGAGGAGTGAGGCCTGAGATTGCCAGGGCGACCCTGACACATATCCGTGATCCTAGTAATGTAGTTTTTGAGATGGCAATCCGACATGAGAAGATGCTTGCTATTTGTGCTAGAGAAAAGCCGGTTGAAACCCAGGGTCCTATGGGAAAGAAGAGAAAGTTCTTTAAGAAGAAGGGAGCCCAAAAGGGGGAGGCTGCTAAGAAGGCGAAGGCTAATTTTGTTTGCTTCAAGTGTGACAAGAAAGGTTATTATGCCCATGAATGCCAGTCGGGTAAGGGGAAGAAGGCTGCAGAAAAGAAGGGTGTGAAATGCTTCAACTGTGATAAAGTGGGACATTATAAGAATCAGTGTCCAGAACTAGTCAGGGTGGACAAGGGAAAAGTTTTTGCTGTTGGACCATCGTCTGCTAGACGAACTGCAGTTGAAAAAGGGAAGACTGTGATGGAAGGTATTCTTTTGATTCAGAGTATACCAATTAGGGTACTATTTGATACCGGTGCATCACATTCATTTATATATTAGTATTTGGTTGATAGGTTATGCTTAGAACCCACATACGTTATTACTTCCTTAATGGTGCGAATCCAATAGGAGGGTATGCAACTCTAGGGATGAGAAGTGACCAGCTAGAACTTGATTTGTTAGGTCATAAATTTGCATGTAGTCTGTATGTTTTGGATTTCATGGATTTCAGAATCATTTTGGGTATGGATTGGTTAAGTAAGTATGAGGCTAGGATATTTTTCCAAGATGGGGAGATATCACTAAGACACCCAGATAGTCATAGCAGAATCATATTCTCAATGGAGAATTCTGACCAGAGTAGTTGTGCTTTGTTAAGTGCTATGTAAGTGGGAGAAGAGCTAAGTCAGGTTCGGGTAGCAAGAGAGTTTGCAGACGTCTTTGTGTGGGTTACAAGACTACTACCGAAACGAGCTGTTGAGTTATGGATAGATTTTGTGCCAGGAGCTGAACCTGTAAGTAGACCACCTAGCAGGATGATACCAACCAAGATGAAGGTGAAGGTGCAGCTAGTGGATCTAGAAGGAAGGAATTTTAGTAGAACAAGCAGTTCGCCTTGGGGAGCGACCGTGGTGTTTGTGAAGAAACCAGATGGGTCAATAAGGATGTGTATTGACTATCGTAAGTTGAATGAGAGAACGATCAAGAATAAGTATCATTTGCCGAGAATTGATGATCTATTTGATCAGTTGTATGGAGCCAGAATGTTTTCTCAGTTGGATTTGGCGATAGGTTTCCATCAGTTAAGAGTGGCAGAGGACAGTATTCCATTGACAGCACTTCGGACTAAGTATGGTTCGTATGAGTGGTTAGTAATGCCATTCGGGTTAACGAATGCACCCACTTTCTTCGTGGATTGATGAACCGATTATTTTGAGAGTATTTGGATAGGTTCGTGTTGGTGTTTATAGATGACATTTTGGTATACTCTAAGGATGAAAGAGAGCATGATGATCATATTAGAGTAGTGTTTGAGATGCTGAGGTAGCATCAGCTGAAGGCAAAGTTTTCCAAGTGTCATTTTTGGAAGAAAGAGTTTAAATTTCTCGGTCACGTGGTTTCAGAGAAGGGGTTGTTAGTCGATCCAGGTAAGATCGAAGCTGCTAATAATTAGAAGAGACCAGAGATGGTGACTGAGATTAGAAGTTTTCTTGGACTAGCTGGCTATTACCGGAGATTCATCAAGGATTTCTCGCGGATAGCAGCACCTTTGACTAAGCTAACCAGGAAGGATGTGAAGTTTGTCTGGTCCGACAAATGTGAGGAAGCATTCCTTAAGTTAAAGCATTTGTTGACCAATGCACCTATGTTAATAAGATCCTGACGGAAACCAAGGGTTGGTGGTGTATACCGATGCATGTGGAACTGGATTGGGAGTTGTGTTGATGCAAAAGGGTGAAGTGATTGCCTACGCTTCACGATAGCTTAGACCACATGAAGTAAGATATCCTAATCATGATTTGGAGTTGGCTGCGGTGATCATCACATTGAAGATTTGGAGGCATTATCTCTTAGGGGAGAGATTTGAACTATACACAGATCATAAGTCTTTAAGGTACTTGTTCACTCAGAAAGAGATGAATATGAGACATCAGAGGTGGCTGGAGTTTCTAGCTGATTATAATTTTGGTATAGAGTATACTCCTGGGAAAGGAAATAAAGTAGTGGATGCTCTTAGTAGAAGACATCAGAATGTGGTGTTAGCTATGTTGGTAGAATGGAAGGATTTAGAAGCTTTGACTACTTGTAGTTTGCATTTAAGATCGACTGCTAGTTCTAGTCAAGGTACCGCTATGTTGTCCTATTTGGAAGTTCGACCGGCGTTGATCGAGAGAATTGCTTCTAAGCAGAAGGAGGATCCATTATTAGCCGAGAAGATTAGAAGGCTTGAGGTTGGAACCGAGATCGATGATCTAAAAGATTTTAGTCTTAACCAAAGGGATGGTTGAGAAAGAAGGGACGGCTGTGTGTTCGGACTTAAGAAAAGAAGTTCTTGAAGAATGTCATCGATCGAAATTTACAATTCATCCTGGAGGGACCAAGATGTATCAAGATATGAAGAGGATCTTCTATTGGGAAGGTATGAAGAGGGATGTTGGCTTTTGGGTTAGGCAGTGTGCAAACTGTCAACAAGTGAAAGGAGAACATCAGAAGCCGAGTGGATTGCTTCAACCTTTAGAGATTCCAGTTTGGAAATGGGATTCGATATTCATGGATTTTATTGACGAGTTGCCAAGATTAAATAGGGGAAATGAAAGTATAAGGGCATAGTGGACAGGTTTACTAAGAGTGCCTATTTCATTCCAGTTAAATCAACCAGGACGACACCTGTTTTAGCTAAGTTGTTCATGAAGAACATAGTTAGACTGCATGGGATTCCTAGTAGTATAGTTAGTGACAGAGATGCTTTGCTTACTAGCGAATTCTGGAAGAGTCTACAGTATGTGTTAGGTACCAAGCTTAAGATGAGTATTGCATATCACCATCAGATGGATGGGCAGACAGAGAGAGTCAATAAGGTACTTGAAGATTTACTAAGAGCTTGTGTATTGGACTTTAGTGGATCTTGAAAAGGTCACTTACACTTAGTGGAGTTTTCTACAATAATAATTATCAGACTAGTATAAGAATAACGCCTTTTGAAGCTTTGTATGAAAGGTCATGCAAATCACCAGCATGTTCGTTGGAGACTGGAGACAGATTGGTCTTAGGTCCAGATCTGGTTAGAGAGGCGACAAAGAAGATTGAGTTAATTCGAGAAAGGATGAAGGAAACTCAGTCTAGACAGAAGAGTTATGCAGATAAGAGGCATATAGATATAGAATTCTTAGGTGGAGATAAGGTTTTCATTAAGGTATGCCCGATGAAGGGCGTGGTACGATTTGGAAAGTCAGGGAAGCTAGGACCGAGATATGTTGGTCCGTTCCAGATTATAGAGAGGATTGGAAAGCTCGCATACAAAGTAGAGTTGCCGAGCAGTATGGCACGTGTCCATAATGTGTTTCATGCATCTCATCTTCGCAAGTATGTGCATGATTCAGAGACTACTATTCCTTCGACAGGGTTGGAAGATTTGATAGTAGAGCCTAATTTGACTTTTGTTAGACAACCAGTTTGGTTGTAGCGAGAGACGAGAAAAGACCAAGGAACAATATAGTCAAGTTGGTGAAAGTTCAGTGGAGCAACAACAAAAAGGACTATACTTGGGAGACAGAAGACAGGATTATAGATACTTATCCTGATCTGCTATGAGGGTATGTCTATATTAGATTTATATAGATAGATTGCTAGTCAGGTAGGCTAGTATGGTTGTTAGGAGTTGTTACAGATGATTGCTATGTTTAGTATTAAGTCCTTGCTGAATTTCAAGGATGAAATTCTTTAAGGAGGGGAGCCTGTAACACCCCTAATTTTTGATAACATTATTCAAGAGATTTAATTAAATAAATTAAATAGAATAATGTAAATAATTAGAATGATAAGGGGATTGAGATCTGAAAATAAATTAATGGCCGTGCTTAATTATTTAAATGGGCTTAAGTATGGCTTATATGCTAATTAATTTACACAAGGGCTTAACAAGAAATAGTCGCACCCTTATAAGAGGAACCGGTCATTACTAGGAAGGGGAAAAATTAATAAAGAGCTAGGAATTAAAACAAGAAAGATTAATCTCAATCAAATATCAAATTCCTTATCCTAATCAAGGTGAATAATAATCTAAATCATCACTATTTTCATTTGTTTTCGGGTTTAAGATTAAATCCAATATTAAGATAATTTTTTATTGATTATATGCTTGTATTTTGCTATGTTTGATTTAAGAAAAATTATAGATAATCATTTTACATAGTTTTAAGGGTAAAACCGATTATGGTTGATTTCGAATGCCATGATAAAATTTTATGTCATGTAAAATATGATTTTGGAGATGGGTTTCAATTTTTGTAATTTTCCAAGCTATGAAAATTTAATATGAATTTTCAAAGGAAAATTTGAATGAATTTGTTTTAAAAATTTATTTTGGTTATTTTATAAAGAAATTGGGTCTGGAAATTTTATATGTTAGACAACATATTAAAAGTGAATTTCAGTAATTTCTGGGAATTTTTCCTAAGTAATTTACTATGGAAATAAAATTATTTTAGATGAAGGACTTAAGTGATTTATTTGTTTTGCTTAATGGAAGGACTTATTTGTTAAATTAATCCATGTTTAGATCTGAAATTATGCGGCAGTTATTGTTGTGTAAAGGGTTTGAAAAGTTATGGCAACCAATTAAATGCTTACAAATAGGCAGGTTAGTTATAAAGTGTTTGCTTTAATTGCCATTAAATCGGTCTTTACCTAGAAAAGTGGGTTCTGCCTCTTTCAGAAGCACCTTTCAACCCATTACTTCCACTTCAACCAAGTCGAAACCTACCAAAGCTGAAACCAATGCATAAGGTGTCACATTGATGGTACGTAGTGGATTGAAGAAAGGCGGAAGACTTTGTATCGAAACTATTGCTTTCGATGGGGTCAAAACCTTTGTTCCGCTTTCCAAAGATAAGCGCCTGCCTTGTTTTCAAAAGAATGCTTTCGACCAAGTGGAAACCTTTTCTTTCGGATATGTTGCCGCCACTTTTTCTAAGTGATGCTTTCGAATGAGTTCCTTGTTTATAGATAATTTTTTTTAAAAAAGGGTGGTTTAGACCTAGTCGAGACCTTGGTGCCAATCTTATGCCTTTTGAAGGTATTGAAGTCATCAATGCTTTCGAGAGGTAGCCTTTGTTTTAAACCTGTACTAAGCCACTTCCAAAAGCTTTCGAAAGAGTTAAAGGTTCCGAATGCAAAGGCTTCGAATGGGGGTTTCGAAGCTACCCTTCAGGTGTATAATTTAAATGCTTTGAGCTTTCGAAGGGATGGTTCCGAAGCCATCAATTTTTCCCCAAACAATTTTATGTAAAGATTAAAGGTTTCCAAAGGGATACTTTCATTTGCATTCACTTAGACCCAATACGATATGTTTTAAAGTGAACCCAATGGTTTCGAAAGGGGTACTTTCATTGGTTTCGAAGCTATGCTTCTAAGAGTTAGTAAGTAATGTTTTAATACTTTCAAAAGGTATGAACTGAAGGTTTCAAAAGAGATGTTTTAAAGTGTTTCGAAAGGTATATGTTAGTGTTTTGAAAAGAAGATTTAAATTCTTTCGAAGGAGGTTATCCAAGGATTTCGAAAGTAAAGTTTTAAGGTTTTGAAAGCCTTAGTTTTCAAAACAAATAACCAAATCTCATTTTAAAGGAAAACCATGCATAATAAAAGAGTATTGAAATAATTTTAAGTATGGAGTTTTTGAAGAAGTATTCCTTGATTGATAGGTTAAAGGGATTAACCAAGTTTTATATAAAATGATTTCAAGGATATTAAACCACAGGCGTTGGTATTATTATGTTATTATGTTTACTTCTTTATATATGTGTATATATATTCACATTGGAATGGACCCATAACTATATTTTGGGGAAGGGCAGAATAACTAGCCAGGTTGACCCAGTAGTGAATATAAATTAAGGTAACCTCTAAATGAGTATAATTGCATCCAGGAGGTCAGCTAGACCAGAATGTAGGATGCCTAAATATGGATTAAAGAAGTTGTCAGGTAGACAGGTTTATAGTAAACCCTTGAAAACTATGTTTAGAAAAAGTTATTAGTAGGGGCCAATAGGTTCATAGTAAACCCATGAAAACTATGATTAGATTGAGTTATTGGCAGGGGCCAATAAGTTTGTAGTGAACCTATGAAAACTATATTCGGATTAAGTTATTGACAGAAGTTAATAGGTTCATAGTCAACCCATGGAAACTATGATAAGTGGGAGGTTATTGGAGATACCAATCGGTTCAAGGAGAACTCATGAAACAATGAAGTTATTGGCAGGGGCCAATAGGTTCTTAGTGATCCCATGAAAACTATGAAACTGGACAGGGAGTTCATAAGTATTAAACTTGTTATTAGTCGGCCCATGAAAACTAATAGGTGTATAGTGACTCTAGAAATTATAACTGAGACAGATAGTTAGAATGAATGGGGATGGAAAATCCAGAATTGATTTACTTGTTTGCATATTGTCATATTATTTTGAACCACTATGTTTTAATCATTGTGGATGCAGGAGCATAGTATATGGTTTTATAAAGTTTTAGGATACTAGTTAGGGAAAAACCCATTCCACTAAGCGGCATGGTCTCACTAGATATCTAAATGGTTTGAGATAGGAGATTATTATTCATACCAGGCTTTATGTCTGACTCAAAGTTTATGTTCTCCCCTTAAAATCTCGGGTACTTAATTGATTTGAGTAGTTTCAAAGTTGAGGTTTTTAGGTACCTCTTTAGACGAATAAGCTTCTGGAGATGTGCAGGAGGAGTGATAGCTATTTAGAGTCCTTTTATATTTTGATTCCGCTGTGTTTTGTTGTAAAGGCAAAGATGTTTAATTGCCTAGTTATATATTCTGATCATCCAAGGGGGCGTCTACATATGTCACTCTTGGCATATGTTGTAATAATTATATTTTCTCTGAACGTGGTTCACGTATTGGGATTATGTAGTGAATTTTGAAATGCTTTGAAATGGAATGAGAAAGTTGTTTGTTGATTTTAAAATTTTTCCATATCCATGTGTTTCTGTTATATCAATGTATCTAACATTATCGTATTTGGTCGCCGAGGATTAATAACTATGGATGACTACAGCATCTGTAGCCGTTAGTTTTGGGCCTCTAAGTAGGGGATGTTTCATGTACATTCGCTTTCCTTTTCAAAATAGTCAAACCATTCAAAGGAAATCCTTACTATAATCAATCATACTGAATACATGATCTTGCACTATGATTTGTTTCCTTATTCCGAATGAACCAATTTCATCAAAGTTTTGTACATTACGAACAATGACTTTTCACCATAAAACCTTTGTATATGATTGAATATGGATCAAATATCCTTTTTATGTATTACTTTTGAGTTCAAAACTTAAAAGACAATACATAGTCTCAAGCAAATAAAATGTAAGTGACCAATTACGAATGTATTTAGTAGTTATAAAATTAGGCGCTTGCATAGGTAGTGATACAATAACATGCATAAAATATTTATTAGTAAGTAAATTTTATATTTCTTTTGTCAATCTTTAATTCAGTTCATCTATATATCTTAAATAATAAGCCTTTTATCAATTATGTTAATTGCATAAATTTATCAATATAGATTATTAAAAATTTATACAACAAATGTTCTAACAATATTAGAAAAGTAAAAGGTTACCATTTCAATTTTTTAATACGGCTCCCACTAGTTTTTTATGTTTCTCCAAATCCTAAGATGAAACATGTAAGTCTTTCGACTTATTAATGGATGTTATGACACATCTGTTGTAACGACCAGCCTTTTTGGATGGTTTAAATCGACGATAAACCACACACGTCAGACTCAAACCATTCAAAGTGGCAGATTGTTATGGGGTAAATAAGAAAAAAAGAGAAAGAAATAAATAAATACAGAATCTCGTAGCGGAATGACAAAATATAATAATCAAATAACAGTTCATGAAGTTGTTTAAGAATAACATTGATTATACTTTTACAATACAGATTAAAGTTACATAAGACAAGAATAAATAATAAATAAATGCAGCGGAAAAAGATGATGCAGTGGAATAAATATAATAAATAATAATAGTGCAAAATCTTTGTCTTCATCCTCCAGAAAGCAGTCTTCGATAAACTGAAAAGCTTGGGCTGACCCGAGCGAATTGAAAAGACAAAATACTCGAGTCAGAACTAAAAGATCTTATGTAAGTTAAATCAACAGTAAATAAATATGAGTGTGATGGCGTCAAAGATGTTTACGGGGTTTGACATCTCCTATCCAGTGTCTAACGTGGGTGCAATAACTTAAGAGATGTTCGGGATTACCATCTCCTAAGGATCCATTAAACTATCTACTATGTAGTACAATACGCTATTATAATAGTGTCTACAGTAAAGTAAAGTATTAAAATAGAGTTAAGGCATTACCCATATCCCCCTTAACAGGTTTTATATAATGCCGTAGTCTATACAGATACTGTAAACTCCACCCGCAGGTGGGCTATCAGGGAGCACTCCATGGTACGACACAAAACAAACTCGTAGTAGGCGCGATAGGGCATGTGAACACGACACTCGAGGCAATGCTAGGGTAGATGTACCAATTGCAGATCCGGACTGGTGGTAACGCATAGCAGCTACTACCGCCCACCTCGGAACACACTCTCAAAATCAAAATCGAGGGGTGGCTACCAAATCATCACAAAGTCATAATATGGTATCGAAGAAATGTGTTCGATCAGAGGTGCGACCTCACTTAGCCCGGCGTGGCTCCTGTTTTAGTCACATCTAAGCTGACTCATGGGAGTTAGGGTCACGTAAATACCTCATACAGAATCGTTCGCCAAACCATCCTTCTTCATTTTTGGAATCTCCACCACGTACAGTTGTTAAAGTGGTTTTCGGAATTGGTAGAGAGTATGACAATATCCGATCCCAGTCTGTTTAACAACCAAATGCTTATTTCACACCGGATGGTTCTTCTACATATCCAAAACCATTTCATAATTAATATCAAAATATCATATTCGATTTCAAACCATATCTCTTTCGAAATCATCTTCACTTTTAAAACTACATTCACTTTCGAAATCATATTCACTTTCAAAATCATACTCACCTTTAAAATCATATTCACTTTTGAATTTATCGATAAGATAGGTTAATTAAATCCTCGTTTCAAAATCATCATATTTACTCAAATATGTCATTTCACAAAAGGGTCTCAATTCCAAATTCCAACTTAGGTTGTATCTTCATCAAGGATTTAAACATAAATACTTCAACTTTGGACAGTCTGTAATTTTAGAAAAGAGTTTAGACAGTCATAAATAGTTTTAATAGTGTTGAAAATAGTTTAAAATATATTAAAATAGTTTGAAATAGTAAAAATAGTTTAAATAGATTTTAAATAGATTTTAAATAGATATAAAATAGATATAAAATAGATATAAATAGTTTAAAATATATTAAAATAGTTTGAAATAGTAAAAATAGATATAAATAGATTTTAAATAGATTTAAATAGATATAAAATAGATTTAATAGATTTTAAATTATCTTAAATAGATTTTAAATAGATTAAATAAATTTAAATTATATTAAATAGATTTTAAATAGATTAAATAAATTTAAATAGATTAAATAGATTTAAATTATATTAAATAGATTTAAAAATAGATTAAACAAATTTAATTAGTTTAAAATAGATAAAATAGATTAAATTGGATTAAATAGGTTATACTAGATTAAAATAAATAAAAATAGTTTAAATTGATTGAAATAGTTTAAATCAATTAAAATAGTTTGAATTAATTTAACGTAGATTTCAAATTTATATCCAAACATTTTCAATAACTCAATTCCGATAGATTCATTTATATTTGACACTTCAACTTTGAAATTCCAATTTAAATCCTTAGAACAATTCAGTAAATCAATTCCAATTTCAGCATTAATGCTTGGATTATCGAAAATAATTCAGTTTATATAAATCAATTTCTGTTTCAAAATGCCAGTTAAGTGAATTTAAAATTTAAGGAATAAAAAAAATCATTTAATTTAACCAATCCAGTGTTCGTATATAATTTTCTACCCTATGGTCAAGTGATACGGATATTTATCATTTCAATCCGCAATTTAAAATTTTATGGTTATATATCATTTCAAACTGCAATCTCGAATTAAATAAAAATCCATAAAATCGCTCGAGTCTATCATTTCAACCCATAACAATTTTTCCTTAATCTATAGACCATTCGGGTATGTATCATTTCAACCCATAGGGAACTTGCAGTGTTACAACAATGTAAAATACAACATCCAGTCATCCAATATGAACAATTAAACATCCATCACAATCATCATCCAAATCAACCGATAAACACCAATAAATAACTAATAATCAATAACATGTATTAAATTGACAATTTAAATTCAATATTAAATTAAACTATGGTTAAATGCGATAAAAATCAAATTTAACTAGAATGACAATTTAAACATACCAACACATATCAATTAATTCCTAATCACATCATAAGTTTAATTTAACTAACATAAGATAACCTAGTAGTTGTGAGTGGGTCAAAACACTCACCTTTGATTTCAAATGGATTTGAAATAAAAAATATGGCCCAAAATTCAATAGTCTCAGAATTCATTCAAACCAGTTTCATAATGTCCGAAATTCCAATACGATCCCAACGAAACATACCGCGTGTGAATCAGATCTCGTATGGAAAAGTTATGATGGTTAGAAGTTATATGGTAAAAAATATAATAAATAAAAATATAATAAAGTTCGTTACACGTCATCACCATTTACCTCGTTGAAACCCTAGCCACGCTTGAGATATCAGAGCCGCCGTGACCACGGAATTTTGACCATGAACGCACGTCCATTCGCTTAACTGACCCTCTCTCGGAGATTGCCTCGCCGCTAAGCACGTCGAGCCGCCTACAACGCCCCCTCCGATCACCTCCACCGCCAAGAAGTGGCCAGCGCTGTAACGACCCTGAAATTTTGATATTGGAAATTAGGATATTTAATTGATTTTAAATATCTGGAATTCAATTTAATTTGCAATTCAAATATCAAAGTGAATTTGGTAAATTAATTATTGAATTTAATCGTTAAATCTGGATGAAAATTTGAATCTTCAGTTTTGAGCTGATTTAAAAATAATATGAAGACCTAAAAAATTCATATTGATTATACTGAAGATAATAAAAGTTTTTGAATTCAATTTGAAACTGTTTTGTTTAGTTTTGATTTTTTTTTTTTGTTTAAATTGAATTTAAAAATAGCGGTCCGGGGCATAGTCTCAGAAATTGATGAAACCAGTTCCATTGGATCCGTAATATTGTATTGTTATCGGATTTCAATTTTCGTAGAGTTTGGAGCTATCGTGTGTTAGTACGATAAGCAAACGCGCTGATATAATATAACAGATATTTTTGAATATAAAAATATAAATTTTTAATCAACTTTTTATACCGACTTACTTTTCTCTGCTTAATCACGTTCTTTCTTTTTAGCTGAAGACACGTACGTTTGTTCTTCTCGTTTAAGTAAAAAGGAAACAGAACTATCTCTCGTTTAAAACAAACGAAACATTTCCTTCGTTCAAAAGAAAACTATCTCGTTCTAAAGCAAATTAATGGTCGAAACATTTTCAATTCCTTTTTAAACCAGCCGAGTCTCCCTTTATCAATTCGAAATCAATCAAGGCCAAGCCTTCTACAATCACAATATCGAGCTCTCCCTAGGGTTCGCAAAGATGAAGGTCGCGATTGAGATAGGGGCTGCATCTGGTCGGAGTTGGGGAGCATCGCATGGTGGTCGCGACTTGGTCGCGATGGCGATCGATGGTGGAAGTCGCAAGCGCGTGGGTTGCGGCTTAGGGCTTAGGCTGCGTTCGCATGCTGCTCGCGTTCGAGCTTGGGGTCGTATAGAGTTGATTGGGTGTGGTGACATCAAGGTCGCGAAGGAGTTTTCGAGGAGGATGGGTTCTCCGACATTTCGCGTACGCGAGTATCAGGAAACGAGTAAGGACTCGAACTCGACTAGGGTTATCGATTTGAAGCTTGGCAGCAGGCAAGGTCGAGGTTGTGATGGATAAAGTCAGTAAGGTATCTTTAGTATACGATTTGATTTTGAAATGTAATAATTTTTGTTGAGATATAAATTTTTAGCAGAAAAAAAAAAATATATAAATAAAATAAACTAAAAGTGAATTATTTACAATTGTTTTTAATTTAAATTTATATGTATGCAGAATTTAATTTACTGCAAGAGATGAGGATTTTATAGTTTAAACAGAAATTATTATAGATTGAAAGATTTAAGGATTTAAAATAAATATTGGATTTGGAAACCTATATAGATTATTTTGACAAATTATATGTATATACTTTTAAAAAGAGAGTAGCAGTAAGTTTGAAAACCAATTTATTTTTCTTAATTTGTAGGCTTATATATATATAAACAGTAAAATAAATCATTGTATTATTTTCAGAAAAAAATAAAATAAAAAAAATTGTTAGTTAATTAAGTTATTAAAGGAGAACTTGGTTTAAATAAAATCATTGGATAATTAAAATTACCAAATAAAAATTTGTTATTCGTTATCTCGAATATTAACGAATTGTATAATTTCTTATACAAGGTTAAGAAAGGAAAACAAGCCGGAAAAGTAAACGGATTGCAAATTAAAAGCTAAGGTGAGATTTTTTTCTCACTCAAATGAAATTTGATATTGCAGTTATTTTATTGACTGATTGATTGCTATTTGGATGTGCTATTAGATATAGTAGGATATATCTAAATATATAGCAATATATACATATTGGCATATGTATATATTGGATTGATTGATTTCCCGCGTTGTATAGCGGATGAGACCCTATTACGCCGTTAGTAAGCGGATGATATTTTATAAATCCTATATACCGCGATATTCCACCTTGAAGTGGAATTGGTATTGTGCTAACATCTGTGGATGCAGGGAAACAGGTTGGAGGGATCCAACTGGATTCCTCAAATTGTTTGAATATTAATTCATATGTGAATGATGTGATTTATTGATAATCTGTGAATGATTTATTGATAATTGAAATTGTGAAGTCTAAAATTTAGCCGAATGTATTTTTGGTATCGTTAGATACCAGAAATAAATATAAAATGATTTTGACATTAAAGTGGAAAACTTTAAATGAATTTGTTTTTAAGAATTGAATTTATTTGAAAAAAGGAATTTTAAAGTATTAAAATGGATTGTCGAAATCTTATTGAATAAATTCCAAGATATGGGAAAGGATTTTTATAAATGAATTTTGAATAGTATTATTCGGAAGATTGGAAAATTTATTTGAAATGGAATTTTAAATGGTTTGGAAAATATAAAGGAATTTATTTTAAAGGTGATACATTTGTTGAAATCCCATTTGATAATTGATTTTGTATTGAAGAAATGAATCTTTGAGAAATCGATATAGAAATTTATTTAGAGTTGAAAATAAATTTAGAAATCAAGTTTGTAATTAATTTGGTAATGGAAAATAAATTATTGAAAAATTTATTTGAAATAGATTTAGTGTTTGAGAAATAAATCTGAAAGTCGAATTACAAATTATTTGTTATTTGGAGTTAAACTTAGAAATAAATTGGCAATGTTTTGTTCTATTGAAATAAAACTTATGTTTGCATTTGTAATCGATTGGATATTGAGATAAAATTTGAAATCAATTGGAATTTGGTTGTGGGGTTAAAAATGAATATTTGGGAATGTAAATTCAAAAATGGAATTTACGAAATGAAAGGGAAAATTGTTTTAAAAATAAACGCTGATTTATTTTTAAGAGTGAAAGTAATTACGAAATGAAAGGGAAATTTGTTTTAAAAATAAACACTGATTTATTTTTAAGAGTGAAAGTAATTACGAAATGAAAGGGAAATTTGTTTTAAAAATAAACGCTGATATATTTTTAAGAGTGAAAGTAATTACGAAATGAAAGGGAAATTTGTTTTAAAAATAAATGGTGATTTATTTTTAAGAGTGAAAGTAAATTTACGAATTTTGAACGTAAATTTTAAATAAATCGATAAGGGTTTATTTAATTGGTTTAAATGGACCATTTTGAAGTGAAAGTGTATTTTCACTATAAAGCCGAGTATATTTTCCACAGTGGCTTTTAAAATATAAATTAAAAGTTCTAAGTGGATTTTAAAAGATATTTTTGGAAATATATTCCGTATACGGGAATTAATTTGAAATTTATTTTCAAAGGTTGAAAGGTGAAAAGTAATTTGAAATTGGTTTTCAAAGTGATGAAATGTGGAAATAAATTTACTGATTGGAATGTAAATTTGAAATAAATCGATAAGGATTTATTCAAGGGATTTAAATGAATGTAATTTAGAAATTGTTTTCAAATGGTTGAAGTATAAACCATATATCGTGAAGATATTTTGAAAATAAATAATTTGGGAAAATTATTTCAATCTGATGATGGTTGTGAATGTTGTTGATAGTTAAATCACCGATTATCAATATTGCCTTTGAAATGGCATTTGAATTTGTTTTTAAAACAAACGCTTATTATTCGGTTTAGCCGGGAAAGGACCTTTATGTCAGAAAACCCATTCCGAATAATAATACGACGATATGGATTGTATTGAAGACCGGTGGTGAAGACCGGGTATTTGTGAAAACGATAGGATGACCTATCGATTGTCTCTGCACCGTTAGCTACGGTATTGAGATTTCCTTTGTGATGGGAAGTTTTATCGGGATTGTGAATATCCGGATTGCAAGGACTTCTTTGGAAGTGCCTTCGGTTCTGTTCGAACCCGGAACAGACTTGTATGGTTACGTGTCTGACATTACATTTTGAGATATAGAGCTGATTTCTTTCAAATACATTTCTGTTGGTGGCGGAGAATTTATTCTCTTAGCTTAACACCCTTCTCTGAGACGTACGAGCTCAGAGGTTATGTAGTTGAAATTTGTCAGCGATATATTCCCAATTTGGTAATGTGGCATGCTGAGTGTTGCTGTGACAATGATCATTTATTTGATCATTTGTGATCAAAGCACGGCTTTGTGAAAAAGCGTAGCTTTGTGGACGAGACTTCGTCAGGCCTCACAACCTGGAAATGGTCGAAACAGGAATGTTGCGGCAAGGTTATGAGGGTCGCGCCCTTTAGGGTATGTCATTTCCTTCTGGAAAGGGGTGGTATCATGGTATGGAGCCCAGATACTTACTCATGTGGATACACTTATTTATTATGTGTGATGATGCTACCAAGCGCTCGGATAAAGGTCCCAAAGGACCAGGGGATGACATATTCGTGAGTTACCTGTTACAGGGGTAACCCGGCCTTGTTTGGCAGAGAGCAGTTTGTCTCTCGGGACGTCCAGCCAGAGGCGATCCCATTCGGCAGGAGGAAAGGAAGTTCCTTAGCCTGACCATTTGTTGGAAATCCATTTCCCAATACGAAATTGTACGGTTTTAGTTGTAGAACCTGCCATTTACGTACGGTGGTCACCACTGTTTAGATGGTAGCTATAGTAGGCATGCGATAGTGGTCGTATGTTGGCTAAGGTTAATATTATACTTTCGAAATGTTTTCTACACTAAACATTAATAATAATAATCCAATGATTGGCGTAGTAAGCATCTTTGACTATCATAAGAAGAAATCTCCTCCAATTCTGCGTTTGCATTGTGTGTGTGGCGGGAGGTCTTATGGTAGTTTCATTTTCCAAAAGCATTGGGAATCTGTTTTATTTTCTTTGTGAAAATAACTGCTTTACGATCTCACACCAGTCACCATGTCTGACTCGGAGTTTATTGTTCCCTTCTAAACTCTGGGTGCCCATAATTTTCCACACGGGCATCCTAGAGTTATGTTATCAGGATATTCTGGATATTCTGGAGCTTTGGAGATGAGCTGGATGGCGAGACGTACTCTCGTACTTGTTTATTATTTCCGCTGTGTATTATGTATGAAGACGGATTTATATAACTGTCCATTGTTGTATTGAGTTGTATATTGACTCTGATGATGTATTGTATAACTGATATAATTCTTTGTTTAAAAGACTAGTGATTATTTATTATATATTGTTCCGCTGCGAATGTGAGATTCTATTGTTGTTTCTGTTTTTCTGTTCTTTCTTTTCTTCTGTCTTCTTCTACTTCTTCTTTTAACTCTAATGGTTCGGTTTTTTGGCATTCGATTGCGCGGCATTTGATACAGTGGACGTATTAATGTCGACTTTCGAGCGTCGAAAAATCGTGATCGTTACAAGTGGTATCAGAGCATCCGGTTAAGCGACAACCCTGCTCTGTTGGGTGTTACTCATTAGAGATAGAGTCAGTAGTACTCTAGAATGAGTTGAGAGTAATAATAGATATGAGCGCGTATTTGTTAGTGAATATAAATTTTGTTTTATATTGTGTTGACTTATCGGTTGATTGTTTATAGATTCTGGTTGGTGCAGTCTAGCTAACTGTTATCGATAGGAGTTTCTAAACTCTTAAACAAGGTAAAATGACACAGTATTGTTTTAAATAGGGTAAATGAAATAATTTTTCCCAAAACTATTTTTGTATAGAAAAGAAATGATTTTCTATGAATTATCATAGTATATGGATGCTTAGTTGTTAGGAAGTGATAACATTGAAATATTATCATTATTATATGGAAAGTGAATCAGAAATAATGGTATAACCAAAGATTTGAAGATAAATTCATTTAACAAATGAAATTTATAAATACGAATTGAAAAGATAAGGAAATAAATTCATATACAAATGGAATTTGTAAATATAAATTGTAATGAGATTTATAATTAAAATAGAATTCCGGAGAGAATATTTGAAAATAAATTCATTAATGGAATAATAAATGAATTGATAACTTATACAATTTGAATTTTGATAGAATAAATTTAACTTAAAGGATGGAGTTAAATTAAAGTGAGTATAAGTGAATCAATTAAATAAAGTGAAAATTGATTTGTAATAAAATTCAAATTGTAAAGAAATGAATTTGTGAGTGAACAAATGAAGCTACATTTGTAAATGAATGAATCGGAAAATGAATAATGAAATGCATTGAATTCAAGTAAATAAACCTGATAATTTATTAATTCATGAAGTAATGAATTGGAAGTTAGTTAAATTAAAGTTGAGTTGTGAACTAAATTTAAAATGGGTTGAATTTGCAAATAAATTCAAGTAAGCAGAAATTAATTGTAATTTCCTTGTTATTGATAAAATGAGTTCACGATGAATTGAATATGGAAGTTGAAATTCAAAATAAATAAGTTAATGTACTAATTGAATTGAATTAGTAAATGGAATAAATTCGGTAAATGAAAACCAATCAAAGGAAATAAATTGAGAATTGTTTATGGAAAATAAAATAAACATAAATGATAAACTTGAGTTTTGATTTGAAATAGCTTAAGTAAATATTGGACAGTAACTCAAATTTAAGTGAAGCTTTGAAATGGTTAAATGGAAACTTAGTTGACTAATAAGTTGAAATGCGAAATTGAATAGTGATAAATGTATAACTTCAGTAATGAAGTGAAAATAAATACAAGAAGTGTATATAAATATTTGCATTGTTGTTGTCGAGTTTTGTACGATGGTTTTGAACAAATCGAATGGTTTTGTGAATATGGAATGCAAGTTAAATTGAATGAAATCATTTAGTTGCATGAATATTAACGAATCTGAATAGAAAGAATTGTCTTTTGATAAAAACGAAATTGTATAAATTCTATGAGTTAATAAAAGCAAATAGAAATTGATTTTTGTATCAATTGAAATAGATATGAGTTAGATTCACTTAGAAATGAATTGAATGTAAGAAAGTGAGTTGTTAATCATTTGAATTGAATAGAAATTTAATGTGAATTAGATAGAAGCGATTTAAGTTGTATTGGAATTTTATAAATTGCTAATGGAATTTATTTTGAATACATTGTTAATGAAATTATGTATTTGTTATTGAAATAAGTGAATTGTTAAATAGATTTCCTATATTTGTCACTTACCTGTTTAAATTGAGTAAGTGCAGGTGTTTGGAAGCCGTTTAGCTGCATTTTGATTTCGTGAAATGCTTAAAAAAATAATCGCTTTGCTTAAAAATGCTAAAGGTACGCCTACGCAATAAAAATAGGAAATATGAACTGTTTTTCTGCTTTTCCGACCGAGTGGGTCGATGTATATATATTTATATCTTTTGTCAAATTGCAAAAGCTCCTCCGTACAAAGGAGACTCCGCCAAAATTTTCTGAAAATTTTAGGAGTTAGAAAAAAATTTGGAATTTTTGAAATTTTTTCACTAACGACAGAAGATTTAAAAATTGGGAATTGAGATAAAAGTGAATAAAACTCAATATTTGAAATTAGAAGATGAATCGAATTCAAGTAAAATTCGAGATGAAATTCTGAATGAAACTTTTGGAAATAAAAGTATTGAGATTTGAAATGAATTCACATAAAATTAAAATTGTCAATTGAATTCAAATAGAATTGAAAATGCAAAGTTGAATGGAAATGAATATATAATTTTGTTTGTAAAGTGAAAATAGATAATTATATTTAACTTAAGAAATGAAAGAATGGTGGAATTCTTAAGTAAAATGGGTATTGGGAAATCCAATATGTAAATTTGGACATTATTGTTCAGTAAATTATACAGGAGTATAAAGGAAAACGGAATTGGATTTTAATTTCGAAGATAAATTTGAAATTGCTCGGCAAAGGTATGTATTTGAATTTCAATATGAAATTTGATGAGATTCTGGTTTTGCCACTTGGCATTTTGTTTTCTTTTGAGATCTGAGAGTCCGTAGGGACGTTTTGTAGTAGTACCGAGCTAGCCGCGTAAAGGAGACGCTGGCGAAATTTTTCGGGAATTTAGAGTGTTAGAAAATTTTTGAGAAATTTTGGACAATTTAAAATTTGAATTCGAATTTAAATTTGAATTGTGAAGTAAAATGAAGTTGTTTGAAACTATGAAAGTGTTTGGAAAGTTAGTTAAAGTGATGACAAATCTTTAATAAAAAGATTTGGGTTTGAAAATTTGTTAAAACTAATTGGATTTAAGAAAATAGTTAACGGGTATTGGATTATTCTTCTTTACTTGTAATTTCGGGACGAAATTCTTTTAAGGGGGAAGATTGTAACGACCTTGAAATTTTGATATTGGAAATTAGGATATTTGTAACAACCCGCATATCTATCGATTCTATATTTAAATATTTTATTTAAATATTTTATCGTTAGTCGGATGTTAGTCCGAAAAGCTACTTTTTGCATACGGTCAAATTAGGACTCGAGACCACCCCCATTGAGTTCAAAATGACGTTTGCGATCTTTTTGAGTGTAAACTTCGATATGTTTGGAGATAGTGAAATTTTCAACACTTTTTCCCGCCTTTGACTTTGGTTTGGACTGCACCCCTTTAGTTCAGCCCAACCATCTTCCTCACTCTATCAAGACACTTGAAGCTTTCTCAAAAATGGTGGTGGGAAGTGGAAATTAAAACTCCAAACACAAATTCCATTGCAAATCCGAGATTCAACATCAAATTCACGTGAAGACCATTGATTCAAGCTTGTTGGTGTTCTTGCTTTGCTCTCAAATCTCCATCTTCATCAAATTCCGTGAAAAGGTGAGATTTTTGATCTCACATCTTGCCTATATCTATCTTGGACTGTTGGGAATGGTTCCCTATCATTTTAGCATCAGCATTTGCATTTGGTTTGGATTGGATTTGCGAAAAACTTCAATTTTCAGCGTTTTGGTGATTTTTCTGGCCTTAAGTCGTTCTGGCCTTCGCTGAGTCGTCCACGAGTTAAGCCTAAGTCGTGAGTCGTTCACGAGTTAAGGGCTTAAGTCGCGCGCGTGCATTTCTGTTCGCCTGGCCTGAGTCGTTCGCGAGTTAACTCCTTGAGTCGTTCGCGAGATAACTCCTTGAGTCGTTCACGAGTTAAAGGCCTGAGTCGTTCTGGGTGTTCTGCCTTCGCTAGGTCTTTCGCGAGTTAAGTGATAAGTCGTAGCTCGTATGGCTCTTAAGTCCTAGGTCGTTGGCTTTTAAACTGTTAAGTCGTATGACCTTAAGTCGTAGGTCGTCCCCGAGTTAAGACTTAAGTCGTTGCCTTCTGCTATCTCGTCCTGGCTTAGGTCGTACTGAGATAAGTCGTTAGGTCGTATAGACCTTAGCTCGTAGCTCGTATTTGAGCTTAAGTCGTTAAGTCGTATTGACTTTAAGTCGTTCGCGAGATAAGCAAGTACTAAGTCGTTCGCGATTTAAAACCTTAAGTCGTAGGTCGTCTCCGACCTTGTCCTTAGCCTTGTTAGGTCGCGTGAACTCATAGGTCGTATGAACTACTTTTTCTTAGGTCGTTGGACCTTCTTAACTCGTTAGGTCGAAGACCCTTAAACTGTTAGGTCGCGTACCTTCTTAGGTCGCGCATCCCACTTAGGTCGCAGAACCCTCTTAAGTCGTAACTCGTTCGCGAGTTAGCACTTGGTCGTTTTGACCTGTTTTCCCATAGGTCGTTCGACCTGTTCTTCTGCTAGGTCGCAAGGCATTCTTCCCTTAAGTCGTAAGTCGCTTGCCTCCCTTAAGTCGTAAGTCTCTTATCCCTTAAGTCGTAAGTCGCTTGCCTCCCTTAAGTCGTAAGTCGTTCGCGAGTTAGTACTTGGTCGTTTGACCTGTTCTTCTGCTAGCTCGCGTGGCATTCTTCCCTTAGGTCGTTTGGCTTCTCGAGACCGCTTGCCTTCACTAGGTCGTACCGTGACGGGGCGCTGCCCCGCACCCCGCCGTGGGCGCTGCCCCCTAGACCCCCGCGACCTGACCGGGCAGGTCGAACCCCGTATTACTCTGCGTAGGCAATCTTTTCTGAAAAGCATTCATCAGAACTTCCACTTTGATGCATTGTAAGCTGATTTTCTTGGATTTTATTCACGTCTCCGAATGTGAATTTTTGTGATAGATTGTTCCAACAATCGATTTATGACTTGTCACTTTAAAGATATATGAAGGTTTCAATACTAATAGTAAATATCAAAACTCTTTCATCAAAGCCATTTCAACACTATTTTAAATATCTAAAGTTCGTTTTCTCAAACCGATTTTCAATCTACTAGTATATACAAGCCTTTACTTCACTCGAATGAGAAATCGACTTAAACGACTTAGTAAAACGAGTGGTATGAAACGCTTGCGTTCACTTCGTCGGTTAGCTCTTGGACTTGTTCGATTGAACCCTTTTCGTGACAATTTCATAGTGAAGATTTACAGCTTGTTCGTAAATATTTAAGTTAAGCAAGTGGTTATGGGACATGAAGCTAAACTCATATATTTACTAGCTTGGTGTGATTGACACTTCTCGCTGATCATGATGATCATTTTATGATTTAGACTAGCAATTGTGCGATGTCTCTTTGTTTGCAAGGTAAGACTAGACCGCAATAGTGTGATTCCGACTCACACACATCTCTTTGTCCGCAAGGTTAGTCTAGGCCGCAGTAGTGTGATTCCGACTCACACATATCTTTATGTTTGCGAGGTTAGGCTAGACACCACTTGTGTGATTCCATTCACACATACCTTTCTGCTTTTTGGTTAGCCTAGGCCTCAATCAGTGTGATTCCGACTCACACATATGGGGTAGCTCCCCATGGTCTTCGGACCATCATGTGATAGGCCTCTTTCTCTTTTTATGATTTCTGGATTTCTTGTTTGATTTCTGGATTTTTATGTCATTGACTTGTTATGAGTACAAGTTTAGGGTATGATGCCCTCTTTGGATCTTTGAGAAGATTCTCGTGATATTGATCATTTTTCATCGGTTGATCTCCTGTTGATCATCATTTTCATACTTATAGTAGTATGTCACTATGGATATTCTATGTTTATGCCATATCTTTTATTATATATCATGTCATCTGATATTTATAGTTAGACTGATCCGTTTATTATTTTCTTAAATAATACTCGGGTCAGACCGAGATGTTACAGGTGCTTCTGCTTGACTTCCTTCCGGGATTTGCTACTCTGACTTTTGGCTGACTATTTAGTTTAGCAGTTTTTGTTGTATACACTCGAGATATGGACTCATAGTTGTATTCTTTTTTGTATAGCACAGGTTGCTATTCTTTTGTATTATTGTGGAACTTTTTGACCACTACTCTGATGTACACTTTCATGTGTTAGATATATATTCATATCTTCTTCCGCCTTTGTGATATGGATGTCTGTGACTGCTTTGTGTTATGTTTATTTCTATGTTTGTTTCCGAAGATTATTTTATAGCCACCGTGTGATAATCAATTACATGGATGGTCGCTCCTCAACAGCCTTATTCTCCGTGCTAGTTGACAGCACTACATCGTAGTGTCCTTGGCTAGCGTGGGTATTGAGGTGGGGCGTCACAGCTTGGTATCAGAGCCAAACTTCGGAACAATGTAGAATAACTTAACAAGGATCATCGTCCTAAGTCCACCTTAGGAGTTGTGCTTCAGGATTTAGTTCGAGTCTTCGAACCGACTTATCCTGTTTTCTTTATGATTCCTTATTTCATCATTCAAGATTGCTTGATGTTCATTGGTGAATAACCTTCTTCTTTCTCTTCTTTCTTTGTAAAGGAAGAGGATGTCAAGACCAGGCCGTCCCAGAGCTGGAACATCTGCTGCTGCTCCTCGAGATGGAGTTTTTATGACAACTCAACAGCTTCTTGAATTAGTGACGAATGCACAAGCAGCTGGAACTAACCCGGAACCTACTCACCCAAAGTCGGGATTTGCACGGTTGTGCAGCGATTACACCAATTTGGGTGGGAAGCCCTTCAAAGGTTCCGAGCCTATTATCGAGGTTCAAGCTTGGTTAAAATCATGTGATCGAATCTTCTCTCGCATGAACCTTGTCGATCTACACCGAGTTCAAGTGGCTTCAAGTATGCTCCAAGAGAGGGCATTGGATTGGTATGAACTCCTTACATCCGAAATTAATGAAGCGGACCTCTCCTGGGAGCACTTCCGGGAACGCTTCGAATCGAAATTCGTACCCGAGGCTGAAAAGGTAACTCTGGCTCGGCGATTTATTGACCTTGTTCAAGGTCAGGCTTCTGTGGCGGATTACGTCGCATCATTCGAATCCCTTTCCAAATATGGGGTCGAATATATAAATTCTCCACTAAAGAAGAACCAGAGGTTCGTTTACGGCTTAAACAAAAGCCTCAAGAAGCCACTACTTTTGAAGTTAGAAGTTTCTTTCGACCAAATTGTAGATATCGCTCTTCGCCTTGAAGAGGCTGATAAAGAAAGTGATGTTGAAGTAGTAGCTTCCAAACCCAGCTTTAACAACAAAAAGAGGCCCAACAAATTTAAAGGCCCTTACCCCAACAAAAAGGGTAAGCAAGCGATTCCTTCTGCAAAGGCTCCTTCTCCTAATGACGCGAGATGCTTCAACTGTGGATCTGGGGATCATTATGCGAACAAGTGTTCAAAGCCCAAATCTTGTCGCTATTGTAAAAGCCCAGATCATTTTATACATCAATGCCTCAAACGTGAAGGCAAGAAGGAGGGAAAGTTGAATGTGGCTAAAGCCCCTGGCAACACATCTCGTGGCCAAGGTATTTCTCATTCTGTCCTTGATGGCATTATATTATTTCATGATCAACCTATTAGAGTTCTCTTTGATACGGGTGCATCCCATTCTTTTATATCAAAGGAACTTGTCGATACTTTTTCTTTAAGTGTTACTGCTTTAATGACTTCATTAAGAATTGCGAATCCGGTTGGTGGATCCGCAACTCTTAGTTTACTTTGTAAAGACGTAGAGATTATTTTATGTGATTTTTCTTTCCTAGCCGATTTGCATGTCATGCGTTACTTAGGCTTTGGAATGATTTTGGGTATGGATTGGCTTACTCGTTATGAAGCTCATATCCTATGTCCTGAGCGGACCATTTATCTCCATCATCCGCAGTCTGTTAATCAGATTTCTATTATTCTTAAAGATTCAAATTCCGCTTTAGTTGCATCATTATATTCTTTAAATCCTCGTGATGATGACAATGATGATGAGGAGGATGTCATTTCTCGTATTCGCATCGTTCGTGAATTTTCCGACATCTTTGAGCCCGTTTTAGGATTACCACCTAAACGAGCAATTGAGTTCAAAATTAATCTTTTACCTGGAGCTCAACCTATTACTCGTCCTCCTTATCGCATGTCTAATAAGGAGAATGAAGAGATGCGCAAACAACTATCCGAGTTGGAGACGAAGCAACTTATTCGCTCTAGTTCCTCGCCTTGGGGAGCTTCAGCTATTTTCGTAAGTAAGTCCGATGGTACACTTAGGCTTTGCGTTGACTACCGCAAGCTTAATGATCTTACTATTAAGAATAAATATCCATTGCCTCGGATTGATGATCTGTTTGATCAACTTAGTGGGGCTAGAGTCTTTTCACAACTGGACTTGGCTACCGGTTTCCATCAGCTTCGTATTGCAGAGGATAGTATTCCTTTGACTTCGTTCCGTACGCGTTATGGATCTTATGAATGGCTAGTTATGCCATTCGGTTTAACGAATGCTCCGGCTTATTTCGTTGACCTTATGAATAGAGTTTTCAAAGATTTCCTCGATCGGTTTGTTCTCATCTTTATTGATGATATTCTTGTGTATTCTAAAACCGAGGAGGAACACGAAAAGCATCTTCAAATTGTATTGGAAACTCTTAGGAGCAATCAACTAAAAGCAAAATTTTCTAAATGTCATTTTTGGCAATCTAGTGTGAAATTTCTCGGTCATATTATTTCTGAATCCGGAATATCAGTGGATCCTTCAAAGATTGAAGCGATTCAAAATTGGAAGAGACCGGAGAGCGTGACTGAAATACGTAGCTTTCTCGGATTGGCAGGTTATTACCGCCGTTTTATAAAAGACTTTTCTAAGATTGCCGTACCTCTTACTGGCTTAACAAAGAAAGGTGTTAAATACATTTGGTCAGACAAATGTGAAACTTCTTTTCAGAAATTAAAAGAACTCCTTTCTGATGCTCCTATTCTTATTATTCCCGAGGGGAATCTAGACTTTGTCGTTTATACTGATGCTAGTCGCGTTGGTTTGGGTGCCGTTCTTATGCAAAAAGAACGTGTTATTGCTTATGCTTCTAGGCAATTGAAGCCGGCTGAGACTAGATATGCCACACATGATTTAGAACTCGCGGCTATCGTTTTCGCCCTTCGAATTTGGCGACATTATCTTTTGGGAGAAAAGTTTATACTTTATACTGATCATAAGTCTTTGAAATATTTATTTTCTCAAAAGGAACTTAATTTGCGTCAACAGCGTTGGCTCGAATTTCTTGCCTCTTATGATCTTGACATTCTTTATACTCCCGGAAAGGGGAATCGTGTTGCCGACGCACTTAGTCGAAAACAACAAGCGGTTGTTTCCATGATGATATCTGAATGGAACGATCTCGAACTTTTATCCACTTGTGAAATTCGAGATCGCGTTTCCGATTTGTGTTCATCTCTTGTTTTATGTAGCCTTGAGGCTCGTCCTTCTTTATTAGACCGCATTCTTGAAGCTCAACAGCTAGATCCTGAATTGGCTTTGCTTGGCCAAAATCTTAAGGATAAAACCGATATTGAAGGTTTGAAAGACTTTGATATCGACTCTCGTGGCGGCATTCGAAAATTTGGTAGACTTATCGTACCAAATATTAGTGATCTTCGTAGAGACGTTCTAGAAGATTCTCATCGTTCCAAGTATTCCATTCATCCCGGTAGCAGTAAAATGTACGCTGATATGAAGCGACTTTATTATTGGGAGGGAATGAAATCTGATATCGCTAACTTTGTTAAGTGTTGCATGACTTGCCAACTTGTTAAGGCTGAACATCAAAGGCCCGGTGGGTTATTGCAACCATTGGAGATTCCAGTATGGAAGTGGGATCAAATTTCCATGGATTTTATAGATGGCCTTCCCCGTTCTCGTTCGGGTCATAATAGCTTATGGGTAATTGTTGATAGACTTACTAAATCCGCCCATTTTATTCCTGTTCGGTCAAACCGAACCGTTCCTCTTCTGGCCAAACTCTTTGTCAAAGAAATTGTTAAACTGCATGGAGTTCCTTCTTCCATTGTTAGTGATCGGGATCCATTGTTTACTAGTGGATTCTGGAAGAGTCTTCAAAAAGCTTTGGGAACGAAGCTTAATTTTAGCACCGCTTATCACCCCCAGTCCGATGGACAAACTGAGCGTGTGAATCAAACACTTGAAGATCTTCTTCGTGCTTGTGTTCTTGACTTTGGTGGAAGTTGGGAAGATCATATTTCACTTGTTGAATTTTCCTACAATAACAGCTTCCAATCTAGTATTGGTATGGCTCCTTTCGAGGCACTTTATGGAAGGCCATGCCGATCTCCTTCTTGTTGGCTTGAGGCCGGTGAGAAACTGGTTTTAGGACCAGACTTTATTCGAGATTCCACAGAAAAGATTGAACTTATTCGACATAGGATGAAAGAAGCCCAGAGTAGACAAAAATCCTATGCCGACAACCGAAGAAGGAAATTAGAATTTTCTGTTGGTGATCTTGTATTTATTCGTGTTTCACCAATGAAGGGTGTTGTACGTTTCAGTCGATCGGGAAAGTTAGCGCCTCGATATATTGGGCCATTTCCTATCACCGAGCGTATTGGTTCCATGGCTTACCGCCTTTCATTACCGGCTCAGTTTTCTGCTATGCATGACGTGTTTCACGTCTCTCAATTACGGAAGTGCCTTCGGGATTCCGATTCTACTCTTGAGCCCGGTGTTGTGGAAGAGATTGAAGTTTCACCTAATTTAACTTATGAGCAGCATCCTGTTCGAATTATTGCTTCGGAGATTAAACGGCTTCGAAATAAAGATGTTCCGCTTGTTAAAGTTCAATGGTCCTCAAATCCTAAGGATTGCTCTTGGGAAACTAGAGAATTCATCGAGCGTACACATCCGGAATTACTTTCTCATGCTCTTTGAGGTAAACTTTTTAATTCCAATTTCTTTTGTGTTAATATGCTTTTATGGTTGTTACTTTTTATTTCCACCATATATATTGCGAGGACGCAATTTCTTTAAGGAGGGGAGTCTGTAACAACCCGCATATCTATCGATTCTATATTTAAATATTTTATTTAAATATTTTATCGTTAGTCGGATGTTAGTCCGAAAAGCTACTTTTTGCATACGGTCAAATTAGGACTCGAGACCACCCCCATTGAGTTCAAAATGACGTTTGCGATCTTTTTGAGTGTAAACTTCGATATGTTTGGAGATAGTGAAATTTTCAACACTTTTTCCCGCCTTTGACTTTGGTTTGGACTGCACCCCTTTAGTTCAGCCCAACCATCTTCCTCACTCTATCAAGACACTTGAAGCTTTCTCAAAAATGGTGGTGGGAAGTGGAAATTAAAACTCCAAACACAAATTCCATTGCAAATCCGAGATTCAACATCAAATTCACGTGAAGACCATTGATTCAAGCTTGTTGGTGTTCTTGCTTTGCTCTCAAATCTCCATCTTCATCAAATTCCGTGAAAAGGTGAGATTTTTGATCTCACATCTTGCCTATATCTATCTTGGACTGTTGGGAATGGTTCCCTATCATTTTAGCATCAGCATTTGCATTTGGTTTGGATTGGATTGGCGAAAAACTTCAATTTTCAGCGTTTTGGTGATTTTTCTGGCCTTAAGTCGTTCTGGCCTTCGCTGAGTCGTCCACGAGTTAAGCCTAAGTCGTGAGTCGTTCACGAGTTAAGGGCTTAAGTCGCGCGCGTGCATTTCTGTTCGCCTGGCCTGAGTCGTTCGCGAGTTAACTCCTTGAGTCGTTCGCGAGATAACTCCTTGAGTCGTTCACGAGTTAAAGGCCTGAGTCGTTCTGGGTGTTCTGCCTTCGCTAGGTCTTTCGCGAGTTAAGTGATAAGTCGTAGCTCGTATGGCTCTTAAGTCCTAGGTCGTTGGCTTTTAAACTGTTAAGTCGTATGACCTTAAGTCGTAGGTCGTCCCCGAGTTAAGACTTAAGTCGTTGCCTTCTGCTATCTCGTCCTGGCTTAGGTCGTACTGAGATAAGTCGTTAGGTCGTATAGACCTTAGCTCGTAGCTCGTATTTGAGCTTAAGTCGTTAAGTCGTATTGACTTTAAGTCGTTCGCGAGATAAGCAAGTACTAAGTCGTTCGCGATTTAAAACCTTAAGTCGTAGGTCGTCTCCGACCTTGTCCTTAGCCTTGTTAGGTCGCGTGAACTCATAGGTCGTATGAACTACTTTTTCTTAGGTCGTTGGACCTTCTTAACTCGTTAGGTCGAAGACCCTTAAACTGTTAGGTCGCGTACCTTCTTAGGTCGCGCATCCCACTTAGGTCGCAGAACCCTCTTAAGTCGTAACTCGTTCGCGAGTTAGCACTTGGTCGTTTTGACCTGTTTTCCCATAGGTCGTTCGACCTGTTCTTCTGCTAGGTCGCAAGGCATTCTTCCCTTAAGTCGTAAGTCGCTTGCCTCCCTTAAGTCGTAAGTCTCTTATCCCTTAAGTCGTAAGTCGCTTGCCTCCCTTAAGTCGTAAGTCGTTCGCGAGTTAGTACTTGGTCGTTTGACCTGTTCTTCTGCTAGCTCGCGTGGCATTCTTCCCTTAGGTCGTTTGGCTTCTCGAGACCGCTTGCCTTCACTAGGTCGTACCGTGACGGGGCGCTGCCCCGCACCCCGCCGTGGGCGCTGCCCCCTAGACCCCCGCGACCTGACCGGGCAGGTCGAACCCCGTATTACTCTGCGTAGGCAATCTTTTCTGAAAAGCATTCATCAGAACTTCCACTTTGATGCATTGTAAGCTGATTTTCTTGGATTTTATTCACGTCTCCGAATGTGAATTTTTGTGATAGATTGTTCCAACAATCGATTTATGACTTGTCACTTTAAAGATATATGAAGGTTTCAATACTAATAGTAAATATCAAAACTCTTTCATCAAAGCCATTTCAACACTATTTTAAATATCTAAAGTTCGTTTTCTCAAACCGATTTTCAATCTACTAGTATATACAAGCCTTTACTTCACTCGAATGAGAAATCGACTTAAACGACTTAGTAAAACGAGTGGTATGAAACGCTTGCGTTCACTTCGTCGGTTAGCTCTTGGACTTGTTCGATTGAACCCTTTTCGTGACAATTTCATAGTGAAGATTTACAGCTTGTTCGTAAATATTTAAGTTAAGCAAGTGGTTATGGGACATGAAGCTAAACTCATATATTTACTAGCTTGGTGTGATTGACACTTCTCGCTGATCATGATGATCATTTTATGATTTAGACTAGCAATTGTGCGATGTCTCTTTGTTTGCAAGGTAAGACTAGACCGCAATAGTGTGATTCCGACTCACACACATCTCTTTGTCCGCAAGGTTAGTCTAGGCCGCAGTAGTGTGATTCCGACTCACACATATCTTTATGTTTGCGAGGTTAGGCTAGACACCACTTGTGTGATTCCATTCACACATACCTTTCTGCTTTTTGGTTAGCCTAGGCCTCAATCAGTGTGATTCCGACTCACACATATGGGGTAGCTCCCCATGGTCTTCGGACCATCATGTGATAGGCCTCTTTCTCTTTTTATGATTTCTGGATTTCTTGTTTGATTTCTGGATTTTTATGTCATTGACTTGTTATGAGTACAAGTTTAGGGTATGATGCCCTCTTTGGATCTTTGAGAAGATTCTCGTGATATTGATCATTTTTCATCGGTTGATCTCCTGTTGATCATCATTTTCATACTTATAGTAGTATGTCACTATGGATATTCTATGTTTATGCCATATCTTTTATTATATATCATGTCATCTGATATTTATAGTTAGACTGATCCGTTTATTATTTTCTTAAATAATACTCGGGTCAGACCGAGATGTTACAGGTGCTTCTGCTTGACTTCCTTCCGGGATTTGCTACTCTGACTTTTGGCTGACTATTTAGTTTAGCAGTTTTTGTTGTATACACTCGAGATATGGACTCATAGTTGTATTCTTTTTTGTATAGCACAGGTTGCTATTCTTTTGTATTATTGTGGAACTTTTTGACCACTACTCTGATGTACACTTTCATGTGTTAGATATATATTCATATCTTCTTCCGCCTTTGTGATATGGATGTCTGTGACTGCTTTGTGTTATGTTTATTTCTATGTTTGTTTCCGAAGATTATTTTATAGCCACCGTGTGATAATCAATTACATGGATGGTCGCTCCTCAACAGCCTTATTCTCCGTGCTAGTTGACAGCACTACATCGTAGTGTCCTTGGCTAGCGTGGGTATTGAGGTGGGGCGTCACAGCTTGGTATCAGAGCCAAACTTCGGAACAATGTAGAATAACTTAACAAGGATCATCGTCCTAAGTCCACCTTAGGAGTTGTGCTTCAGGATTTAGTTCGAGTCTTCGAACCGACTTATCCTGTTTTCTTTATGATTCCTTATTTCATCATTCAAGATTGCTTGATGTTCATTGGTGAATAACCTTCTTCTTTCTCTTCTTTCTTTGTAAAGGAAGAGGATGTCAAGACCAGGCCGTCCCAGAGCTGGAACATCTGCTGCTGCTCCTCGAGATGGAGTTTTTATGACAACTCAACAGCTTCTTGAATTAGTGACGAATGCACAAGCAGCTGGAACTAACCCGGAACCTACTCACCCAAAGTCGGGATTTGCACGGTTGTGCAGCGATTACACCAATTTGGGTGGGAAGCCCTTCAAAGGTTCCGAGCCTATTATCGAGGTTCAAGCTTGGTTAAAATCATGTGATCGAATCTTCTCTCGCATGAACCTTGTCGATCTGCACCGAGTTCAAGTGGCTTCAAGTATGCTCCAAGAGAGGGCATTGGATTGGTATGAACTCCTTACATCCGAAATTAATGAAGCGGACCTCTCCTGGGAGCACTTCCGGGAACGCTTCGAATCGAAATTCGTACCCGAGGCTGAAAAGGTAACTCTGGCTCGGCGATTTATTGACCTTGTTCAAGGTCAGGCTTCTGTGGCGGATTACGTCGCATCATTCGAATCCCTTTCCAAATATGGGGTCGAATATATAAATACTCCACTAAAGAAGAACCAGAGGTTCGTTTACGGCTTAAACAAAAGCCTCAAGAAGCCACTACTTTTGAAGTTAGAAGTTTCTTTCGACCAAATTGTAGATATCGCTCTTCGCCTTGAAGAGGCTGATAAAGAAAGTGATGTTGAAGTAGTAGCTTCCAAACCCAGCTTTAACAACAAAAAGAGGCCCAACAAATTTAAAGGCCCTTACCCCAACAAAAAGGGTAAGCAAGCGATTCCTTCTGCAAAGGCTCCTTCTCCTAATGACGCGAGATGCTTCAACTGTGGATCTGGGGATCATTATGCGAACAAGTGTTCAAAGCCCAAATCTTGTCGCTATTGTAAAAGCCCAGATCATTTTATACATCAATGCCTCAAACGTGAAGGCAAGAAGGAGGGAAAGTTGAATGTGGCTAAAGCCCCTGGCAACACATCTCGTGGCCAAGGTATTTCTCATTCTGTCCTTGATGGCATTATATTATTTCATGATCAACCTATTAGAGTTCTCTTTGATACGGGTGCATCCCATTCTTTTATATCAAAGGAACTTGTCGATACTTTTTCTTTAAGTGTTACTGCTTTAATGACTTCATTAAGAATTGCGAATCCGGTTGGTGGATCCGCAACTCTTAGTTTACTTTGTAAAGACGTAGAGATTATTTTATGTGATTTTTCTTTCCTAGCCGATTTGCATGTCATGCGTTACTTAGGCTTTGGAATGATTTTGGGTATGGATTGGCTTACTCGTTATGAAGCTCATATCCTATGTCCTGAGCGGACCATTTATCTCCATCATCCGCAGTCTGTTAATCAGATTTCTATTATTCTTAAAGATTCAAATTCCGCTTTAGTTGCATCATTATATTCTTTAAATCCTCGTGATGATGACAATGATGATGAGGAGGATGTCATTTCTCGTATTCGCATCGTTCGTGAATTTTCCGACATCTTTGAGCCCGTTTTAGGATTACCACCTAAACGAGCAATTGAGTTCAAAATTAATCTTTTACCTGGAGCTCAACCTATTACTCGTCCTCCTTATCGCATGTCTAATAAGGAGAATGAAGAGATGCGCAAACAACTATCCGAGTTGGAGACGAAGCAACTTATTCGCTCTAGTTCCTCGCCTTGGGGAGCTTCAGCTATTTTCGTAAGTAAGTCCGATGGTACACTTAGGCTTTGCGTTGACTACCGCAAGCTTAATGATCTTACTATTAAGAATAAATATCCATTGCCTCGGATTGATGATCTGTTTGATCAACTTAGTGGGGCTAGAGTCTTTTCACAACTGGACTTGGCTACCGGTTTCCATCAGCTTCGTATTGCAGAGGATAGTATTCCTTTGACTTCGTTCCGTACGCGTTATGGATCTTATGAATGGCTAGTTATGCCATTCGGTTTAACGAATGCTCCGGCTTATTTCGTTGACCTTATGAATAGAGTTTTCAAAGATTTCCTCGATCGGTTTGTTCTCATCTTTATTGATGATATTCTTGTGTATTCTAAAACCGAGGAGGAACACGAAAAGCATCTTCAAATTGTATTGGAAACTCTTAGGAGCAATCAACTAAAAGCAAAATTTTCTAAATGTCATTTTTGGCAATCTAGTGTGAAATTTCTCGGTCATATTATTTCTGAATCCGGAATATCAGTGGATCCTTCAAAGATTGAAGCGATTCAAAATTGGAAGAGACCGGAGAGCGTGACTGAAATACGTAGCTTTCTCGGATTGGCAGGTTATTACCGCCGTTTTATAAAAGACTTTTCTAAGATTGCCGTACCTCTTACTGGCTTAACAAAGAAAGGTGTTAAATACATTTGGTCAGACAAATGTGAAACTTCTTTTCAGAAATTAAAAGAACTCCTTTCTGATGCTCCTATTCTTATTATTCCCGAGGGGAATCTAGACTTTGTCGTTTATACTGATGCTAGTCGCGTTGGTTTGGGTGCCGTTCTTATGCAAAAAGAACGTGTTATTGCTTATGCTTCTAGGCAATTGAAGCCGGCTGAGACTAGATATGCCACACATGATTTAGAACTCGCGGCTATCGTTTTCGCCCTTCGAATTTGGCGACATTATCTTTTGGGAGAAAAGTTTATACTTTATACTGATCATAAGTCTTTGAAATATTTATTTTCTCAAAAGGAACTTAATTTGCGTCAACAGCGTTGGCTCGAATTTCTTGCCTCTTATGATCTTGACATTCTTTATACTCCCGGAAAGGGGAATCGTGTTGCCGACGCACTTAGTCGAAAACAACAAGCGGTTGTTTCCATGATGATATCTGAATGGAACGATCTCGAACTTTTATCCACTTGTGAAATTCGAGATCGCGTTTCCGATTTGTGTTCATCTCTTGTTTTATGTAGCCTTGAGGCTCGTCCTTCTTTATTAGACCGCATTCTTGAAGCTCAACAGCTAGATCCTGAATTGGCTTTGCTTGGCCAAAATCTTAAGGATAAAACCGATATTGAAGGTTTGAAAGACTTTGATATCGACTCTCGTGGCGGCATTCGAAAATTTGGTAGACTTATCGTACCAAATATTAGTGATCTTCGTAGAGACGTTCTAGAAGATTCTCATCGTTCCAAGTATTCCATTCATCCCGGTAGCAGTAAAATGTACGCTGATATGAAGCGACTTTATTATTGGGAGGGAATGAAATCTGATATCGCTAACTTTGTTAAGTGTTGCATGACTTGCCAACTTGTTAAGGCTGAACATCAAAGGCCCGGTGGGTTATTGCAACCATTGGAGATTCCAGTATGGAAGTGGGATCAAATTTCCATGGATTTTATAGATGGCCTTCCCCGTTCTCGTTCGGGTCATAATAGCTTATGGGTAATTGTTGATAGACTTACTAAATCCGCCCATTTTATTCCTGTTCGGTCAAACCGAACCGTTCCTCTTCTGGCCAAACTCTTTGTCAAAGAAATTGTTAAACTGCATGGAGTTCCTTCTTCCATTGTTAGTGATCGGGATCCATTGTTTACTAGTGGATTCTGGAAGAGTCTTCAAAAAGCTTTGGGAACGAAGCTTAATTTTAGCACCGCTTATCACCCCCAGTCCGATGGACAAACTGAGCGTGTGAATCAAACACTTGAAGATCTTCTTCGTGCTTGTGTTCTTGACTTTGGTGGAAGTTGGGAAGATCATATTTCACTTGTTGAATTTTCCTACAATAACAGCTTCCAATCTAGTATTGGTATGGCTCCTTTCGAGGCACTTTATGGAAGGCCATGCCGATCTCCTTCTTGTTGGCTTGAGGCCGGTGAGAAACTGGTTTTAGGACCAGACTTTATTCGAGATTCCACAGAAAAGATTGAACTTATTCGACATAGGATGAAAGAAGCCCAGAGTAGACAAAAATCCTATGCCGACAACCGAAGAAGGAAATTAGAATTTTCTGTTGGTGATCTTGTATTTATTCGTGTTTCACCAATGAAGGGTGTTGTACGTTTCAGTCGATCGGGAAAGTTAGCGCCTCGATATATTGGGCCATTTCCTATCACCGAGCGTATTGGTTCCATGGCTTACCGCCTTTCATTACCGGCTCAGTTTTCTGCTATGCATGACGTGTTTCACGTCTCTCAATTACGGAAGTGCCTTCGGGATTCCGATTCTACTCTTGAGCCCGGTGTTGTGGAAGAGATTGAAGTTTCACCTAATTTAACTTATGAGCAGCATCCTGTTCGAATTATTGCTTCGGAGATTAAACGGCTTCGAAATAAAGATGTTCCGCTTGTTAAAGTTCAATGGTCCTCAAATCCTAAGGATTGCTCTTGGGAAACTAGAGAATTCATCGAGCGTACACATCCGGAATTACTTTCTCATGCTCTTTGAGGTAAACTTTTTAATTCCAATTTCTTTTGTGTTAATATGCTTTTATGGTTGTTACTTTTTATTTCCACCATATATATTGCGAGGACGCAATTTCTTTAAGGAGGGGAGTCTGTAACAACCCGCATATCTATCGATTCTATATTTAAATATTTTATTTAAATATTTTATCGTTAGTCGGATGTTAGTCCGAAAAGCTACTTTTTGCATACGGTCAAATTAGGACTCGAGACCACCCCCATTGAGTTCAAAATGACGTTTGCGATCTTTTTGAGTGTAAACTTCGATATGTTTGGAGATAGTGAAATTTTCAACACTTTTTCCCGCCTTTGACTTTGGTTTGGACTGCACCCCTTTAGTTCAGCCCAACCATCTTCCTCACTCTATCAAGACACTTGAAGCTTTCTCAAAAATGGTGGTGGGAAGTGGAAATTAAAACTCCAAACACAAATTCCATTGCAAATCCGAGATTCAACATCAAATTCACGTGAAGACCATTGATTCAAGCTTGTTGGTGTTCTTGCTTTGCTCTCAAATCTCCATCTTCATCAAATTCCGTGAAAAGGTGAGATTTTTGATCTCACATCTTGCCTATATCTATCTTGGACTGTTGGGAATGGTTCCCTATCATTTTAGCATCAGCATTTGCATTTGGTTTGGATTGGATTGGCGAAAAACTTCAATTTTCAGCGTTTTGGTGATTTTTCTGGCCTTAAGTCGTTCTGGCCTTCGCTGAGTCGTCCACGAGTTAAGCCTAAGTCGTGAGTCGTTCACGAGTTAAGGGCTTAAGTCGCGCGCGTGCATTTCTGTTCGCCTGGCCTGAGTCGTTCGCGAGTTAACTCCTTGAGTCGTTCGCGAGATAACTCCTTGAGTCGTTCACGAGTTAAAGGCCTGAGTCGTTCTGGGTGTTCTGCCTTCGCTAGGTCTTTCGCGAGTTAAGTGATAAGTCGTAGCTCGTATGGCTCTTAAGTCCTAGGTCGTTGGCTTTTAAACTGTTAAGTCGTATGACCTTAAGTCGTAGGTCGTCCCCGAGTTAAGACTTAAGTCGTTGCCTTCTGCTATCTCGTCCTGGCTTAGGTCGTACTGAGATAAGTCGTTAGGTCGTATAGACCTTAGCTCGTAGCTCGTATTTGAGCTTAAGTCGTTAAGTCGTATTGACTTTAAGTCGTTCGCGAGATAAGCAAGTACTAAGTCGTTCGCGATTTAAAACCTTAAGTCGTAGGTCGTCTCCGACCTTGTCCTTAGCCTTGTTAGGTCGCGTGAACTCATAGGTCGTATGAACTACTTTTTCTTAGGTCGTTGGACCTTCTTAACTCGTTAGGTCGAAGACCCTTAAACTGTTAGGTCGCGTACCTTCTTAGGTCGCGCATCCCACTTAGGTCGCAGAACCCTCTTAAGTCGTAACTCGTTCGCGAGTTAGCACTTGGTCGTTTTGACCTGTTTTCCCATAGGTCGTTCGACCTGTTCTTCTGCTAGGTCGCAAGGCATTCTTCCCTTAAGTCGTAAGTCGCTTGCCTCCCTTAAGTCGTAAGTCTCTTATCCCTTAAGTCGTAAGTCGCTTGCCTCCCTTAAGTCGTAAGTCGTTCGCGAGTTAGTACTTGGTCGTTTGACCTGTTCTTCTGCTAGCTCGCGTGGCATTCTTCCCTTAGGTCGTTTGGCTTCTCGAGACCGCTTGCCTTCACTAGGTCGTACCGTGACGGGGCGCTGCCCCGCACCCCGCCGTGGGCGCTGCCCCCTAGACCCCCGCGACCTGACCGGGCAGGTCGAACCCCGTATTACTCTGCGTAGGCAATCTTTTCTGAAAAGCATTCATCAGAACTTCCACTTTGATGCATTGTAAGCTGATTTTCTTGGATTTTATTCACGTCTCCGAATGTGAATTTTTGTGATAGATTGTTCCAACAATCGATTTATGACTTGTCACTTTAAAGATATATGAAGGTTTCAATACTAATAGTAAATATCAAAACTCTTTCATCAAAGCCATTTCAACACTATTTTAAATATCTAAAGTTCGTTTTCTCAAACCGATTTTCAATCTACTAGTATATACAAGCCTTTACTTCACTCGAATGAGAAATCGACTTAAACGACTTAGTAAAACGAGTGGTATGAAACGCTTGCGTTCACTTCGTCGGTTAGCTCTTGGACTTGTTCGATTGAACCCTTTTCGTGACAATTTCATAGTGAAGATTTACAGCTTGTTCGTAAATATTTAAGTTAAGCAAGTGGTTATGGGACATGAAGCTAAACTCATATATTTACTAGCTTGGTGTGATTGACACTTCTCGCTGATCATGATGATCATTTTATGATTTAGACTAGCAATTGTGCGATGTCTCTTTGTTTGCAAGGTAAGACTAGACCGCAATAGTGTGATTCCGACTCACACACATCTCTTTGTCCGCAAGGTTAGTCTAGGCCGCAGTAGTGTGATTCCGACTCACACATATCTTTATGTTTGCGAGGTTAGGCTAGACACCACTTGTGTGATTCCATTCACACATACCTTTCTGCTTTTTGGTTAGCCTAGGCCTCAATCAGTGTGATTCCGACTCACACATATGGGGTAGCTCCCCATGGTCTTCGGACCATCATGTGATAGGCCTCTTTCTCTTTTTATGATTTCTGGATTTCTTGTTTGATTTCTGGATTTTTATGTCATTGACTTGTTATGAGTACAAGTTTAGGGTATGATGCCCTCTTTGGATCTTTGAGAAGATTCTCGTGATATTGATCATTTTTCATCGGTTGATCTCCTGTTGATCATCATTTTCATACTTATAGTAGTATGTCACTATGGATATTCTATGTTTATGCCATATCTTTTATTATATATCATGTCATCTGATATTTATAGTTAGACTGATCCGTTTATTATTTTCTTAAATAATACTCGGGTCAGACCGAGATGTTACAGGTGCTTCTGCTTGACTTCCTTCCGGGATTTGCTACTCTGACTTTTGGCTGACTATTTAGTTTAGCAGTTTTTGTTGTATACACTCGAGATATGGACTCATAGTTGTATTCTTTTTTGTATAGCACAGGTTGCTATTCTTTTGTATTATTGTGGAACTTTTTGACCACTACTCTGATGTACACTTTCATGTGTTAGATATATATTCATATCTTCTTCCGCCTTTGTGATATGGATGTCTGTGACTGCTTTGTGTTATGTTTATTTCTATGTTTGTTTCCGAAGATTATTTTATAGCCACCGTGTGATAATCAATTACATGGATGGTCGCTCCTCAACAGCCTTATTCTCCGTGCTAGTTGACAGCACTACATCGTAGTGTCCTTGGCTAGCGTGGGTATTGAGGTGGGGCGTCACAGCTTGGTATCAGAGCCAAACTTCGGAACAATGTAGAATAACTTAACAAGGATCATCGTCCTAAGTCCACCTTAGGAGTTGTGCTTCAGGATTTAGTTCGAGTCTTCGAACCGACTTATCCTGTTTTCTTTATGATTCCTTATTTCATCATTCAAGATTGCTTGATGTTCATTGGTGAATAACCTTCTTCTTTCTCTTCTTTCTTTGTAAAGGAAGAGGATGTCAAGACCAGGCCGTCCCAGAGCTGGAACATCTGCTGCTGCTCCTCGAGATGGAGTTTTTATGACAACTCAACAGCTTCTTGAATTAGTGACGAATGCACAAGCAGCTGGAACTAACCCGGAACCTACTCACCCAAAGTCGGGATTTGCACGGTTGTGCAGCGATTACACCAATTTGGGTGGGAAGCCCTTCAAAGGTTCCGAGCCTATTATCGAGGTTCAAGCTTGGTTAAAATCATGTGATCGAATCTTCTCTCGCATGAACCTTGTCGATCTGCACCGAGTTCAAGTGGCTTCAAGTATGCTCCAAGAGAGGGCATTGGATTGGTATGAACTCCTTACATCCGAAATTAATGAAGCGGACCTCTCCTGGGAGCACTTCCGGGAACGCTTCGAATCGAAATTCGTACCCGAGGCTGAAAAGGTAACTCTGGCTCGGCGATTTATTGACCTTGTTCAAGGTCAGGCTTCTGTGGCGGATTACGTCGCATCATTCGAATCCCTTTCCAAATATGGGGTCGAATATATAAATACTCCACTAAAGAAGAACCAGAGGTTCGTTTACGGCTTAAACAAAAGCCTCAAGAAGCCACTACTTTTGAAGTTAGAAGTTTCTTTCGACCAAATTGTAGATATCGCTCTTCGCCTTGAAGAGGCTGATAAAGAAAGTGATGTTGAAGTAGTAGCTTCCAAACCCAGCTTTAACAACAAAAAGAGGCCCAACAAATTTAAAGGCCCTTACCCCAACAAAAAGGGTAAGCAAGCGATTCCTTCTGCAAAGGCTCCTTCTCCTAATGACGCGAGATGCTTCAACTGTGGATCTGGGGATCATTATGCGAACAAGTGTTCAAAGCCCAAATCTTGTCGCTATTGTAAAAGCCCAGATCATTTTATACATCAATGCCTCAAACGTGAAGGCAAGAAGGAGGGAAAGTTGAATGTGGCTAAAGCCCCTGGCAACACATCTCGTGGCCAAGGTATTTCTCATTCTGTCCTTGATGGCATTATATTATTTCATGATCAACCTATTAGAGTTCTCTTTGATACGGGTGCATCCCATTCTTTTATATCAAAGGAACTTGTCGATACTTTTTCTTTAAGTGTTACTGCTTTAATGACTTCATTAAGAATTGCGAATCCGGTTGGTGGATCCGCAACTCTTAGTTTACTTTGTAAAGACGTAGAGATTATTTTATGTGATTTTTCTTTCCTAGCCGATTTGCATGTCATGCGTTACTTAGGCTTTGGAATGATTTTGGGTATGGATTGGCTTACTCGTTATGAAGCTCATATCCTATGTCCTGAGCGGACCATTTATCTCCATCATCCGCAGTCTGTTAATCAGATTTCTATTATTCTTAAAGATTCAAATTCCGCTTTAGTTGCATCATTATATTCTTTAAATCCTCGTGATGATGACAATGATGATGAGGAGGATGTCATTTCTCGTATTCGCATCGTTCGTGAATTTTCCGACATCTTTGAGCCCGTTTTAGGATTACCACCTAAACGAGCAATTGAGTTCAAAATTAATCTTTTACCTGGAGCTCAACCTATTACTCGTCCTCCTTATCGCATGTCTAATAAGGAGAATGAAGAGATGCGCAAACAACTATCCGAGTTGGAGACGAAGCAACTTATTCGCTCTAGTTCCTCGCCTTGGGGAGCTTCAGCTATTTTCGTAAGTAAGTCCGATGGTACACTTAGGCTTTGCGTTGACTACCGCAAGCTTAATGATCTTACTATTAAGAATAAATATCCATTGCCTCGGATTGATGATCTGTTTGATCAACTTAGTGGGGCTAGAGTCTTTTCACAACTGGACTTGGCTACCGGTTTCCATCAGCTTCGTATTGCAGAGGATAGTATTCCTTTGACTTCGTTCCGTACGCGTTATGGATCTTATGAATGGCTAGTTATGCCATTCGGTTTAACGAATGCTCCGGCTTATTTCGTTGACCTTATGAATAGAGTTTTCAAAGATTTCCTCGATCGGTTTGTTCTCATCTTTATTGATGATATTCTTGTGTATTCTAAAACCGAGGAGGAACACGAAAAGCATCTTCAAATTGTATTGGAAACTCTTAGGAGCAATCAACTAAAAGCAAAATTTTCTAAATGTCATTTTTGGCAATCTAGTGTGAAATTTCTCGGTCATATTATTTCTGAATCCGGAATATCAGTGGATCCTTCAAAGATTGAAGCGATTCAAAATTGGAAGAGACCGGAGAGCGTGACTGAAATACGTAGCTTTCTCGGATTGGCAGGTTATTACCGCCGTTTTATAAAAGACTTTTCTAAGATTGCCGTACCTCTTACTGGCTTAACAAAGAAAGGTGTTAAATACATTTGGTCAGACAAATGTGAAACTTCTTTTCAGAAATTAAAAGAACTCCTTTCTGATGCTCCTATTCTTATTATTCCCGAGGGGAATCTAGACTTTGTCGTTTATACTGATGCTAGTCGCGTTGGTTTGGGTGCCGTTCTTATGCAAAAAGAACGTGTTATTGCTTATGCTTCTAGGCAATTGAAGCCGGCTGAGACTAGATATGCCACACATGATTTAGAACTCGCGGCTATCGTTTTCGCCCTTCGAATTTGGCGACATTATCTTTTGGGAGAAAAGTTTATACTTTATACTGATCATAAGTCTTTGAAATATTTATTTTCTCAAAAGGAACTTAATTTGCGTCAACAGCGTTGGCTCGAATTTCTTGCCTCTTATGATCTTGACATTCTTTATACTCCCGGAAAGGGGAATCGTGTTGCCGACGCACTTAGTCGAAAACAACAAGCGGTTGTTTCCATGATGATATCTGAATGGAACGATCTCGAACTTTTATCCACTTGTGAAATTCGAGATCGCGTTTCCGATTTGTGTTCATCTCTTGTTTTATGTAGCCTTGAGGCTCGTCCTTCTTTATTAGACCGCATTCTTGAAGCTCAACAGCTAGATCCTGAATTGGCTTTGCTTGGCCAAAATCTTAAGGATAAAACCGATATTGAAGGTTTGAAAGACTTTGATATCGACTCTCGTGGCGGCATTCGAAAATTTGGTAGACTTATCGTACCAAATATTAGTGATCTTCGTAGAGACGTTCTAGAAGATTCTCATCGTTCCAAGTATTCCATTCATCCCGGTAGCAGTAAAATGTACGCTGATATGAAGCGACTTTATTATTGGGAGGGAATGAAATCTGATATCGCTAACTTTGTTAAGTGTTGCATGACTTGCCAACTTGTTAAGGCTGAACATCAAAGGCCCGGTGGGTTATTGCAACCATTGGAGATTCCAGTATGGAAGTGGGATCAAATTTCCATGGATTTTATAGATGGCCTTCCCCGTTCTCGTTCGGGTCATAATAGCTTATGGGTAATTGTTGATAGACTTACTAAATCCGCCCATTTTATTCCTGTTCGGTCAAACCGAACCGTTCCTCTTCTGGCCAAACTCTTTGTCAAAGAAATTGTTAAACTGCATGGAGTTCCTTCTTCCATTGTTAGTGATCGGGATCCATTGTTTACTAGTGGATTCTGGAAGAGTCTTCAAAAAGCTTTGGGAACGAAGCTTAATTTTAGCACCGCTTATCACCCCCAGTCCGATGGACAAACTGAGCGTGTGAATCAAACACTTGAAGATCTTCTTCGTGCTTGTGTTCTTGACTTTGGTGGAAGTTGGGAAGATCATATTTCACTTGTTGAATTTTCCTACAATAACAGCTTCCAATCTAGTATTGGTATGGCTCCTTTCGAGGCACTTTATGGAAGGCCATGCCGATCTCCTTCTTGTTGGCTTGAGGCCGGTGAGAAACTGGTTTTAGGACCAGACTTTATTCGAGATTCCACAGAAAAGATTGAACTTATTCGACATAGGATGAAAGAAGCCCAGAGTAGACAAAAATCCTATGCCGACAACCGAAGAAGGAAATTAGAATTTTCTGTTGGTGATCTTGTATTTATTCGTGTTTCACCAATGAAGGGTGTTGTACGTTTCAGTCGATCGGGAAAGTTAGCGCCTCGATATATTGGGCCATTTCCTATCACCGAGCGTATTGGTTCCATGGCTTACCGCCTTTCATTACCGGCTCAGTTTTCTGCTATGCATGACGTGTTTCACGTCTCTCAATTACGGAAGTGCCTTCGGGATTCCGATTCTACTCTTGAGCCCGGTGTTGTGGAAGAGATTGAAGTTTCACCTAATTTAACTTATGAGCAGCATCCTGTTCGAATTATTGCTTCGGAGATTAAACGGCTTCGAAATAAAGATGTTCCGCTTGTTAAAGTTCAATGGTCCTCAAATCCTAAGGATTGCTCTTGGGAAACTAGAGAATTCATCGAGCGTACACATCCGGAATTACTTTCTCATGCTCTTTGAGGTAAACTTTTTAATTCCAATTTCTTTTGTGTTAATATGCTTTTATGGTTGTTACTTTTTATTTCCACCATATATATTGCGAGGACGCAATTTCTTTAAGGAGGGGAGTCTGTAACAACCCGCATATCTATCGATTCTATATTTAAATATTTTATTTAAATATTTTATCGTTAGTCGGATGTTAGTCCGAAAAGCTACTTTTTGCATACGGTCAAATTAGGACTCGAGACCACCCCCATTGAGTTCAAAATGACGTTTGCGATCTTTTTGAGTGTAAACTTCGATATGTTTGGAGATAGTGAAATTTTCAACACTTTTTCCCGCCTTTGACTTTGGTTTGGACTGCACCCCTTTAGTTCAGCCCAACCATCTTCCTCACTCTATCAAGACACTTGAAGCTTTCTCAAAAATGGTGGTGGGAAGTGGAAATTAAAACTCCAAACACAAATTCCATTGCAAATCCGAGATTCAACATCAAATTCACGTGAAGACCATTGATTCAAGCTTGTTGGTGTTCTTGCTTTGCTCTCAAATCTCCATCTTCATCAAATTCCGTGAAAAGGTGAGATTTTTGATCTCACATCTTGCCTATATCTATCTTGGACTGTTGGGAATGGTTCCCTATCATTTTAGCATCAGCATTTGCATTTGGTTTGGATTGGATTGGCGAAAAACTTCAATTTTCAGCGTTTTGGTGATTTTTCTGGCCTTAAGTCGTTCTGGCCTTCGCTGAGTCGTCCACGAGTTAAGCCTAAGTCGTGAGTCGTTCACGAGTTAAGGGCTTAAGTCGCGCGCGTGCATTTCTGTTCGCCTGGCCTGAGTCGTTCGCGAGTTAACTCCTTGAGTCGTTCGCGAGATAACTCCTTGAGTCGTTCACGAGTTAAAGGCCTGAGTCGTTCTGGGTGTTCTGCCTTCGCTAGGTCTTTCGCGAGTTAAGTGATAAGTCGTAGCTCGTATGGCTCTTAAGTCCTAGGTCGTTGGCTTTTAAACTGTTAAGTCGTATGACCTTAAGTCGTAGGTCGTCCCCGAGTTAAGACTTAAGTCGTTGCCTTCTGCTATCTCGTCCTGGCTTAGGTCGTACTGAGATAAGTCGTTAGGTCGTATAGACCTTAGCTCGTAGCTCGTATTTGAGCTTAAGTCGTTAAGTCGTATTGACTTTAAGTCGTTCGCGAGATAAGCAAGTACTAAGTCGTTCGCGATTTAAAACCTTAAGTCGTAGGTCGTCTCCGACCTTGTCCTTAGCCTTGTTAGGTCGCGTGAACTCATAGGTCGTATGAACTACTTTTTCTTAGGTCGTTGGACCTTCTTAACTCGTTAGGTCGAAGACCCTTAAACTGTTAGGTCGCGTACCTTCTTAGGTCGCGCATCCCACTTAGGTCGCAGAACCCTCTTAAGTCGTAACTCGTTCGCGAGTTAGCACTTGGTCGTTTTGACCTGTTTTCCCATAGGTCGTTCGACCTGTTCTTCTGCTAGGTCGCAAGGCATTCTTCCCTTAAGTCGTAAGTCGCTTGCCTCCCTTAAGTCGTAAGTCTCTTATCCCTTAAGTCGTAAGTCGCTTGCCTCCCTTAAGTCGTAAGTCGTTCGCGAGTTAGTACTTGGTCGTTTGACCTGTTCTTCTGCTAGCTCGCGTGGCATTCTTCCCTTAGGTCGTTTGGCTTCTCGAGACCGCTTGCCTTCACTAGGTCGTACCGTGACGGGGCGCTGCCCCGCACCCCGCCGTGGGCGCTGCCCCCTAGACCCCCGCGACCTGACCGGGCAGGTCGAACCCCGTATTACTCTGCGTAGGCAATCTTTTCTGAAAAGCATTCATCAGAACTTCCACTTTGATGCATTGTAAGCTGATTTTCTTGGATTTTATTCACGTCTCCGAATGTGAATTTTTGTGATAGATTGTTCCAACAATCGATTTATGACTTGTCACTTTAAAGATATATGAAGGTTTCAATACTAATAGTAAATATCAAAACTCTTTCATCAAAGCCATTTCAACACTATTTTAAATATCTAAAGTTCGTTTTCTCAAACCGATTTTCAATCTACTAGTATATACAAGCCTTTACTTCACTCGAATGAGAAATCGACTTAAACGACTTAGTAAAACGAGTGGTATGAAACGCTTGCGTTCACTTCGTCGGTTAGCTCTTGGACTTGTTCGATTGAACCCTTTTCGTGACAATTTCATAGTGAAGATTTACAGCTTGTTCGTAAATATTTAAGTTAAGCAAGTGGTTATGGGACATGAAGCTAAACTCATATATTTACTAGCTTGGTGTGATTGACACTTCTCGCTGATCATGATGATCATTTTATGATTTAGACTAGCAATTGTGCGATGTCTCTTTGTTTGCAAGGTAAGACTAGACCGCAATAGTGTGATTCCGACTCACACACATCTCTTTGTCCGCAAGGTTAGTCTAGGCCGCAGTAGTGTGATTCCGACTCACACATATCTTTATGTTTGCGAGGTTAGGCTAGACACCACTTGTGTGATTCCATTCACACATACCTTTCTGCTTTTTGGTTAGCCTAGGCCTCAATCAGTGTGATTCCGACTCACACATATGGGGTAGCTCCCCATGGTCTTCGGACCATCATGTGATAGGCCTCTTTCTCTTTTTATGATTTCTGGATTTCTTGTTTGATTTCTGGATTTTTATGTCATTGACTTGTTATGAGTACAAGTTTAGGGTATGATGCCCTCTTTGGATCTTTGAGAAGATTCTCGTGATATTGATCATTTTTCATCGGTTGATCTCCTGTTGATCATCATTTTCATACTTATAGTAGTATGTCACTATGGATATTCTATGTTTATGCCATATCTTTTATTATATATCATGTCATCTGATATTTATAGTTAGACTGATCCGTTTATTATTTTCTTAAATAATACTCGGGTCAGACCGAGATGTTACAGGTGCTTCTGCTTGACTTCCTTCCGGGATTTGCTACTCTGACTTTTGGCTGACTATTTAGTTTAGCAGTTTTTGTTGTATACACTCGAGATATGGACTCATAGTTGTATTCTTTTTTGTATAGCACAGGTTGCTATTCTTTTGTATTATTGTGGAACTTTTTGACCACTACTCTGATGTACACTTTCATGTGTTAGATATATATTCATATCTTCTTCCGCCTTTGTGATATGGATGTCTGTGACTGCTTTGTGTTATGTTTATTTCTATGTTTGTTTCCGAAGATTATTTTATAGCCACCGTGTGATAATCAATTACATGGATGGTCGCTCCTCAACAGCCTTATTCTCCGTGCTAGTTGACAGCACTACATCGTAGTGTCCTTGGCTAGCGTGGGTATTGAGGTGGGGCATCACAATATTTAATTGATTTTAAATATCTGGAATTCAATTTAATTTGCAATTCAAATATCAAAGTGAATTTGGTAAATTAATTATTGAATTTAATCGTTAAATCTAGATGAAAATTTGAATCTTCAGTTTTGACCTGATTTAAAAATAATATGAAGACTTAGAAAATTCATATTGATTATACTGAAGATAATAAAAGTTTCGGAATTCAATTTGAAACTGTTTTGTTCAGTTTTGAATTTTTTTTTGTTTAAATTGAATTTAAAAATAGCGGTCCGGGTCACAGTCTCGGAAATTGACGAAACCAGTTCCATTGGATCCGTAATATTGTATTGTTATCGGATTTCAATTTTTGTAGAGTTTGGAGCTGTCGTGTGTTAGTACGATAAGCAAACGCGCTGATATAATATAACAGATATTTTTGAATATAAAAATATAAATTTTTAATCAACTTTTTATACCGACTTACTTTTCTCTGCTTAATCAAGTTCTTTCTTTTCAGCTGAAGACACGTACGTTTGTTCTTCTCGTTTAAGTAAAAAGGAAACAGAACTATCTCTCGTTTGAAACAAACAAAACATTTCCTTCGTTCAAAAGAAAACTATCTCATTCTAAAGCAAATTAATGGCCGAAACATTTTCAATTCCTTTTTAAACCAACCGAGTCTCCCTTCATCAATTCGAAATCAATCGAGGCCAAGCCTTCTACAATCACAATCTCGAGCTCTCCCTAGGGTTCGCAAAGATGAAGGTCGCGATTGAGATAGGGGCTGCATCTGGTCGGAGTTGGGGAGCATCGCATGGTGGTCACGACTTGGTAGCGATGGCGATCGATGGTGGAAGTCGCGAGCGCGTGGGTTGCGGCTTAGGGCTTAGGCTGCATTCGCATGCTGCTCGCGTTCGAGCTTGGGGTCGTATAGAGTTGATTGGGTGTGGTGACATCAGGGTCGCAAAGGAGTTTTCGAGGAGGATGGGTTCTTCGACATTTCGCGTATGCGAGTATCTGGAAATGAGCAAGGACTCGAACTCGACTAGGGTTATCGATTTGAAGCTTGGCAGCAGGCAAGGTCGAGGCTGTGATGGATAAAGTCTGTAAGGTATCTTTAGTATACGATTTGATTTTGAAATGTAATAATTTTTGTTGAGATATAAATTTTTAGCAGAAAAAAAATATATAAATAAAATAAACTAAAAGTGAATTATTTACAATTGTTTTTAATTTAAATTTATATGTATGCCGAATTTAATTTACTGCAAGAGATGAGGATTTTATAGTTTAAACAGAAATTATTATCGATTGAAAGATTTAAGGATTTAAAATAAATATTGGATTTGGAAACCTATATAGATTATTTTGACAAATTATATGTATATACTTTTAAAAAGAGAGTAGCAGTAAGTTTGAAAACCAATTTATTTTTCTTAATTTGTAGGCTTATATATATATAAACAGTAAAATAAATCATTGTATTATTTTCAGAAAAAAATAAAATAAAAAAAATTGTTAGTTAATTAAGTTATTAAAGGAGAACTTGGTTTAAATAAAATCATTGGATAATTAAAATTACCAAATAAAAATTTGTTATTCGTTATCTCGAATATTAACGAATTGTATAATAGCTTATACAAGGTTAAGAAAGGGAAACAAGCCGGAAAAGTAAACGGATTGCAAATTAAAAGCTAAGGTGAGATTTTTTTTCTCACTCAAATGAAATTTGATATTGCAGTTATTTATTGACTGAATGATTGCTATTTGGATGTGCTATTAGATATAGTAGGATATATCTAAATATATAGCAATATATACATATTGGCATATGTATATATTGGATTGATTGATTTCCCGCCTTGTATAGCGGATGAGACCCTATTGCGCCGTTAGTAAGCGGATGATATTTTATAAATCCTATATACCGCGATATTCCACCTTGAAGTGGAATTGGTATTGTGCTAACATCTATGGATGCAGGGAAACAGGTTGGAGGGATCCAACTGGATTCCTCAAATTGTTTGAATATTAATTCATATGTGAATGATGTGATTTATTGATAATCTGTGAATGATTTATTGATAATTGAAATTGTGAAGGCTAAAATTTAGCCGAATGTATTTTTGGTATCGTTAGATACCAGAAATAAATATAAATTGGATTTTGACATTAAAGTGGAAAACTTTAAATGAATTTGTTTTTAAGAATTGAATTTATTTGAAAAAAGGAATTTTAAAGTATTAAAATGGATTGTCGAAATCTTATTGAATAAATTCCAAGATATGGGAAAGGATTTTTATAAATGAATTTTGAATAGTATTATTCGGAAGATTGGAAAATTTATTTGAAATGGAATTTTAAATGGTTTGGAAAATATAAAGGAATTTATTTTAAAGGTGATACATTTGTTGAAATCCCATTTGATAATTGATTTTGTATTGAAGAAATGAATCTTTGAGAAATCGATATAGAAATTTATTTAGAGTTGAAAATAAATTTAGAAATCAAGTTTGTAATTAATTTGGTAATGGAAAATAAATTATTGAAAAATTTATTTGAAATAGATTTAGTGTTTGAGAAATAAATCTGAAAGTCGAATTGCAAATGATTTGTTATTTGGAGTTAAACTTAGAAATAAATTGGCAATGTTTTGTTCTATTGAAATAAAACTTACGTTTGCATTTGTAATCGATTGGATATTGAGATAAAATTTGAAATCAATTGGAATTTGGTTTTGGAGTTAAAAATGAATATTTGGGAATGTAAATTCAAAAATGGAATTTACGAAATGAAAGGGAAATTTGTTTTAAAAATAAACGCTGATTTATTTTTAAGAGTGAAAGTAATTACGAAATGAAAGGGAAATTTGTTTTAAAAATAAACGCTGATTTATTTTTAAGAGTGAAAGTAATTACGAAATGAAAGGGAAATTTGTTTTAAAAATAAACGCTGATTTATTTTTAAGAGTGAAAGTAAATTTACGAATTTTGAACGTAAATTTTAAATAAATCGATAAGGGTTTATTTAATTGGTTTAAATGGACCATTTTGAAGTGAAAGTGTATTTTCACTATAAAGCCGAGTATATTTTCCAAAGTGGCTTTTAAAATATAAATTAAAAGTTCTAAGTGGATTTTAAAAGATATATTTGGAAATATATTCCGTATAAGAGAATTAATTTGAAATTTATTTTCAAAGGTTGAAAGGTGAAAAGTAATTTGAAATTGGTTTTCAAAGTGATGAAATGTGGAAATAAATTTACTGATTGGAATGTAAATTTGAAATAAATCGATAAGGATTTATTCAAGGGATTTAAATGAATGTAATTTAGAAATTGTTTTCAAATGGTTGAAGTATAAACCATATATCGTGAAGATATTTTGAAAATAAATAATTTGGGAAAATTATTTCAATCTGATGATGGTTGTGAATTTTGTTGATAGTTAAATCACCGATTATCAATATTGCCTTTGAAATGGCATTTGAATTTGTTTTTAAAACAAACGCTTATTATTCGGTTTAGCCGGGAAAGGACCTTTGTGTCAGAAAACCCATTCCGAATAATAATACGACGATATGGATTGTATTGAAGACCGGTGGTGAAGACCGGGTATTTGTGAAAACGATAGGATGACCTATCGATTGCCTCTGCACCGTTAGCTACGGTATTGAGATTTCCTTTGTGATGGGAAGTTTTATCGGGATTGTGAATATCCGGATTGTAAGGACTTCTTTGGAAGTGCCTTCGGTTCTGTTCGAACCTGGAACAGACTTGTATGGTTACGTGTCTGACATTACATTTTGAGATATAGAGCTGATTTCTTTCAAATACATTTCTGTTGGTGGCGGAGAATTTATTCTCTTAGCTTAACACCCTTCTCTGAGACGTACGAGCTCAGAGGTTATGTAGTTGAAATTTGTCAGCGATATATTCCCAATTTGGTAATGTGGCATGCTGAGTGTTGCTGTGACAATGATCATTTATTTGATCATTTGTGATCAAAGCACGGCTTTGTGAAAAAGCGTAGCTTTGTGGAAGAGACTTCGTCAGGCCTCACAACCCGGAAATGGTCGAAACAGGAATGTTGTGGCAAGGTTATGAGGGTCGCGCCCTTTAGGGTATGTCATTTCCTTCTGGAAAGGGGTGGTATCATGGAATGGGCCCAGATACTTACTCATGTGGATACACTTATTTATTATGTGTGATGATGCTACCGAGCGCTCGGATAAAGGTCCCAAAGGACCGGGGGATGACATATTCGTGAGTTACCTGTTACAGGGGTAACCCGGCCTTGTTTGGCAGAGAGAAGTTTGTCTCTCGGGACGTCCAGCCAGAGGCGATCCCATTCGGCAGGAGGAAAGGAAGTTCCTTAGCCTGACCATTTGTTGGAAATCCATTTCCCAATACGAAATTGTACGGTTTTAGTTGTGGAACCTGCCATTTACGTACGGTGGTCACCACTATTTAGATGGTAGCTATAGTAGGCATGCGATACTGGTCGTATGTTGGCTAAGGTTAATATTATACTTTCGAAATGTTTTCTACACTAAACATTAATAATAATAATCCAATGATTGGCGTAGTAAGCATCTTTGACTATCATAAGAAGAAATCTCCTCCAATTCTGCGTTTGCATTGTGTGTGTGGCGGGAGGTCTTATGGTAGTTTCATTTTCCAAAAGCATTGGGAATCTGTTTTATTTTCTTTGTGAAAATAACTGTTTTACGATCTCACACCAGTCACCATGACTGACTCGGAGTTTATTGTTCCCTTCTAAACTCTGGGTGCCCATAATTTTCCACACGGGCATCCTAGAGTTATGTTATCAGGATATTCTGGATATTCTGGAGCTTTGGAGATGAGCTGGATGGCGAGACGTACTCTCGTACTTGTTTATTATTTCCGCTGTGTATTCTGTATGAAGACAGATTTATATAACTGTCCATTGTTGTATTGAGTTGTATATTGACTCTAATGATGTATTGTATAACTGATATAATTCTTTGTTTAAAAGACTAGTGATTATTTATTATATATTGTTCCACTGCGAATGTGAGATTCTGTTGTTGTTTCTATTTTTCTGTTCTTTCTTTTCTTCTGTCTTCTTCTACCTCTTCTTTTAACCCTAATGGTTCGGTTTTCCGGCATTCGATTGCGCGGCATTTGATACAGTGGACGTATTAATGTCGACTTTCGAGCGTCGAAAAATCGTGATCGTTACAAGCGCCGCCGCTCCTCCATTTCAATTTTTCGGTGAACCCAGATGACCTACGACTCGAACGCCCACCACCATCGTGACCTGCTTGACATGACATTCCCAACGTCACCACCTGATTGTCGACCGGATGAAGATCCACCGTTGGATCGTCCAAAACCTAGAGTGGACGGTCTAGGTCCATTCTCGATTTCTGGACAAACGGTGCATCGAATTGAAAAACGAATTGCATTAGAGGACGCTCATCGAGAGCTTCGAATTGATATATAATTTGATATGGTTTGGAGGAGTTTAATTTTGAAATTGATTTGAAATTGGATTTTGGGTTTGAATGCAAAATGGGTTTCTTCCATTTGAGAAAGAGAGAAGGAACAGTCAGATAGAACTGTACGTACGGAAATGAGAAATGAAAGGCTGCTAGGCTTTTGAAAAAAGCAATATATACTAACGAAGCCTGATAAGAAAGAATTAACATCCGAAGAGATTTGAATTGACAACGATGAACCGAAAAGCCCGTTCTGTCTCCGGAACGAAAATGTGTCATCCCAAATATCAAAATAGATGTTTTCGATATTTTTAAACTCAGTGGAACAGCTTTCAAATCCTAATTCCATCATATGAAGAAGTTAGCTTAAAATAGCTTATTTCAAATTGATTTCAACTGAATTTAATTAAATTGATTTCTAAACGTTTCGAGTCCGTACGATCAAACGACAAGTCCGATCACTACGAAACTTGAAACCTTACAATAATTCACCATTACAGATTCGATGAAACTGGTTTGGTCAAAATTCGAGACAGTGGCCAAAATGGCTATTTTCACGTTAATTAAATAAATTATTATTAAACTGATTAAATTTCAAATCCTATAATCAACAAATTTTATCATTTTTGATTACTTAGACATTTATAATAATTTAAAACAAATTTACATGTCAATTCAATGTTAAATATTACACTAGTTATAGTGTTTAATTCCAATTAAGTAAATACAATGATTATTACTTTAAAATTCCAGTAAATCCATTTATTCGCCTTTCCATCTTATTATTCAATCAATTGGCATCTCATGGTTGTAATTAATATTTGTTTATATCTTATTACACTAATACTTTACCATTATCATCTTAGTTTTCATTACGTCGTATTTAATTACATTTAATTGCAATAAATCCATTTATTATAATTTAAATCCAATAAATTGATCAAACTTGATTTCAATTCTTTTTATTCAATCAATTATCATATTATGAATAAAATTTACATTGGGCTACATCTTATTGAACCAATATTCTACAATTATAAATTTAATCTACTTTAGTTGCACTAATTAAGTGAATTAATTGCAATTGATTTCCAATTTAATTTAACAGACCAAATAAATAGGTAACATATAATAATTGTCACCACTAACTTTTAATTACATGTTATAAGTTTATTATCCATAACAAGTGTTATAATTACTACTACACTACTAATTTTATTCAATTACAGTTTATTACACATTATTTCATTGATTAAGCAACATTTAAATTATCAATTGCTCTTTTAATCCAATTATCCATTAATGCATACATTACTATAATTTATTTACAATCTATATCAATTATAACTCTTTAATCCATTTAATTAATTTGAAATACATTTAAAGCAGTTATCAATTACCTTAAATCAATACTATTTCATTTTATTCCAGTTATATTCTTATTATTAAATCACAAATTTTTATTTCTCTCAATATTAAATCACAAAATCTTTATTAAATCAACTATTTTTAATTATCGAAAATTATGGGTCGTTACACTCTCCCCCACTCAAAACTTTTCGTCCTCGAAAAGGGAAAGAAGGGAAAAGAAGGAATTGAGAAATTAATATATCTAATTCAAAATATTAAATTTATAAACATTCAATTTACATAATTAAATAATTTTAATAAAATATATCAATTTAAAATAATTAAATCCTTTTGTATTCAAGTTAACAAAAGTTTGGAAAACATTTCACAAGATTTTCTAAGTCCAAAATCATGAAAAATTTCAGCAGAGTCTCCTTTGTACGGAGAGGTCTGGGGAAAATAATAATATCAATAATAAAAATATATATCATATTTTTCAAAATAAAATATCACAACCCACAGGAAAAAAAATATAATATCGCTATAAAGACTTAATCCGAAAACGTACCTATTTGTCGAGCAAACAACACTTATTTTATGAAACCAAAAGCAATAGCAATTGCTTCCATAACCTATATTTCACTTATATAATCCAAAAGAGTTAATAATTATATAAAAGGGAAATATTATAAGTTATCTCAATTAATAACAAAGCAAATCAATATAACCTAACAACAATCACTTGCAACCAAAGCATACAATCATCACACGAAATCAATCATACATCCATAGCATCCAAACAAATTGTTTGTTTAGGTCCAGACAATTTTAATCGTATAGGATTATAAACAACTACTAAGGATACCCTACACTCAACAATCTAAGATAAAGCTTAATAGATTATTTATACATCCTAAACAATTTAAAGCATCACTTCCCAAACATCCATAAGCCAAAACAAACAATAATTTCCAATAGTATTTAAGTTTTATTCTTATTACTCTTTTTTCAGTGATCATTTTCTTAAATCCACATTCATTATATACAAAAATTCCATTTCTCATTTATACATAAATGCTAATTTCCATTTCTTCACATTCATTTACGTACATGATCACCTTTTTCCAATTATTTGGAATAATCAATGAATTCATTATTTAAGTGTTGCATACTTTTTATTTCAATTTACCTCACATTTTTTTTTTACTTACATTGATTTCCTTTTATCATTTACTGTTCATTTTTCCATTCATACAATGGTAATTTTCTTTAGTTTACATTAATTACTTATAAAATTCATTCCTCACTCTTCATATAATGACATTTTCTTTTCATTACCTTATATTCATTTCTTTCATAAGTTATTTATGTTTTGCTTATTTGATTATCCATTATTATGAAAGTCTCTTTACAATTTAATTCACCATAAATAGATTTTTTCACATTCATTTCTTCTGTATGTATTATTATTAAATGTTAAATCCATTTCTACATCATTCCAATGGTTTCTGAAGTTATAACCATTCAATTTTATATAGTACTCATTTTAGTTATAAATGGCTTCAATATTAATTCCAAATGATAATTATTTACTTACGGTATTCACCTTTACCATTCTATCTGATTATAAATAGCTTAAATGTTAACTTAAGCTTATAATCATTTTTCTTACATTATGCACTTTTATTACATTTAAATTAATAGCATTTCAAATTATTAACTTTAGTTTATAACAATTTATAACATTAGAATTCTTATTTATAGGAGTAATTCCATTGAACACTTTCATTTTTTTCCAAGTTTTACTTGTATAATATTCTCTTACATATTCTTATTAACGTTACAACTTTAACATTTTGGTAAGTTATATATATATATATATATCTTAAGAATGCAATTGAAAGTTACACAAGTTCATCTTGTTCATTTTTTTTTCAACGTTCAATAATTCATCTTCTAAATTTTCATTATTCTTAAGTTTATAAGTTTCCAATTTCTCATATATATCATTAATCACTTAGCATCTAATTACTTATAATTTTCTTCATTCTAGAAACTTCCAATTATTAAAATAATTAATATTTCATTCATTTCAATAATTGAAAACTACTAATTATCAAAAAATTTAAGAACTAACTCCGGGTTATATTTCCAATTCATCTTAAAATAATATATGTATATATATATTCATCATTTATAGATCAAATCATATTTAGGAATTCAAAATTTAGATTCGTTTATCAAAATAAGGTGTAGTAATACTACTACAACCTTCTACCCACTTTGAAACTCGAAAATGAACATCGATGATGCGTGCACTCATCATCGAAATTATTTTTTAGTGATAGAGAGGGGAGTACAGAACTTGTTTCTTTCAAAAATTTCTTTTTAAAATGTTTCTTTCAAATCATCTAGAAATATTTATATCAGAAAATACTTCCTAATAATATTAATATTATATTCAAAATCTTTCGAACGAAATTTTCAAAATCCCAGAACTTAAGTTCTCAAATTCCAATTTATATTCATTTTATTTGTAAACCTTATTTTTCAATCAATATTTATAAAATTTCATTACCTAACAAACAATTAAACATATCACATACAATTGTATACATTTAAAAGATTATTCTTTTATATACAAATATAATACTAGGTAAAATTATTTCATTTACCTATATTTCAAAACAATATTGTGTCGGTCTGCCCTATTAAGTGTTTAGAAATCCCTAACGGTGCCACAGCATCCTGTGTACCGACCGAAATTTATAAGAATAAAACAGAACAAATTAACCCAATACAAAACGTTTTATAACACTAACGAATACGCTCTCTCATATATATACAATCAGCGACTCACTCTACGGTATTAGTACCCTATTTCCAGTGAGTCAGACCCCACAAAGCTAAGGTTATCGCTAAACCAAAGCTCTGATACCAATTGTAATGATCGGCCTTTTTAGACGGTTTAAATCGACGATAAAGCACACACGTCAGACTCAAACCATTCAAATGGACAGATTGTTATGGGGTAAATAAGAAAAAGAAGAGAAAGAAATAAACAAATACAGAATCTCGTAGTGGAATAACAAAATATAATAATCAAATAACAATTCATGAAGTTGTTTAAGAATAACATTGATTATACTTTACAATATAAATCAGAGTTACATACGACAAGAATAAATAATAAATAAATGCAGTGGAACAACATGATGCAGTGGAATACATATAATAAATAATAATAGTACAAAATCTTCGACTTCATCCTCCAAAAAGCAGTCTTTGATAAACTGAAAAGCTTAGGCTGACCCGAGCGAATTAAAAAGACAAAACACTCGAGTCAGAACTAAAAGATCTTATGTACGATAAATCAACAGTAAATAAATATGAGTGTGACGGTGTCAGAGATGTTTACGGGATTTGACATCTCCTATCTAGTATCTAACGTGGGTGCAATAACTTAAGAGATGTTCGGGATTACAATCTCCTAAGGATCCGTTAAACTATCTACTATGTACTATAATACGCTATTATAATAATGTCTACAGTAAAGTAAAGTATTAAAATAGCGTTAAAGCGTTACCCATATCCTCCTTAACACATTTTATATAATGTCGTAGTCTATACAGATACTGTAAACTCCACCCGCAGGTGGGCTATCAGGGAGCACTCCATAGGTACGACACAAAACAAACTCGTAGTAGGTGAGATAGGGCATGTGAACATGGCACTCGAGGCAATGCCAAGGTAGATATACCAGATGTTGATACGGACTAGTGGTAAAGCATAACAGCTACTACCGCCCACCTCGGAACACACTCCCAAAATCAAAATCGAGGGGTGGCCACCAAATCATCACAAAGTCATAATATGGTACCGAAGAAATGTGTCCGATCGGAGGTGCGACCTCACTTGGCCCGGCGTGGCTCCTATTTTAGTCACATCTAAGCTAACTCACGGGAGTCAGGGTTACGTAAATACCTCATACAGAATCGTTCGCCAAACCATCCTACTTCATTTCTGGAATCTCCACCACATACACAGTTGTTAAAGGGGTTTTCGGTATAGGCAGAGAGTATAACAATATCCGATCCTGGTCTCTTTAACAACCAAATGCTTATTTCACACTGGATGGTTCTTCTACATTTCCAAAACCATTTCATAATTAATATCAAAATATCATATTCGATTTCAAACCATATCTCTTTCGAAATCATCTTCACTTTTAAAACTACATTCACTTTCAAAATCATATTCACTTTCAAAATCATTTCACCTTTGAACTCAAATTCACTTTTGAATTTAATGATAAGATAGGTTAATTAAATGATCGTTCCAAAATCATCATATTTACTCAAATATGTCATTTTACAAAAAAGTATAAATTCTAAATTCCAACTTAGGTTCTGTCATCGTCAAGGATTTAAATATAAATACTTCAACTTTGCACAGTCTGCAATTTTAGAAAATAGTTTAGATAGTCATAAATAGTTTTAATAGTTTTGAAAATAGTTTAAAATAAATTAAAATAGTTTAAAATAGTAAAAATTGTTTAAATAGATTTAAATTGATTTAATTAGATTTTTAAAATGATTTAAATAGATTTAATAGATTTTAAATTATTTTAAATAGATTTTAGTGGAAATTAGCCACAAGGGCCTCTTTAGCAAGTGGAATTAGTCTTTAGGACACACAACTGAAATAATTACTTTCAAGGTCAAAATGCAAAATAATTAGTTTCTAGGGCTTAAAAACCTATGAAATTATGTCCTTGAAAGTAATTGGACTACTGACTTTGTCCTTAAAAGTAATTATTCGACTGACTTTGGCCTTGAAAGTAATTTCTTTGAATGTGTGTCCTAGAAACTAATTGGACTACAAAGTTTGTCTTTTTGGTGAAATGCCCCTAGATTTTAAGTAGATTAAATAAATTTAAATTATATTAAATAGATTTTAAATAGGTTAAATAAATTAACAATAGGTTAAATAGATTTAAATTATATCAAATAGATTTAAAAGTAGATTAAATAAATTTAATTAGTTTAAAATAGATAAAATAGATTAAATTGGATTAAATAGATTATACTAGATTAAAATAGATAAAAATAGTTTAAATTGATTGAAATAGTTTAAATTAATTAAAATAGTTTGAATTAATTTAAAATAGATTTCAAAGTTATATCCAAGCATTTTCAATAACTCAATTCCGATAGATTCATTTATATTTGAAACTTCAACTTTGAAATTCAAATTTAAATCCTTTGAACAATTCAGTAAATCAATTCCAATTTCAGCATTAACGCATGGATTATCGAAAATAATTCAGTTTATATAAATCAATTTCTATTTCAAAATGCCAGTTAACTGAATTCAAAATTTAAGGAATAAAAAAATCATTTAATTTAACCAATCCAATGTCTGTATTAGTAACGACCCGAAATTTTCGATCCCGAAAATTCCAGATAGTTATTGAAAAGAAGAAGAAGAACAGAAAACAACAACGTCTCACATTCGCAGCGGATAAAATATAATAACAAATAACAGTTTACAAAAGAATACTGTATTTGTCAGTTTACATCTTTATATACATCAGAGTACATGCATACTCAATCACATGACATATACAAATAACATATCTCAAATAATAATCACAGCCGAAATACTCCATACGTCCTGCCTCCAACTCGCCTCCAGAGCTCCAGAACATCCTTACCTGAAAATCTGTAATACTCGGTCTGACCCGAGCATTACATCAAAGTAACACCTGGGTCAAGCTGGAAACCAGCGTGAGTAAACCCATGAAATTTGAAATACTAAGTTCAAACCATAAAAGGAAACCCGGGTAACTTGTATCAATTACAACTACACAAATTGTTATTGACCTTATTTATTTCACTCACCAGTTTCTAAGTACCAAACTTAGATTTAATGGTCCAATTTGCCTAAATCATTCCATTTCAGCTTATTGATTTCAACTAGAAATTTAATTAGAATCGAAGTGGTTTCGGGTATTTACTAATACCCGACTCCGGTCTCTTCGAAACCAATGACAATTTAACTTAAATTGTTCAAGTGAAATACAATTCAACTTAAGATACAGGATGTCACAATATTTCATCATCAATAGATAACCACATCATCATAGTTTAAATCAACATATCAGATCACATAGCATCACGAACCACATATTAAGGATAACAATTTATCAAAGGTTTCCAATATCATTCTAATTATCCTTTATTTACATTTAAGTAACTAACCCTTTGTTAACGTTAAAAAGTGAACGCTAACACCCGGTGTGTGTAATAGAATCGTGAAAGCACCACCCGTGTGACGGGAACAGAATTTAAGCAGTAAACTGGCAGAAAAGTAGTAAAAGACAGCAATTTATAGTGGTTCGGCTTTAGATTAAGCCTACGTCCACTTTGAATCTCTTTATTTCTGAATTCGGTTACAAATCGATACAAATCTCTTATCAAAACAGTACAACTTGATCAAAAGAAACAATCTTGACTACTAGCTCAATCTTCGTCGATCAAATTCGATGAATTCATGTTGGATGTAAGGAATTATCTCTTGAAGATTGTTGTAGCGTCTTGAATGCTTGAGGATCTTTGATTGCTAGATGAGTGGAGACTTCGACGGAGTAACGGCGCTTGAAGAAATGAATGGCCAAAAGTCCCCGTGATGTTGGAAGTGGTGGGGTATTTATAGGAGCTGATTTGGATTCAGAAAATTCGCCTAAGTCTTAGGTCGCGTACGACCTTAGTTAAGTCGTAGGTCGCTAGCGACCTAAGCTAGGTCGCAGTCTCCTTGCGGCTTAAGAGATTAACTGGTGAAGCAGTACTTGGCTTTATTTGATTAAGTGGTAGGTCGCAGGCGAGTTAAGGAATAGCTGTGGGAGTTCTAAGTCGTTGAAGTCCTAGCTCGTTGGCCTCTTAGGTCGTAGGTCCCTTAGGTCGCAAATCTTTCCTGAGTCCTTAGGTCGCAAACTTCTCCCAAGTCCTTAGGTCGCAAGGTCTTCTGATAGTTAGGTCGTAGACTCCCCTAGGTCGCAGAGCCTCCTTCAACAGTTAGGTCGCAACATTCTTTAGGTCGCTATGTTCTTATGTCGCTAAGTCCTTAGGTCGCTAAGTTTCCTGCTGTTAGGTCGCAAGCTCCTCTATGTCGCTAATCCCCGTTAGGTCGCAAGCTCCTCTAGGTCGCTAATCCCTGTTAGGTTGCAAGCTCCTCTAGGTCGCTAATCCCTGTTAGGTCGCAAGCTCCTCTAGGTCGCTAATCCCTGTTAGGTCGCTAAGTTCTAGGTCGCTGAGATTATGGAATTAACATTTGCCCCTCGAGGCATATGACTATGCCATAGGTCGTATGCTTCGACTCAACCTTGCTAAGTCGCAAACGACCTAGAACTTCACGCCTGTTCGCCTCCCATTCTCAGTTTCATATAAATTGGTTAGGTCGCACCTTCTTCCTCACCTTACTGTTTTGAGCCTCCATCGCCATTAACGATTTTTCGAGCTTCCAAAGGCAAATTCGACTCATTCAACTGACGAATCTTTCTCACCAATCATAATTCGTAAGTGGATCGACCTTTATTTGTCCATAGTCACTGCTTTGATCACGAATCGTTGTTACTCATCCTAAGCCCAATTTCATGCATCATGCTTTCTGAGCGGTAGTCTCAACTGACTTTCGTTCGTGTCGTGGTGATTTGCGATCATACGAAAGCTTTTACTACAGTTCTGTAGGGTTTGCCATTGATTTGCTAGTTAAT